>OX578155.1:107577845-108272845 GCA_951213105.1 Amaurobius ferox | reverse complement strand
TAAATCTCATAAAATATTATATCGCAAATGTAGGTTTAAACCAGTTAAAGGTCCTTTTGTACGGAAGAAATAAAGATTAAATGTTGGAGGCATTTTCACTTAAATAATTATTTTTACGGTGTATAATTTATCATCCATTTCTTATATGCGGTTAAGCACATTAGGTGGATTAGCTAAAAAAATATTAATTATTTTTAATTCAAAATAAAAAATATATATTCACTTTCGCAATGAAAGTTAATTTATGAGTTTAAGTCGTCCTTTGCTTTATTTTCTCCTACACAGAATAAAATCCTTTGGAATTACTTTTTACTTTCCCTGCAATACATCGTAATGTATAGGAAAGGTATTGGAATCATGTCGAAAATCGCAACTCGAGTTTTCGACGGATCTACACGTTTCGTGACCTCTAGAATACGAAAAAAGTATTTCTAACGTGACGTCTGTGTGTCTGTCTTAGTGTCTGTCTGTCTGCGTGTCTGTACAATGTATGTATCCACTCTAACTAAAAAACTAATGGACCGAATTTCATAAAATTTAGTATGTAAGTCACTTGGGTGAGACCCTGGTGCTGATTAGTTTTCGGTAGGATTCGTGGAAACAGAATCCGCCTTTTTTTGCGAAATGGCCTGTAAAAATTTCATGTATCCACATTAACTAAAATACTAATTGACCAAATTTCACAAAATTTGGTAGATAAGTTATTTGTAGTATGATCTGGTGCTGATTAGATTTTGGTACGATTGGAAAAAGAACAACCTGCCTTATTTTACGAAATGGCCCGTAAATAGGCAAAATCTAAAATAAAAAAAAAATACGTATGATCAAATATATCCATTAAATACTTGTTTTCTACTTAATTTTTAAAGAAGAAAAGAATAAGGCTAACTCCATGACACTAGGAGTAGCCGTTCTCGAGATATTTTAGTTTTTTCGTACTTTCTCTACGCCACCTTTGAAAATAAGTTCAGTTACCAAATGAGAACGAAAATTGAATTAAAAGTGAATTAAATTTAAATAAAATGAAGTGCACGGGGATATAAGTCTGCAGGGAAAGTTATGTGCCGCCCAGATCAGATTTTGACTTTCCCTGCAATACAGGTAATGTATAGGGAAAGTATTGGAATCAAGTCGAAAAACGAAACTTGAGTTCACGGGATCGACGTGTTTTGGGACCTCTAGAACACGAAAAAATTGTTTTTAGAGTGACGTCTGTTTGTGTGTCAGTCTGTTCACTGAATGTATCCTCCCTAACTCAAAACCGAATAGACCGAATTTCATAAAATTTTATAAGTCACTTGTAGCTGCTCCGGGTGCTGACTAGATTTGGGTACGATTCTGAATAATGGAAGCAGTCTTTTTTGTGAAATGGCCTACACAAAACTCATGTATCCACTCTAGCTAAAACACTAATTAACCAAATATCACAAAATTGAGTAGATAGGCTATCCTGGTGCTGATTTGATTCAGTACGATTCGGAAACAAATGACCTGCCATTTTGAATCTAAAGTAAAAGATTACGTATGCTCAAATTAATTAATGTTTGTTAATGACTAAATGCTTGCTTTATACTTTAAACCATGAAAAGAATCCCACAATGAAATAAATACCATTATCTTAGGACTAACCATTCTTGTGATATTTTCGCTTTTTTGTTACACAGCCTTTGAAAATGAGTTCAGTTACCCAATGGAAACGAAAACTGAATTGAAAGCGCCCATTCACAGTCATTTTAAGTAATTATGTCTGTTGTTTTGTGCAATAAAACTCCATTTAATGAATTATGAAATAAATAAAGAGAAAATGGGTTTAGGTTTGTAGAGAAAGTCAGGTGCTGCGCACATCAGATTTTTTTTTAAATCGGACCAAAATACGAGCGGGGTTAGTATAACTCATAAATGACTCACCAACCTTTTATGAAATTTCGTTGAATAGTTTTTGAGAGCTACAGCACACACACACACACACGACACTAAAAATGAAAATAATAATAATTAAACCCCCAAAGTAACCCGCAAGTGACTTATCTATCCAATTTCGTGAATTGGGTCCATTAGTTTTTCATCTAGATTGAATATAGCCAATTTTTGCGGGCTATTCCGCAAAAAGAGACACGTTATTTAATCCCGAATAATACCAGGATCACCCACAAGTGACTTACATGTAAAATTTTTATAAAATTTAATCCATTAGTTTTTTAGTAAGAGTGGATACATTTATTGCACGGACAGACTCACAGACGCACACAGACATCAAGCTAAAAATAGTATTTTTGTGTTCAAGAGGCCCGAAAACATGTCGATCCAGTGAAAACTGGAGCTGCGAGTTTTGACATGATTCCAATACTATATACCTTTTCCCTATAATACATTACCATATATTATAGGGAAAGTAAAAGATGTATTTATTGAGTAGGACGTCAAGGTTGGAATATTTCGAAAAGAAGGGTGTCTTTGAAAGAGGTTTTTCAAAAGAAACTCTAAGCATTTTATTACGAAAGCTAGTAATTACAGAAGAGTAAGATTGAACATTCTGCTGTGTTTTAAGTGCACGTACAGCTAAAGCTCCTAAGGCAGTATTAAATGCCTTGAGCCGTAGACATCTTTGGCTCAACGCTACAATACTGGCCTCTCACGGAATACTTCGAAAAAAGAGGATTTTTCAAAAGAAACTCTTTAAACTTTTTAATAAGAAAACAAGCGATTACAGAGGAGTAAAATTGAATATTCGACTGTGTCTTACGCATACGTGTAGCTAACGCTCATAGGGCAGTATTAAATGCCTTGAGCCGCAGACATCTTTAGCTCAGCGCTATAATACTGGCTCATCACGCTTTGGTCCGAGGATTAAGCCTGGCACTGCCAATTGGGTCATTTTGCATTCTCGCTATTCTCGCGTGTAAAAGTTGAACAGGTGCAACCGTGCACATATACAAGAAAATTCGAAATGGAAGAAAAGAAAACGATTATTAGCATCAGAAGCATAAGTTAAGTAGAAAAAATATTCTTTTACAATAACGATGATCCTACAACCCATAAGCATCACCCAAATCTAACCCAACGTATCCAATTATTTTTACAAGAACACAGATTAGTTTCTAAGTATTTATTTTAAATTTGCATTTTGTGAGGGCAAAAAAAAACACAACTTTCTAACGGATAACGTGCTTCTTGGGCGCTCTTGTGAAAATTATTTTCAAAAATTCTCATTTCTGGAGCCCTTTCCTTTCGGGCGGCTGCAAAATTCCGCAACTTTTATGCAAATAAATGCGGGTTATTAAGTTAAAATATTCAGTAATAATTTTGAAAAAAGGCATTTCCTCGTACGAAAGCCATTCCTTTAATGGTGTGGACATTCTGTGCTGCGTTTAAAGTTTATGCCCGCAGAACTTTGTGAGGAGCTAATTAAATGAAATATGGCCTTTTTCAAATTTTCAAGTACCTATACGATCTAAACTTTAGATTTGCGGCTGATTTGGCATGAAGCTGTGGGGAGATTTTTTTCTTTTAATTTTCTTGGCGGATTTTGTGGTGAAGTGCTTCTTAAGCGTGGTTGAACAACTATAAAGTTTCCAGGAAAATACTGGAGAACTTGTTTCAAATGGTAGTTTCTCGAAATGGAACATCTAAGTCAACGATTCGAATGTTATGGATGAAGAATGTGTTATGAGAATCATTTCCATTTAACAAAAAGTGATTAAAAATGAGCGCATTTTAAGAAGAGGCGAATTGTGCCGTATCTTTTACGCTTGTATACATAATATAATGTATAGTACATACATAGTATCTGCAAAGTATAATGCAAAGTATAATGCAAAGTTTATACATAGTATAATGCAAAGGGAAGTACTGTGCCGGTCCCGAAAATTCGAATTTTCGACGAAAGAACACGTTTCGGGTATCCTTGAACTCGAATCGATCGTTGTTTAGGTAGTAGTCTGTGTATGTGTATCCGTACGTTTATGGGAACGATATCTCACGAACGATCGTTGCGAGAGGAATTAGGTACAAAAGTTAAAATTTGTGAATACAGTAAGCGTATTGATTTTAAACACAATCGAATGTTCCGAAAATCGTCACTCCACCCCCAATTTTAGAATAAAATTTTGAAAAAAGTTATTAAAACACAAAACCTTTAATAATGCTGCGTAAATTATTATTTCTTAGTAAATGTTCCTTATGAAACAATTGACACACATCTGAGAACGCTAGCATAAACCGTTCTCAGCCGTCTCTGTCTAAACCCGCTTTATTTTTGCGTATTTTTTGTGCATCTATACTCTGCGGCAACACAATGACACTATTTTTGAGTTTAAATGATCATCAAACTTTGATTATTTCTACAACGATGCCTAATTTTAACGTATGCAGAATGTAAACAAATCCAGTTATAAGATGAGTTGTATAAGAATGGCTGAATTTTTTTAACGCAAAATGATTTACTTCTGGAGTCTGTAATATAAGTGACATGAATGAATTCATTGATTTCACATACGCAACGATATAAGATCGTCTGCTTCTCTCTTTCGAAGTTTTAAGCATGGAGTTAGAAAGTACTTTTACCTTCATGGTTTCAAGTTTTTAAATGAATTCATTTGCAAACTCATTGAGCTCAATTCAAAGATCGCTCAAACTCAAATATCGCCAACTTGACGATATTGCAAATATGGCAGCATTGCAAATATGATACTAAGTTGGCAAAAGTACCTCCACATGGATAAATTTAGTATTAAACTATTTAAATATATGTATTTTATTGCTTATTGCGGATGATATCTATTCTGATCATTATCCCTTTAGAGTTGCCCGAAATAGAAGCGAATTGAGTCATTCGAAACAGGGCCTGATTGGCGCATAGGCCTCCTGGGGCCCTAAATATTGTATGTGATAAAATTTTAAGCAGAAATAATTTTTGCTTCTTAAGAAAAAATAATACTAACGAAGTAAACCGTCGGCAAATTAAAATATAGAAATAAAATGACGAACATAATTCATTGAAAAATATTTTTCTCCTAACATTTCAGAACGTGAGCTTTTTGCCTCCCTATAAATATGTCAATATTTTTAAATATTCATTCTTTTAATTCTTAATATATTGTTTTGAAGTATGGTAGTTTATATATAGAAAAGGGCGCCTCGGGTCCTCAAATTTGGTATCTGATATGTGTTTGTGTGCTCAGAGTGTATGGGGCCCCGAAATACCCTGGGCCCCTCTTTGTCTTAATCGGGTCCTGAATCGAAATAGTTTGAATAGCTGTCATCCGGAAAATCTCCAAATGCACAATTCAACAATAAAAACAGTTATTTCTCCCTGTAAAAGGGCATCAGCATTATACAGAGAAAGCCATGTGCTGCCCACATCCGATTTCTTATTTTCAAATAAATCCCATCCCCATTATCGGGAATCTGTAGAGTTTAAGTCGTACAAATTAATGTTCTTAAATTATAAGGCGTTTAAAGATCCATACTTTCATTCATTAACTTTTCAGCCATACCTTATTTTATAGTATGGCCGTATTACTTTATACACACAGTTCCTCTTAACTTTGTACTGAGAAGTCCATGGATGCACACAGGGGTTTTATCCGGTTGAACAGAAGGAATGGAAACGCTCCTATCGGAGAATTAAAAAAATTAGACTAATGGACTCGGCAACTAAACGAGATAGACGAAAAAAGCCTATGAGAAAGTGGCAGAGGATTGCCCAATGAGGAGTCGACACCGGGAACAAACTAAACGCTTATGTGGTAGGCAATAATGTTGAACACAATACTGTTGAGCACAATACTGTTAAACTTTTCCCAAACGATTCATGAACGTATAAAAATAAAACCAGCGACGTAGCACCCATTTATGAGATAAAAAGAAGCAAAACTTTCTACCCAGAATTTCTCTGCACAAGATTTTGCGCATGTAAGTGTTACTTTAGCACTCCTGGAAAGGACAACCATTCGGTCACAGCCTTATTATGCCCAATGTATGCCTTGAGTGGCAGTTTCTGTATCGATTCCTTCGCATCAGACAATACTTTACCACTTGTCATTGGCTTTCTTCGTCTATCTCGCATTGTTACGAGCTTTCTAACTTTTTATTCTCCTCTAGGGGGCGTTGAGGCCCATTTTATTCAGTTCAGCAAGGTCAGTTTGTAAGGATAAACAATTTTTATTCTCGACCCCTTTTTTTTTTGTGTCTTCCCCGGGGAAATAAGAGTCTAAATTTAAATAGCAGTTGCACCGATTACGGACGGTAGAGGGTGCTGGCCACCAGGTTATTAAAAGGTGAGGTGCGAAGCACGAGAGTGAGTTCGAATGATGATGGGCTAGAGATAATACGAGTTGGTATGACGTAGAACGTGACGAGTTTGGATGCAGGCGATGGTAGAAAAAGTGGAACATGTACATTCTGATTGATTATGTGTAATTTACGTTAATGGAGTTTATTTTATGATTTCTACAGTTTAAGAATAAAACGTGTTGTTTTTATAAAAATATGCCTACCTGTTCATTCCGACACCTTTACAAGTTTACTCTAGATAGACCTAACCTATACATTCATGGATCTACCTCCCCTTACAAAGTTATTGGAATATTGGAGGACTTTCCTAAGAGCTCGTTAAGAAATGAATTGGTTTACAACGTAAAATGCAACGTAAATTCTTAATTTAAACTGCATTTTACGTTGTAAAACAGTCCATTGTTGATTGTACACAAATTCACGTGCTCTACTTGCGTATACTTATTTGTAAACTTTATAAAAAAAAAATCTGATGTGGGCAACACATGACTTCCCTTATATAATGCAATGAATTCACTACTTTTACAATAAAAAAATTCGTTTTTCTTATAGTAGATACTTATATTCTTTCTAAGATTTTGAATTTTCGACAATTAGTTGTCATTTTCATTGATTTAGCGCCATTTTTTTCCATTTGGCGAGATTTTCATTAATTTGGCAACATTTAAAAAACTCGCCAAGTTGGCGACATTCCACCGAATTCGTCGCCAAAATCTCGCCAAGCGTTATGGACGGAGAAATGAGTTATTCTTATAGCAGATAAATAACTATTGGCGTTCAAATACAAAAGTATTACTCAAAGTATCTTTTTTCATGAATGAAACGAGCTAGATCCACGAGAATGATGTCACCCGATTTATCGCATGATATTACATATGAAAAGTGAACATGTTTCTCAACAGTTAATATTTTTGTTTTAATTTATGGGCTTTTTTGATACATTTATTTGAAAAATGTGCAATATCGCGAGAACGGTTCATACTACCGTTCTAAAATTTATGTCAATCGTTTTCTAAGAAAAAATTACATAAAAAATGTCTATTTGAGTAACTTTATTAAAGGTTTTGATTTTTTGATGATTTTTTCAAAATTTCACTTGAAAATTTAGGATGGTTCTGAACATTCGATTATGTTTAAAAACAATAGGCTTCCAATATTTACGGATTGTGATTTTTGTACCAATATAAGGAAAGTAAAAATACAAAAACTAAATATTTAGCACACATTGAATGAAGAGAGAGAGGAGGAAAATATGTAGACTGCTCTTCTTTTTGCCCCAAAATTGCCTCATCCACTTAATTGTTTATTCGCCGTTTACAATATTTCAATTTGGAAATATGTTTTTTTTTATTCATAACAATTTTTTTAGTGTTTTTAGTTTATTTTTCTTTTCGTGCAACGAGAATTACGATCACTTACCGTTCCAGAGATTGAATCTTTAAATCCGTTACTTCCATTTAAATTCCCGAAAAAAAATGTTTCCGAGCCAATTATTAACCCAATTATGTAAAAAGAAAAGCAGGCAACATTTCAAGGTTGATTATACTTTGATAAAGGGCGTTTCGGCAAATTCAATTGCTTTAAAAAGGCCTTCAGAGAAAAAGGGCAGATGGGGAATCGGGATGCAGTTTATTATTTACTAAGGAAACGAATGGGAGTCGGCTGTTTAGTAGAACCAAAGCCACGCTCACCAAACAATGGAGAATGTAAAATTTATTAAACTTTTGTGCTAAATTTATTTTAGACTAGCAGTATACCCGTTCCACGTAAGGTGTATATAATATAAAGAAACTTAAAATTCACGATCATGTGCAAATGCCTATAGTATACTAAATGACATTGTCAATCAAAATGTGCTATTAAAATATTTAATGTTCCTAAAAAGAAATTTAAGAATATCTGTTCCTGCTATACAAAATGATCTTCACGGGCTGATATGAAGAATAAAACTGCCTAGTCCTGTTTGTAAACAAATGTATAAAAAATATGAAATTGAACCAATAGATGAGAAATAAAAGCGCTAAAATTGTATGGGACCCGTACTACTTATACTCTCGAATATTAGAAAATATACCCGTGTATTAGTAGAAGATGACACGCACTACAACATATGAGTTTCTAAAATCTTTGCCATAACAAAACAGATGACGTAATAAATTGAAAATATCAATAATCTCGTAATCTTTAAACCTAAAAGCCGTCATTCATTCCAATATGTGTCAAGATATAGGTCAATATACTCGTACTACTTATATTCTCGTAGATTAGAAGATATACTCGTAGTACGTACAATATATGAATTTCGACAATTTTGGACAAAGTGAAACATTGACGTAATAAATTGAAAATATCAAACATCCCCGAATCAATAGTTCCCGAAAATATCAATAATAATAATATTTAAACCTGAAGACCGTAAATAATAATTATATAAAATTTAAATCCGATGCTAAGCGGCATGATATAATATTCTTCAAATAAATGAACGGAAAATATCGTCTGCATAATGCTATCTCTATGGAAGGTTTAAATGTGGGTTTTTAATTAATATCTAGACAACCTCTGGTCTTAGAAACTCGAAATATGGAATCAATTTTAAATGAGACTATTTCAAGGTTATCCACACACTTTCATTAAATTCCGTCCTTCTGTGATGACAGAAAGACAAACAGTTTTAAATTTTATTTATACAGATTGTGCTAACTTTGAGTACTGTGTTAAATTGGACTGAAATTGAACAAAAAATTAGCAGAGATAGCAATCATTTTCGGATATAAAAGATTTCTTTTTTTTGCCATTTTTAACACTTTACAACATAGTTGAAAGGTGTATATGACTTTGTTCATTCTGTCTGTCTGTCTCTCCGTTAGCATGATAACTGCGTAAAAATGACTTAATCAAAATGAAATTTTAGTATGTTGTTCAGACGGTCTGTAGGACCTATGGGAATATAAATGAATAATATCACACAATTAGTTTTGGATTGCATCCGGGTTGAAAATATGAAATACGTTGAACCCTATGGGACCACATTTTTCAAACATTTTTTAAACAAATTTAAAATTCACACATTGCTTTGAAAGTTTTAGGAAATATTCAAATTATCCTATAAAATATATAAAATTAATTTCAGCAAAATACATTCAGTAGTTTTTTAAATAAAAATTAAAATAATAATTACACCCATTATATGAAGAGATCACGGGATCCACTTCAAAATAAAATAGGGTATCCATCTTGTGTCAAAATCGTGATTTTTAAAGTTCCTTTTAATTCATATTTAGTGTTGTATCCGTCATAAAACCGTTTTATTTTTGCTTAAATTCTGTGCATCTACATACTGAAACAACGCAATTACAATATATTTGAGTTTAAATGATCATCGAACTTTGATTATTTCTACAACGAAGCCTAATTTTAACTTATGGAGAATGTAAACACCAAAAGATGTAGAATGAGTTGTATAAGAATTGCTGCATTTCTTTAACGCAAAATTATTTAGCTCCAGAGTCTGAAATATAGCTGATATGAATGAAACATTCATTGATTTTGCATAGAGAACCAAACGATTTTTTCAGTTAGTTTTAAGCATAGAGTTAAACTGCTGGTACCTCCATGGTTTTAAGATTTTAAATAAAATAAATTATAGTAATATTGTGATGAATGAAAGGTATAGAAAAAAGTTTATGAATGAAATACTGCTTTTATAGAGAGAGCCAGGCGATTTATATTTCGATGACGTCATTTGAATAAAGTTCATTTGTTTTCGATGAAATTTTCAAATATAATAAATTATTGTAATAATTTATTATTAATAAGTAGTATTGTAATAATTTTAAAGATATTACCAAGGAATGTATCGCATTTTAGAGATTTTTAAAACAGGAAATTTATATTTAAATGACGTCATTTGAATAAAGTTTATTGTTTTCTATGAAGTTTTAAGTTTTCAAATATAATAAATTAATGTAGTATTGTGATAATTTTAAAATATTACTAAAGAATGTATAGGATTTTAGAGATGTTTAAAAAAAATGCATTGTAGTTGGAAAGTGTTTCATAATTAATGATTGATCTTCATTGTTAGTATTTTTATTTCGCTATGTCGCGAAAATGATTATAATCCCCAACAGACGATTTGGAAAGGGAGTGATGTTATCTGATGTATCTGTATTATTTAAGTAGCGGGCGCATATTGACTTGAAACTAGAAAATGCAGCCAGCGTTGCCCGCTATTTAAAATGCAAACTTTTGATAAATACTACACCCGAAATCACAGCGAATTCTTGAAAACCAAATTCAATATTACCAATTCCAACCACGTTTCAACAGTACGCTTTCTTATAACAAAAAAATAATATACTATTGCGTGAGTACACACACGGCTACGCTACGACCGCTCATTTTAATTTCCGGGCAACGTCGGGTACATTTTCTAGTACGGTAATATTCGATTTGAAATTTTGCTGCAGTAAGTACTTTTGTTTTTGAGAGATCGCGTCCTGAATTCTCGGACGTATAGACAGATTGACAGCATCTTTCCAAAGAGGATGAAACAGCAAGGTCCGCTCAACCCAAAAGCAAAACATTTGGAAATGTCAACTGAAATAACTCAATTTCCACGTAGATTGCGGTGAGAAGAAATTTATTTCGAAAATTTTCAGGGGTTTAATCGCCTCATAAAAAATCTGATGTGGGCAACACATGACTTTCCTTATATAATGTAATGCATTTACCACTTTTACAGTAAAAAAAATAGTTTTTTGTTATAGTAGATACTAATATTCTTTCCAAGATATTGAATTTTCGACAATGAATCGTCATTTTCATTGACTTAGCGTCATTTTTATCCATTTGGCGAGATTTTCGTTAATTTGGCAGCATTTCAAAAAGTCGCCAAGTTGGCGACATTCCGCCCAATTCGTCGCCAAAATCTCGCCAAGCGTTATGGACGAAGAAATAAGTTATTCTTACAGCAGATAAATGACTATTGGCGTTCAAATACAAAAGTATTACTTAAAGTATCTTTTTTCATGAATGGAACGAGCTAGATCCACGAGAATGATCTCACCCAATGTATCGCATGGTATTACATATGAAAAGTGAACATGTTTCTCAATAGGAAATATTTTTTATTTTATTTTATATGACTTTTTGATAATTTTTTTGAAAAATGTACAATATCTCGAGAACGGTTCATGTTAGCATTTTAAAATTTATGTCAATCGTTTTGTAATGAAAAATTACATAAGAAATGTCTATTTGCGTAACTTTATTAGCGATTTTGATTTTTTGACGATTTTTTCAAAATTTCATTTGAAAATTTAGGGGGGTTTTGAACATTCGATTGCGTATAAAAAAAATAGGCTTCCAGTGTTTACGGATTGTGATTTTGTACCAAATTTGGTTCGAATCGGTCCAATCGTTCGTCCGTTATCGTCTCCACAGACTCACAGACCCACACACACACACACACACACAGACAGACATCACTTCAAAAATGTTTGATTCGTGATGAGGGATGCTTGAAACGTGCTCTCCCGTCGAAAACTCGAATTCGAATGTTCGACCCCGTCACAATACTTTCCTTATGCATTATGTATATAAGGAAAGTAAAAAAGGCAAATTCTCCTTACCTTTTTATGAGTCGATTAAAATCGTAATATGTCTTGATGAGTCTATAAACTCAGGCAAAGCATAGCCTAAAAATCCTCTTTCTTTAAAGTGTACGGATACCTCCCGCTCTCTTGATTCGAGACGGAGGGGGGGGGGGTTCTATCGATTCAAAAAGGAATTTAAATATATTTACGCAAATTGTTTCGTGCATTAGAAAGCTAAATAACAGAATTTTAGACAGATAAAAACTAAATATACATGCGAGAGCAATACAACTTGTCGAGAACAAAAGATTTAGAAATAATCTAATTACAAAACGGAGAAGGCTTTCCATTTTTGTTATAGAAGAGTCCAATGTAGTTTTTGTTTTCGTTCAACATTTGGTTTAGTCATTTAATCGCTTAAAATGTTTGCCAAAAAATATGTAAAGTGAATTATTTTCTTAGTACCTTAATTTCTAAAAATATCTTAAATCTCCTTTCATGGATAGATAGATCCAATATAAAAAGATGTGTCGTAACCGAATGCAAATAACGAATAGTTACCAACTAAAGAAATAATGTCAGCTGTAATGGCAAAAATCAGTCATTAAAATAACTGTAAGCAGTTTTCCTACAATGCATAGTAATGTATAGGGAAAGTATTGGAATAGTATCGAAAATCGAGTTTTCGACAGATCGACATGTCTTGAGGTGATAACATGACTTGGGTCTACAACATGATATAAAATATTTTTAGCGTGACGTCTGTGTGTGTTTGTGCCTTGTTTCTCTCTCGGTGTGTCTGTGTGTGTGAGTGAAGAAAATTATTTTTCGTAAGCTCTACTTTTTCTTGTCGCTTAATTATCCTGTATTGAAACCGAAATGCTCGTTTGTAGGGGATTTAAAAGTGGATAAATACCCCCACAGTTTTGGCTTTTCCGAATAAAACCTATACGAGTTATAACAAGATTTTTGAAAAAAAAATCGACAAAAAAATGTTTCTTTTTGGCACAAAGGATTTTTGCTTTGGCACAAAGAATTTTTTATTTTTCTCGTCGCCTAATTGTCTTGTAGAGATACCGAAAGACGGCTTTTGTAGGGAATTTAAAACTGAGTAAATAGAAATGACGACACGGTAAAGTTTATACCACTTTTTTGATGCTAACATAATAGTTTTGTGATATTTAAAACAGCAGCAAGATTTGACCTAACTATTTGATCCTTATCTTATGCTTTAATAGCTAAAAAGAAAATTACATTACGGCTCATATAGATCTTACAAATAAAGTATTTTCTTAAGCATATATACTTATTATCACCTTTTCACAATTTCTCCTCTGTATCCAATGACACAAAAGTGCGGTATTATTAAAAAAAACATCAATCATGCATAAAGCATTGATTATGAAACACTTTACAACTGAAATGCAATTTTATTTAAGCATCTCTAAAATGCGATACATTCAACGGTGATATTTTTTAAGTTATCACAGTATAATAATTTATTTTACTTGCAAACTTAAAACTTCATCAAAAAAGGCAACGCTATAAAATCGCTTAATTCTCTATCTAAGTAAAATCAATGAATATTCCACTCATATCACTTATATTCCAAATTCCAGAGCTAAATAATTTTGCGTTAAAAATTTCAGCAATTCTTCTGCAACTCACCTTACAATCACTTGTTTACATTTTACATTCATTAAAATTAGGCTTTATTGTAGAAATAATCAAAGTTGCAGGATCATTTAAACTCAAAAATATTGTAATTGCATCGGCGCAGAATATGGATGCTCAGAAAATATGAAAAAATAAAGCGGTTTTAGAAAGGAATTTTTAACATTGGGAAAAAAGATGGATGCCCTATTACTTTCCTTATATACATAATGTATAAGGAAAGTATTGGGACGGGGTCGAACATTCGAATTCGAGTTTTCGACGGGAGAGCACGTTTCAAGCATCCCTGATCACGAATCAAACATTTTTGAAGTGATGTCTGTGTGTGTGTGTGTGTGTGTGAAAGTATGTGTGTGTGTGTGTGTGTGTGTGTGTGTGTGTGTGTGTCAGTGAGCCTGTGGAGACGATAACTGACGAACGAATGGACCGATTCGAACCAAATTTGGTACAAAAATCACAATCCGTAAACACTGGAAGCCTATTGTTTTTATACGTAATCGAATGTTCAGAATCCCCCTAAATTTTCGAATAAAATTTTGAAAAAATCGTCAAAAAATCAAAACCGCTAATAAAGTTACGCAAATAGACATTTCTTATGTGATTTTTCATTAGAAAACGATTGGCATAAATTTTAGAACACTAACATGAACCGTTCTCGAGATATTGTGCATTTTTAAAAAAAATTATGAAAAAGTCACATAAAAAAAAAAAAATCCTATTGAGAAACATGTTCACTTTTCATATGTAATACCATGCGATAAATTGAGTGACATCATTCTCGTGGATCTAGCGCGTTCCATTCATGAAAAAACATACTTTGAATAATACTTTTGTATTTGAACGCCAATAGTCATTTATCTGCTGTAAGAATAACTTTTTTCTTCGTGCATAACGCTTGGCGCGATTTTGGCGACGAATTTGGCGGAATGTCGCCAACTTGGCGACTTTTTTGAAATGTTGCCAAATTAATGAAAATCTCGCCAAATGATAAAAATGATGCTAAATCAATGAAAATGACGACTCATTGTCGAAAATTCAATATCTTGGAAAGAATATTAGTATCTACTATAAGAAAAACCTATTTTTTTACTGTAAAAGTAGTAAATTCATTACATTATATAAGGAAAGTCATGTGTTGCCCACATCAGATTTTTACTTTCCTTATATACATAATGTATAAGGAAAGTGTTGTGACGGGGTCGAAAATTCGAATTCGAGTTTTCGACGGGAGAGCACGTTTCAAGCATCCCTGATCACGAATCAAACATTTTTGAAGTGATGTCTGTGTGTGTGTGTGTGTGTGTGTGTGTGTGTGTGTGTATGTGTGTGAAAGTATGTGTGTGTGTGTGTGTGTGTGTGTCAGTGAGTCTGTGGAGACGATAACTGACGAACGAATGGACCGATTCAAACCAAATTTGGTACAAAAATCACAATCCGTAAACACTGGAAGTCTATTGTTTTTATACGTGATCGAATATTCAGAACCCCCCTAAATTTTCGAATAAAATTTTGAAAAAATCGTCAAAAAATCAAAACCGCTAATAAAGTTACGCAAATAGACATTTCTTATGTGATTTTTCATTAGAAAACGATTGGCATAAATTTTAGAACACTAACATGAACCGTTCTCGAGATATTGTGCATTTTTAAAAAAAATTATGAAAAAGTCACATAAAAAAAAAAAAATCCTATTCAGAAACATGTTCACTTTTCATATGTAATACCATGCGATAAATTGAGTGACATCATTCTCGTGGATCTAGCGCGTTCCATTCATGAAAAAACATTCTTTGAATAATACTTTTGTATTTGAACGCCAATAGTCATTTATCTGCTGTAAGAATAACTTTTTTCTTCGTGCATAACGCTTGGCGCGATTTTGGCGACGAATTTGGCGGAATGTCGCCAACTTGGCGACTTTTTTGAAATGTTGCCAAATTAATGAAAATCTCGCCAAATGATAAAAATGATGCTAAATCAATGAAAATGACGACTCATTGTCGAAAATTCAATATCTTGGAAAGAATATTAGTATCTACTATAAGAAAAACCTATTTTTTTACTGTAAAAGTAGTAAATTCATTACATTATATAAGGAAAGTCATGTGTTGCCCACATCAGATTTTTACTTTCCTTATATACATAATGTATAAGGAAAGTGTTGTGACGGGGTCGAAAATTCGAATTCGAGTTTTCGACGGGAGAGCACGTTTCAAGCATCCCTGATCACGAATCAAACATTTTTGAAGTGATGTCTGTGTGTGTGTGTGTGTGTGTGTGTGTGTGTGTGTGTGTGTGTGTGTGTGTGTGTATGTGTGTGAAAGTATGTGTGTGTGTGTGTGTGTGTGTGTCAGTGAGTCTGTGGAGACGATAACTGACGAACGAATGGACCGATTCAAACCAAATTTGGTACAAAAATCACAATCCGTAAACACTGGAAGTCTATTGTTTTTATACGTGATCGAATATTCAGAACCCCCCTAAATTTTCGAATAAAATTTTGAAAAAATCGTTAAAAAATCAAAACCGCTAATAAAGTTACGCAAATAGATATTTCTTATGTAATTTTTCATTAGAAAACGATTGGCATAAATTTTAGAACGCTAACATGAACCGTTCTTGAGATATTGTACATTTTTCAAAAAAATTATGAAAAAGTCACATAAAAAAAAAAAAAATTCCTATTGAGAAACATGTTCACTTTTCATATGTAATACCATGCGATAAATTGAGTGACATCATTCTCGTGGATCTAGCTCGTTCCATTCATGAAAAAATATACTTTGAATAATACTTTTGTATTAGAACGCCAATAGTCATTTATCTGCTGTAAGAATAACTTTTTTCTTAGTGCATAACGCTTGGCAAGATTTTGGCGACGAATTTGGCGGAATGTCGCCAACTTGGCGACTTTTTTGAAATGTTGCCAAATTAATGAAAATCTCGCGAAATGGATAAAAATGATGCTAAATCAATGAAAATGACGACTCATTGTCGAAAATTCAATATCTTGGAAAGAATATTAGTATCTACTATAAGAAAAACCTATTTATTTTACTGTAAAAGTGGTAAATTCATTACGTTATATAAGGAAAGTCATGTGTTGCCCACATCAGATTTTTTTTACTGTAAGAGTAGTAAATTCATTACATTATATAAGGAAAGCCATGTGTTGCCCACATCAAATTTTTTTATTTTGAAGTGGGCCACGTGTCTTCTTTCTATAATATGGCTGTCATTATAATTTTTATTACTTTCCTTATATACATATTGTATAAGGAAAGTATTGTGACGGGGTCGAAAATTCAAATTCGAGTTTTCGATGGGAGAACACGCTTCAAGCCTCCCTGATCACGAATCGAACATTTTTGAGGTGATGCCTGTATGTGTGTGAAAGTACAGGGTAGTCATAAAAGAACTTCCCCGATATATGAACCCCTAGCGACCTATCCGCTCAACCAATCAAAAGGAATTTTCAGATATTGTTATTTGAAGGTATGCGCTCGAGATTGTGATGATTTCAAACAATAGAGCTCTCACGGTTACGGTTACAGTGAAAAAATTTCGAAATTTTCGAATGGCGACACCCATTTTTTACAGCGCAAATTGATCAGCGCATTGAAAAACCATAAATGGCGTTGGAACGATACACGTATGGCGAAAATTGGCGGCCTAAAACATTTGCAAAGAAGAGCATTGTAAAGGACCAATGACAACGCAGAGAGGATGTGCATTGATGCACTTTGTATAATTCACAGAGATAGACAGTAAAAGCACCAATCACAGAACACCATGTGCAAAGTATTGCTTGTTGAAAACCTTTAATAAGCAGTGCGGGAAGATTGTTTCTTTAATCAGGTGTTCGAACTTGCCAACAAGATGACATTTACAGGAAAACAACGAGTAAAGTTGTTCTATCTGAATGGGGTTCTATCTGCTGAAGCAGTGCGAGTTTATCGGCGAAATCATACGCTAAGACGAGGCCCATGTTCCGTACGAACTGTACGTCATTTGGTAAAAAAAATTGAAGAAACTGGATGCGCATGTGATAGACCGCAATCCGGACGACCATCTGTTCCTGTTGAAGTTGTTGCGGAAGTGCATAATACGATTACTACAGGTCCATTGCGTACTGCAAGAAGTATTGCCCGCAATTTGGATGTACCGAAAACCAGTCCTCATGCTTCCGCGCTCTGTTCTGGAGATGAGCAACAGCGTATCGACTTTGCGAATTTTTTCCTCATCAGATATGATGAAGATAGCAGGTGGCCGCTACGGATATTATGGAAGGATAAGGCACATTTCTCCTTAACTGGGAACGTGGACTTCAAGAGCTGCGTTCACTTGGCTGACGAAAATCCTCACGATGTGGCACCAGTGCCTTTACACGAAGCTAAAGTGGCTGTGTGGTGCGGCATCGCAAGCACATTCATTTTCGGTCCGTACTTCTTCGAAGAGGTCACTTCCAATGGTATGCAAACGTGATCCATCACAGATCCTCAGTTTATAACAATGTTCAGAATTGCAGCAGCGAAATATAGCTAATGACATTGTATGGATGCAAGATGGTGCCCCTCTACACGTCGCTACATGTGTTCGACAAGTGCTGCAACAGAACTTTGGTGATTGAGTCATCTCCCGTAACTTTTCAGTTTCGTGCCCACCGCGATCCCCCGACCTCACTCCGATGGATTTCTGATTCTGGGGTTATCTGAAATCCAAGGTGTACACATAAAATCCACGAGATTTGTCAGAATTGAAAGATGCCAAGAAACGAGAAGTTATACAGATTCCTCTTGCGTTCGTCATTGTTGTCAACAATCTCCGGCATGCAATGCGTTGTCGTCTGCACGTTGAAAACTTGTAATTCCAATAAAAGTTTTTTCCCTCTCCTCTCTTGTGTTGTCATAGGTCCTTTACAATACACTTCTTTGCTAATATTTTACGCCGGCAAATTTCGCCGTACGTGTATCGTTCCAACGCCATTTAAAGGAAAAAAGTGGGTGTTGCCATTCGAAAATTTCGAAAATTTTTCACTGTAACCGTGAGAGCTCTATTGTTTCGAAATCATCACAATCTCGACTGCATACCTTCAAATAACAATATCTGAAATTGCCATATGATTGTTTGACCGGATAGGCCGCTAGGGGTTCATATATCGGGGAAGTTTTTTATGACCACCCTGCATGTGTATGTGTGTGTGTGTCAGTGAGTCTGTGGAGAAGATATCACACGATCAAATAGAGCGATTCGAATGAAATTGGGTACAAAATTTACAATCCGTGAATACTGGAATCCTATTATTTTTAAACACAATCAAATGTTCAGAATCAGCCTAAATTTTCGAGTGAAATTTTGGAAAAATCAAAACCTTTAATAAAGTTACGCAAATAAACATTTCTGATGTAATTTTTCCTTAGAAAATGATTGACATAAATTTTAGAACGCTAGCATGAACCATTCTCGAGATATTGCATATTTTTCAAATAAATTTATCAAAAAATCAAATAAATTACAAAAATATTAACTGATAAGAAACATTTTCACTTTTCATATATAATATCATGCGATACATTACGTGGCATCATTCTCATGGATCTAGCTCGATCCATTCATGAGATAATATACTTTGAATAATAATTTTGTATTTGAACGTCAATAATCATTTATTTGCTATACAGATAACTTATCTCTCTGTCCATAACGCTTGGTGACGAATTTGGCGGAATGTCGCCAACTTGGTGACTTTTCAAATGTTGCCAAAATAACGAAAATCTCACCAAATAGATAAAAATGACGCTATATCAAAGAAAATGACGACTAATTGACAAAAATTCAATATCTTGGATAGAGTATAAGTATCTACTATAAGAATAACCTATTTTTACTTTCCTTATATACATAATGTATAAGGAAAGTATTGTGACGGGGTCGAAAAATTCGAGTTTTCGACAAAGCACATTTCAAACATCCCTGATCACAAATCGAACACTTTTGAGGTGATGTCTGTGTGTGTGTGAAAGTGTGTGTGTGTGTGTCAGTGAGTCTGTGGAGACTATAACTGACGAACGAATGGACCGATTCGAACGAATATGGTACAAAAATTATAATGCGTGAATACCTGAAGTCTATTATTTTTATACGCAATCGAATATTCTGAACCCCCTAAATTTTCGAGTGAAATTTTGAAAAAATCATCAAAAAATCAAAACCTCTAATAATGTTACGCAAATAGACATTTCTTATGTAATTTTTCATTAAAAACGATTGACATAAACTTTAGAGAGCTAGCATGAACCGTTCTCGAGATATTGCACATTTATCAAAAAAATTATATAAAATAAAAAAATATATATTTCCTATTGAGGAACATGTTCACTTTTCATATGTAATATCATGCGATAAATTTGGTGACATCATTCTCGTGGATCCTAACTTGTTCTATTCACGATAAAAAAACACTTGATATAATAATTAATACCTTTATATTTGAACGCCAATAATCATTTATCTGCTATAAAAACTAATTTTTTTCTCTATCCATAACGCTTGGCGAGATTTTGGCGACGAATTGGGAGGAATTTCGCCAACTTGGCGACTTTTTTAAATGTTACCAATCAAAGAAAATCTCGCCAAATGTATAAAAATGACACTAAATCAATGAAAATAACGACTATTTTACGAGAATTCAATATCTTAAAGAAATATAAATATCTACTATAAGAATAACCTAATTTGTTTTTACTGTAAAAGTAGTAAATACATTGCATTATATAAGGAAAGTCATGTGCTGCCCACATCAGATTTTTTTATTTAAAAACTGCCAAACCTATTTTGCTGATATTTTTTGATGTGTTTTATGGGATAATTTAAACATTTTCTAAAATTTTTGAAACAATTTGTGAATTTTAAATTCGCCTAAAAATGTTTAAAAAATTGGGTCCGATGGGGTTTAATGTATTTCACTTTTTCAACCCAGTTTCAATCCATAACTAATTGGTGATATTATTCATTTTCATTCCCATATGTTCCACGAATGGTCTCAACACCATACTAAAATTTCATTTGATAAAGTCCTTTTAACAGCAGCCATCGTGCGAACAGACAGACAGACAGCCAGAATGAACAACATCATAAACACTTTTTAACTTCGCTGGAAAATGTTGAAAACGCAGAGGTAAACTATGTTGACACATAATCTCTAATGTAAATTGTTTTATTCACTATGGGCAAACAAAAGGATTTGCCGTTCTGTAAACTTCTACACTAAATTTAATTAACGATGCTCAATACGCTCAAAAGCAAGAACCATGTTTATCTATATAATCCTTCGCAAATATAGATTGTCATTTGTATTTACCCATTATCGAAAAACATTTACGAAAAACATTTAAACAAACTATTTATTCAATTAATAACTATCAAAAGACATTGACACGCTGGGACACGTCCTATGTATTTTCGAAATTATCGGGAAAACACGATGTGTATGCTGTTTGGTTATATTATTATTATTTTTTGGAAACTATTCGTAGAACATGATCTTTGAAGTTATCCTTTAATATTTTAGTGTCGGCCGTCTTTGTGTGTTTCTGAAAAGGAATTTGTGCTCTCTAAAGACATTCTCCCGTCAAGGAATACAGTAATTAGTTGTAAAAGTATAGGCGGGCTTTGACTTTTATTAGATAAACATTTAAAAGGAAACAAGGAGTCGCGTCTTTTGCTGACTTTTTAAACCAAATATCTACCATCAGAATTGCCTAACGGAGTTTTGTTTTTCCACTCCTTCTAGACGCTAAATAATTTACGTATCAGATAGAAGAGAACAAATACTCTATATTACCAGCGCCCCGAAAATAGCAACTCGAGTTTTCGACAGATCGACACGTTTTGGGATCTCTAGAACACGAAAAACTATTTTTAGCGTGACTTATGTGTGTGTGTGTCTGTTTGTGTAGATTTTGTATCCACTCTAATTGAGAAACTAATTGACCGAATATCATAAAATGTGGTAAGTCCCTTTTAGGTGCCCCTAATGCTGATTAGATTTGGGTGCGATTCGGGACAAAAGAGCACTTTTTTTTTTTTTTTTTTTTTGCAAAATAGCCTGCAAAAATGACCTGTATCCAATTTAGCTGAAAAACTAATAGACCCAATTTCACAAAATTTAGTAGATACATCCCTCACAGATTAACCTGGTGCTGATTAGATTTGGGTATGATTCAGGAAAAACTTGCCTTTTTTTTGCGACATAGCCCGCAAAAATCGTCAAAATCTAAACTAAAAAACTACGTATGTTCCATATCCATTAAATGTTTATTTTATACGTCATATTTAACGATGAAAAGAATAAGACCAACCCCATTACACTAGGACTAGCCGTTCTCGAGATATTTTATTTTTTTCGCATTTTCGCTATGCCACCTTTGAAAATAAGTCCAGTTACAAAATGAGAACGAAAATCGAATTAAAAGTGCCCGTTCAGTGTCATTTTAAATAATGATGGGTTGTTGAGACCCAGACCGTCCGACCTACCAGAAAGGTGTAAGGTAACTGTTTCGACGGCTGGGAAGTGCCCCCCAATTTAGACCGGAACCCAGTGGGGGAGGCATCCACAAGGACCGTACCCTCCTTCCCTACTACCAACCTCTCAGAAGGACTAACGGACCCACATGTTTAACGTGATCGTACTCCGCATAAGCACGGCGACAGTTGTGGCAGCATGCAAATCCAGCGCGCAAACCACCGAGCTACCACGTCCGAAAAGTACCAACAGCACGCGGTGTTTCCAGGTGGTCACCCACCCAAGTACTAACCGCGCCCGATGCTGCCTGACTTCGGTGATCTAACGAGAACCAGTGTTTTCAGCACGGTACGGCCGTTGGCTCAAATAATGATGGGTGTTATTGTGTACCATTAAACTCAATTGAATGAATTATTGAAGAAATAAAGAGAACGTGAATATGAGTCTGCAGGGAAAGTGATGTGCTGCCCACACTAGATTCTCCCTTTCACTACTACAATAGAGGGTAATGTATGGGGAAAGTATTGGAATCGAGTTTAAAATCGAAACTCAAGTTTTCTATAATTTGGGGGACCTGTAGAATAAGGAAAATCTATTTTGAGAGTGACGTCTGTGTGTGTATGTATGTTTCGGTGCAATTTGTGTATCTACTCTAACTCAAAAAGGAATGGACCCAATTTCTTCAAAAGTTTTAGGGTTATCCTGGTGCTAATTAGATTGAGATAACATTCGAGATAAAAGAGCTTGCCATTTTTTGCAAAGTGACCTTCAAATATCGCATGTATCCACTCTAGATAATACACCAATTGAACCAACTTTACAAAATTAGACAGATATATCACCTGTAGGTTACCCTGGTGCAGGTTAAATTTTGGTACGATTCGTAATTTTCGACGACGATGAAAAAAGTAAGACTAACACTATTTCCCTAGGACTAACCGTTCTGGAGATATTTTAATTTTCTCGCATGTTTGCTAAGTCGCCACATTACCCAAGGAAAATGGAACTAAAAGTGCAAATTCGGTGTCACAATAAATAATGCTGCATGTTATTGGGTGCTATTAAACTCAATTAAATGAATTATTAAAGAAATAAAGAGAAAATGGATTTGAGTCTGTAGGGGAAGTCATGTGCTGCACAATTCGATATTTCCTTTTTGAATGCCAAAGAGTTTACTTTTTCATCTTGCATCCCACCAAAATCCTCGCTCAATTTAAAAATGCATATTCGAATATATACCATTTCATGGAAATAAATATATATATGGCATGAATCGATAAATAGGGCATAAATCCAATAGAAAAGTTAACACTTTATGAATTGGATCTTAAAACGTTATTATACATACATATAAAAAACATCTAATGTGGGCAGCACATGACTTTGCTTATAATGCAATGAATTGACTACTTTTACAGTCAAAAGATAATGTATAAGATCAACGGTACTGTGCTTTTAACGTAAAAATGTACATTTGGCGATTTTCCGGATTACAACGTGTAAAACTATTTCAAAATATCCAATTAACTTACATTTCGCGCAACTCTAGACAAAAAATCCGATGTGGGCAGCACATGACTTTCCTTATATAATGCAATGAATTTACTACTTTAACAGTTTAAAAAAATGTTATTCTTATAGTAGGTACTTATATTCTTTCCAAGATATTGAATTTTCTTCAATTAGTCGTCATTTTTATTAATTTAGCGTCATTTTTATGAATTTGACGAGATTTTTGTTGATTTGGCAACAATTAAAAATGTCGACGAGTTGGCAACATTCCGCCAAATTCGTCGCCAAAATCTCGCCAAGCGTTATGGACGGAGAACTAAGTTATTCTTACATCAGAAAAATGACTATTGGCGTTCAAATACAAAAGTATTACTCAAAGTATCTTTTTTCATGAATGGAACGAGCTAGATCCACGAGAATGATGTCACCCAATTTATCGCATATTGCATATGAAAATTGAACATATTTCTCAACAATTAATATTTTTTTTTATTTTATGGGATATTTTGATAAATTAATTTGAAAAATGTGCAATATCTCGAGAACAGCTCATGCTAACGTTCTAAAGTTTATGTTAATCGTTTAATAAGGAAAAAGTACACAAGAAATGTATATTTGCGTAACTTTATTAAAGGTCTTAATTTTTGATGATTTTTTTAAAATTTCACTCGAAAATTTAGATGGATTCTGAACATTCGATTGCGTTTAAAAACAATAGGCTTCCAGTATTCACGGATTGTAATTTTTGTACCAAATTTCGTTCGAATCGGTCCATTCGTTCAGAAGTTATCGTCTCCCACAGTCTCACTGGCACACACACACACATATTTTCACACATACTTTCACACCCACATACACACAAAGACATCACCTGAAAAACGTCTGATTCGTGTTCAGGGATCCTTGAAACGTGTTCTCCCGTCGAAAACTTGAATTCGAATTTTCTGCCCCGTCACAATACTTTACTTATACATTATATGTATATAAGGAAAGTAACAATGATCAATATGGATAGCGTCCATATATTAAAATATTTTAATAATACATCCATTAGGCATCATTTCCATTAATTGAGCGTCATTTTTGCAATTTTGACAATATTTTCGTCAATTTGGCAACATTTAAAAAAATCCATAATTTATAGATATTCCGACACAAAACATTTGCCAAAGGTTAAGGATGGAAAAATAGGTTTTTCTTATAGAAGATTCTTATATTCTTTCAAAGATATTGAATTTTCGTCAATGAGTCATCATTTTCAATGATTTAGCGTCATTTTTATCCATTTGGCGACATTTTCTTTAATTTAGCAACATTTAAAAGAGACGCCAAGTTGGTGATATTCCGCCCACTTCGTCGCCAAAATCTCGCCAAGCGTTATAGATAGAAATAAGTTATTTTTATAGCAGATAAATGACTATTGGCGTTCAAATAAAAAGTATTACCCAAAGTATATTTTCTCATGAATGGAAAGTGCTAGATCACCCAATTTACCGCATGATATTACTTATGAAAAGAGAGCATATTTCACAATTATTAATAGTTTTTTTTTTTAATTTGATTTTTTGATAAATTTATTCGAAAAATGTGCAATATCTTGAGAACGGTGCGTGCTAGTGTGTCAATTGTTTTGTAGTTAAAAATTATATAAGAAATGACTATTTGTGTAACTTTATTAAAGGCTTTGATTTTTTTGATGATATTTTCAAAATTTCATTCGAAAATTTAGGGAGGTTCACACACAGGAGGGGTTCACACATACACACGTTCACACATGCACGTATATACACACGCACGCACATACACATGCACATACACATACATTACCTCAAAAAAGTTAGATTCGTGTTCAGAGATGCTTGAAACCTGCTCTCCCGTCGGAAACTCGAATTCGAATTTTCGATCCCGTCACAATACTTTCTTTATACTATGTATGTAAGAAAAGTAACAAATTCAATTTTTAGCAAGGAACTTAAATTATTCAAATCTAAATTTTATTTGCTTCCTGAATATTCCGTGTCTATTCTGCGCATTTCTGAGAATATTTTGTGGAATTTATATTTAATGTTAATCCAGATCAAAAGTTATTTAAAATTACTTTAATCACGTTTAAACATTTGAGTACAAAAGAGGTGCCTAGAGAAAGAAATATTTTACATCAAAGACCACTTGTAAACTGCCTTTATTTAAAACACCATTTTGTCGTGCAGGAAAAAATTTCGAAATTCGATAACGCTTTCAGACATTCTAGTCCACCAAGTCAAAATTGTTTAACATTTTCGGAGTTTTTTTACATTTCTCGTAACGCTCAGAGTTCAGCCGAATCAGTGGTTGGAAAAATTACTTTCCTTCTGTAGTAAACTAACACTACTTTATGACAAATGTAGTTAACTACAGATTTTTTTTTAAGTAGTGACTACAAACTACTTTTTAAATGGAATCACTACTTAACTACTTTTATAAGACGAATTTTGCCACAGCTTCAATTGACACAAAAAAATGAGGATGCGGATATACTGTAGTCATTTAACATACTTATTCTGAATAAGTAAAATGGACTGAGTAACTTATCAATAGTCACGCTTTTACCCATTTCTGGAAACAATAAAATAAAACAATAGTATAAAATAAAATATAGGAAAAAACCATTAATTTAAAAACATGCGTGTTCATTTTTCGTACAATTTACATCTCAAAATTGCAATCAGATAAGCCGAATCTTTTGGGGCATAACAAAAAATAAATTTCATGAAGCAATATCCTTCCTACCCTGGAGTATCTAAAATCTTATGTAGTTTCTCCTCGTTCTCTTTCAGGAACCGGCCTATACGTTCGACGTCAGAATACATTAAGTTCCATCTCGTCTTCGGTATTATGAGACGGACAATTATCTCTGAAGATATCTCGTCAGCTAAAACAACCCACATTTTGTTTTATTCCAAAGAGCTTGGCACTTTGCAAATCGTGCATCGTTGCGCAGAACACCCAATTTCGTATAAAGGAAGAAAGGGTGATCACATGGTATGTAGAGATACACCTTGTTTGTATATTGAAGTAACGTTAAAAGTTAACTCGCTAAAGTTAACATTAACTCGCTACAATATTTATTTTTAAAAGTAGCGCGTTACACTACAAACTACTAGAAAAAGTAGTGACTACTGTAGTTTCACTATTTGCGATCCGACCGGATAACCCTAACCTAGACTTTATGTCAAAAATGACATAAGTCAAGTGCCTTTATGGGTTCGCGATAAACAGTATTAAAATGAAGACAAAAAATATTAATTTTCTCGAAGCAACGTCATTTGAAATTCTCCCTCCGTCAAAAATTCTGCGATTGAAAGGCGCGTGTCAGAACGTGTGCAGCTGCTCGTTCTGAAATTTTTCTGACTGAAAGCAAAACTGCGTGACGACCTCTGAGCGTGCCGAAACCTCATCCGTCATCGGACGTCAAAATTCAAAGAGTAATCAATCGGAAATGTCGTAGAAATGGTAAATGGCGATTCGAGTCGAAACAGGCAGCGGATCCACAGGAGGAAAGAAACTGCGTTTGATCTCACTGCCCCCCCCCCCCCTTTCGTCGCCGCTTATTTTGAATCGATTACACGTCGGTGGGATGAAATGGCACTGTGCAAACGCAACACGTGAACGTTTGATAAATACCAAAACTCGAGGATGACACGTATAATGATGAACGAGAAGAACTGAAAGAACAAATCCTCTTCGGTTTTTTTCGTCAAATATTTAAAGCAACTTCTTTAAATGGGGCCGTTGCAAGGTGCACCGCAGGACATTTTGAAATCAACCTTTAATAGTGTTATAAAGTGTTGTTTTATTTTTTATTTTGCACAGTTCGTTACAATGTAAAATATCTGATGTGGGCAGCACATGACTTTCCGTATATAAGGCAATGAATTGATTTCTTTCGCAGTGATAAAAACGATGTATAAGATCCATGGCACAGTGTTCTTAATGTTGAATTGTACATTAGGCGCTTTTCTGGATGACACCATGTAAAACTATTTCAAACCCAATGAACTTATATGTCACGCAACTCTCAATTTGCAATGATCAATATATACCATCCTCAATGAGCGATAGAATATACCATTAAAATATGTAAATAATAAATTCAACCATTAGGCGTCGTTTTCATTAACTTGGCGTCATTTTTGCAATTGGACGATATTCTTGTCATTCTGGGGAGAAAAACCGCCAAATTGGCGATATTTCTGTAGAGTTCGCCTAATGTATCGCTAATTGTTACAAACAAACGGAGAGAAGAACATTTCTTACATACTAGAAAGTATGCCCATCCTATGACGGAATTAAAATTTTGCAAAATATAGCCTCCATTTAGCGTCTCTTTATACAGTTTGTCAAAATTTTTAGCAGTTTGACGACATTTTCGTCAATTTGTTGACATTTTCGTCGATTTGGCAACATTTAAAAAGTTGCCAAGATGGCGACATCTAGCAAAAGCCAAGCATTATGGACGAACGCAGAAATGGGTTCTTTTCATAATCAAAGATTACATTCTTTCCAATATGTTTAATTTTCATCAATTAGTCATCATATTCATAGATTTAGCGTTATTTTTATCAATTTGGAGACATTTCTATCAGTTTGGCAGTATTTTTATCAATTTGGCGACATTTCTATCAGTTTAGCGATAGTTTTATTAATTTGGCGACATTTTCATCAATTTGGCAACATTTAAAAAGTCGAAAATTTGACGATCTTTTGCCAAAATTCCGCTAAGCGTTAAAGACGGAAAAATTGGTTATTCTTATAGTAGATTCGTATATTCTTTCCAAGATATTGAACTTTCATCAATTAGTTATCGTTTTTATCAATTTAGTGGCATTTTCGTTAATTTGGCGACATGTAAAAGTCGCCAAGTTGGCGACATTCCGCCAAATTCGTCGTCAAAATCTCGCCAAGGATTATGAACGGAAATAAAGGTTATTCTTATAGTGGATTAGTCGTCCAAATACAAAACTACTGTCCAAAGTATTTTTTCTCGTGAATGAAACGAACTAAATTCACGCGAATGACGTTAACAAATTTATCGCATAATATTACACATGAAAAGTGCACATATTTCACAAAAGTTTATATTTTTTATTAATTTTATGTGATTTTTGGATAAAATTATGCAATATCTCGATATTGATAATATTATGCAATATCTCGATTTGATAAAAAAAATGTGCAATATCTCGATTTGATAAAAAAAATGTGCAACATCTCGAGAACAGTTCGTGCTAGCGTTTAGAAAGTTGTGTCAATCGATTTCTAATAATATAATTATATGAGAAATGGATATTTTTATAACTTTATTGAAAGTTTTGATTTTTTGATGATTTTTTCAAAGTTTCACTCGAAAATTTGGGAAAGTTCTGAACATTCGATTACGTTTAAAATAATAGGCTTTCAGTATTAACGGATTGTAATTTTTGTACCCAATTTCGTTCGAATCGTTCCACTCGTTCGTGAGATATCGTCTCCACAGACTCACTGACACACACACACACACACACACACACACACACACACACCACCTCAAGAACGTTTGATTCATGTTCAGGGTTCCTTGAAACGTGCTCTCCCGTCAAAAACTCGAATTCGAATGTTCGATCCCCCCGATACTGTGTAAATAAAGAAAGTAAAAATCTGATGTATGTCGCACATGTCCTTCCCTCCAGACTCAAATCCCTTTTTGTGGTGATCAAATTGTTTATTAGGGTATTTGCTATCGAACAAAAGGCGCAGGCAAGTGACACCCATTTAGACAGTCTTGTTCCGGAAAGTTATGACCCCAATAAATATATGCCATCCAAATGACAAGTATGACTTGGGGCATAAACAATGCTTAGGGCCAGGACTTATGCTTGGGACCAGGCTCATCGGATAAAAAGGCCGTTTTTGTTTTAGAATGTGTATCAATACAGTACGGACAACTTTGGAACTTACATCGAGTAACGATGTATACCTGACTGCTCACTTTGGTAATACCACTAATATCTTTCGATACATAGGGCGACTTATTGTAATGACATAACCTCTGGAATCGTAGGTGTGTGCTTAGGATACAAGAATGAGCCCAAATTTCTGGATAACTAACACGTTTATATACAAGCACTGCGTAAATAGGAACAATATACAGTAAAACGGCACTTAAATGCCCCACTCATTTTACATAACAGATACTCTTCCCGAAACAATGACTATCTTATGTCACAAAACAACAAATACTAGTCTTAAAACATTGGCGTATGCTACAATTCAATGAAACTCGTATCACGTCAGCTGCTGCTTGACTGTTACGTGGTTATACCACACGTCCGGTAAGGACGCGAAAAAGGCCATCATCGTATAATAAGCTAATTAAGCAAATACACCTACACTTAAAATGAAGGGACTAAATTAAATAAAATATTAACATTTATTATATAAACAACATTACTAATAACATTTTTAGCATTTCTACTTTACACACAAAATACATCTCCCACATACAGTACTTTATTCAAGAGCTTTAAATTCCTAACCCTATCTTATCTTAAACTAGAGTGAGGGAGAGAGAGAGCCACATAGGCCTTCGTGTAAGATATGTATAAGAGTTGGGCCTACCTCTGTCATTGTTGCAGACCCCGGACTTGTCTGCTTCCCGTCGCGGCACAGTACGATAGGTCCGTTACTCGCTCGTCGGCCTTTTCTCACCACAGCACAAACTCAAGTCCTTGACTTGAAAAATTTAAACTTCAAAGTTGCTCTCACTCTCTGCCCCCTCTACAAGTCGCCCCTGTCTGTAATTGGTCAAGTATATAAAAAACTACGCCTTCCGGCTCTATTACTGGCCAAGGCTCCCCTTGAAATACTAGATCTCTAGCCTCTTGTTTTTACATGAAGAAAGTTCTCACGATTCTTTTCCCAGGATCCCCATGATATATCTTGATCTTTTGGGTTAACCCCTTCCGTTTGTACAGCATGCGATTCTCCCTAGAAATTCAAATCTGTGTTCGGTGCAGCTGCGTTCAATGGAACGTTATAACAATTGCCTCTCTGCATGAGGGGCCGTCTTCTTAGGTTCACTTCCTGTTCTGCAACTGAAATGTTACAATGTTACCACTGACATACAGCGATACATCATTTTATATACTTTCTGTACAAACTTTTACAACTATCTCGTAGAATGTTTGTTATTTCGAGGTGGTTCTCGAACCTATGAAATGCCGCCAAATCGGGCAACCTTTTCTAACTTTCAACAAATGGCAACCCTAGATTCACGACATAAGAGAACTTGCCTGTACGGATGTTTTCTCCATTTGGGTTTCAAAAATGACTCCAGTGAGGGTGGGAAAAAGCACTCCAGTGAGGGTGGGAAAAAGCACTCCGGTGAACTATTGACAAGAGTCCATATAGTGTTGCGAACGCGCAATGTTCCGTTTGGCGCCTCCTCTTTCGTCTGTCGCGAAAGCCAGGCGAAGAAAATACAATGCATGACGTCAGCTCAAGGTTGCCAGGATTTCTCACTTAGAAGATGGGTTACCCTATTTGGCGACTTTCTGAATATTCTAGGAAGTTTTCGATAAAACGATTATTCTTTGAGATACAGATATTTCCAAAAGTTTCTGTGGAGAAACTGTAAAAAAGACTCGCCCCTCCGTTGCAGGAGAGTTGACGAACTGACGGACAGAAGCTACATTAGACTGTGATTTTTGGCAATCTTTTGAGAATAGTAATGACTTTCAACATTCTATGAATAATAGCAGATATGCTGTGAAATGACTAGAGCATTTAAGTGCTGTTTGATCGTCTATTGTTCCTGTTTACTTTGTGCTTGTGAATAAACGCAAGCTATCCAGAAACTTGGACTCGTTCTTGTCTCCTGCGTATACATTCACGATTCTAGTGGATACGTTCGTAACAATATAATTTAGAAAAAAAAATTAAATAATTCACAGAAATGGGAACTGGGATTCCTCTTCAATCTTTCCAACGCGAGAGACATATTAACCTCATGGATCTCCGATATTGTATCCCGATTCACGAAAAGTATGTGGCGCTACCTTTAAATTCTCCACACTATTGCATAGTCATCCCTTAAAAGTAACAACGAATCCCAAAACTTCATTTTTCCTGCCCTGTCGGTTTTATCCGTTGCATACGCTCCGAGCGAACATTCATCGGTGAAAACACGTTTGCATAATGTGTTTCTTTGCGCTCCTTGGGTGGATAAAAATACTCCATTTCTCAAGATTATCTCCGATGTCGAACGTCTTTTGGATGCCATAAAAGAATTCCGTGGGTTTGGCGCGAAATTAAGTCCAAAAGAATGAGGTTGCATTTCGGAAATGAAACTCCGGCTCTCTAAATTTCACGGCTAACTTTCTGTACACTTACGGAGAAAAATACAGAGAGTATGGTAAATGGATAGATTCTCTAGAACTCGCATGGTTGGCTCTTTACGTTGTTCTCGGGGGTAGAGAAACAATTCCAACTGGAGGTAAGTCCGGCATTAAAACATCATCACAATCAGTAGTCGTACGCAACGTTTATTCATATTTACATAACTTATATTTGTCTAAACTTATTACTAGCCGGGAGGACATTCCGGCTTACCAAACTCTATCCCATCATAATCTGTAACTCAAAACAAAACAATTAGCATAGAAACGGAGCGCGTCACAGCGCCATCTATATCAATGAGGATCATTCAATTCTCAACCATGGACGAAGCAGACGTCTTGGTGGAAAATAAACTGTTTTTCGGATGAATATGAAGGGTCAAAACAAATAAGGGATACATAACCCAATACGATGTAGCAATCGGGTGTTTTGGATGGGAAGCATCCCACGGGGAAGAGGATATCTTGAAAGAAATGCAAGTCAATGGAAGTATGTAACGGAAGTGATAGCCTATCGTTACGAATACATAGCAGAAAATCTGATCTGGTTTTCTTGACCTTGGTGACAAAATAGATACCCTTAGTTATCGAATCGTTTACATATGTGTTACGGGGTTCACGTGAACCGAATTTTGTGTGTTGGGTTTACTTTAGTTTTCCTTATCATTGCTTAAAAGGGAGTTTAAGAGTTTTGTGGCAGCATTATTGCCCAGAATCTTTTGGATGCAGGCTTATTTGCTAGTATATTTTGCTTATCTGTTAAGAATTTTGGACGGTGTCTGGGTAATTTTGGTATTATTGTAATTTGTATTGTGTTATAGGGTTTTTATCCCGCATTAAAGTAGTTGAACGGCATAATTTGGTATGTTAATTTTATGTATTAGGTTTCATTTCAGGGCTCTCGTGACATTATATTAGTTATATGTTCCATGTGTTTGTTGTTTATAATACTAACATGAGTTAATTAATGAATAATAAATGTTAATTTATTTTTGTTTTTAGTATTTTATTCCCGCCCTGCGTGTGGCATGCATGCTAGGACCATGCTGTCTTTTTGTAAAAAGAGTTTTTAATAAATGCTGCAAGTTGGGTTACCTAGCTGCCCTCGTGGTGGCAGGATTGCCTGGCCGGTCCTTTTGCGAACGATGATGGGGGGTCCTACTGATGGGGGTTTGGCCATCTATGGCTGCGGTCCTCTTGGGAGTAGGCGGCACCTAGCTGCTCTCAGGCAAGTGTAGGTCTGATGGCCTTGGCCGACTGCTGTCTCCGTCATAAGTGGAGACGAGGGAAGGCTGCAAGACATCAATAACGACCTCAAACTCACGATATTTGGGTTGTAAAGATGAAGCAAACTTGCAGGCGTAGTTGCTCTCGCACAGTTTCATACCAACTCCTGCGGCACATGTGCACGAGAAGAAACAATAAAGAATCCTTCATCCCGGATTCTCGTCCTGTAACGTTGCTTTTCCTGCATGACAGATCGTTACCAGTCGCGATAAGGTTGTTTACATTGGGTCTCCGGAAGCCTCCCTTCTTTACGATGAGAGATTCTTTGCCCTGTCTAAAAGGCGCGAAAACGCTCTCTCGATGTTAACCACTACGTGAGGGATGTAGCTAAAATCTTTAGTTCTAAGAGCGCGGCTTCGGCGCCAAATACCGCGATGCATTTGATGCATATTACTGAACAATTCTTTGCATAACCCGGAGGACTATAGTCATTAATAAAAATATCTTGACTCTGCTAAAATAAGATTATGCACGGATATTTAAGGCAAAAATGTATAAAAGAGCGCGTGATTATTGGGCAAGGACCCAGAATCGCGAGAAAAAATGGCGTCATGGCCATTTAACGACAATCCTGTATGTCTTTTTCACAAAACTCAGCAATTTACATTGTATAATTAAAAAGACTGGAGCAAACGCTATTTGAGGTCTAATCAGAACGTTCTCCTTATCAGAAAGTACAATTGCATTATAAACGTTAAACATCTTGATATGCTAACTACGATGAAATTCTTGGATACTAAGGCCGTCGATACGCAGATGGATAGCGAGATAGAAGGCCATGAAATGTCTCCCCGGAATAACCCCTTTGGCCCCTAACGTCGTGAACTAAGTTGCCAAGCTGAGGCCTGGAAACTATTCTAAGCCCATAAACATTCCGAATTTGAAATTAATTCAAAACTCGAAGCAGATAAAAAAAATTGTGAAGTGAGTGACTTGGATACACGAACTTACCAAAGATTTTCCTTCCTGAAGTAATGGGTGAGTGAAATTTAATTATTTACGAGATTTGGTAAAGGTGTTCTACTAAATGCGCCAATGATATATAAAAACTCAATGGTAATACAATGACTCGGGATGGGCAGATAATATGAATTCTTATTGTATATCAAGTAGTATCCTCTATCATAATCAACTAGAAAAATGTAAAGCAGATCTTCACTGGAGAAAATAGTTGTTGTGTTTCACAGACTAATATAGTATTCTGTGTTGTGTACCAAGGAGGGGGAAGGAAAGGCCTTCACAAATCAATGTGCGTGTTGTATTTCCATGCGGGCCCCCTTTATTTTAATTTTAAGCTGTTCATTTAATATTTTTGTAACTTCTTTTACATGGTTGACATATATTGAATCGTGTATTACAATTCCGGGTTGCGTACTTTTGGTTTTCCAACTGGGATTGTCTTAAAATGACAGATTTGAGGCGTTTCTTTCAAGCACAAGAGCTACGTGAATTATTTAAATCCTATAAGTCTATTGTTTTACTTAGCATGCATATGTAATCGCAATAAATACCTTTACAAATAAGCGATCTTGTCGTTTAGGATTTTTATCAGGATTATATGTACTATTACAATATCGCAAGGAAACTATTTCATGTTACAAAGTCTTATACAAAAAAAATTCGTAGACATTAAGAACGGCAGAAAAGCTTAAGTGCAACACGATGCTGTTCCGTAACGTTGTTTTCTCCGCACCATTGGTCACGCCAGCACAGCACATAAGCCACATTTCGCGTTGACATTAATTAGCCCAATGGAAGCTTCCCTTATTTAGATGTGTATTTTTCGCTAAGGGTCCTGTTAGCTCGCTATTGCCCTTGGGATCTTTCTTTTCACCGATAGGACATCCCGATGTTCTAAGCACTTTGGCGGAGCCGCCCAGCTTGGGTCGGGGACTAGATAATCTAAAGTTTATTTGGAATTTAGTAAATTTTTGTCAAACTACGAATAACCAGTGCATTTAAACAGTATATATATATATATATATATATATATATATATATATATATATATATATATATACATATATATATATATATATTTAAACATATATATATATATATATATATTACGATTATGTAAAGACATTTTGGCGTTCTAAAAAGTACGTACAAGTATTGCTGTGAATTTTTGGGGATTTTTTTCATAGGGCCTTTTTACTTTCCTTATATACATAATGTATAAGGAAAATATTGTGACGGGGTCGAACATTCGAATTCGAGTTTTCGACGGGAGAGCACGTTTCAAGCATCCCTGATCACGAATCAACCATTTTTGAAGTGATGTCTGTGTGTGAAAATATGTGTGTGTGTGTGTGTGTGTGTGTGTGTGTGTGTGTGTGTGTCAGTGGGTCTGTGGAGACGATAACTGACGAACGAATGGACCGATTCGAACCAAATTTGGCACAAAAATCACAATTTGCAAACACTAGAAGCCTATTGTTTTTATACGCAATCGAATGTTCAGAACCCCCCTAAATTTTCGAATGAAATTTTGAAAAAATCGTCAAAAAATCAAAACCAATAATAAAGTTACGCAAATAGACATTTCTTATGTAATTTTTCATTAGAAAACGATTGACATAAATTTTGAAACGCTGACATTAATCGTTCTTGAGATATTGCACATTTTTTAAAAAAATTATCAAAAAGTCATATAAAATAGAAAAAAATATTTCCTATTGAGAAACATGTTCACTTTTCATATATAATATCATGCGATAAATTGGTTGACATCATTCTCGTGGATCTAGCTCGTTCCATTCATGAAAAAAGATACTTTGAGTAATACTTTTGCATTTGAACGCCAATTTATCTGCTGTAAGAATAACTTATTTCTTCGTCCTTAACGCTTGGCGAGATTTTGGCGACGAAATTGGCGGAATGTCGCCAACTTGGCGACTTTTTGAAATGTTGCCACATTAACGAAAATCTCGCCAAATGGATAAAAATGACGTTAAATCATTGAAAATGACGACTAATTGTGGAAAATTCAATATCTTGGAAAGGATATTAGTATCTACTATAAGAAAAACCTATTTATTTTACTGTAAAAGTAGTAAATTCATTTCATTATATAAGGAAAGTCATGTGTTGCCCACATCAGATTTTTTATTGTGTCACGGCCGTTGCCTTACTATAAGATTTAGTAAATGTTTTAGATCTATCTTTTAAAGCGAATTTCTGACAACAACCGGTATTTTTGAAAAAAAAAAAAGAATCCTGAGTTATATATTATCTCGATATTTATTTAGACAAAACAGCAAATGAATCCTTTCAAATATTCCACAGCAGTTAAATCAATTACGCTAATAATTCAAAATAAAAACATGTTTGTCCGAACGACACGTACGTAAAAAAATGTCCCGGAAAAAAAATCGAAATCTATCTGAATCTGAAGATAAGCTATAAATAGAAATAATTTGATTTGCATACATAAAAGAATACTAATTACGTTATCGGAACTAAATAAACAAGTTTAATGAGTGGATTTTTTTTGCATAAATCGAGTTTCCAGATTTGAAACATATAATTTTTCCAACTATTTCCGAAACTTCTAATGACGCCATTCTCGTACGCCAGCAACCGGTATGGTTTTGAATAATGCATGTTGAACCGCTTTCACTTTCTGTCTGCATTTTTGTTTCTGTCATTTATGCAACTGTGTTACGTTAAGTTTCAAGAATATGTATACTCAACGTTTCTGCATAGTTCATTTGTATTTACTGAAGCAGCAAAATTTCTATTTTGCCGATACTAAACATACCGCTCAAATAAATACGAAAATTGAATTTGTTTGCCATATTGGAAAGTAAGAGTTTATTTACGAGAAATGATTTATGAGTGATTATTGAGTTTCCGTCGGATTAAAAAATAACAAGAAAGATCAATCATGCATAAAGATTTGATTATGAAACATTTTCCAACTGAAATGCAATTTTATTTATACATATCTAAAATGCGATACATTCAGCGCTGATTTTTTAGTGATCACAGAACTACAATCATTTATTTTACTTGAAAACTTAAAACGCCATCGAAAGAAATGAACTTTATTCAAAGGACGTCATCAAAATATAAATAGTCTGGTTCTCTATGTAAAAGCAGTGAATATTTCATTAATACACTTTTATTCCAGACTCCAAAGTTAATTTTGCGTGAAAAAAAATTTAGACATTCTTATACAACTCATCTTACAATCACTTGTTTACATTCTGCATACATTAAAATGAGGCTTCGTTGTAGAGATAATTAAAGTCGGATGATCATTTAAACTCATATTGTAATTGCGTTGGCACAGAATATAGACGCACAGAAAATATGCAAAAATAAAGCGCTTTTAGGACGGATGCAACACTTAATATAAATTTAAAAGAACTTTAAAAATCACGATTACACTGGGGAAAAAAAGATAAATGCCCTAATTTATTTTGAAGTGGGTCACGTTATCTCTTCGTATAATATGGGTGTCATTATTATCTTAATTTCTATTTAAAAAACTATTGAACCCATTTTGCTGAATTTTTTTTATGTATTTTATTGGATAATTTGAATATTTCTTAAATTTTCGAAGCAATTTCTGAATGTGAACGTGGCTTAAAAAATGTTTGAAAAATTAAATCCCATAGGCTTCCATGTATTTCATTTTTTCAACCCGGGTTCAATCCAAAACGAATTTTGTGATATTATTCACTTACATTCCCATATGTTCCATAGACCGTCTCAACAACATACTAAAATTTCATTTTGATAAAGTCATTTTTATCGGCAGTCATTTTTACAGCAGTTTTCGACAGACAAAATGAACAAAGTCATAAACACTTTTCAACTATGTTGCAAAGTCTTAAAAAGCAAACTTCGATTGCCCGTATTTAGAAAATTCAAAACTTTTTAATGTTAATAAATGCGCATGTTGATACGAATTGAAGTTAGATTTACCCTACGGCCCACTTAGATAAGATTAGATAAGGCTAGATTTACCCTAAGGCTCACCCTAGACGTACATTTTTACCTTCAGTTAAAACTGACAACGTGAACTGCAACAGATATGCCTAATTGTTCATATAAGCACAAATAAGACTGTCTTTGCAATCTGATTTGGAATCTTACCGTGAATGGATAAACGAAGTTTAGCAACGATACCTTTAAACTGAAAGCGTATCTGTCCGACCACATGACTGGCAGATGTTTTTGTCAAGTGAATATGAATGCAAATAAAGAAAGCGAGAGAAAATGAATTTGAGTTTGTAGATAAAGTCATATACCGCCCAGGTTTTTCTGATATTATAATAGAGGTTTTCTTAAATATTTAAAAATCTATCCCGTTTCTCGAAAGTCTCGGCTTAATCTTCGATTTGTGACCCACGTTTGAAAAAAAAATGCGAGCTTCTAGGCCGAGTCGAAGCTTCTGAAATCGGTCTATAAACCATCAGGCAAGCTCCGCAACACAGATTTGCAGACTCCAGCTATGTTATCATGTTTTAATAGTGTGGCGGGGATGCATTACGTCACTCATTGCTACGAAAGACATACCAGATTATTCCCTCGGCCTCGAAGAATTCTTTTGGGCCTGATGGCATAGCGCTGGATCAGCAATCTAAATGTCTCGAGTTCGAACCTATCCCCCACCATTGGAGATCTGCAGCCCCCAGAATAGGAGACTCCAATTGTAACAAAACGTATAAATGTCACTTACTGTCTCTATCAAACGGACGATACTTTAAAAGTGTTCTTTAACCTGTGTTCCGCGGAACCCTAGGGTTCCACTCAAACGCTTTAGGGGTTCCGCGAGTAGATACTACAATTCGAATGAAAATTCTTTTAATGAGTGTAGTGATGTAGATACCTTGTCAATTAAAGAAATAGAGCAACTTATAGATATATGTACCGACACAACATTAAAATCTACATTTGTACAGGATGTCACTAACCCATTTTGGATAAAGTTATTGGAAGAATATCCGGAAATTTCCAAACGCGCAGTAAAAGAATTGATGCCTTTCGTAACAACTTACCTCTGTGAGACATCCTTTTCCACATACGTCGCTATAAAAACCAAGTATAGAAATCGACTTAATGCCGAAAACGATATGCGTCTCCAATTATCACCGATCTATGTGGGTATTGATAAATTGTGCAGTAATTAACAAGCACAACAAATTAATTAATTTTTTTTAAATATTTTTTTATTTTTGTTTTGTTTTTCTTTGTTTTCAATTTCATATGACATATGTATGTATAATAGAAATTCTTTATATGGAATATTTATCTTCTTGTTTGAATTAATGCAAATTTATATCTTTATATAGTTTTTATAACAAAGGCAGAAACGCACCTTCTTCATAACATGTAATACGTAATATGACACATCCCCCCTAAAATCAAATCTGGGTGTGCTACTGAACGAAGAGTTCCATAAAAAAATTTCTCAAAAAAGGGTTCCGCGGGATGACAAAGGTTGAAGAACACTGCTTTAAAACAAAGTCATTAACCAAAAAATTAAGACCCATTGACCAACAAAAGTACTTTGATTGTATCCTCCATTCGAAAACTTTTAAACTTATATTCCCGCCCACCTTCACCGCGCCGAGTATTATTTACATTTTATAAGACACCCAAACCCGACGGAATGATCGATAGAACAGAAGAACCAGCAGTTCGCGCTACACCCCAAATTTCTGCTCTCGGTCGTGCTCTCTCTTCCTCCGAAACCGCGCGCGTATTTATTTTCCAAAGAAAATAATTCTCTGGGGTAAAAATAATTTCGAAAAAATCGATGTGGAGAACGCGAAATGTGTTTCTGCACAAAACTTAAATAATGATGTTCTGGAGAGAGAGAGGCAGCTGCTTTCGCGTGCGATAAAGAGAGAGAAAAATGAGCGAAGAATAGCGAATGCTCACAATCTCCATTTTCAAAATGTTTCTCTTTTGTTATTTTATTGAGGAAGTGATCAGAATCGGATTGAATATATTTTTTTTTTCGTGTTTTTATCTCGTTTTATTTCGGCTGCTTTTGCGATAGTGCGGGACTGTCAAAATTTGCAACGAACAACTAGCGATGTACGGGCACAGGAGGGGTTGAGGTCACATGTCATCACTATTTCTTGTATATGGAAAAGATACTTTGAATAACACACATCATTTTTAACACTTTACAACATAGTTAAAAAGTGTTTATGACTTTGTTCATGTCGTCTGTCTGTACTTTCGCACTACCACTGCCGTAAAAATGACTTTATCAAAATGCAATTTTAGTATGTTGTTCAGACGGTATGTGGGACATAAGGGAATATAAATGAATAATATCATCCAACATCCAATTAGTTTTGGATGGAACCCGGGTTGTAAAAAAGAAATACATGGAACCCTATGGGACCTCATTTTTCAAACATTTTCTAAGCGAATTTAAAATTCACACATTGCTTCGAAAATTTTAGAAAATATTCAAATTATCTCATAAAATACACAAAACAAATTTCAACAAAATAGGTTCGGTAGTCTTTAAATAAAAATTAAAATAATAATGGCACCCATATTATATTAAGAGATCAAGTAACCGACTTTAAAATAAAATAGGGCATCCATCTTGCTATTGTTGAGACCCAGACCGTCCGACGTAACAGAAAGGTGTAAGGTAACTATTTGGACGGCCGGGAAGTGCCACCCAATTTAGACCGGAACCCAGTGGGGGAAGCACCCACAGGGACCGTACCCTCCTTCCCCTACCACCAACCTTTCGGAAGGACGAGCATCCATCTTGTGTCAAAAGCAGGATTTTTACAGTTATTTTTAATTTATATTGAGTGTTGCATCCGTCCTAAAACCGCTTTATTTTTTTTTTTTTTCTGTACATCTATATACTGCGCCAATGCAATGACACTATTTTGGAGTTTATAAAATCATCCAACTTTGATTATTTCTGCAATCAAGTCTAATTTTCAAGTATGGAGAATGTAAACACATCAAGCTGTAGGATAAGTTGTATAAGAATGGCTGAATTTCTTTAATGCAAAATTATTAAGCTCCTTTAGCGGAATAGATAATTTAGAAAATCATCATCATAAGCGTTTTTAATGGATGCTCCCTGGGGCGCTGTTAATTTTGGAGTGACGTTCAACGTCTTCTTGGAACCCTCACTCTGTAATACTGGCATATGAGCGCTGTGGGTTGACTAGTTTTCTTTCGAAGGTGGAGTTCGAGGGGGGGGGGGGGGCGGGAGATTTATATTTGGGAAATCTCGGACAGTTACGGTAGGAGGCGGGATGCGCTCCTCCACAGTTAACACATTTGCAGGGTGCCTCAGGAGTTTTGATGCAATCTTTGGTTAGGTGGCCTGGGCGCACTTAACACAATTGGGCTGCAGATGGCACCCGCTGCTGGTATGAAAGAAAGATTGGCATCTGAAACATTGGGTGACTTGTTTCTGGCCACGATACTTTTCTACTTTAACTACAGTATGAAAGAGGCTAGTTATATTATAAATTTTTTCATTTACTGGGCTTTTTGGCATTTGCACGTAATACAACGGCATCATGACCCTGTTCGACTTGGGACCCCTAGCCAATTGAGTAACACTAATTGGTTTGTGACCCAAGTATTCAAGTTCTTGCATGATCTCCGTTGTACTCGTGCAAATGGGGAAACCTCTCATCGTGCGGCTACGTGACGGCAGTCGTAGTCATCCTGGAGAGAGGAATGGTCAGCGCGTCTAGCTCAGTCTGGTGCTGCCATCGCGTGTTGGTTGCGCGCATTAATTACTCAGTTCACCGTTGTACGTATTGATGAAATCGGGAGCTAGAGCTTTCAAGACCGACATTATAAGATTAGACCAAAAGCTAGCTTCGAATCCGACTTATAATTCGGGTACTGATTCCTAGCATCTTCGATCGATGTTTTTTGGCAGGTAGGGCAGTCGGCTGATGCCACAGTTTAAATCTAAAAATATATAAAAATAATTCTATGAGTGAAAATGTCTTATATCTGTATATTGCTGGTAACAGCTATAGTATTATTTTCCTTAAATGAACTTGCTTTCGAAAACTTTATATTTAGAAAAAAAATTCTATTGCGTCTATAATAATGTTTTTAATCTTAAAAATTCCAATTTTAAGGCATTGCACACAAGATGAGCAAAAGAGAAAGCATGAGATTAAAGAGAAAGCATGAGAAATAATTAAAATTGTTAAACCTTAACAGAATCATAAATAATTTACTCGTTTATTATAGGTATAAAAAGTAGATTATAAAATATAGTATTCTAAAAAAGTTAAAAACTGTTTATAATTAAAAAATGCATTAAATATTATATTGCACTTCTTTCAATGCCTACCGATAATTCAAAGGAAAACATTCTTAAACACTCTTAAACATCATTTTCTTAAAACATAACAAAAAGAATTACTAGTTTATTATATGTATGAAAATAAATTATTAGATATATAAACATATTATACGACAAAAATATATTTAAAAAATGCTTGTAAATAAGCACTTTTAAAGATGCATTATTTTATATAATATCAAAAACTGTTTTTAAAATGCCTGCTTGTAATTGAAAGAGCAAGTATCATGCAAAACAATACCAACGTGGAGCAACAAAAGGCAAGAGGAGTTAAGTATATATTTAGTGCAATTAAAGCATTTTCCCTCAGCAGAAATTGCGAAAATATTCCATTTTTTACTTTCCCTGCAAAACATGGTAATGTATAGGGAAAGTATTGGAATCATGCTGAAAATCGCAACTCGAATTTTCGACGGATCTACACGTTTTGGGACCTCAAGAACACGAAAAAAACTATTTTTAGCATGACATCTTTGTGTGTGTGTCTGTCTTTGCAATGTATGTATTCACTCTAACTCAAAAACTAATGGACCCAATTTCATTACATTTGGTAGGTAAGCCACTTGTATGCGACCCTGGTGCTGATTAGTTTTGGGTACAATTCGGGATAAAAGAACCATTATTTTTTTTTTTTTTGCGAAATGCCCCGCAAAAAGTGCCTGTATCCAACCGAGCAGAAAAAATAATAGATCAAGTTTTACAAAATTGGGTAGATATGTCACCTGTGGTTTATCTTGGTACTGATTAGATTTTGGTACGATTCGGGAAAAAAGTAATCTGCCTTGTTTTGCGAAATGACCGGCAAAAATCATTCAAATTTAAAATAAAAAACTACATACGCTCAGATATATCCATTACATGCTTGTTTTATACGTAATGTTTAACGATGAAAAGAATAAGACCCACCCCATTACACTAGGACTAACCGTTCTCGAGATATTTTAGTCTTTTCGCATTTTAGTTAAGCGACCTTTGAAAATAAGTCCGGTTACCCAATAAAGGCGAAAATTGAATTAAAAGCGCGAATTCAGTGTCATTTTAAATAATTATGGACGTTATTTTGCCCTGCTCAATTAAACTTAATCTAATGAATTATTGAAGAAATAAAGAAAACGTGAATATGAGTCTGCAAGAAAAGTCGTGTGCTGCCGACATCAGATTTTTTTACTGTTTATATAAAGTTTGGAGAACTTAATACTGAAAGAATAGGCTCCTTATACTCTATTTGCTTCTCTTTAGATGAGTAAAATGTTACTTGCACCCTTTTGGTTGTCATCTATTCTTTTTCTATAACATGAAGTGCACATAAACTGCACATTTCTAAACATAAAGTTCACTATAACATAAAGTGCACATCCACACATTAGCCCCGACATCCTCCTCCATTTTCCTTTTCAGAATTAGAAAACTCAATAATCAAAATCTCTCTTGTAAAGCTACTTGCTTTTCAGAAAACAGTTTATTACATTCTATTTTCGAATTGATTAAAAAGAAAAAAAGAGTAGAAAATTTTCCGGAAAAAAAAATAGCGGTAAATTTTCCCATTTCCGGACAATTTTCAGCGAAAAATTTTCCGACCCACATTATAAAGTACTATTCCACTTCATTCCAAGATCGCGACTCATGTATGAACCATTGCAATTGACTTCACTCTCAATGAAACTTTCCAATAACTTAATGACTCGAGTTCGACGAAGGAATCACGACATTTGACACACAAACAACTTTATTGACAGCTAGCTTCTCCAGGAACTCAAAACATATATATATTACGAATCTATATACATATCGTTTACATTTCAAATTCTACCCGAAACATACTCATCTACAATTCACTAATTCACTTCAAACCTAACCAATTACTAAATTGACTTTCAATCTGAAACTAGGATGATCCAACTACGACACAATATACATGGCCCACTCAATAAGTCTCCGGTCTAAATAAGAAAAACAATTTTTTTTTAGAAATTCGACTTTATTCATCAACATACTCTCCTTCAAGAGTGATACATTCATACCAACGCTCCTCTAACTTTTCGATGCCTTTTTTGTAAAACGATTTGTCTTTGCTCTCAAAATAGGCCTCAGTTTCTTCATTTCAGCCAAATTTCTTTCCCTGGAGCATCTTTTTGATGTCTGCAAAAAGCCAGTAGTCGCTGGGGACCAGATCTGGAGAGTGCGGTGAGTGAGGAAGCAATTCGAAGCGTAATTCATATAATTTAACTATCGTTTTCATCGACTTGTGACACGTGGCATTGTCTTGGTGGAACAGCACTTTTTTCTTTTGCATGTGAGGCCGTTTTTTCTTGATTTCTACACTCAATCGATCTAATAATGCCATGTAATATTTGCTATTGATAGTTTTACCTTTCTCAAGAGAGTCTATGAACAAAATACCATGCGCGTCCCAAAATACGGATGCCATAAGCTTGCCAGCTGACTTTTGGGTTTTTGGTCGCTTTGGACGACTTTCACAGGCTGCTGTCCACTCAGCTGACGATCTTCTTAATTCAGGTGTGTAGTAATGGATCCATGTTTCATCCATTGTCACACACCGACTCGGGAAATCCTTCTTATCTCGCTTGAACAGCTCCAAACAGCGGTCTGAATCGTCGACGCGTTGCTGTTTTTGATCCTGTGTGAGCAAACGCGGCATCCACTTCGAAAGCAACTTACGCATGCTCAAATTTTCGTGTAAAATTGTAAACACACTACCTTCTGATATCTTTAAGGTGTCAGCTATCTCACGCAACTTCACTTTACGGTCTTTCAAAACTATTTTGTGGACTTTTTTTATATTTTCCGGAACAACTGCCGATTTTGGGCGACCAGAGCGTTCAGCATCATCGGTGTTTGTACGACCGCGTTTAAATTCAGAATACCAATCAATAATAGTTGATTTCTCTGGTGCAGAGTCTCCATAACGCTTATCAAGCCACTATTTGGCTTCAGTATTTTTCCCCAACAAAAAACAATGTTTAATCAACACACGAAATTCTTTTTTATCCATTGTTTTGAAAATTACAAAACTGGGGTCACTAAAACCACTGTAACCTATAAACTAATCGTCAGAATGTCATGAAATTTTGACCCGGGTCGTTTGAAGGTTGGTACAGAAATCATATGGGTCTGTCAACAGTGTTGCCATATATGTGTCAGACCGGAGACTTATTGAGTGAAGTGTTATACTCACAAGATTGTTCTCACTCTCAATGCTACCTTCCATGGACGATCACTACACCCAAACGCGCGTACGCCTAAAGTCTGTCTTTATAGATCTGGCCGATCGTGAGTAATCGATTCTTCGGACTAAAAGTCGAGAAGTTCAGGACATCCATTAAAATCAGAAAAGAGTAGAATTAGAATAAAACTTTAATAAATAGTAGAATCCTCCCAACATCTCTACTCATGAGGCAATTTCGTTTCTTGCAGGTGAGGTGTGGTGCAAGAGCGTGCGAGTGACGGAGTTCCGCGTGCCTTCGGAAGCGGTGTTGGGCGAGTCCGTGCGGCTGAGTTGCAGCTACGACCTGGGCACGGAAGAGCTGTACGTGGTCAAGTGGTATAAAGACGACCTGGAGTTCTACAGGTTCGAGCCAAAGGATCACAACCAATCCAACTACTTCCCCCAACCGGGAATCGACATCGACGTAAGTGGATTTTAATGCCGTCTGTCTTACAAAATATCTATCGAAAAACGAACTACTTCTAAAAGAACATGTTTCTGCTCGGCAGGGACCATGACAAGAGATTGTCACTCCCCGTAGAATATACAGGGCTGCCAGGAAGTCCTCGAACATCCCCAGCAACTTTGCAAGGAAAAGTTCGCGAGTGTACTCGTCAGATCGTGAAGTGACTTTGCAAAATTAAATAAAAATAGATTGCAACACTCCTAAATGAGGATTTTAAAAGTTTATGTAGTCAACTCGGCAACTGCGCGAAATTTACGAAAAAAAGCCAATTCGCTCTTATTCACTAGAAAGAGTCCTATCACTTTGTAATAAGCTTTTTTCCCTCTACCTCGCTTTGTCGTTGGTTCGTTATGCTATAATTTTAAATCCTCCGATAGGAGCGGTACGGTTATTATTCGATCGGATAGGGTCACTTTACTATAAATGGACATAACTTGTACACTCGTAGTTCTTCTATTATACATTTATCGGAGTGCTTAAGAACTGTCCCAGAAACGCTATATAAATAAAAATAAATAAATGGGATTCATGCATTAATAGTGGTAGCTTTAGATTTATTTAAACATTTGAAATATGTTTGCATGTGTGTGCGATATCTAGGATAGGTCTCTGGAATAACCATTAAATGAGGAGCTTTATTTAACACCAGAACGTTACCCGACGTTACCCGGGACCTACTTAAATAATACACACAACACCACTCAATTTCTAAATCAACTGTTTTGAAATAAAATTCGTTTCGTTCCAATCAGGGCCGTAGCCAGACACGAAATTGAAGACGAGCTAGAGGGGAATTCGAGAGGGCTCAATAATCTTAAAGGAGGGGCTCATCCAAAACACAATCATTAGCATTTATAATCCATATGAGTGGAGTACTGTTATATATTTCAATTCATACAAATTACTAACAAATAATTGCATATTTATGCAAGTTAAGAGCTGGTTATTAATATCCATACCCCTGCACAACGCCACAATCCCAACCTCGTTATCGAACGCCACACCAGCCCCACTGCAGACATCATGGGCTGGGGAGCCATAGCTTCTGACAGCCGATCCGCTCTAGTAGTGGTACCTGAAACATTGACAGGCCAGCGGTACGTGGATGAGATTCTATGGCCTCATGTACTCCCATTCGTTACTGGAATTCCAGGGGCGCAATTCCAGCAGGATAATGTCCACGGATAATGTCCAGGATAATCCACGGCTCGATCGCCTAGGCCTGGCTGAGTCATGTCCAGACACTTCCATGGCCTGCCCGCTCCCCAGACCTGTCCCCTATCGAGCATGTGTGGGACCAGTTGAAACGTCAACTGCCTCTTTGCCCCTACAGACAAATATATACAGACGTTTCAGTCGCTACCGCAGCGCCGCCTACCGCCAACCAAAATTAAATCCAATATCAAGGTTGGCACGCTTGGCGATGGTCTGTGAAGGTTTTTCTCCACAGACTATGGTTTTCGCAAAGACGTTCTGTTAATATAACCCTATTTGGCACTGAACGAAACACTTAACTTTGTTCTATCATTGCATGTTTACAAGTGGAAAATATACTTTCGCTGCTATTTTGGATTTAATAATCAATTATTTTATTTTTTATGCATTTTTCAAGAAATGGATTACCAAAGTAAAAGGTATTACGTTTACAAGGTATGTAATTTATTTTTATTTAAATAAAAAGGTTATTTGTTATCCATCCTATATTTCATTCTATGCACGTGTTCTTCATAAGAAATTGGGGCAATATTATTACTGCCGACTAGACTAAATTCTGAGAAGCAGTGGCATTATTAGTTAAAAAACCTTTTCCGCATTTATGTAAAATGTTTAAAAATTGATATTTGGATAGCTTTTTCTACAGATAATTAAGTTGAATATGATATTGAATGTGTATACAATTTTACATGACTAACTGACTAACTAACATTACTAACTGACGTAATGTGGAAAATACCCCCCCCCCCCTTTGTAATTAACGATTGAGTTCGACACTTTTGATAGTGCATTTATGTAAATTTGTTATTTATTATAAAAATATTAGTGTATTTAAAAAAAAAATTATATTAACAGCATCCCAGAATAAATTTAGAACTAAGCAATTTAACAACATGCTAGTATACTTTTTAGGCTGAAAATATTATATAATATTTCAGTCTTTTGGGTATGTTAGCTTGTAATTTTTGGTGTATAATGATTTACAATGATGCAATGTGTCAATTTTTTATTTAGTTTATGATTACATGAATTAAATATATATCTATGTTTATTTATTTAAATTTAATTAAACTAATAAATATATTACAGATAAAAGTATTTTTAAATGCTGATCATGTTTATAGTTTAAAAAATTATAAAAGTACAGTTCCGTAATTTTTTTTTTTTGGCCGTATTAACATAAAATCGCCAATCGAGCTATAGTCACCAAATCTAGCAGTCGAACCTTTTTTACGTCCTAGCTGCAATGGTTGGCTACTCGAACGCTGGTGTCTATGCGAAATTCCATGTTAAAGATGTTGCCATGGGTTGCTATGGGAGTGAACCTTCTGAATCTAGTATTCTGTGTTTGCCGCGATCTTCGGGATTTGGGACGACCTGGACTCGTGGAGGTGTGGACTCGTCTGGCCCAGGACAACATCAGGCGTCTGTTCGACAACATGCCAGATCGGCTTCCCGGCCGTCCAAACGGTTACCTTACACCTTTCTGGTAGGTCGGACGGTCTGGATCTCAACAACAACATGCCAGACCGTATTGCTGCTTGTATCGCAGCACGAGGCGGTGCGAGCGACACGCTAGTGAGGATGACCGGACTGTGTACCACAGCTCCCTCTGTACGTGTTCTGCTGCGCTGTTTTTGTGGTCATATCACTCAACTGTATCCTTACATCCATAAAATTTCAGGTCCATCTTATGTTTCCTTCTTGGTGCGTAACTTTTATTGTCCATGAGTGTAATTTTATGTGATTTTTTGATAAATTTATTTGAAAAATGTTCAATATCTCGAGAGCGGTTCATGCTAACGTCAATCCTTTTTCAATGAAAAATAGCTTATGTCAATCATTTTCTAATAAAAAAATACATAAGAAATGATTATTTACGTAACTCTATTAAATGTTTTAATTTTTTGATTATTTTTTATAAATATTTCAATATTTAGGAGGTTTCTGAACATTCGATTTCGTGTAAAAATGGTAGACTTCTAGTATTCACTGGTTGTGATTTTTGTACCAAATTTCGTTCAGATCGCTTGATTCTTTCGTGAGATATCGTCTCAACAGACACACTGACACATATAAACACACACATACTTTCACACACACCCAGCCATCACCTCAAAAATGTTCGATACGTGATCAGGGATGCCTGAAACATGATCTCCCGTCGAAAACTCGAATCCAAATGTTCGACCCCGTCACAATACTTTCCTTATACGTTATACTATGTATATCAGGAAATTAAATTTATTTAGATGCATTAAAAATCAGTTAATAAACGAAGGACTTGTCTGTTGAAAAGTGTGTTCTTAGATCAGTCCAATAATGCCAAGATAGAAACTCTGATGATACTCTCGATTATACTTATTTATGTGAATATCGATGAAAATCGTACTTTACCATAAAATAACTATAAAACTAATTCGATTTTTTTTAATCTCGCCGAGGTATATTGTACCGGGAGTTCAGCTAATCTAAATCCAAATTTCTCGGCTTTCCGAGGCTTAACGTTCGCTACAGACGATACATACACAGACAGACAAACGTCATTCTTTACTATGTACGATTCTTTTGTTATCGTTCCGAACGGATAAAATGTTCTTACTGAAGTCTCTTTCGAAAACCAGACAGATAAAACACCCGTACATGCAACCTTTCCTATAACGTAAATCTAGAGTTGCCATATGCTGAAGTTCGGAGAGGGTGGGTGTCAGATTGGACGGTTGATCGCCAATTTGAGGACATTTTGAAGGTTCGAGAAACACCTCGAAATGACGAATATTTTACGCGATACTAGAAATTTCTGGACGTCTCTATAGAGAGTCTATAAAAGGAGTTATCATTCCGTTGGAGAGCAGTTGAAGAGATATGAACTACATTGAACTGTGATATGCATTAATGTTTTGAGAATAGAAGCAGCTGTTTCGTGCATTGTTTCGAGAATATCCGTTGTTTTGTGAAATGAGTGTATCCTGACTCGTATCCTGAGCACACACACACCCACGATTCCAGAAGATAATTTGTACCATTATATTCAATTTTGAGCTCAATTCGTGAACTATTGAGTAGGCAATAAGAATGAGCGCATGAAAGACAATCAGCAGCCAGAAGCCCACCAAGAGGTATTCTCAGCCCCCCCCCCCCTGATGAAAATATTAAATTTTTAGTAGTGGTATGACATTTCATGTAAAATATCATTCAAATTTTTCATAAAAAATGTCTTTGAATTTTTTTTTTATAAATGACTTCGTTTTAAAGATTTTTTAATTGATCTGAATGTATGATCCATGTATTTACACATTTAATTTATAAACATATAAAAATTATGACAATAGTATTTAGGATACTTTTGTATTATTGATGGGTTCACTGTTATACATTATTGAGGCCAAATCAACGGATAAGTAATAGTCAATATCAAGCATTAACCTGTATTAACTTTCAAAATGTTTCTCCAGATTATTAACAGCAATATTACTAGTTAATGCTTACATTAAAATCAATTGTAATTATTATATATCAATATGGATGTATAGTAGCTATTAATAATCAGATTAGATTATTAATATTCAGATAAGATTAATAATCAGCTCAAGCTCAGCTTGCAAATATAAATATGCAATTAGTTAATAATTTGTATGAGTTGAAATATATAATAGCAACTATTATGGAATATGTATATTAATGCAAATGATGAATTGTGTTTTGGGTGAGCCCCTCCTTCAAGACTGTTGCGCCCCCTCGAATTTCCCTCTTTAATTTCGTCTCTAGCTACGGCGCTGTAGATAATGGATGTATAAGTAAAATGGATGTATAAGACAATGGATTTATAAGCACAATGCGTTATCTCAGGAGTTAGAACTGTCGCTAAAATGCGATTTATATTAGCAACTGTCTCGACAGATGTTCCATCTCCAAACATCGAAGTCGAAAGATTGACAAGGAAGCAAGAAGGAAATCCAAACCATTTTCATAAAGGCTGGCGAATAAAAAACTTTAAATTCGAACGTTTTGAAATGAATTTTAAAGGAAAATACCAGCTACTTCAGAATAAAATAACATAAAAAATAATTTTAAGTGACACTGTTAGAGTAAAATGCACTCAGAAGTAAAAAATAATTTTAGCTATCCCATCATTCTGGGTCCTATGCAACCTAATAAAACCGTGCGGTGTCCCTAAAAAAAATTGCATTTGGACAGGAACAGAATTTTGAGGAACAATAAAAGAGATAATATAAAAATAATTACATTCAATTTATATAAATTTTTCTTTGACAATTTCAATTTAACAATCCGTTATTCTTATATATTTCTTTTCTATGTTATCACTGCTAGTGTTCCTTAAAATGATGTTCATGTTCAAATACAATTCTATATAAAGTCCAATATGAAATTTCACTTACATACATATATATATATATATAGGATGTCCAGTGTTATCGGTACCCAATGGCTATTTTCTCAATCATTAGTCACAGAGATATACTTCCAATTGCAATAAATTTTAAAATCTATTATCTTGGAAACAGTTTAAATCAATAAATGTATTTCTGAAAGAAATACGAAATATAAATTTTTATACAGTTCCCCGGTCCTACCCATTATATTTAGGAAAATTATCCTCATACAATTTTATGCAAAATACAAAAAAATTATCCTTTTACGACCAAAATGGACCGACTTATAGCTGTTTAAAGTGGGAGCACTTTTTGTGCTGAGAAATGGACAATACGGGCCTTGATGGGTTGGTTGCCTCAAACGGGACATTTATTTTTATGCGTGGAAAAGCGACTTAAGTCATAAAATTTAATGCTTCATAGCTCGGTGACTTTGGGTCGTAAAAGGAAGATTTTTTTTATTTTGCATGAAATTGTATGAGGACGATTTTCCTAAATATAATTGATAGGATCGGGGGATCGTATGAAAATTTATATTTCGTATTTCTTTTAGAAATATATTTATTGATTTAAACTGTTTCTAAGATAATAGATTTTAAAATTTAAAACATTTTTGCAATTGGAAGCGTATCTCTGTGGCTATCGGTTGAGGAAATAGCCATTGGGCACCGATGGCACTGGACAGCCTGCGTATGTGTGTGTGTGTGTGTGTATATATATATATATATATATATATATATATATATATATATATATGTATTATAAATATCATAGCAAACTTAAAAAATTTAAGGATACTTTGCAAATATGCAAATGTAAAAAATGAGTAAATAGGAATGACAATGCAAAATTCATTTAATTTATTGCGCAAATGCAGCTAATAAATAAAATGATTTCAATGATAAAAAGGTTTGATAAGGATACTATATACATATACATATATTTGGGGTGCTCCCCCCTGCTCGATCCCCTTCGATGGCTTTGCCTCCTACTCTCTGCGTTCGCTTCATATCTATCTTTCCTAAAAATTCTACTTTCAAAAATATTTTTTCTATCTCTGCTTATTTTCCGCAGAAAGGAAAAGCAGGGATATTTTTTAACCCAGGGAATCTAAAAACTGAATTCCTTGATCATGAGTTCGCTTTGCAAGCTATTTCATGCCAAACTAAAGTTTAAATCGATAAACAGTTTATTTCATCGTGTTACCCTATTATATTTCTATAAATGTACCCAATTTCATATTTTTGTATGCTATACTTTTTACGGTACGAGACAGAGAATTCGCTAGACGTGCCGATACGAGAAAAAAAAGTTCATTTCAGAAGTGCATAAAAAGTAAAACATCTGAAAAACTACAGAAAAATTAAAAAATGGGCTTCGTCCTGCAAAAATTCACCCATGTAAGTACCAGCCTGCAAAAAATTCGTGGTCTTGCTATTTGAGTCTATCCAGGACGCGAACTTGCAGTTCAAATATTTTGGCTTTGACATCAAATATTTCTTAAACTACAATATATATCAAAAGACGGTTTATTTCAGCATATTCCCCAAAGCTTTTTCTACAAGTGTACCCAATTTCATATTTTTATATGCAATATTTTTTGCGGTACAGAGCAAAGAATCTCGAGAAACGAGAAATGTGTCAAACAGCGGTGACGGAGTCAGCTACTTTTTTTTAATATAAAGAGATATGATACAAAAATTTTAAGCCAATAACGCGCCCTTTCCTTTTATAATTCTTATTCCAAATTTCTATTTCATGTCACGCACTTATTGCAACTCTATTAAATTCTATTAAACGCTACTAATATTAACAAAGGCTGCCGAAAATTTAGAAAAATTGACAAAAAAATTTGATTTTTAATGCAACAAGATCATTAAAAAAAACCTCATATCTGTATCTTTAAAATCAACTAAATTATGATAAAGGAAAAAAATCTGACTTATGCCACTTTTTCGTACCAAGTAAAAGACTGTTTCATCCGTGAAAATATGGATCATAAACAAATGGACGATGGAAATTGTGTAGATCAAAAATTCGTTAATATGTGTCAAAATTTTTTATCACAAATGCATCTAAATAAAGCATTACACAGACAGAGATCATATAAAGCAGTGGTACTCACTACGCGGTTGGGTATCCTATATATTATCATCCAGTTTTATCTGTTTTGTGATATGTCACACATTTACATTTCTTATTTGATATAGGGTTCCTATTCACAATGTTCAATTTTCAATTAAATATAACTCGCTCCATTTTAAAGAGACAGATATGCGGTGATACAACTGCTTAAATGGAATTAATTAATCAAAATGATGTCTTTAATTACACAGCCATATCACAACACTGATTGGAGCGGACACCCATATGCAAATTAAAAGTCAAATTATTAAATTTATAAGTTAAATGCTTAATGAATTGGATCTGTATTGTGGGGAATAAAAACCTCGGAATATAAATACAATGCTTTTGTGAATTAAAAATAAGAATATAAAACCACATTTGCATATGGGCGTCTTAAAATTATAAAATACACAATTTTTTAATACATGTTCAATCTTACAAATTTTGTACATACCTTGTCTTGTACCTATAAATCAAAATAAAAAATAATCTTATCCAGTCTAAAGATGAGAAGTTCATATATAATTCTTTATTCAATTATTATGGTTTTTAAATTTTTTATAAAATACACATATAATATGTAAATAAATATCATATTTTCTTTCGCCATTTAATAAATCAGCGCATTTCCTGATTCTCATTATGAATAGAAGTCAATGTTATTATATGTAGAGGTTACAGCATTGATACATTATTTCGCATGCTTCATTAAGAAAATAATTCGAATAAAAAAATAGATTTCTGCAGCAATTATACTTTTTATTTACAACATGATAAATATATTGTAATATCATCAATAATGCAAACAACACAAAATTGAAATCACACTAACTGAAGATTTGTATAATTCAGTAGATCATACTTCAGTTCCTCAAAAATCACCCATTCTCACTTGCAATTCAATTCAGGAACAACATTTTATCATTTATTTTCTCCTCTTTGGAATTCTCGCCAAGCACACATTGATCATAAAAATCAAGTTGAACACATAATCTAATATTGTTTAAGATAGATACTAATTCAACAGCTTCACATTATGAAATGTGATGAATTCTTGTAAGGTAATGGCTTTTCGTCCACTGATAAAATTCAATTAGTTATTCGATGTGGAAGGATAAAATATTACCTTCAGCCAAATGTATATTGTGATTTCTTTCTTTTTTTACATTAGCACTTTTCTTCATAAACAAAGTACAGATTATCACAACTCTTCATTAGATTTTGATTCTTTATCACAGTTAATGTATTGAAAAACCAATTTTACAAATATATATATATATATATATATTAAGATTAATAAAAAATGACAACAGGCGGGTTAACACCTCACTTTTTAGAATCGCCTGCTTCCTTCTCGATAGTAGCGTCAACTCACTAAAACGCCGTTTCCTCACAAAGGGAAAGACTCGCGCAAGTATGGCGAGACGTGGTTGGATGAAATCGTCCACACCAGGTGCCATTCCACAAAATACTACCTTACGCTCAACCATGGAGGCTCTTAAGTGAATGCCAGACAGATATTTCGGCATGCTGGAATTTGCATGAATTACCGTTACAATGAATGAATATATTATTGGAGTATTTTAATGAAGGATTTAGAATAAGACTAGCCGAATACCCGTTGAAAATCAACGGTCTCGCAATAAGCAACCCCGAATAATGTAAATTTTTTAATAATTCGCGTTTCACATTTATTCGACAAATCGAATATGTTGGTGTGCAGAACCCCCTAAAGAAGAAAATATTTTGAAACTAAATTTCCGCATTTCTTCCTTTCGAATTATTTACCGGTACACCACATTAAAGTCTATCTCATCCCGAGGCACCCCTATATTAGTATTTCTCCTTTGGAACTTTTTTCTGTGAAGCACACCCATAAATGAACATTTTTGAAAAACTCTCTTTGTCTTGGGTTTTTTATCAGATGATTGGCTCATATACCGAATATCAAGCCTCTATCACATTTAAAAAGAAGCTTGCCTCAATTTATTCGAAAAATCGAACATATTAGTGTGCGGCACCCCTTAATGTAGCAAATATTGGAAATCTGAAATTTCACGCTTTCTTCCTTTCAAACTATCTACCCGTACACCAAATTTGAAGTCTCTATTCTATCGAAAAGCATGTTTTTTCTATCACTTCACCTATCGGACGTTTTTCTGTGTAGCATCCCGTTAATGAACATTTTTATCAAAGTGTATTCATGTTTGGTTTTTTTTGTCAAATGGTTAGCCCATATACTAAATTTCAAGCTTCTATCACATTGTATAGGAGGAGTTTTTCATTTGTTCGGCAAATCGAACATTTTAGTGAGAGGCACCCCCCTACAATAGCAAATGTTGGAAGACTGAAATTGCACACTTTCTTCCTTTCCAACTTTTTACCCGTACACCAAAATTTGAAGTCTCTATCTCATCCTGAAGCATGCTTTTCTAGTATTTCATCTTTCGAATGCTTTTGTGTGGAGTACCCACCCCCTTTGCCATACATTTTTGAAAAACTCTATTCTTTTTGTGATTTCTATGATATGATTCGCCCATATACCAAATATAAAGCCTCTATCACGTTTTAAAAGGAGCGTTTCTCCTTTATTCCGAAAACCGAACATTTTGGTGTGCGGCACCTCCTAAAGTAGAAAATATTGGTAAACTGAAATTGTAACTTTCTTCCTTTCAAACTATCTACCCTTACACCAAATTTAATATCTCTATCTTATTCCAATGCATGGATTTTTTATCAATTAACTTTTCGAACGTTTTACTCTGGAGCACACCCTTAAACGAACATTTTTGAAAAACTGTATTCGTCTTGGGAGTTTTCGTCAAATTATTAGCCCATATACCAAATTTTATGCCTCTATCAAATTCTAAAGCCGCTTTTTCTCATTTGTTCGGTAAATCGAACGTTTTGGTGTGCGACACCCCCTTAAGAAGAAAATATTGGAAATCTGAAATTGTACATTTTCTTCTTTTCGAACAATTTACCCATACACCGAATTTGAAGTCTCTATCTCATTGCAAAGCATGCATTCCTATCATTTCACTTTTCGAACGTTTTAGTGTGCGGCACCCCCTTAAGTAAAAAAAAATGGAAATCTGAAATTGCACACTTTCTTCCTTTCGAACGATTTACCCATACACCGAATTTGAAGTCTCTGTCTCATCGCAAAGCATGCTTTCCGATCATTTCACTTTTCGAACGTTTTGGTGTGCGGCACCCCCTTAAGTAGAAAATACTGGAAATCTGAAATTGCACACTTTCTTCCTTTGGAATGATTTACCTATACACCAAATTTGAAGCCTCTATCTCATCGCAAAGTATGCTTTCTCAACTTTTCACTTTTCGAACGTTTTGGTGTGGGGCACCCCCTCTATAGAACGTTTTCGGAAAATTCGATTTTTCCAGGGGTTTTTATCGAACGACCGAGTCGTGCACCAAATTGCAAGTCTCTATCTATTCGGGAAGTGCCTGAAAAAAGCGTGACAGACAGACAGACGGACACTTGGCAATTAGTATATACAGATAATAATAATAATAGATTAGAAGTTTGGACAGTTTAGGATTCAAATGACTAATAATCCAAGTAATAGACTTCAATTGGAATTTTCCCTTCTAATCAGAAAATTTCTACATTTCTAAATGTTAACAATGATCATTGTCACCTGGAATATGACATATTTTATCTATTAAGACTTTTCTGGTAGATATTAATTAATTATACGAATGTATACCAGATTTGTTACTGTACATTTGCACATAATGCAGATAATGTATAATAGTAGACTGGGGTGTGTTAATTATGGGACCAGGAATCATGTAGACAGATTTATATGTAAATTTATGATAGATAGATTACCCATACACCAAACTTGAAGTCTCTATCTCATCGCAAAGTATACTCTCCTATCATTTCACTTTTCGAACGTTTTGGTGTGCTGCACCCCCCATTAAGTAGAAAATATTGGAAATCTGAAATTGCACACTTTCTTCCTTTCGAGTGATTTACCCATATACCAAATTTGAAGTCTCTATCTCATCGCAAAGCATGCTTTCCCGTCATTTCACTTTTCGAACGTTATGGTGTGGGGCACCCCCTCTATAGAACATTTTCGAAAAATTCGATTTTTCCAGGGGGTTTTATCGAACGACCGAGCCGTATACCAAATTGCAAGTCTCTATCTATTGGGAAAGTGCCTAAAAAAAACGTGACAGACAGACGGACAGACAGACAGACGGACACTTGGCAATTAGTATATACTAGCCGAATACCCGTTGAAAATCAACGGCCCCACATTAAGCAACCCCTGAATAATGTAAATTTTTTACTTATTTATTCGACAAATCGAACATTTAGTTTAGAGGCACCCCCAAAAGTTCAAAATATCGGAAAACTGAAATTGCACATGTTCTTCCTTTCGAACTATCTACCTATACACCAAATTTGAAGTCTGTATTTTATTTCGAAGCATGTTTTTTTTTATCAATTCACATTTCGAACGTTTTCCTCTGGAAAACCCCCTTAAACGAACATTTTTGAAAAATTATATTCGTTTTGGGTGTTTTCATCAAATGATTAGTCTATATTTAAAATTTTGAGCCTCTATCAAATTTTAAAGGGGCCGTTTCTCCTTTATTCGGAAAATCGAACATTTTTGTGTGCGACACCCCCTTAAGTAGGAAATATTGGAAATCTGAAATTACACAATTTCTTCCTTTCTAACGGTTTACCTATATACCAAATTTAAAGTCCCTATCTTATCGCAAAGTAGGCTTTCCTATCATTTCACTATTCGAACGTTTTGGTGTGCGGCACCCCCTTGAGTAGAAAATATTGGAAATCTGAAAACGCACACTTTCTGCCTTTCGAACGATTTACCCATACACCAAATTTGAAGTCTCTACCTCATCGCAAAGCATGCTCTCCTATCATTTCACTTTTCGAACGTTTTGGTGTGCTGCACCCCCCCTTAAGTAGAAAATACTGGAAATCTGAAATTGCACACTTTCTTCCTTTCGAACGATTTACCCATACACCAAATTTGAAGTCTCTATCTCGTCGCAAAGCATGCTTTCCTGTCATTTCACTTTTCGAACGTTTTGGTGTGAGGCACCCCCTCTATGGAACGTTTTCGAAAAATTCGATTTTTCCAGGGGTTTTTATCGAACGACCGAGCCGTGTACCAAATTGCAAGTCTCTATCTATTCGGGAAGTGCCTAAAAAAAGCGTGACAGACAGACGGACAGACAGACGGACACTTGGCAATTAGTATATACTAGCCGAATACCCGTTGAAAATCAACGGTCTTGCAATAAGCAACCACTGAATAATGTAAATTTTATAATAATTCGCGTTTCACATATATTCGACAGATGGAATATTTTGGTGTGCAGAACCCCCTAAAGAAGAAAATATTGGGAAACTAAATTTGCGGATTTCTTCCTCTGTTTGTCTTGTGTTTTTTATCAGATTATTGGTCCATATACCAAGTATCAAGCCTCTATCACATTTAAAAGGAAGAGCACCAAATTTGAAGTCTCTATCTTATAGCGAAGCATGCTTTTCTAGCATTTCACCTTTCGAATACTTTTGTGCGGAGTGTCTACCCCCTTAAATACACATTTTTGAAAAACTTTATTCTTTTTGTGATTTCTATCAAATGATTCGCCCATATACCAAATATCAAGCCTCTATCACGTTGTAAAAGGAGCATTTCACCTTTATTCGGAAAATCGAACATATTAGTGTGCGCACCCCTGAAAGTAACAAATATTGGAAATCTGAAATTTCACACTTTCTTTCTTTCAAACTATCTACCCTTACACCAAATTTGATATATCTGTCTCATTTCGAAACATGTTTTTTTAGCAATTCACTTTTCGAACGTTTCACTCTTTAGCTCCCCCTTAAACGAACATTGTTGAAAAACTATATTCGTCTTGCGTGTTTCCGTCAAATGATTAGCCCATATACTGAATTTCAAGCCTCTATCAAATTTTAAAGGAGCGTTTTCTCATTTTTTCTGTAAATCGAACGTTTTGGTATGCGGCACCCCCTTAAGTAGAAAATATTGGAAATCTGAAATTGCACACTTTCTTCCTTTCGAGTGATTTACCCATATACCAAATTTGAAGTCTGTATCTCATCGCAAAGCATGCTTTCCCGTCATTTCACTTTTCGAACGTTTTAGTGTGCGGCACCCCCTTAAGTAGAAAATATTGGAAATCTGAAATTGCACACTTTCTTCCTTTCGAACGATTTACCCATACACCAAATTTGAAGTCTCTACCTCATCGCAAAGCATTCTTTCCTATCATTTCACTTTTCGAAAGTTTTGGCGTGCTGCACCCCCCTTAAGTAGAAAATATTGGAAATCTGAAATTGCACACTTTCTTCCTTTCGAGTGATTTACCCATATACCAAATTTGAAGTCTCTATCTCATCGCAAAGCATGCTTTCCCGTCATTTCACTTTTCGAACGTTTTGGTGTGGGGCACCCCCTCTATAGAACGTTTTCGAAAAATTCGATTTTTCCAGGGGGTTTTATCGAACGACCGAGCCGTGTACCAAATTGCAAGTCTCTATCTATTCGGGAAGTGCCTAAAAAAGGCGTGACGGACAGACAGACAGACGGACAGACAGACAGACAGACGGACACTTGGCAATTAGTATATATAATAATAATAATAATAATAATAATAGATAATTTTGAACAATATAAGTGATCATCATCCGGAGACGGGATGCACTCAAATTGAATGAAATGTATTATCATCACAAATAATACGTATATGTGTAAAATTTCAAGAAAATCGAATAGGTAGAAGTGGGTCAAAATTTGTTTTCCAGATTTGACCTAAACAGAGTAACCAACCTCAGTAAAACAGTGTAAAAAGTTTGCTAATACGTTTCTAAACCTAAAGCAAATTGTCTAAGAATGCTTCGAATTTAATTTTCCAGGAACGAAACTAAAGTGCTTAAAAAACATTTCCGATTTCGGCGAGACAATCAGACGAAATATCTTCCCTAACTTTCATTTTTTTTCACCCAACGTGCTTGCAAAATGGCGCACCGTCCGAGAAGACCATTTCGATTCTTTTTCCTCGACTTCCTGCGATAAAATTTGTTTATTTCGTAACGTGGTTGAGGAGAACGTAACTCCACGATTTTCCGAATGTTTTCTCTCCCACCCCCATCACAGGCAAAGGTCAATAAATGGGAGTGTTCTTTCAACAGTCAAACCGGGAAGTTTTTGTTAGAATGAGATTTTGCTGAAGTCATTTCGGAAATGACCATACAGTATTCTTTAAATGAAGGAAAGAGTGAAAATCAGCATGTATGCTCCCCAAACTACAAAGTTCGACGAAAAGTGGTTTTGAGTGAAATAAAATAGCGTTAGGACGTATCCTCGGAAGTCATGAGTCTATTTTCAGGATAAGTAACGCTTTATTAAAAGCACTCGTTAGCGCAAACAGAAACTCTATACAGATAATAATTATCTATCTATCTTCGAAAGTCACAAAATAACTAACAGGAAGAGATGAGAGTCAGAAAAATTTCCGCTTTTTTTTTCTCCTTAATTCATTTGAAACTGAAATATGATACTCTTTCCACACGCTTCTTTGAAAAGAAGGTTACTTAACAAGAAGTCTTTGAATATTTAGTTTTCTTATTACTTTCCTTATATACATAATGTATAAGGAAAGTATTGTGATGGGATCGAAAATTCGAAATCGAGTTTTCGACGGGAGAGCACGTTTCAAGCATCCCTGATCACGAATCAAAAATTTTTGAAGTGATGTCTGTGTGTGTGTGTGTGTGTGTGTGTCAGTGAGTCTGTGGAGACCATAACTGACGAACGAATGGGCCGATTCGAATCAAATTTGGTACAAAAATCACAATCCATAAACACTGGAAGCCTATCGTTTTTATACGCAATCGAATGTTCAGAACCCCCCTAAATTTTCGAATGAAATATTGAAAAAATCGTTAAAAAATCAAAACCACTAATAAAGTTACGCAAATAGACATTTCTTATGTAATTTTTTATTAGAAAACGATTGACATACATTTTAGAACTCTAACATGAACCGTTCTCGAGATATTGTACATTTTTTAAAAAAATTATCAAAAAGTCATAAAATAAAAAAAATATTTCCTATTGAGAAACATGTTCACTTTTCATATGTAATACCATGCGATAAATTGAGTGACATCATTCTCATGGATCTAGCTCGTTCCATTCATGAAAAAAGATACTTTGAATAATACCTTTGTATTTGAATGCCAATAGTCATTTATCTGCTGTAAGAATAACTTATTTCTTAGTGCATAACGCTTGGCGAGATTTTGGCGACGAATTTGGCGGAATGTCGCCAACTTGGCAACTTTTTGAAATGTTGCCAAATTAACGAAAATCTCGCCAAATGGATAAATATGACGCTAAATCAATGAAAATGACGACTCATTGTCGAAAATTCAATATCTTGGAAAGAATATTAGTATCTACTATAAGGAAAATCTATTTTTTTACTGTAAAAGTATAAAATTCATTACATTATATAAGGAAAGTCATGTGTTACCCACATCAGATTTTTTTTAACTGTAAAAGTAGTAAATTCATTGCATTATATAAGGAAAGTCATGTGTTGCCCACATCAGATTTTTTTGAGGTGGAAAGGGATTAATGCTTTATTTTGAAAAAGAAACAAGAAAGATCAATCATGCATAAAGCATTGATTATGAAACACTTTCCAACTTCAATGCAATTTTATTTAAACATCTCTAAAATGCGATACATTCCTCGGTAATATTTTTAAAATTATCACAATACTACATTAATTTATTATATATGAAAACTTAAAACTTTATCGAAAAAAATGAACTTCATTCAAAGGACGACATTGAAATATAAATTGCCAGGTTTAAACATCTCTACATTCCTCGGTAATATTTTTAAACTTATCGTAATACTACAATAATTTATCATATTTGAAAACGTCATCGAAAACAAATGAAATTTATTCAAATAACGTCATCGAAAACAAATTAAATTTATTCAAATAACGTCATCGAAATATAACATGCCTGGCACTCTCTATAAAAACAGCATTTCATACATAAACTTTTTTCCATTCATTTCATTCATCACAATAATATAATAATTTATTTTATTTAAAAACTTAAGACCATGGAGGTACAAGTAATTAAACTCTATGCTATCAAAAAAAATCGTCCTTCTCCCTGTAAAATCAAAGAATATTTCATTCATACCAGTTATATTGGAGGCTTCATGAACTAAATAATTTTACGTTAAAGAAATGCAGCCATTCTTATACAACTCATTCTACATCTTTTGGTGTTTACGTTTTCCATAAGTGCAAATTAGGCTTCGATGTAGAAATAATCAAAGTTGGATGATCATTTAAACTCAAATATATTGTCATTGCGTTGTTTCAGTATGTAGATGCACAGAATTTAAGCAAAAATAAAGCGATTTTAAGACGGATACAACACTAAATATGAATTAAAAAGAACTTTAAAAATCACGATTTTGAGACAAGACGGGTACCCTATTTTATTTTGAAGTGGGTCACGTGATCTCTTCATATAATGGTCACGTGATCGCTTCATATAAAAGGTAATAGGTGTAATTCGCTTCATATAAAGGTGTAATTAATATTTTAATTTTTATTTAAAAAACTACTGAATATATTTTGCTAAAATTCCTTTTATATATTTTATGGGATAATTTGAATATTTTCTAAAACTTTCGAAGCAATTTGTGAATTTTAAATTCCCTTAAAAAATGTTTGAAAAATTAGGTCCCATAGGGTTCAATATATTTCATTTTTTCAACCCGGGTTCAAACCAAAACTAATTGGGTGATATTATCCATTTATATTCTCATAGGTGTTACAGACTGTCTGAACAATATACTAAAATTTCATTTTGATAAAGTTATTTTTACGGCAGTTATCGTGCTAACAGACAGACAGAATGAACAAAGTCATAAACACTTTTCAACTTTATTGTAAAATGTTAAACATGTATTTTAAAAACAATTTTCAATATTATATATAGGAATTATTATAACTTTGCTTGCAATACATGGTAATGTATAGGGAAAGTATGGAAATCATGCCGAAAATCGCAACTCGAGTTTTCGACGGATTGACACGTTTCGGGACCTCTAGAACACGAAAACACTATTTTTAGCGTGACGTCTGTGTGTGTGTCTGTCCGTCTGTGTGTGTAATGTATGTATCCACTCTAACTAAAAAACTAATGGACCGGATTTCATAAAATTGGGTAAGTCACTTGGGTGAGACCCTGGTGATGATTAGTTTTGAGTACGATTCAGGAAAAAACAACCCGCCTTTTTTTGCGAAATAACCCGCAAAAATAACCTGTATCCATTCTAGCTGAAAAACTAATAGATCAAATTTCACAAATTTTGGTAGATATGTTATTTGTGAGTCACCCTGGTGGTAATTAGATTTTGGTATGATTAGGAAAAACGTAATCTGCTATTTTCTGCCAAATGGCCAACAAAAATCGTCAATATCTAAAATAAAATTCTACTCATGCTCAAGTATATCCATTAAATGCTTGTTTTGTACATAATTTTTAACAATGAAAAGAATAAGTCCAACCCCATTACATTAGAGCAAACCGTTCTCGAGATATTTTGTTTTTCGCATTTACTCTGCGCCACAGTCGAAAAAAAGTCCAGCTACCCACTAAGAACGAAAATTGAATTAAAAGTGCCAATTCAGTATCATTTTAAATAATTCTGTGCGTTATTTTGTGCCATTGAACCGTTGTACAAGCCGTTCTCGAGATATTTTAGTTTTTTCGCATTTTTACTATGCCAATTTTGAGTCCGTTATTTATGCGTGTTATTAACTAAATGTAATGAATTGTTAATGAAATTAAAGAGACAATGAATTTCTGTCTGCAGGGAAAGACATGTGCTGCCCACATCAGATTTTTTAAAAATGGTTTCATTATAAGTATTTTCCTAATATTTTTATATATTTAATAATATATTTCTTATACTTTTCATAAACTACACAATTTATGTTTCTTATAATATTTTTATATCACAATAAATCACACTGCTGCTTTCGAGAATAAAACTTTCTAATCCTTCCTTAAAGAAAGAAAGCATATGAAAATTATATATTTAATAATTTATTTCTTATACCTGTAATAAACAGTCAATTACTTATGATTCAGATAGGGTTTAGAAATTTTTATTTATTTTTTTTTTCTGCATTGTTTTAAATTTATGATTTACAAAAATATTTTTTTTAAATAGTAATTAACAAAAAAAAATATTTTTTGTTTATTGTTACACATAAAATAGAATCATTGTATAACGTTTCAGAAGCACAGGTACTCTATGAAAATATTAAATTGCAGCTGCTAACTTTAATATATAGGTATTAGAAATTTTTGTGCAAAGAATATTTTTATATAATTCTAAATTTAAACCGTTTTATAATTATATATATATGTGTGTGTAATGACTGATGCGATTGTCCAGGGAAGAGACGTTTCAGGTTACAGAATTAAATGACTCTTAAAAACGTCATTTGCTACATTGGGCCGAGCTCTCCGTCAGCGTCCATCTCGTGAGAGATCTTAAGAGAGCCGTCTACGCTAGTTCACACAATTTACAGTTATGGCGGAGGGGGAAGGATTTGTGACGACATGGGACACATGCGGTCTTCGAGTTCCTTATGCTTCAAAAATGTGTTGCGGAAGCAGTTTCATACAAGAAAATTTACGCAGAGGTTAAGTTGAGTGAACTTATATAATACAGGAAAAAAGGAAATACAGATTTTGTTAATATTAGTAGCGTGGGATAGAATTTAATAGAGTTGCAATAAGTGCGGGACATACAATAGGAATTTGGAAAAAGAATTACGAAAGAAAAGGGCGTTTTATTGAAGAAAGCTTAAAAGTTCTATATTACATATATATATATATATATATGTATATATATATATATATATATATATATATATATATATATTATAGAAAAGCTTCGATAAATTAAACTAACCACTTTCAAAATATTTACAACAGATAAAAACCGCTTATAAATATCATAAGGCGCATTGCAGCACGCACTTACATTATAAGCTTCAATATGGAATCATATGAATAAGAAAAGAAAAAAGAAATAAAAAGAACCGGTAACAAGGGATCACAATCCCCCTTGGCCGTTCTACTTCCCTGTAAGCATTCCCTCTTTTTATTTTTTTTTCTTATTCATATGATTCCATACATATATATATATATATTTATAGCATTCATTCATTCTTCTTAAGACTTCATTCAGCAAAGTATAAAATTATATTCTCAAGACATTCACAATTCATTTTCACTCGCGTCACATCAACTCACCGAATGATGACCCTTTGTGGAAATTTTTAAGGCCAAACCATACAAACGAGCTTTCAAATAACAACGTTTTGCCTGTCAATGTCGTTTTTCCTCGGGGACATTCAATACGCAGTGGAGACACTTTCACATGGCTTTATTTAGATTGGTATTTTACACTCTGCTTGGCTCAAATCTTGAAATCAGTTTTTGATCCACTTCTACCGAATCTATTTTTTTTTTATTTTACACACATACGTATTTGCAATGATAATATAATATTTTATCCAATTTAAGCTGATCCATCCCAAATTATGACCTGCCACAACCCGAGATTCCTGCTCAGAGCAAAAATCCCATTATTGTAAAACAGTCAAAAATGAGTATGTATATATATATATATATATATATATATTATATATAGCATAGTAAACATATAAGATTAAAATTAATTCCACAGTTATCCTATTATTCTCCAGAAGTTGGCGCAAAGCAGCTCACTCTCCTAAAGTAACATACAAGATTCATATGAAAAAAGGGGGGGGAGGAAATGACCAAATGCAAGGCATAAAATGGTAGAGGGGGGTGGCGACCCCTCTTTCTCGTTTAAAAGACTGCTTTTATGCCTGGGCAACACTCACAGTACTAATGTCATGCAGTAGCCATACTTCCGTAAATGTGTCAAGTCAAAAACACTCGAAAAGTGCAAAGTAAACAAATAGGAATCAACCAGGATCGCAAGGTAGAGGAAAAGAATGGAAATGCAGCAAATGCCAGAGTGCATTATATATACAAGCAGTTTACGCATGCGTAATCCGCTATTTGCACCTTCATCGTTCTATACCTCTGCCATATCCTTTAAGTAAGCATTTTCTCCCTTTTTTGTATTAAATAGGGAATTATAATAACATGTCAGGAAGCCAATTGGATAATTCCGTTTTATTGCCTCCTTCATAATTTTCCTGTTTTGCATGATGCAATCAGACTTGAAAGTATTAGTTCGTTGATTTCTTTTGAGGTGACCAATGACGACATTTCCGAAAATGTTTTTGGTCAAATTAGACCTCCAATCAATAATGTGATTGATTTCCATATTGAAATTGTTTCTCTTGTCATATAAGACGGTATATGTACCATATCTACTGTCATGTTTCAGAGTGATGTCTAGAAAATCAGCACTATCTTCCTCCTTACTTATATTCTCGATCAATTCCAGTTCTTTTGGATAAAAAGTAAAATCAAATTGGGGTGTATTCTTATATTGCCCAATAAGAACATCGTCAACATAACGAAAATATGGCATTTCATGTAATATATGCGTGCCATTTTCAAATTTATACAAGTATAGATCGGCGAGCAGGGATGAACATCCCCCTCCCATGGGAATACCCTTAACCTGTTGAAAATAGTTGGTGCCATCAAATAAGATATTTTCACACAACACAATGCTAATCAAGTCCTCGTATTTTCTGAATGTAATATGCTCTTTTAAGTCATATATTTCATGCAGTTCCTTCAAAATTTCATATAGATTTTCCAGATTGATGTTGTTGAATAAATCACGGAAATCGTAACTTTTGAAACGTATATCCTTGTTATAAAATTGAAGTCGGTTAATGACATCGTAACTATTATTTATCATTACTGTTCCTTGTTTCTTGAGTATAATCATAACATTTTTAAGTATAGTTAAAAGTTTTCCATTTGCAATTGTCAAATAGGATCCTCATCCCACTGTCACAGGCCGGAACTTGACTGGATTTTTATGAAGTTTTGGTATGAGTACCAGATATGGAAAGTTAACTGCTTTAAGTTCGATTTGCTTTAAGTAAGATTTTTTTTTCAAATTTTTATTCGGGGGGGTGGGGGTCGAACATTTAAATGTGTTTAAAATCAATAGGTTTCCAGTTTTCGCAGACTGAATTTTTTGCATCGAATTTCGTTCGAAATGTTCCATTCGTTCGCGAGATATTGGCACAGACATTACCTCAAAAACAATCGATTCGAGTTCTGGGATGCTTGATACATACTGTTCCGTCAAAAATATGAATTCGAATTTTCGACCCCGTCACAATATTTTCCCTATATTTTATATCATGTATAGTATAAGCAATAATTTCAGACAGCCCATGACTGAAGGGCTAGACTGAAGGAATGAAAGCCATTAAAAATGAATTTATCAAAGAAGAAAATAACGTTTTTTTTAAAGCTTTGCGGAAGTTTCCAAGTTAAGTGTCCTTCATAAAGATAATTTAGACGAATCACTGTCGTCAAATTACTCAAACAACAAGAGTGGGGAAATATAGTGAATGCATGTTATCTTAAGTAGTTCGCCCTAAACATGAAAAATAGACTTCTTTTATAAAAAATAAAAAATGGCTTGTTGTACATAAATTAAAAGTATTATATTTTTAGAGGAAAATAGTAAAAGCGTACATTGTATTTTTATGGCTTCCTTCATTAATAACGGGTGTAAATTTGTCACTTTTCCTATCTATATTTTCGATGATTCACTTTCTATCCATCATTTTAGAGGGGGCACTTTGAAGCATCCAAGCTTTCTTTTGAGAAGTTTGTTTCAGATAATATTATGTATAATATTGTTTGCCACACCGGGACATAGTAAAATAACTCAATAGAAATATATATTTAGGATTGAATACAGGAAAACAAAATTGGAACATGATACATGAGACATTCACTTTTTTATTTCGCCATTCGTATACCTGGTGCTAGTGTTGAGACCCAGACCGTCCGACTTACCAGAAAGGTGTAAGGCAACTGTTTGGGCGGCCGGGAAGTGCCACCCAATTTAAACCGGAACCCAGTGAGGGAGGCATCCACAGGGACCGTACCCTCCTTCCCCTACCACCAACCTCTCGGAAGGACTTACGGACCCACATGTTTAACGTGATCGTACTCCGCGTGAACACGGCGGCAGTTTTGGCAGTGGCTGGAATCGAACCCAGGCCTACCGAGTGCAACTCCAGCGCGCTAAACAATGGGCTACCGCGCCCTCCTGGTGCTAGTGTTGAAACCCAGACCGTCCGACCTACCAGAAAGGTGTAAGGTAACTGTTTGGACGGTCGGGAAATGCCACCCAATTTAGACCGGAATCCAGTGGGGGAGGCATCCACAGGGACCGTACCCTCCTTCCCCTACCACCAACCTCTCGGAAGGACTTTCGGACCCACATGTTTAACGTGATCGTACTCCGCATGAACACGGCGGCAGTTTTGGCAGTGGCTGGAATCGAACCCGGGCCTACCGAGTGCAACTCCAGCGCGCTAACCAATGGGCTACCGCCCCCCACCCCTGGTGCTAGTGTGAAATTTTACATGGAATACTCAGTTTTCAATTTTTTTTTTTCATAAAAGGTTGAACATTCTAGATCCATGTTTATTTCGCGGAGCATTAGATTTAACATGACACATGCATTAGACATACTTAATTCAGCAAATCTACTTCATTCTTCAGATCGAACACTGCTCATGATAGATAACAAATATCCTTTCTATAGGAGCGGGAGTGTGTGGTAGATAAAAAAGAATCTGATATGGCCAGCACACGATTTTCCCTGCAGACTCATATTCACGTTCTCTTTATTTCTTCAGTAATTCAGTACATTAAGTTGAATGGCACAAAATAACAGCCATCATTATTTTAAATGACACTGAAGGAGAACTTTTAATTCAATTTTTGTTCTTATTGGGTAACTGGATATATTTTCAAAGGTAGCGATGCGAAAATACTAAAATATCTCTAGAACGGCTAGTCCTAGTGTAATGGGGTGGGTCTTATTCTTTTTATCGTCAAAAATGACGCAAAACAAAAATTTAATGGATATATTTGAGCATACGTAGTATATATATATATATATATATATATTAGATTTTGACGGGTTTTGAGAGCCATTTCGCAAAACAAAGGCAAATTATTTTTTTCCGCTTCGTACCTAAATCTAATCAGCACCAGAATCATATACAAGTGACTTACCAAATTTTGTAAAATTGAATCAATTAGTTTATCCGCTACAGTAGATACAAGCCATTTTTGCGGGCCATTTCGCAATAAAAGATGGGTTCTTTCATCCCGAACCGTACCCAAAATTAATCAGCACCAGGGTCACACCCAAGTGACTTACTTGCAATTTTTTTTAAATTGGATCCTTTAGTTTTTTGGTTAGAGGGGATACATACATCGCACAAACAGACACACAAACGGACGTGATGCTAAAATTAGTTTTTTCGTCTTCTAGAGGTCTCAAAACGGGTCGATCCGTCGAAAACTCGAGTCTCGATGTTCGATATGATTCTAATATTTTCCCTATACATTACTATGTATTGCAGGGAAAGTTGTAGACTCAAAACTCAGCTTAAATTCGGTAGTAACATTTTTTAATCCATGAAATTCTTCTGAATTTGAATCTCTACAGTTTCTCTCCTCCATAGTTCATTTTCATTATTTTCCACCGTTCGCAGTTCGAAGACTACAATTTCTTAGCCATCACCACTTCAAACAATTATTAATATATAGAATTAGGTGATATTATCCATTTCCACATGTCCCACAGAACGTTTCAACAACATATTAAAATTTCATTTTGATGACGTCATTTTTACGGCAGTTATTGAGCAAACGGGCAAACAGACAGAATGAACAAAGTCATAAACACTTTTCAACAATGCTGTAAAGTGTTAATAAGAAAAATAAGTTTACTTAAGTAGGTTGCTGAATTGCATTTTGAAATTTGGTCAGCGTGCTCGTATTCGCTGACAGAATTTCGAAACAGCTGAATGAAAGTAAAAGCCTCCCTTGTATGAGAAACATCTTCAGTGAATCGATAAAATATTCGCAAGAAACAAATCAAATAATTTACTCTTGCGACTCGCGGGGGATTTAAAATCTCGACAGCATACTCTCTCACCAAAGAATGGAGAGATTATCTTCATTCATGGGACTCCCTGGGTCCGGGACTTTTTCTATGAAAGGGGGAGGTGGATTAAAGAAAGGTGCCTACCCTACTGATTCAGATCTTCTCCATAAAAATAAAAATATTTCAAAATATTTCTCTCGCTCAGCCAATGGTTAATAAATCGAAATAAAATAATTTAAATAGGGAATAAAGAAAAATTTAAGAATATTTCGAAAAAAGACATTTGAAGATACATAGAAAGAGTTAATACTTTCCATTATGAAAATGCCCCTATCGTTTGAGACAATCATTCAGACGGCGCTGGGATAAGATACGTAGTCCTACCTTGTATGCATTTCTAGGGCGAAAGGCCTAAAATGTTTATTTAAACTATCCATTTTGTACACATAATTTTGAGCGCAATGCAAAGTAGAACTGAAACAATAAAGACTATTCCTACGTATTCAAAATAATTTTACCCTTCCATTTATTTTTATCTCCCTCTATTATGTTCTCTATTCTACAACTATGAAAAATACTGGTTAATTAAACTCATAATTAAAAAATCCTTAATTTAAAAATTATCAAAAATGCATATACTCAATACTACACCTTTCTATAATGTCAACTAACAGCAGCTACTTTACTACAACTATCGAGACCTAGATCTAATTCTCTAAGCATTATGGCATTTTCAAGCGTTTCCTCCATAAAAATTGTATCCCCCCTTTATAACTCCATGGGAAGATGGTTCGCTTCGTATGCTGTCAAGGATCATTAAACCCGAGTCTGTATTTGAATGGGCTGCACTTAAGCGTGTGTGGAATTTGGGGCATTCTCGTCCTCGACAGAGATTATTTCTCTATAAAGGGAATATTTAAGGGATTTTTACAGAGAAGATTGGGATTGTTTCTTACCTAAACACGGACTTCAATCTTTACTTTCTCATACTGTATAATAGTGGTTCTCAAACTTTCCTTTATCACGAACCACTGGTGTATACTGTCAACCTAACACGGACCACCTACCTCAAAATGAGGAGCGCTATTTCAAAAGTTTCCTGGGGAGAGGAAGGAGGGGGGGAAGAAAGTAACAAACGTCAATACAGGAACTTTAAAAGCCATAAACTTATATAAAAACATATGAACTTTGAAATCCAGAGGGGCATTTTCCCCAAAATTCAAGAATAATGATTTAACAACTCGTTAAAATGCATTATCATCATAAAGACTTAATATTACAGTTTTTTCGTAGTATAAAAGTTAGAAATAAATTAATGAAGTACTGTTACCATTTTAAAATACGAATTAAAATGGTATTAGTATATTTTAAAAAAGTAAATAAACGAATAGTTTTTTGTTCATTCACCATTTTCAATGCGAAGAATAGTGTTGCTTGCAATCTTTGACCCGTTTGGTTTTATCAGGTGCAATGGAAGATAGTTTTAATCGTAAGTTAGGCTCAATATTAAGCCTGTTCCTTTTTAAATTTTTTAGGCCAACCAGGGCAGAAAATCCTACTTCAAAATTGGACGTTGTGGGAAACGGCGGCAGGTGTTTAATGGCACTCTTCGCTACTTCAGAGTACTCTGATTTCACATGGATCCAGAAATTTATGAGTCATTTCTCACTAAACGTGTTTTTAAGTGCTCCATCAGACGCCCATTCAATAAGCTGATCACACATACGAACTGAATGGCCGAAGGACTCCATCACAGATAAAGTACTAAACGGATTCCTAATCCATCCCTTGCTTTCATCTGGATCTGGAAAATACTTTTTTATGCTATCTTGCAGAATTATGAATGGTTCTGAAATAATCGCAGTCATTCATCATCGATGAGTTAGCTCCCTCGAAGACTGCAAAAAATCAGTAAGTGCAGAAAATGAATCATACTCCCCAAGATCCAGTCGTTGACTCCAAAGTTCACATTTCTGTATAAATGCTTTTATTTTACCTTGCACCTTAAAAAGGGTTGCATCACACCCATGAAGTGACAGATTTAGGCTTTTCAGGGTGCTGAAACTATCGCTAAGATAGGCCACCTGCGCTAGCCACTTGATATCGTGTAAAAGATATTTACTTCTTTCATCAGTGTTATTGAGGAAGATCCTCTCTCGGCTCAAAAACCCTTGAAAGCACTTTTCCCCTCGACAATCATCGTTCTTCGGTGTGAAAAACTAAATTTGAGTGCATACTTACCATTTCTTAGCACAATACACTAAAAAGGCGAGAGATTTGATTAAATTAACCACTTTAACTACTTGTTTCAATACAAGGTACAGTTCATAAGGCACTTCTTTTGCAGCTCATTGTTCTCTGTGGATGTCGAACTACATTGAGGAACAAACTCTTTCCCCTTTGCTATAAAACCCTTTTTTTTCCACACATACCTGGTGCACCATCCGTACTGACTCCGACACATTTTTTCCATTCCAAATGGTGCATTTTGAAATAATCATTAACCCTATTAAAAATATCATGCCCTGTGCTGTGAGTTTTTAACGATAAACAAAAGAAAAAGTCATCACGAACTTCATTTTCGTAAATGCACACCTTACAAAATGCTAAATGTTGACACACGTTTTCTACATCCTTACTTTCGTCCAATTGCAAAGCAAAAAAATCTGATGTGGGCAACACATGACTTTCCTTATATAATGCAATGAATTGACTACATTTACAGTAAAAAAATAGGTTTTTCTTATAGTAGATATTTATATTCTTTCCAAGACGTTGAATTTTCGGCAATGAGTCGTCATTTTCATTGATTTAGCGTCATTTTTATCCATTGGGCGAGATTTTTGTTCATTTGTCAACATTTCAAAAAGTCTCCAAAAGTTGGCAACATTCCACCCAATTCATCACCAAAATCTCGCCAAGCGTTATAGACGGAGAAATAAGTTATTCTTATAGCAGATAAATGACTATTAGCGTTCCAATACAAAAGTATTACTCAAAGTATCTTTTCTCATGAATAGAACGAGCTAGATCCACGAGAATGATGACACCTAATGTATCGCATGATATTACATATGAAAAGTGAACATGCTTCTCAACAGTTAATATTTTTTGTTAATTTATGGGATAATTTGATACATTTATTTGAAAAATGTGCAATATTTCGAGAATGGTTTATGCTAGCGTTCTAAAGTTTATGTCAATCGTTTTCAAAGGAAAGATTACATAAGAAATGTCTATTTACGTCATTTATTAAATGTTTTGATTTTTTGTTGACTTTTTCAAAATGTCACTCGAAAATTTAGAGGGGTTCTGAACATTCGATTACGTTTAAAAACAATAGGTTTCCAGTATTCACGGATTGTGATTTTTGTTCCCAATTTCATTCGAATCGCTCCATTCGTTCGTGAGTTATCGTCTCCACAGACTCACTGACACACACACACTTACATCGCCTCAAAAATGTGTGATTCGTGATCAAGGATGCTTGAAACGTGCTCTCCCGTCGAAAACTCGAATTCGAATGTTCGACCCCGCCACAATACTTTCCTTATACATTATGTATATAAGGAAAGTAATAACTACTATCACGCATACGTCTGAATTTCTCCTCCACATTAGATACCAAAGATATTATGCGAGGTTAAATTGCATTATTTGACAAAGGAATCTTTTGTCCAAGCAAAATATTAGCCATCCATTTAGGTTTTACAAGTGTTTCAGCGACGGTATGTCCCTTCTCGGGGGTGGGCGATTACCCTCCAAGGGAGCACATTATCGAGCTTGGTATCAATCGAAAGATTGTAAGCCCTTTAAAATGAAAAGTTATAAGGATTAACAATTTTTATTCTTGACTTCTTATAATATTCGTTCTCGTACGAAGCACGAGAAGAAAGGTGGCGTGTGTGGCTGCAGCCGACAGAAGAAAGGGTGGACCCCGTACATTCTGATTTATTATTTGTAAATTACGTTAATCGGCGTTTATTTTATGATTTTCTAAAGGTTTAAGAATAAACTTGTTATTTTATCAACAATGCCTGCGTGTTCATTTCACCACCCTTATAAGGTAACATGCTGGGGCGCGACAGCCCAGTGGTTCGCTAGTGGGAATTACACTTGGTCTGCCCGGGTTCGATTCCCGCCACTGACAAAACTGTCGTCGTATCCAACGTCGCGGGCAAAGCAAAGTAAAAATGTGGATTGAGGGCTCGCCGGGGAGGACGAATCAGAACGCTCTATTCTACTCCGGGTCTGCCGAGGCAGCTCCAAAGTGAAAAAGTAGCATGACATCAGCATGAAATGAGGATGACGTGAGCCCAGGATTTCCCAGTTAGAAGAAGAGTTTAAAGATTTGGCGATTTATCATCCATCCTTCCGGAATGTTCCAGAAATGTCTCGATATTCTTTGATATACAAAGATTTCCAGAAGTTTCTATGGAGAGACTATAAAAAGGTCTCGCCTCTCCGTTGCAGGGAGTTGACGAATGAACGTGACACGAACTGCATTGGACATGTGATTTTTGTCAATGTTTTGAGAAGAGTAGCGACTGTTTTGTGAAATTACTTTCGCCAGTATTTTGAGAATAATATCGCTTAATGTGTGAAATAAGTGGAGAAGTGCTGTTGGATTGTATAGTGTTCCTGTTTACTTCGTGCTTGTGAATAAACGTAAGTTATCCAAAAACTTGGACTCGTCCTTGTATTCTGCGTATACACCCACAATTCTAGAAGATAATCTTATCGAGATATCGATCCTAACTGAAATAAAGCAAATTCTGGATTTTTTTAGAAATAGTAACACATGTATTTATTTTCAGTGGATATCATCCCATGACGGAATCGTCGGGCATGAGTCAGCTGACGTTTCGGCAAAAAAGGGAATTCGTCTTCAGTGTATCCTGCCCAAAAACCTGTTCCGCAGGAGTCACGCAAAAACTAATTTATAATAAATTTATGTCGAAATGTAAAAAAGACCTAACCAAGGGACAAGGTTTGGGAGAATATCCAAGATAGCTGGAAGACGTTTAGCAACCCACCTCGCAGGGAATCAATCAATGCCCAATTTTAGATTGAAAACGGGTCATGATTGACTGGCCGAACTAGGAATTCTCCCAACGAAATTTGATTGATCTGTTTACCATTGATGATCCTTTAAACTCAAAGATAGTGTCATTGCGTTGGCGCAGAATAGAGATGCACAGAAAATACGCAAAAACAAAGCGCTTTTAGGAAAGATGCAACACTTAATATAAATTTAAAAGAACTTTAAAAAAACACGATTTTGACTCAGGGAAAAAAGATGGATGCCCTCTTTTATTTTGAAGTGGGCCACGTGTCCACTTCATATAATATAGGTGTCATTATAATTTTTATTTTTATTTCAAAACGACCGAACGTATTTTGCTGAAATTTTGTTTATATATTTTATGGGATAATTTAAATATTTTCTAACATTTTCGAAGCAATATGTAAATTTTATCTTTGCTTAAAAATGAAGTCCCATAGGGTTCAGCGTATTTCACTTTTTCAACCCGGGTTCAGTCCAAAACTAATTCCGATATTATTAATTTAGATTCCCATATGTTCCACAGACCGTCTAAACAACATATTGAAATTTCATTTTGATAAAGTCACCTTTACGGCAGTGATCGTGCGAACGCACAGACAGACAGACAGAACGAACAAAGTCATAAACACTTTTGAACTATGTTGTAGTAAAGTGTTAAAAATTCAATTAAAAATGCAAATTGAGTGTTATTTTGTGCAATTAAACTCAATTTAATGAATTATTAAAGAAAAAGAAAAATGAATTTGAGTTTGCAGGTAAAGTCATGTTCTGCCCACATCAGATTTTTTGACTCCCAATGGATTTAAAATTCACCTTACCGTTTTAATGAAAACTTCAAAAGAGTGTTTTCCTAAACAAGAAAAAAAATCCACTTTTTTTTTTACAGTTGCCCAAAATTCGAAATGCATTTGTTATTCCTCCATGGCTCCTCATGAAAGAATTTTCGCAAAATGAAAAAAGAAACAAAAATCATAAAATGGTTGCACAGGCATTTTGATTCAAGAAATGCATCCCCCGCCCCCCATCTTCACCCATCCGATTGTCAGTCATTCGGAAACAAAATGAATTAAAGAAAAGCAGAGCAAATGTTTGGAAAACGAGGGGTGGGTAAGAGGGGGTCTCTTGTTCTTCGCCACGTAAGTATCCAATGGCAGTTTGGCGTCTGTAAATAATTCAATGAACCTAACTTTCTCTTCCCGAGGCAGCGAGGGTGGGCACTTTCTGTAGCTTCTCGAGTATCGTATTCTGGACGTTCTCAGAATAATGAGAAATATAAGTAAGAGCATGCATTGTTCCAAAAGTCTCAAAAATAGTTAGAATTATCTTTGGAATTAAGGAGTCATTGTTACTTTCCTTACATACATAGTAAAATATATAAGCAAAGTATCGTGATGAGGTCGAAAATTCGAATTCGAGTTTTCGGCGGGAGAGCACGTTTCAAGCATCCCTGAACACGAAACAAACGTTTCTGAGATGATATGTGTTTGTGTGTATGTGAGTCTGCGGAGACGATATCTCACGAACGAATCAAGCGATCCGAACAAAATTGGGTACAAAAATCACAATCAGTAAATACTGGAAGCCTATTGTTTTTACACGCAGTCGAATGTCCAGAACCCTTCTAAACTTTGAAATTAATTTTTTTTAAAAAAATCATCAAAAAATTAAAACATTCAATAACGTTACGTAATCACTTCCTGTTGTTGTTGTTGTTGAGACCCAGACCGTCCGACCTACCAGAAAGGTGTAAGGTAACTGTTTGGACGGCCGGGAAGTGCCACCCAATTTAGACCAGAACCCAGTGGGAGAGGCATCCACAGGGACCGTACTCTCCTTCCCTACCACCAACCTCTCGGAAGGACTTACGGACCCACATGTTTAACGTGATCGTACTCGGCATGAACACGGCGGCAGTTGTGGCAGCGTGCAAATCCAGCGCGCAAACCACCGGGCTACCGCACCCGAAATGTGCCAACAGCACGCGGTGTTCCCAGGTGATCACCCACCCAAGTACTAACCGCGGCCGATGCTGCTTGACTTCGGTGATCTAACGAGAACCGGTGTTTTCAGCACGGTAGGGCCGTTGGCTGTAATCACTTCTTGTGTAATTTTTCATTAGAAAGCGATGGGCATAAACATTAGAACCCTATCATGAACCGTTCTCGAGATATTTCCCATTTTCTCAAATCAATGTATCAAAAAATCACATAAAATAAAATAAAAATATTAACTATTGTGAAATGTGTTCACTTTTGGTATGTAATATGATGCGATAAATTGGGTGACATCATTCTCGTGGATCTGGCACTAGATTATTTTCTAGAAATGGAATAATGAGAAATAAATAATAGAATAATAGAATAACAAATAATAGAATAATGGCCCCAAGCGAACTTTTATACAAGACCTCAACTAAACAATTAATACATTACACTTCAAACATCCAAAAATTGTCAATCCGAAAAATCTATTATCCGACAATATATTTATGTTGTTTTTTCAAATGAAAAAAAAATAAAGATTCATTAATATATACGTTTGTCGTTTTACATTAGGTTTTGGAATATAATTTGGAGTCCCTGGATCAACACTATTTTGGGGGGAAATATTCTATCATATGAAATATTCTATCATATGAAATATTCTATCATATGAAATATTCGAAACTACCTTGTCCAAATGGATAATCCGGCTTCGGTTATATAACAAATTGCACCATGAGAATTACAGTATGATGATCCCAATATGCTCAACTACAATTCGATACATAGGTTGTAGCCAAAACATTGTTAAGAACACTAGAAACTGATACATAAATACCTAATAATAAAATGCAGAATTATATAAAATACTAAGGACACGTTGGATTAGGTATATAGATATAATGCATTAATGACGCGCCTGAAGTATACATTGCCCCGAAATTCGCACAAAATTAGTTCCATCTTTGAAATGAAGGAGTCATTGTTTACCGTTATTTTGAAGGGAAAAGAATCGACGGTGGCTCCACTTCGATGGAACCGAAATGGTTTTGAGTGAATGACATTTTGTAAAACAAAACTCAATTTTTTGTAATATAAAAAAAACTCTATCCTAAATCTCAAAGATGTACAGATTCTTGTTTGTTTATAGCTATCACTTTTGATTTTTAAAATATAAGCATTACAAATTTGAAAAACTTAAAATTTTCATAATTCAACTTGACAAGACGATGACTCGAAAACTATAGAGCTTTTTTAAAATGTAAATATAGATTTAAAAACTCAATTTTCTCATACATATTCTTGCCATTCACTATTTATATGTCTTTTATATCATTTTTTTATATCTAAATTTTGTATTACGAGTGAAAACATGAAAAATGAAGATGAAAAGAAAACTCGTTCGGACGGTATACTGTTAAGTTTAAAAACAAAAATAGATTTCGATCCAAAATGCCAGTGTATATATATGCACTTGTAAGGCATTCCAAGAGCAACACATTCTTGCTTATTGTTCAAAGGTAACTTTTTAGTTTTTTAGATATAATAATGGCAAACTTGAAAAAGGAAAATTTTCAATCTTTTCTACTTGACAAGACAACGATTCTTAAAGTTGAAGAGCTTTTTCAAATAATAAATATAGTTTTCAATACTCAATTTTCTAGTACACATTTATATCTATCTTTTATTTATATCTATCTTTATCTGTAGCAGTATACCCGTTCTTCGTACGGAGTATATAATATAAAGAAACTTCACGATCATGTGCAAATTCTAATGATATTGTTAATAAAAATATTCTATTAAAATATTTAATTTAATGCTCCTAAAATATTTAAGAATCTCTACTCTCGCTATGCAAAATGATCTTCATGGGCCGATCTGATAAGTAAAACATCCTGGTCCAGTTTGTAAACAAATGTACAAAAAATAGGAAATTGAACTAATGTATGCATAATAAAAGCGCTAAAATTGTATGGAACCGTACTACGTATAGAATATTGTAAGATATACCCGTATATTAGTAGGATATTACACTTACAACAACATATCAGTTTCTAAAATCTTTGCCAAAATAAAAAAATGACGAAATAAATTGAAAATATCAATAATCATGTAATCTTTAAACCTAAGGGCCGTAATTCATATATGTCGTAAATATGTGGATGACTAAAGCTGATTAGATATTGGTATGATTCGGGATTTTTTTGTTGTTGTTGTTAAATGTGTAAATAGTCTTGGAATCGAACTCTGGATCTTCGAACTGGCCAGCTGATGCTCTACCGTTGAGCTACTGGGACAAAATTGCAAGCTCTTATCGTCAAAGTGAACTCTATAAGTTACTTGTGGGTTAGACATTGGTATGACTCGGAAAAAAAATATTTTTTTTTACTAAATGGCCGCAAAAATCGTCAGAATCTAAAACAATAGACTACATATCCTCAAATGCATCCATTAAAGGCTTGTTTTATACATCATTTTTGACGATAAAAAGAACAAGGCCCATTCTATTACTACGTCTAACTATTCTCTATATATGTATATATATGTATATATATATGTATATATATATATATATATATATATATATATATATATGTATACATATATATACATATATATACATAATTATGGGTGTTACTTTGTGCCATTCAACTCAATTTAATGGATGATTAAAGAAATAAAGAGAAAATGAATTTGAGTCTGTATTGAAATTCATGTGCTGCCCACATCACATTTTTTCATTTCTTATTCTCGGAACATTTCTATAGAACAGTTTCTATACGACATTTAGAACGAGTTGATAATATAAATGACTGCAGCAGCAGTAAAAGAATGGGGTATGACACGCAGAAGAGAAAGTCTAAATACTAAAAATCTTTCATTTCATTTTACTCATTAAAAACGTCTAAAAACATAAATGTTTCAAGTTAATAACACTTCATTAAGTCCATGATGTATGTATGTTTGAATTCAGATGTTTTGTGTTTTGCATATTATATTAATACACTTAATGCACACAATAGTGTTCAAACAATCAGGGTCGTAGCTAGGTAGGGTTCAGTGGGGGCTAAGCCCTCTCCAAGAGATAGACTCAGCGCCCCCTGATAAAAATATTAAATGTGTAATAGTGATATGAAATTTCATATAAAATATCATTCAAGTTTTGAAATAAATAATTTCGTTGAAATTTTTTTATAAATGACTTTGTTTTAAAGTTTTTTAGTTTAGTTGAATGTGTGATTATACTCATGATCCATGTATTTACATATTGAATTTAAAAATGATGACAATAATATTTAGGATACTTTTGTATTTATTATGGGGTTCACTGTTATACATTATAGAGTCAAAATCAACGGATAAGTAGGTAATAGTTAATATCAAGCATTAACCTGTATTAACTTAAGAATATTTTTATAGCTTTATTACTAGTTGAAGCTCACATTAAAATCAGAAAATCAATTGTAATTATTGTATATTAATGTTAATGTATAGTAGCTATATGAATATTAATAATTAGCTCTTAGCTTGCAACTATAAATATGCAATTATTTATTAATAATTTATATGAATCTATATAAATAAAATTGAAAATCTGTCTGTCTGTTTGTCCATCATTACGGAAGAACGGCTGAACCGAATTTGCTGAAATTTTGTGGGTAGCCTGGAAATAGCCCCATTTAAAATTTAATCTGTGTTTTCAGTTTCTACGACCAGTGGTTCTCGAGATATTAGTAAAAAACAAAAGTTTCGTTTGTCTCATCATCACGGGAGAACTAACTGCTAAACTGAATTTAATGAAATTTTGTGGATAGCCTTGAAATTACCTCCCATAAATTTAGTCCAAGTTTTGAGTTTCTAAGACCAGGGGTTGTCGAAATATTGTTGTAAAAGGGAACTTTTTTCTAGGAGTTCTACTCTCTAACTCCGTGGTTTATTCAAACGGAAAGGATGAAAATAAGTTTCTTTGTATTATATACTCCGTACGAAGAACGGGTATGCTGCTAGTTGAACTATATAATTGCAACTATTGTGGTTTATAAATGCTAATGATTCATTGTGTTTTGGGTGAACCTTGAAGGGGAGCCCCTTCAAGACTGTTGAGCCCCCCTGAATTTCCCTCCAGCCTCTTTTCAATTTTGTGTCTGGCTAGGGCGCTGAAAACAATCCTGATGGCGCATACATTGTATTGCTTTTTATTTGAGGGGGGGGGGTCTCCATAGAATATAATGTTTTGAAGATTCTAAATTTTGAATCATACATGCTCACAATTCATTAAATTAAAAAACATGTCTGGTTGCCGTGCTTTATTTAACGTAATGTACACATACAATTTTAGAGAAATGCGTTTATTTGTATTTTTATACCCGAAACTCATAGCCACGCTGGCATTTTCCCGAAAGAATTTAAAATATTTTCAAAATATCTTACTTCTCATCCAAATCTCAAATTTGAATATATAAAATTGTTTTATCTCTCTATATATTATACGATAAGAAAGTAATAAAATAATTTTCATAAAATTAGATTTTGTTCAATGCTGTGTGCTGGACTCCCACAGCACACACTGTAAGACAACCTCTGTATATGAGAAATCATTTGAAATGAATGAAATTGAAGAAATAATCTATTCCAATTGAAAAGCTTTTAATGAAATTCCTATTCAACATGATCCGATTATAGGCCGAGGGACAGGAATCGAAGTTTATGAAAAGATTGCTGTTCTCGGTACATATTTTATTACGGGGTATTAGCTTATTTTCATTATTTTATTCTCAACTTCTGGCTTTATATTTAAGATTTATTATAATTCCTTGTCGATGTCTTTCTGTATAGTATCGCAACAGTAATTTTAGATTCAGATTATAACTACAGCCTGTTATTTCTAGGCTCTTATGTATGTTTTTGAAAGCTTGAACTATATTCTCACAGAAGAGTAGTAAAGCGGCAGTTTAATTGTATTATAGTATAACAATATTTCCGAAATATTTAGAATAGTAAAAATATTTAGTGTATATGTTACTGGCAAAGCATCAAAAACAAGCATTCTATAGAATGCGTGACGATTTTAGGCAAAATATGAAATGTCTGTTTTATTTTAATATTTTACATGCTTTCCTTAGGCATTGCATAGAGTACGCTTTCCCTAAGCATTGTATAGAATATAACGTTTTCCGCGTCTTTTGTCACCCCTTTGTCGCCAAGGTAAAATTCAGAAAATTTTCGGATTTTCATGTTGTTCTCTATGGGCCACAGAACACCTGTTACACAAACAGCTATTGCTACGTTCGACCTCCGACAGCCAGCGGAACAGGATTCTGTGACGTTTTTTAGCGGGCGTAGGTCCATGTTTGAATGGCTACAGATCAACTGTTGACAAACGGCGAAAAAAGGACGACAGACGACCAACATAAACGCGGAAAACGTTGCCAGAATGGAATGCTGCGATTTTTACCTGGCGAGAAAAGACGCGGAAGGAGTTGCCTGAATGGAATGTTGTCCAAATCATATCAGGGATTGCCAAAATCTCACCTAAAATCGCCAAAAATGAATATAGTATTTACTACCATTATACTACCCATTCCAATCTACCTTGTAGCAACAAGTAGTTCAGCACTGGTCTTTTTACTTTTCCTGCAACACATGGTAATATATAGGAAAGTATTAGAATCATACAAAAATTCACAACTCGAGTTTTCGGCTGATCTACACGTTTTTGGACCTCTAGAACACAAAAAATCTATTTTTAGCGTGACGTCTGTGTGTGTGGCTGTCTGTCTGTGCAATGTATGTATCCACTCTAACTCAAAAACTAATGGACCGAATTTCATAAAATTTGGTAGGCAAGTCCTTTGTGGACGACTGATTAGATTTTGGTACAATTCGGAATAGCAGAACATATATTTTTTTGCAAAATGGTCCGCAAAAATTGCCTGTATCCACTCTAACTGAAAAACTGATAAATCAAATTTCACAAAATTTGGTATGTAAGTCACTTGTGAGTTATCCTGGTGCTGATGAGATTTTGATACGATTCGAAAAAGAACAACCTGACTGTTTTTACGAAATAGCCCTTCAAAAATCGTCAAAATCTAAATACATTTGAGCATACTCTTGTTTAATTAAATGTTTGTTTTATAAGTAATTTTTAACAAGGAAAAGAATAAGACCAACTCCATTACTCTAAGACTAACCGTTCTCGAGATATTTGAGATTTTTCGCATTTTTGTTACGCCGCCTTTGGAAAAATGTCCAATGACCAAATAAAAACAAAAATTGATTTAAAAGTGCAAATTTGGTGTTATTTTGTGCCATTAAACTTAATTTATTGAATTATTGAAGAAATAAAGAAAAAATGATTTTGAATCTGCAAGAAAAGTCATGTACTGCCCACATCAGATTTTTTTTCTTTCTGTTGAAAAATCCTGTATCTAGCATAACATATTGCACTTCTTATTTTTTCACTTGCATCTTTTCGATAAAAACCTTTTTCACACTTTGCCGAAATAGTATTTGTCATTCTATATAATGCCTAAGTATTCTATACAATGCCTAGGAAAAGTATGTTGTTGAAACCCAGACCGTCCGACCTACCAGAAATGTATAAAGTAACTGTTTGGACGGCCGGGAAGAGCCAGCCAATTTAAACCGGAACCCAGTGGGGGAGGCATCCACAGGGACCGTACCCTCCTTCCCCTACCACCAACCTCTCGGAAGGACTTAGAGACCCACATGTTTAATGTGATCGTACTCTGCGTGAACACGGCGGCAGTTTTGGCAGTGAAGGGAGTCGAACCCGGGCCTACCGAGTGCATCTCCCGCGCGCTAACCACTGGGCTATCGCGCCCTTAGGAAAAGTATGTAAAATATTTAAATAAAACAAACATTTCAAACTATGCCTAAAAACGTCACGCATTCTATAGAATGCCTAGGTATTCTATACAAAGCCTGCTTTTCACACTTTGCCAGTAACATATATAAACTTGAACAGTTTTCGGGATTGATCTAAGTTTGTACAAAGATGGTGTTTTAGGTTGTGTATGAAAAATATTATCCAACTGACGGTTCTTTAATCCGGAGATTCTCCGATATCTTTCTATTAAAAGTTAAAGGGGTATAGACTGTTTAAAGTTTGCTAAAAGTTAGTTTGAGACGTGTAAGTTATTCCTCCATACATTTCATATTAAAGCTTTAATGCTGCCTATTACGCAAATTCATGTTTCTGAATTCTCTGTTGCAAACTTCTACCTGAAATTAAAGAATGTGCTCGGGACACAATATTGTAAAATGGAACGATAGTTTATTGAATTCGTCACGTGATTATGAACTTAAACTGAGTTAGACCAGCCTTGACTGACATACAGTGAGAACCAATATTTGCCATTTTGGTTTCCAATCTATATAAACAAAATTGAAAATGTGTTCGTCTGTCTGTTTGTATATTTGTCTCATCATCACGGGAGAACGGCTAAACAGAATTTCATGAAATTGTGTATAGGTAACCTTAGATAATAACTTCACTTAAAATTAAATCCATATTTCGAATTTGTAGGAGCAGTGTTTGTCTATAAATTAATTAAAAACGCACAGTTAAACCTACCATAGACATAGCATTATGCAGACGATATTTTCCCCTTAAATTTATTTGAAAAAAATGTTATATCGAATAGCAAAGGTTTTAAATCCAATGTGTTTATGTGACAGATGATTTTTATTAAAACTTTTCAGATTTAATTTTTTTATACAAAATAAATTTTATCAAAATTGCATTTTTGACAGGATTGCATTTTTGACAATTACGGTCTCCAGACTTAAAGATTACTGGGATTACTGATATTTTCAATTTATTGCGTTATCTGTTTTATTTGGCATAAACGGTTAAAACTCATATATTGTAGTACGGGTAACCTTCTATTAGTGCATCGGTATATCTTCTAATCTGCAACAGTATAAGGAGTACGGTTATATCTTCCTGCACAATGTTAGCGCTTTCATTTTGGTAAAATTTGGAACCCATTACGACCCTCAAGTTTAAATATTGTGGGGATAATTGTTATTTTCACTTTATCATGTCATGTGTTTTATTTTGGCAAATATTTTAATAATTCATATATTATAGTAAGTGTCATTTTCTATTAATACATAGGTATATATAATATTAGGAAAATATATCTTCCCATACAATTTTAGAACTTTTATTTTAGTATATATTGATTCAATTTCAAATTTTTGTAAATTTTTTTACAAACTGGATCAGACAGTTTTATTCTTCAGATATACCCTTGAAGATAATGTTTCTATAGCGAGAACAGAGATCCTTAAACTTCTTTTTAGGAGCATTCATTTAGATATTTTAATAGAGTACTTTAAATAATAATGTCATTTAGCATATTATAGGAATTTACATATGATTGAAAATTTTAAGTTTTTTTTAATTATATTCCGTACGAAGAACGGGTATACTGCTAGAATTTTATGAAACTCGTTTAAAAAGCGAGAATGTCCGTATTGCCTTCTCACGTCTTCATCACGAAAAATTAGGACATACTTTAGAATGAATGCATACCAATAGATGAGCTTTTACTCGACAAAATGTCAGTAGAGTTTATTTCGTCATCGATTAAAAATGGAACTAATTTGTGTCCAGTAAATAGTGACAAATTAGAGAAAGACAATACGTTTTAACCATTATGAGTGTATATTACCAATGATGGTGTGAAAGTGAGTGGTAGACGACATGTCTTTCAAGGACTCACTTTTCAAAAATTTATTTCAGGAGTAATATTTTAAAATAAAACAAGTCTTGTAAAGCACGCTGTTGTGGATGACACACATTCTTCAGAACGTGTTCGTTGGATTTGCTCATCTAAGGATTGCTCCCAAACTTTCCGAGTTCTCCAATTCTATACACAGGAGTTAATTAAAATTCAGAGAAGTTTGGGTTGTCATAAGGAATATTCGCTAGAAGAAGTGTCATTAAACTGAGATGCATTTTGTAGCCATTTCTTTTACTTTTCATTTAGTTCTGATTAAGGATTCCACACACATCCGCCATCCATTCTGATGGTAGAAATCTCATTAGAGTGACTGGCGTGTATTAAAGAAAATAGAAAGTTAAAAAAGAAAGGAGTTTTGAACCATTAAAGAATGTATTAAGATGAGCCCACCTTCTCTCTAAGAAGATTGGTACGAGAAGTTTAGTGTATTTTCACGCAGAGAAACGTTGCAACTTACACTGAAGGAGAAAATAATGAGCATAAAATCTTTTTCATAGGCTCAATTTTCAGAGTATGATTTCCCGAGGGGCTTGGTAAGTCTGGTTGCTTTCGCTCCCATCGTTTGGCAGCGCGACCACCTCCACAATGCTTCCGATTTCATCTTTACTATCCGAGAGAAAGATATTGATAGAAAGTTGAATTGAAGTTGAGTGGCTATGAAAGGAATTCAATGAAGTTATTGTAAATACCAAACTTTGGGGACGATGCATGTATCAATGAGATAATGCGAAACTTCGTAGTGCTTAACTTTTTGCTTACGGGTGGGACAGCGTCCATCCCAAACGAAGAACCTCTCAAAAAGACAGGTACTTGACATACCCTATCCCAAACAGTTCAATCCCCCTTTGCAGACATCGTCGTCCATGGACGCCAAATACCTATCTTTTCGGGGGGTTCTTCGTTTGGGATGGAAGCTGTCCCACCCATAAGCAAAAGGTTAAGACTGAAATGCGGTTTAAAATTTCTTATTTAAAGGTACGTCCCAAATTCCCGGCTGTTTTCAAATTTATCTTTTGGATAAAGTTTTGGTGGGAAAGAATAATTCTTATGGCTAAGGTATCGTGATATTATATGGATTGCGAATGAAGCAGTTGCAAAGAAAAAAAAATCTGATGTGAGCAGCATATGACTTTCCTTGCAGATTCAAATTAATTTTGTCATTTTCGTTTCGGTATGTATTAAATTGTGTTTAATGGCAAAAAATGACATAGATATTTTTCTGATAGTATATACGATTTGGCTTTTTAATGCATCTTCGTATCACTTCGCAACTCAATTCACTTTAAATTCTTTAGCTCCTCAAAATTAAAATAGAACTAAAATATCTCGAGAACGGTCCAGTCTACAGTCATGGGGTCAGTCTTGTTCGCTTTGTTGCCCAAATTTACCCGAAGACCAAGTATTTAATTATTATATATCAACAATTTTAGTCGTTTATTTCAAATTTTCAATATCGGTGCGGGCCATTTCGAAGAAAAGGGCCGGTTCTATTTTTCCGAATTATATCAAAATCTAATCAGCATCAAGGGACTTCACTCAGGTTTAAGACATTTTATTAAATAGTTTTTTAACTGCAGTGAAAAGCGTCCAGTTCCTCCAAATTAAACATTCGAGTATCTCGAAAATGGTCAGTCTTAGAGTAACGTATATAAATGACGTATAAAACAAGCATTTAATGGATACATTTGAGCTTATTTTAAATCGGATATTTTAGATTTGGGAGTCATTTCGCTAAAATAAAGTCAGATTCTTTTTTCCGAATCTAACTAGCGTCGGCGTCACCCACAACCATAAAATGTTATGAAATGGGGCTATTCATTTTTGAGTTAGAATGGAAACTGTTCCAAAACAACGTATTCGCCGGCGTATAAGCAGGATACAAGAAGGGGTCCAAGTTTCTGGATAGCCGACGTTGATTCACAAGCAGAAAGTAAACAGTATGCAGTGGGCAGTACGCAATCAAGCAGCACTTAAATGCTGCATTCATTTCACGGAATAAGAGATATTATTCACACAAAACACCGAGGGCCAACGGCCGTACCGTGCTGAAAACACCGGTTCTCGTTAGATCACCGAAGTCAAGCAGCATCGGGCGCGGTTAGTACTTGGTGGGTGACCACCTCGGAACACCGCGTGCTGTTGGCCATCTCGGGTGCGGTATCCCCGTGGTTTGCGCGCTAGATTTGCACGCTACCACAAATGCCGCCGTGTTCATGCGGAGTACGATCACGTTAAACATGTGGGTCCGTAAGTCCTTCCGAGAGGTTGGTGGTAGGGGAAGGAGGGTACGGTCCCTGTGGATGCCTCCCCCACTGGGTTCCGGTCTAAATTGGGTGGCACTTCCCGGCCGTCCATACAGTTACCTTACACCTTTTTGGTAGGTCTCGACGGTCTGGGTCTCAATCAACAACAACACAAAACACCGACTACTATTCTCAAAACATGGACAAAAGTCCAATGTCCATAGTCGTGTCCCGTCCATTCGTCAACTCCCCTGCGACGGTGGGGCGAGTCCCTTTTAGAGTCTCTCCATAGAAACTTCTGGAAATATCTATATCTCAAAGAATAATCGCTCTATCGAGAAGTGCCTGGAACAATCCGAAAGTCGCCAAATGGAACCCTTCTTCTGACTGGGAAATTCTGGAAACCCTGGGCTCACGTCATCCTCACGTCATGCACTGTAGTTTCTTCGCCTGATCTCCGAGATAGACGAAAAAGGAGGCGCCAAATGGATTATCGCGCGTTCGCAACAATACGAAATGACGTATCTTTCGTCCGTTTGACATCGGGTTTGTTGGTTCTCTTGCACTGACAAAGGGGATCCAGCGTGGCCTCGAAACAGCTGTGCGCTGCATTTTGCCTTATTTGTGTTTAAATAATTGCTCAACTTTTTCTTATCAATTCAAATGCTTTCTATTTTTTCAGGAATTTTCTATATTGTCCGATATATTATTAAGTAAATGTCCATTCTTTCGACTATGATACAGATACATTTAGTTCTACCCTATTTTATTTTAAAGATGTTGAGTAACGGGGAAAATTTAGGAATGGGATGATTTATTGAATATAAGTAAATGATTGCACATAGGGTTAAAGTATAAATCATTTTACTTTCTTTATTTATATCACACATCTGGGCGAGAGACTGATTGACAAAGGGATGAATGGCGCAAATCGAGCTGATGTGAAAGCAGGAACTTGAAACTTTGCATACACGTGGATCTTGACCTATAACTCCGGAGAAAAATCTAAAATCCTTGAATTTTGTTCGAAACACTTATAAATCTCGTACTTTTTTTTATTATAACATTCTGGTTAGTCATCACTTAAAACAAATAGGCTAGAAACAAATTGATTTTGGTGCGCAGAAAAAAAAGTATTCTCAATTTTCATAAATAACTTTATATACAACCGAGCGCTCTTGACGTATTTTAATTTAGAGTTACAGCAGAAGATTTTTTTTTATAGTTGATCATTGAATTTATGTATAATTTTTTTTTCAATGTGGTAATTATTGCAATTGCGTTACGTTTCAAATATCCAAATCATTTGTTGCCTATTCAAGCAAGATTTTTTTAAAATAATGCTATAATGATATGATTTTTTTTTTTTGCTTAAAATGTCAGAAAACGTTGAAAGTAGGACAACTTACATCGAATGAAATAATGTTTTACAGGCGCCTCGTGTGCCCTTTTTAAAACGGTTCTCAATATTTAGGATTTTTATTAAGTGTGTAACTATCGCATTGAGAAACAACTCGTTATTTTGAACGTGGATGGAAATACCTAGCATGAAATCTTTCATGTCTTCCAATAGTACATTTAAATTATTCTTCACTGAAAACTTGCAGAGTCGACTTCAAAGATAAGAGTTTGCAATTCCCTCCCAGTAGCTCAACGTTAGAGCGTCGGCTGGGCAGTTCCAGGGTTCCTGATTGGGCAAGCAAGGCGCTTTACAATAGCGCCCGAACTAATCAACTTTGTAGGTTAATGCAAAGATGTTGGAGGACCCTAGTATAACTAAGCGGACTCTGGGACATGGACAGCCGATTTCAAAGCGAGAAGATATCATCCAGGCAGAGTACTAACCTGGGTAAAAATAGTACTATCAGGAGGCTAACCTGGGGTAAAAATAGCCGGAGGTGGTCAGTGGCACGTCAATCTGACATTAGAGGGTGGAGAATGCAGAGTCCACTTCAAAGATAAGAACTTGCAATATTGTCCCAATAACAGCTCAACTGTGGAGCGTCGGCTGATCAGAAATGCAATCCAGATTTGGATTCCCGGTCGGAGCAGCTCTTTACAAACTGTTCGTATTCATTTAATTTATTTGGATTTTAATTTAAGTTAATAAATATTTTAAATGCAATTTTGAAAAGAATAAATCAGTTTGCTCGGATTCCTGTTAAAGCAGTCAAACTATAAAGCAAATACGACAATTCATTCTCGACGTAAGCACGTGTTTCAAAAATCAATAATTGAATGTGTAGCACATTTAATAATGAGAATATTTTAATTCGTTTAGTTTTATGTCGATGTTTAATGATTCTTCGCTTCACATATTTAATAAATGAAGCCGTTTCGTAAATTCATAAGTCAAAATAAATGTGTGTCTAAATAAATTCTTATAATTACATTAATTACAATTTATTCTCTCAAACTCGTCAGAACAATACTCACAAATAAGAGTATTTTGCTAGTGCAAACGACATATCAGTCGGTTTGGGAGACAAAAAAAAATCTCCCTTTAGCAAAAGAGAGAGATAATTATCTGTATTACTTTCCTTATATACTTAGTATAATGTATACGGAAAGTAGTGTGACGGGGTTAAAAATTCGAGTTATCGACGGGAGAACACGTTTCAAGCATCCCTGAACACGAATCAGACGTTTTTGAGTTGATGTCTGTGTGTGTCAGTGAGTCTATGGAGACGATATCTCACAAACGAATGAGGCGATTCGAATGAAGTTGGGTACAAAAATTACAATCCGTTAATACTGGAAGGTTATTGTTTTTATATGCAATCGAATGTTCAGGACCACCCAATTTTTTTGAGTGAAATTTTAAAAAAATCATTATAAAATCAAAACCCTTAATAAAGTTACGTAAATAGCAATGTTTTAAGCCATTGATTAGAAAGCGATTGACATAAACCTTAGAACGCTAGTATGAACCGTTCTCGAGATATTACACATTTTTCAAATAAATTTATCGAAAAATTACATAAAAAAAATTATTAACTATTGTGAAATATTTTCACCTTCCATATATAATATCATGAGATAAATTGGATGACATTATTGTCGTGGATCTAGCTCATTCCATCCATGATAAAAGATACTCTGTGTAAATAGTTTATTTGAAAGAATAATTATAAGAATAATTTATTTCTTCGTCTATTTCTAGGCGAGATTTTGGCGACGAATTTGGCGAAATGTCGCCAACTTAGCGAATTTTAAATGGTGTCAAATTAACGAAAATGTCGCCAAATTGATAAAAATGACGCTAAAACCATGAAAATCACAACTAATTGATGAAAATTTAATATCTTGAAAAGAACATAAGAATAGTCTATAAAAATAACCCATTTATTCGTCCATCCGTCCGTAACGCTTGGCGAGAAATTGAGTCCGTAACGCTTGGCGAGACGTCGCCAACTCAGCGACTATTTTAAATGTTGCCAAATTGGCAAAAATGTCTCCAAACTGATAAAAATGACGCCAAATGGGAAGTAATGTTTCGCAAATTCTGATTTCCGTCTATGACAGGCATACCTTCTAGTATATAAAAAAAGCTCTTCTCTTCGTTTGTCCGTAACACTTGGCGATTCATTTAGCGAACATGGCGAATAATTTGGCGATATTTCGTCCCAAATTGACAAAAAATATCGTCAAAATTACAATAATGACGCTCAATTAATAAAAATGACGTCTAGTTGATGAATTCATTATTAAACTATTTTAATCTATGGAATATATCGCTTATTGAGGATGCTATCCATATTGATAATTGTTAATTTAGAGTCGCGCGAAATATAAATAATTTGGGTACTTTGAAATAGTATTACCTGTTGTTATCCGGAAAATCGCCCAATGTTCAATTCAACGATAAAACCGTGGATCTTAAACATTATTATTTAACTGTAAAATTAGTCAAATCATTGCATTTTATAAGAAAAGTCATGTGCTACCTACATCAGATTTTCTTTAGGAAAGCTGTCGCTGGGTCGAGTCTTCTTATGGTAAAGGAAGCTCTTTATGCTACCGAAACCGCTAGATTCCTTACTTTTCGTTTTAGACCTCTTAACTGACAATTTTTATATACCCATAACTCATAACTATAAAAATATCTACTTTTATCTTAAAATACAAATAATCGAATTAATATATTCGCATATATTATTTATTAAAATTTTGTTTATTTGATATAGTACAGATTTTAGTATATCTGATAGTAAATATCTCTTTTGATGTAAATAACATCCAGGGTTGGGGTTTCTCTGGCTGTAACAAACATGTAAATACTTTAGAAGTATATTTTATATTACTTTATAGTTTGTCTTATGTTGTTTTTTTTGTCTTATGTCGTGTCTTTCTGTCCTACCTTTTCGGCAACTACGAGTTTAACGGAATTTGAATGAGCGGCGAGTTAACGAGAGTTTAATCACAGGGTCGTCCATGAGGGCCAAATGGGACTGGAGGAAAATGACGATTTATCAGGTGTTATCCGTGTGACGACTCATCCAGGTTTTACTGTGCCGCTTTTCCACCTGTGTTGTTTCTTTGAAGGATAGATGGCCCTGGACTCGGTGGGAAATTAAAAGGGTCATTTTAGTTTGTAAGGATAAAATGAGTAAGAGATTTAAATGATTCCACGATGTGACAAGAATGTTTCCCTTTTCCAGCTGTCCCAATCCGGCAGCGAGGTGGTGTTTCTCCGCACAGTAGCCCTGGACTCGGCGGGGGCCTATAAGTGCCAGGTGTCGACGGATGCGCCCACCTACAGCTGCGTCCAGGCTGTCAAGGAGATGAACGTCGTGGGTGAGTAGCACACGAAAGCTTAAAATACGCGAAAACTCAAAATGTTGATAAAGCATAGCCGTTACGACGAATTCAGTTTTACATACGCAATGCTCTTATGATTTATCATTTTTTAGTTTAAAGCGAATTTAAAATTGAACTAAATTAAAATTAAACTAAAGTAAGATGAATGGATTTACACTGTCTACATCCTACTGCGGTCCTCTCGTCCTTCTTTGTCTCTTATTTCTCATCCTTCGGCTGAGTCGGGCGGTCTGTGTTTTTTACTTTATATTGCATCGTACAGCTTAATACATTTCTAGCACCATGTATGGATTTACTTTATCCTTTTTCCAATTGTCTACCTCCCTATTTATCATGCATTTTAAAATCCGGGGTAAATATAGATTTACGTTGATCAAAACAATTTATGTAATACTTATTAAAGACGATATCTGAGAGTCTGTTTGTTTTTCTGTTCGTCTGTTGGTCTCGTACATAGGTGCCCATAGAACTTTTCCTGGAAGGAGCCCCACTGACGTTAGTGGGGCAAATTGTAGAATAAAATGTACAATATGGTAAAGTCTGGTGCCCACTTTTGTAACTTTGAACGTCCAGAGAGGGACACGTCCGCCTCTTGCCCTCCCCCATGGGTCCCCATGGTCACGTAGCGGGAAATCTAAAAGACCAAGAACTAGGAATTCGGTACATGGATAGTTTAGATTAAGCCCCAAAATACCTCGCCATTTTAAGCGAATTTCACATACATGGTTCCTTGGCGATCCAAAATACACTTTGTTGCATAAAACCATAAAACCGTCTATAATACCCTCTGGTATACGACACCAACTACCCAATTAAAATGTTGGAGAATATTAAAATTCACTTTAGAGATCGGAGGAAACCCTCCAATGCTTAGGGTCATGGGAGGACCTCAGATCCCCAATGGTAAAAAATACGTTCAAACTCGGAACCTTTAGATTGCCGATCCCGCACTATGACATTAGACCCAAAAGAATTCTTCTAGGCCGAGGGAATAATCGGGGATATCTTTCGTATCAGTGAATGGCCCAATGCAGTCCCGCCACAGGTTCTAGCGATTTAAAGAAAAAGGCGTTAGACCATCTCTCCCAATCAGCCCGAAAGTATGTTAATCAAAATGAAGAATGTTGCCTGAATGCCATTACGACTTATCTTGCAGCGGTTGTAACTACTGGACTATCTGAAGAAGTAGCTACAATTCCCTCCTCAGTGAAAGTTAATGTGCGTTACCTCATACAGTAAACGCTGAAGAGAAGTGACAACTCTAAAAGAAGCGATACTGCTATTTGGGTTCCAGAAGCAGCCGGAGCTGGGAGTCTTGCGAGTGTAAGCAGTTCCATTTACGTTCGACATTGCGAAAGTAAACTTTTATAGACCCACCTAAAAATTCGTTAAAAATTTCAAAAAGAATACTTATTTTTGCTATTATTCGAAGATAGCACTTCATATTCATACCAAAAATTAGAATCATGTGAATCTTCACTTCGTGGATGCACAAAAGTATGAATGAAATTTCATAAATGTCAAGGATTTTTTATTCAATTTCTCTTTAATATGAAGGAATTTTCCTACTCATTTCGCTCAAAGTTCATTGAAAAGTGCGTCCTTTCTTCTTTATGATATTGTTAAGATACGAACTTTGATAATATTTAAGATCGCTGAGGAACCAATGTGTTGAAGACCCAGACCCTCCGACTCATCCGAAGACTTGAGCAACCATTTGGTCGGCCGGAGAAATAAATCTGTTGAAGACCCAGACCGTCCGACTCGTCCTGAGGACTTGAGCATCTATTTGGACGGTCGGGGAGAAACAAATGTGTGTAAAAGTCGCTCAAAATAGCACTTCAACATAAAATATTTAAAAACCAAATCAAATTTTCTAAAAAAAATAGCTCCGGTGTATCTTGAGTCCTTACCTTACCTATCACTGACATTTCGTAGTTGTGGGTCGCTAAGATTTTTCAATAGGACTCCACCGGACTAACAAATAGCTGTTATTATTATAGAATTATAGACTAGAATAAATAATCCGGCGTTTAATAACACTCCTTAATTTCCAAATCGCCAATTTGAACCCAAATCAGACCTACCTTTCGTCTCAATCCACTTCCTTTCGTATCAATGCTTGTGTAGTCGCACGCAAATATTGGATACGCATGCGCACAAACATCCATTGCTTGTTGTAATCCGCCAACCGAGATGTTCGACTTTTATGTCTTCAGTTAAACATTAACAGAAAACCAAAAAAATAATTTTCTTTTAGAATACGAAGATCGATATTTATGCCAAATTTTAAAATTGTGCTCATCTTTCTTTCTGAGTGCGGCGTCAATGAGAAAATAAAATATAAAACACTCCCATTTCGTTGCGTTTGAAAATAAATAAATAAATAGGAACATTGAAATATGAATCCAATCTATGATGGGGTTGTTTTGCGAATTCAGTTTAAAGATCGTTGGAAAGAACTTTTATATAGATGATGTCAAGATGAAAATTCTCCGGTAATATTTTCGTACGATGCGTGTAAAAATGGCTCAAAATCGTGCTTTAACATAACATAACAAAAAAATAATAATTAAAAAAAACGAGAAGGATCAATCATGCATAAAGCATTGATTATGAAAACTTTCCAACTGAAATGAAAAATGCGATGCATTCAGCGTTGATATTTTTTAATTATCACAGAACTACGATAATTTATTTTCCTTGAAAACTTCATCAAAAAGAATGAACTTTATTCAAATGACGTCAGCGAAATATAAATCGTCTGGCTCTCCATGTAAAAGAAGTGAATATTTCATTCATATACTTTTATTCCAGACTAATCCAGTTTAATCATTTTGCGTGAAAAATTTCAGCCATTCTTATACAACTCACTTTACAATCACTTGTTTACATTCTGCATCCATTAAAATGAGGCGTCGTTGTAGAGATAATCAAAGTTGGAGGATCATCTAAACTCAAAAATAGTGTTATTGCGTGGGCGCAGAATATAGATGCACAAAAAATACGCGAAAATGAAGCAGTTTTAGGTCGGATGCAACACTCAATATAAATTTAAAAGAACTTTAAATATCACGATTTCGACTCTGGAAATAAAAATGGATGCCCTATTTTATGTTGGTGTGGGTCACGTGATCTCTTCATATTATATGGGTGTTACTATTATTTTAATTTTTATTTTAAAAACTACCCAACGTATTTCATTGAAATTTATTTCTATATATTTTATAGCACAATTTGAATATTTCCTAAAACATTTGAAGCAATTTGTGCATTTTAACTTCGTTTAAAAAATGTTTGATAAATGAGGTCCCATAGGGTTCAATGTATTTAACTGCTTCAACCCGGATTCAATCCAAAACTAATTAGGAGATATCATTCATTTACATTCCCATATGTCCCACAGACCGTCCCAACAACATACGAAAATTTCATTTGGATAAAGTCATTTCTACGGCAGCTATCGTGTGAACGGACAGAACGATGGAATAGTTGAAAAGTCGTAAACACTTTTCAACTATATTATAAAGTTTTAAAAATGTTTTAATATATTTTTTTAATTTGAAAAAAGAAAAAAAAAAGATCGCGAAGATGTGCATTGTTAGGGGCACCTGAAGTACCTCTGTAGCGTATTTCAACGCCGTCCGACGACGTTTCGATTTTCCGCTGCAGACGACATACACAGAGAGAGACATGTTTTATTATTATAGATAAATCATCGGTACGCTTTCGTTCCACGCATAAAATAATCTTGACGGGCAGGCTTTTTCTTTAGAAAAACGAAGCATCCCTCGAAATCAATAATGAGCGTTCGTCAGCCGACAGAAAAATTGAATAGGATGCCTTTCTCCATTTTCAATTCAAAAGATGTATGTGAACGCACTTTCGAAAATCATGGAATGAAAGCGATGACGCAGAGCCCAACTCATTGAGAAGTCGATAACGAATATTTGCTTCTAGGGGAGGGGGGAGGTCTTTCATAGAAAAGAGAAAAACCAAAGCTGAAAACATACAAATTGCCAGAACCCAACATATATTGACTCCTTTTACACCCACTTCTTTGGACGACCGTTAAGAGATGGCAATCGTATTCAATAGAATCATTTTGTGCCTCAGCAAAGATTTTGATAAACAAACAAAACCTTGGGAAATTTTGAAAATATTAATAAAATCTATATAATAATGGACTAGCATGTTGTTGTCTTCCCAGACCTCCCAGAAGACCCCCCTCCCGCCGGTGACCTAAAAGGCTGAAACTTTGCACATCTATAGCAGCAAATATGGGGCAGAACCTAAAGGAGACGGATTTTTGATGAGCCCTTGTAGGTAGTAGAAAATGTTTTTCTTTTTCGAAAAGATATTCTAAATTCTTTAAAGACCCTCCGGTGACTTGAAGACTGAATCTGTATAAGCTAGAACCTAACAGAGTCGGATTTTCGATTTCTTCGCCCACAACCCCCACGGGACGAACCAAATGTTGAACCCCCATTGACCCGTACAAAAGGAAGTTGAACCCGTACAAAAGGAGTGTACAAGGAGTCGTACAAAAGGAGTGTACAAGGAGTCGTACAAAAGGAGTGTTCAAGAAGTCGTACAAAAGGAGTGTTCAAGGAGTCGTACAAAAGGAGTGTACAAGGAGTCGTACAAAAATGTCTGCTAAAATAATTGTAGCATTTCTCAAATGACTTACAAGAATGGTCAAACTTTTCGGACGAAATGACTCTAAATATAGCAATGCCTGTTCCCCCCCCCCCCCCCACATATCGTAACCTGAATTCACTTATCTTGAATGTTGTTTCTAAATAATTAGAACGATAGCAAAGGCCCTCTTCGTGCGTACCGCCGACCCTGTGGAACTTTTTTTTTTTTTTGCCTTACTTTATACTCGAGTGTTGCTTTCTCAGAAGAAGAAAAAAATGATCATGCTATCGAAATGGCGAACACTTTCGGATTTTTCATTCTTGTAGTCAAATGTAGAACCTCTTTATACTGTTCTTTCCCCCCAAAATAACGAAAAAACCCATCTTACGTAAACAATCTAGGAATCGTATAAGAGTAGAAGTACATTCTTAAGTATAACAGTATATTTTTATTCTAAATAAATTCATTCAAATTAAAATTTTATGCAAGCAATTAAAAAAACGAGCTTCGGAAGTTTTTCTCTCTTAAAATATCCTAAATCTCAAGGTATATAAAACAAGAAAAATCAATCATTCATAAAACATTGATTATGAAACACTTTCTAACTCAATTGCAATTTTATTTAAGCATCTCTAAAATGCGATACATTCAGCTATGATTTTTTTTAAATTATCACAATACTACAATAATTTATTATATTTGAAAGCTTAAAACTTAATCGAAAAAAAAAAATTTATTCAAATGACGTTATCGAAAATCAATCGACTGGCTGGCTCTCTATGTATATTTCATCTATACACTTTTATTCCATTCCTTTCACTTAGTGATATTTTTTAAATTATCACAATTCTACAATAATTTACTTTACTTAAAAACTAAACCATGGAAGTAAAAATACTTTGTAAATCCATGTTTGAAACTTCTTCGAAAAAAAGCAATGTTATAAAGTCGTCTGCTTCTCTATGTGAAATCAATGAATATTCAATTCATATCACCTATATTCCAGACTCCAGAGCTAAATAATCGTGCGTTAAAAAATTCAGCTATTTTTATACAACTCATCTTAGAGCTTGATGTATTTACATTCTGCACACGTTAAACTTAGGCTTCGTTGTAGAAATAATCAAAGTTGGATGATCATTTAAACTCAAAAATATTGGAATTGCGTTGGCGCAGAATATAGATGCACAGAAATTACGCAAAAATAAAGAGGTTTTAAGATGCATGCAACAATATAAATTTAAAATAACTTTAAAAATCATGATTTTTCACTGGGATAGAAATATGGAAGCCCTATTTTATTTTGAAGTGAGTCACGTGATCTCTTCATATAGAGGGTTATATTATCATTTAAATTTTTATTTAAAAAAACTACCAAACCTATTTTGCTGAAATTTTTCTCATATCTTTTATGGAGTAATTTAAATATTTCTTAAAACTTTCGAAGCAATTTGCGAATTTTAAATTCGCTTAAAAAATGTTTGAAAAATTAAGTCCCATAGGGTTCAATGTATTGAACTTTTTCAACCCGGGTTCAATCCGAAATTAATTGGTGAATGTTTTTCATTTTCATTCCCACATGTCGCAGAAACCGTCCCAACAACATACTAAAATTCATTTTGATAAAGTTATTTTTATGGCAGTTATCGTGCGAACGGACAGACAGACAGAATGAACAAAGTCATAAACACTTTTCAACAAAGTGTTAAAAGGTGTGTTCCCAAAGACCTCGGAAGACAACTCATTTCATTTTCGACTGTATAAGATGAAAACATATCTTAATAGCATACGCTAAGGTTTATTTTTCAATAATGCATTTTTGCCTGCTGTCGGGAGTAGCTCAAACATTGTGTAATTCAAGTGTTTTCGATTTTCCTCCTGCAGTACTGCCCCTGCACGGACCCGTCATCTCGGGGGTGGAAGGCAACTACGACTTCGGCGACAACGTCACACTCAACTGCACTTCGGCCAAATCGAAACCCGCGGCTGACCTCAGGTGGATCGTCAACGGGAAACCGGTGAGTACCAGCACTCGTGCAGCATTTCCAACAGTTTGCGCCGTCGAGATTGGTGTAGAAATAAATTCGAGAAAAAAACTATTCAGTGTATCCTTACAATGACTACAACGGCTGCATGTGTGAAAGCCCCAGGCCGTCCGACTCGTCCAGAGGACTTAGAGTATCTATTTGGACGGCCGGGAAGGACGGCTGCATGTGTGTGAAGTTTGTAGGGAAAGTCATGTTCTGAACACACCTTTTTCTACGTAAACAGAAACAGCAATCTTCGGTGACCAGAAACTAAAATACACTTTGTGCAAAGGATGAGGAAAACTTGAGCAATGCATAAAAGCACACATAATATAGAAAACTAATGTCAAATAAAAAAATAAACCATTTACTAGCCGAATACCCATTGAAAATCAAGAGTCTCGCAATGAGCAACCCCTGAATATTGTCATTTTTTTAATATTTCGCGTTTCACATTTATTCGGTAAATCAGATATTTTAGTGTGCGGAGCTCCCTAAAGAAGAAAATATAGTAAATTTTAAATTGCGCACGTCTTCCTTCCGAACTATCTACCAGTACACCAAATTAAAGTCTCTATCTCATCCCGAAGCATACTATTTTATCATCTCCCCTTTCGAACGTTTTTCTGTGGCGCACACTCATAAATGAACATTTTGAAAAACTCTGTTCGCCTTGGGTTTTTTATCAGATGATTGGCCCATATACCAAATATCAAGCCTCTAAAGGAAGCGTGTCTCATTTATGCCGAAAATCGAACATATTGGTGTTCGGCACCCTCCAAAATTTCAAATATTGGATATCTGAAATTGCACACATTCTTCCTTTCAAACTATCTACTAGTACACCAAATTTGATGCCTCTATCCTATCGTGAAGCATGTTTTTCTATCACTTCATATTTCGAAGGTTTTTCTGTGTTGCACCCCCTTAAATGATCATTTTTGAAAATCCGTAATAATCTTAGGGGTTTTTTTATCAAATGACTACCCCATAAACTGAATTTCAAGCCTCTATCACATTGTAAAGGAGGCGTTTTGCATTTGTTCGTCAAATAGAATATTTTAGTGTGCGGCACCTCTTACAATAGCAAATGTTGCAAAACTGAAATTGTACACTTTTTCCTTTCTAACTATCTACACGTATACCAAGTTTGAAGTCTCTATCTCATCGCCAAGCATGCCTTTTCTATCATTTTACCTTTCGAATGTTTTTCTGTGGAGTACCCCCCCCCCCTTCCCTTACATATACATTTTTGAAAAACTCCATTCTTCTTGGGTTTTATATTAAATGATTCGCCCATGTACCGAATATCAAGCTTCTATTACGTTCTAGAAGGGGTGGTTCTACTTCATTCCGAAAATCGAACATTTTTGTGTGCGACACCCCCTAAAGTAGAAAATATTGGAAAACTGAAATTGTACACTTTCTTCCTTCCAAACTATCTACCCGTACACAAAATTTTAAATCACTATCTCATTCCGAAGTATACCTTCTTATCAATTCACCTTTCGAACGTTTTCCCCTGGAGCACCCCCTTAAACGAACATTTTTGAAAAACTATATTCGTCTTGGGTGCTCTCATCAAATGATTAGTCCATATACCCAATTTCAAGCCTGTATCAAATTTTAAAGGAGCAGTTTCTCTTTTATTCGGTAAATCGAACGTTTTGGTGTGCGGCACCCCCTTAAGTAGAAAATATTGGAAATATGAAATTGCACACTTTCTTCCTTTTGAACGATTTACACATACACCAAATACTTCTGGCAAAGTATGCTTTCCTATCATTTCACTTTTCGAACGTTTTGGTGTGGAGCACCCCCTCTAGAGAACGTTTACGAAAAATTCGATTTTTCCAGGGGGGTTTTATCGAACGATCGAGCTGTGTACCAAATTGCAAGTCTACCTATTCGGGAAGTGCGTAAAAAAGCGTGACAGACAGACGGACACTTGGCAATTAGTATATATAGATACTGGCACATAGTAAATTACAAACAAACAAAACAAAATAAAAAATCTGATGTGGGCAGCACGACTTTCCTTGCAGACTCTTGTTTACCAAATTTTGAAAAATATAGTGAGTTGCGTTCTCACTATATACTCTTAAGGGCGGTCAATTTAGATGTTTAATTGGCTTAGTTTCAACTTTTATGTGCCATCATCGTCCGTTTACCATAACACGCTATGATAAAAATAATGCCCTTTTGCCCTTACGTTTCGGCGCATTCTGCTACGCAGGTTGTTTAGGGACGCTCGTGCCCAACCTTTATTGCGAGTCGCGTCCGTCAATGATGTTGCAACCAGGTTGGTGCCTCGGCGGCTGTACCCAAACAGAAGAGGGCTCGCTGCATTATAGGTTCATAAAGACATATGGAAGTTAGAGTACTCTATTTTCTGTCCTCCTTTGTAGAGAAGAAGTGGGTTCTCTGGCTTGAAGCACATTAAAAGAATTGCAAAGGTGTCGGAATGAACGCGCAAGCATCCTTTTATAAAATCAACAAGTTTTATTCTTAAACTGCAAAAATCATAAAATAAACTCCATTAACGTAAATTGCACATAATAAATCAGAATGTACAGGGTCCATCTTTTCTACCATCGCCTACATCTACACACGCCATGTTCTATGTCGCACCAACTCATAAAATCACGAAACCACTCGAACCATTTCTCGTGCACTTCGCCTTTTTATAACCCAGTTGCCAGCACCCTCTAACGTCCGCAATCTGCGCGGCTGCTGCTTAAATTTACTCTTCTTTCCCCGAGGAAGACACTGCTTGATAAATAAGAAGTCGAGAATAGAAATTGTTAATCCTTGCAGAATTTATAAATTAAGTGTCCGTTTCTTAAAACAACTGCTTTCTGTCGCAAAAGGCGAAATCGAGTACACAAAAAAAAAAAATCTGATGTGGGTAGCACATGACTTTCCTTATATAATGCAATGAATTTACTACTTTTACAGTAACAAAAAATAGATTATTCTTATAGTAGATATTTATATTCTTTCCAAGATTTTAAATTTTCGTCAATGAGTCGTCATTTTCATTGATTTAGCGTCATTTTTATCCATTTGGCGAGTTTTTCGTTAATTTAGCAGCATTTAAAAAAGTCGTTAAGTTGGCGACATTCTACCAAATTTGTCGCTAACATCTCGCCAAGCTTTATAGATGGAGAAATAAGTTATTCTTACAGCAGATAAATGACTATTGGCGTTCAAATACAAAATTATTACTCAAAGTATCTTTTTTCATAAATGGAACGAGCTAGATCCACGAAAATGATGTCACCCAATGTATCGCATGGTATTACATATGAAAAGTGAACATGTTTCTCAATAGGAAACATTTTTTTTTATTTTATATGACTTTTTGATAATTTTTTTGAAAAGTGCAATATCTCGAGAACGGTTCATGTTAGCGTTCTAAAATGTATGTCAATCGTTTTCTAATGAAAAATTACATAAGAAATGTCTATTTGCGTAACTTTATTAGAGGTTTTGATTTTATGACGATTTTTTCAAAATTTCACTCGAAAATTTAGGGGGGTTCTGAAAATTCGATTGCTTATAAAACAATAGGCTTCCAGTGTTTACGGATTGTAATTTTTGTAGCAAATTTCGTTCGAATCGGTCCATTATTTTGTCAGTTATCGTCTCCACAGACTCACTGACACACACACATACACACACACACACACACACATACTTTCACACATACACACACACGTACTTTGACACACACACACACAGAGACATCACTTCAAAAATGTTCGATTCGTGATCAGGTATGCTTGAAACGTGCTCTCCCATCGAAAACTCGAATTCGAATTTTCGACTCCGTCACAATATTTTCCTTATACATTATGTATATAAAGAAAGTAATACACAGCGGTTCATCCAATTAACATTTTTCTAAAAATACACGCATGAGGCACTGAAATAACTTCGATATATGTATGCTAAGCGTGAACAATAGCTTGAGCCGTCTACTGAACACAGTAGCTAACAATAGCGTAAAGTTATGGCTTTGCCTCCTTCTCTCTTCGAACACTTTCTTCCTCATTCAATATTTATGTAGGTACGCGAAGCAATGGAGCCGAACAATACGCGGGACGAAGCTTGCTGTGCCAAAGAAGAAATGGCTTCACCATTCTCAAGACTCTCAGCAAAACTACAACGACACACTTTTTGATTTTCCGAGAGAATGTTCCGCCGCGCCAACCATAAACAAAGCGCAGTCGTTCTTTTCTTGCCCCCCAGCTTCGTTTTCTGGCTTCGAAAACTCGCCATTTCTTTTCCCACTCACGATTTCATTGGGTTAGGATGGCGTTATGCCATCCGAAGGCGCAGAATTGAGTTTCAGAACTTATTGGTTTAGCTCGGCAAATAAATAGATAAATAAATAAGAAACTCCTTAAAAATACTAAATGTTTTCAACAAATTCTGTAAGCTTATTATATTTTTTGACTCAATCCAACATCACGGTGCATTCGTTTTCATGGCCTAGCCCCATGACATGCTGAGATTAAGAATTGTTCATCAAGTATGCAAATTCCAAGGCGACTTGTGAAAGTTTCAGAGCTCGTTAACGACCAGAAAGTGAATTCTACTCGTGGAACTGAAAGCAGGGCCATAAAATGGCGAATATTTCAATTCACGACACAGATTTTCACGTTGAGTTATTTTAGTAATCGAGAAGGACATATAAACAATACAAACCCCTTGATAGAAGCAAAGTATATATAAATTGGGGGACTACACTCGTTTCAAGGACCCTCTTCATCAGATCGGAAGCAGTATAATATTAAGCAATTTTAAATGCACATTGAATTACAAATCAGTTATATTGGATCCTTTGGTTACACGTTGTTTCTTGATGAAGAGTGCTCACAACCAGTGTCAGACATCAGGAAGGACAGGGTAAAAACAGTGTGATCAAGCAATTTTGAAAACTATCAAACACAGTTGAAAAGTGTTTATGACTTTGGCCATTCTGTCTGTCTGTCCGTTCGCACGATAACTGCAGTAAAAATGACTTTATCAAAATGAAATTTTAATATGTTATTAAGACGATCTGTGGGACATATGGGAATGTAAATGAATAATATCACCCAATTAGTTTTGGGTTGAATCCGGGTAGAAACAGTGAAATAATATGAACCCTGTGGTACCTCATTTTCCAAACACTTTTAAGCAAAATTAAAATTTACAAAGTGCTTTAAAAATTCTGTGAAATATTCAAATTATCCCATAAAATATATAAAAAAAAGTTCAGCAAAATAGGTATGGTATTTGTTGTGACACGTCACAACACGTTATATTTTTACTATTCAAAATTAACATTTTTTTATAATGCATTCAATATTTTTTATTTATTTTATTTATTTAAATGTATTATTCAAAATTATCTTATTCAAAATTGCTTTTATTTTTTTATATTCATTAATAAGCCAATTGTCTCTTTTTCTAAATTAAATTATAGCGTGCTGCTATCCATCCATATTTTCATTCGTACGGTGTACGCCTCTTTTAAATATGGTTGGATACCAACATCCCTCTTCGACATTTGGCAATATCTAGGTTCAGGTCAGACACGGGAATAGTCATCTTCTGGCTCTCACTATTTAACCTCCTTGGTTGAGCGAGAGTTTAGTTTTTTTCGGCATGGCAACTGTGTGTGTGGCTTCAGCCAATCACAGTGTGCCAAGTTAGGCGGGAGATTTTCCCTTGTGTGAAAAGTGCTGGGGCACTCTTCTCTAAAAAAATCTTAGTAAGTGTAGGTGGTAGTTTTAAGGGGGGGGGAGTGCTTAGGCACTCCTAGCCCTAATCTGAGTCCTAGTATCTATAAATAAATAATTTGGCAACACGTCTGATGTTATAATAGCAAAAATTAAGCACACATCCAGAAAGTCCTTATTTTACTTCCTATAAGACGTACAAAAATTTAAAAAAAGGGCCAGAGCGCTTTCGAGCATAAGTACGCTCTTCATCAGTGGCTACACGGAAATAAAATTTGAATCGTTCATATATAGACCAGATATAGCGACAAAATTTGCATAAATACAATTTACAAAAGGATCTACGTTTAGACAAGGATAAACCGTAAACTATTTTTTTAGAGTTTCAAAAATTTCAACAACAAAAGAACAGCATATTAAATTACAATTTAATTACAGAAATCGAAAAAAGGGGAGGGGGGTGGCAATCAAGCATAATCCCCGTCAAAGATAACTTTGCAGAGACTTGAATTGCATGGAGTCGAGAATGAGTCGCCAAGGGTAACTCAAATTCATAACAGGATCAAAATTACAAACGGACTCACGGTAAATATAAATAAAAAGGGATTCAAAAAGGAGAATATCACGAGGGTTATTATAGCGCATCAAAAGGAAAGTCTTTTCAAAAAGAGGCTGAAAATTATCTTTTAACAACAAATTGAGCAAGAGCCGTAGAAAGTTCACTATCCCTGACATCCCGAGCATGTTCTGCTAAACGGATGCCAACGGTGCGTTTAGTACTTCCAATATAAAATTTAAAATTACCATCGGTGGACATCAGGGGAAAAACATACACCCCAGAAAAGCTTTTAAAGTCATCCTTATCACCCAGTTTATCAGACCGAATACGGTTCAATAAAGAAGAAATCTTAGAATGTGCAAGTCTGAAACCAAACTCAGAACAAAAATGAAAAAAGGGGCGGAAAATTCGAAGATTGTATGGAAAACTAGACCTATAAGTCAAACGATCTTTTAAGGCAATAAGTTTAGTATCAAAAAGGGTATATTTAGGGCGAACTTGGAAGAAAACCTTATAAATAAACTCAAAGGAGTAGGCAGTCTCACGGCCAAGGCCAAAAATAAATTCAATTTCATCACTTAAAACAGAGATAGATGAACAAACATTAAAAGCGCGATTAAAATAAGCATAAAAGGAAGCTTTTTTAGAGGAAAGAGAATGGTAAGAATCAGCAGGAATACAAGAATTAGTAAAAGAAGGTTTACGGAAAACCGAGGTTTGAAAATCAGTAGCAGAACTGATGACCAGTACATCAAGAAAAGGCAAAGAACCATTAGTTTCATGTTCGACAGTAAAATTGATAGAAGGGTAAAATTCATTAACTTTAGACAAAAGAAAAGAAAGATCTTCTAAATCACTATCCCAAACAATAAACACAACATCATCCACAAAACGGCACCAAAGAGAGGGAGGTTGGATAAAAAAGGCAAAATCTCATTCTCGAGTTCCTGCAAAACCGCCTCGGCCAAAATACCAGATAAAGAGCTACCCATAAGGGCACCACAGGTTTGTAGATAAATAGCATCATGGAAACCAAAATAATTTGTCTCCGCAACAGTATTCAAAGCAGAAGTGATTGCGTCGATGGTAGGAGTTTTAAAATTATGATTATGTAGTTTTTTGATAATAATTTCAATAGCAATGTCAACGAGTATACTAGGAAATATAGCAACATCAAAACTATGCAAGGTACTATTAGATTTAAATTTAGTTTTGTATAAAATATTAATGAAATTTTCAGTTGAACCGATAAAAAATTTATGGTTATTAAAAGAAGATTTTAAGAAGAAGGCAAGGGATTTTTCTAAAAAATAAGTAGGTCCGCAACATTTGGAAACAATAGGACGCATAGGATGATTAGGTTTATGAAGTTTAATTTGACCAAAGATCTTAGGGAGTTGATGAGAAGTACGGAAAATTGCAGATTTAACATTGTGGAGAAGAACGTTACATTTTTTTAGTTTTGCGATTCTAGCGTTAATCTTATTGTTCGGGGAATTTTTTAACCTGAATGCATTCCATCTCGTCAATACACTTCCGCATTGAATTTACATAATCAATTTTATTGGTAAGAACAAGTTGCTTAGTCTTGTCAGCACATAAAATGACAAGTTCCGGATTAGATCTAAGTTTTTTAATTTCTGCAAGTTCAGTATTCAAAATAATATTAGAACTAGAATGTTTATTTTTAAGCTTATTCTCATTTTATAACGCAAGAATAGACCGATACATGACAAAACGGCCACGATCTCTATGGGTCTGAGCCACATTAAGAAGAGCACTTTCCACAGGGGAATTAAATTAATAAAATTAGAATTATTACTGGGATAAGCAAACTTAGGGCCTCTCTGAAAAGCAGTACGCTGAATTGAGGAAATATCAATGTTGGTACAATTTACAAACGGAAAGGGTAAAGGTTTTTTAAGCGCAGAAAAAATTTTTGGTTTTAAAGCAAGAATTTCATTACGGGTATATTTAAACACAGGGTGCAGAGAAGGGAGGGGAGTATCTTCCAAAGGAATTGCCTGACCGGCAGAAAATTTAGAAATAGGAGGGGACAAAGGCATTTTTCTAGGAAAGTTAAATCATTCAAACTGGTTTTTCCAACCAAAATGTTTTCTATCATGCCGAATTTCAATATCGGAACGGATTTGAGAAAGCCGAGAATAAATATATTCAAAAAAAGAATTAACAACTGCAGGACGTGCACAGGCAACAAATTCCCTATGCCAAAAATAACATGAGCGTTCACAAACACCAATCTCAGAACGGAGTTCCCGAATGGAACTACAAAGCAATTTAAATTCTGCACGCTGAATAATACGTACTTCAGAAAAACTATGAATCGATTTTTTAATGAAGCGGGAAGAGGGAACAATAAATACTTCTTTACAATGCATAAGTAATTTAAGCCGACATAGCCATTTTGTTAATTTTAATTTAAACGATTTATTACACGAAAAAGATTCAAATGATTGCATGATACAAGCAAAAACCAGGGAATTAAAAAAAACCCAAACATATCCAGTCAAAACGAATAAAGCTGCAAACGAACGATCAAGACCTGAAAAAACTATAAAATAAACACATATTACAATGGATAAAAGAATAAAATATGAGTAAAATACCATTTAAAATTCAAGATGGGGATAAAACACCATATTTTAACATACGACCAAAATGCATACACGTTCAAGGATAAAGGGCAAATATATATGTATTAAGATAAATGTCGATTACAACATATGCCATGACAGTGCAAGTATAAAAGACAAATACAGGGGATTCTAATCACATTCCTAATAATTATAAAACAAAAGTATCACTTACAGAAAAACACTTTTTTCAATGCAGTAAAGAGTAAAAAACTCCAAGTCAAAAGAAAGCACTTCATCTTTTTTGAAAAAACATCCGAAGACTTCATATAAAACATAATAAGTATCTATATCATTTCCTAGTATCTATATTATTTTGTTTTACATCTGAGAGCATCAAAGATACAAGTTAAGTATATACACTGGTGTATGGATATAAAATGAACATTTTAATCTTTAGGCTAGAAATATTGTATTATATGAAGAATTTGTGTATTTTGTGTTTCTTTTATGATATGGTAGAATACCATGAAATTTTGATGAAATTGCCATTGTGTAAAAGCAATTCAACAAAAACAAACAAGAAGGTAATCTACTTATAAAGTTGAGTACATATATTGTATGTGTTTTGACTGAAGATGATCTACATATTTAATAAAAACAAGAAAGATCAATCATACTTAAAGCATTGATTAAGAAACACTTTCCAACTTCAATGCAATTTTATTTAAACATGTCTAAAATGTAATACATTCCTCGGTAATATTTTAAAACTTCTCACAGTAATACATTGATTTATTATAGTTGAAAATTTAAACATTCATCCAAAAAAATGAACTTCATTCAAATGACGGCATTGAAATATAAATTGCCTGGTTTAAACATCTCCAAAATGTGATATATTACTCGGTAACAATTTTAGAATTATCATAATACCACGATAATTTATTATATTTAAAAACTTCATCGAAAACAACTGAAATTCATTCAAATGACGTCATAGAAAAAATAACACGCCTGGCTCTCTCTTAAAAAGCAGCATTTCATTCATAAATAATTTCCCATTCATGTCATTCATCACAATACTATAATAATTTATTTTATTTAAAAATTAAGACCATGGAGCTACAAGTAATTTAACTCTATGCTTAAAACTTCATCGCAAAAAATCGTCCTTCTCTCGGTAAAGTCAATGAATATTTCTTTCATATCAGCTATGCAGACTCCATGAGCTAAATTCTTTTGCATTAAAAAAATACAGCAATTCCTATACAACTCATCCTACATATTTTGCTGTTTACATTTCACATAAGTGAAAAATAGGCTTCGTTAGAGAAATAATCAAAGTTGGATGCTCATTTAAACTCAAATATATTGTCATTGCCTTGTTTCAGTATGTAGATGCACAGAATTTAAGCGAAAATAAAGAGGTTTTACGACGAATACAACACTCAATATGAATTAAAAAGAACTTTAAAAATGACGATTTTGAGACAAGATGGATGCCGTATTATATTTTGAATTTGGTCACGTGATCGTTTCATATCATGGTCACGTGATCGCTTCATGTAAGAGGTGTAATTATTATCTTAATTTTTATTTAAAAAACTACTGAATATATTTCGCGGAATTTTTTTTTATATATTTTATGGAACAATTTGAATATTACCTAAAATTTGCGAAGCAATTTGGGAAATTTAAATCCGCTTAAAAAATGTTTGAAAAATTTGGTCCCATTGGGTTCAATGTATTTCATTTTTTCAACCCGGGTTCAATCCAAAACTAATTGGGTGATATTATTTATCTATATTCCCATAGGTCCTACAGACCGTCTGAACAACATACTAAAATTTCATTTTGATTAAGTCATTTTTACGGCAGTTATCGTGCTAACGGACAGACAGACAGACAGACAGAATGAACAAAGTCATAAACACTTTTCAACTTTGTTGTAAAGTGTTAAAAAATTGCTACCAACCAAAAAGATGATTGATAATAAGCATTATAATGATTAGAAACTCTTCACACCATGTGCTACTTATTGAAAAATTGGATGTATCACTGTGCTATCTTGTGGATATAATGAAACATATAAAATACATGAAATCGTTTCTTAAAATTTTATATAAAGAAAATTAATACACTTATACTTAAGTCCCGGTCGTCCATTTTGATGCTCTAAGTCCTCTGGACGAGCCGGACGGCCTGGGGCTTTCACACTTATACTTACATCATTCTTTTTTAACAAAAGAAGAACATCTGAAGTTTTGCTTATTTTTAATATGTTGATTTAAATAAAGAACATGTTTTATATGAATGGAGTGAATTTTGATGAACATTCTGAGTAAAAATTATCTTGCATTCATAGTGCAGTTTACATATAAGATTCTTGTCGAACATTTTAGAAGTGGAGTATCATAAACTATTCCTTCGTTATACAATAAAAGAAAAAATTGCAAGCTACATAACAGAATTATTATAATGTGATTATATATATATAAATATAATTTTTATTTTATTACATATGAACATTGCAGGTATGTTAATTAAAGTTGAAAATTTGATTCGTGTAATTATATATCATTGATAATTTTTAGGCGCTCACATGCAAGTAGGGTTATAATTTAATTTGTAAACACAACGCATTGTTCTATTTATTCTAAATTCTATTCCCCACTTATACGGTCCCATTACATTAATGTAATTAACTATTAATTAATTAAGTTCTCCTTTTAATTGCATGTGAGTGCCCGACCCAACTAGACGTTGAATAGAGGTTGTAAATTAATTTTATATCCTCTTTTAATTTCCCTTTACAACTCTTATCACAACATCTGGTTATTTTAATTTTAGTGCCTTGAGTTTTTTTTTATTTATATGTATAGGCACTATTTCTTAGGCACTATTTCTTGGTGCCGTGTTTTTTTTTATTTATATGCATAGGCAGTCATGTATTTTAATGAATCTTGAAAGTTGAAAATTTGATATAATTTCTATTTAATTTAATTTAGTGAAAATTTTGTTTTAATCTAATTGAGATTTAACTAAACTTCTTAGTGGTACATGATATTTGGTTTGTGATATTAATAATTGATTTTTTTTATTCAGTGTTTTAAGCATCAATAAGTTTTTGGAATGAAATTGTATCTTCTAGCGAAAATATATATTAAATTTTTTAGATGGTATAGTAAAAAAAAAAAATATTTGCAATTTATAATAATAATGAAAAGAAATTTTTTTTAATGGATGTGTGTTAATTATTGTAATTCATTGTGTATTGTATAACTGTATATAAAATTTGAAATTAATTTTGTACCTTAACAAATCAAAAAAATTTTAATGTCATCGTGATTACTTTTAAGTATAAGATCATATTGGTTTATGTTATGTATGAGCTGATGACGAGTAAATTATTTTGATAAACTTTATATCCCTTGGGTATCCGATTTAATTCAGTATGTTTTATTTATCTTTTGAAGCTGGTCTTCAATCATGTAAATTGTTTCTAATTTAATATGCTCAAAATTGAAGAAAATTGCTTTTTTTTTTTTTTTTTTTTTGTGGAGATTTGAGATCTCTCCGCATTTTAGTCAATTTTATGAATTTTTTTATAAACTTAAACTTAATTTGCTAGAAATTTTTTTTATCAATAACAATAGAAATGTTTAAAATACTAATTAACTATTAAAAACATATAAACTTAAAATATAGGTATAAAATAAGTATGAAGTGTTTAATTTTTAATTTATGTGTTAAAGTTTTAATAGTAGTAAATATTAAATTTACAGACATGTGATTTTCTTTTTTTTGTATTGTGATATTTTCATTTTAAGTATAATGAGCGGCAATTATTTTTGGAAATATTCTAATTCATGAAATTTCTATAACAAAAATTAATGCTAGTGCTTTTTTTTCTTTTTCGACTATCATTCTCAATCATAGAGTGATAAATGAGACATTAAGAAATTAATTATTTGAAATTCAAAGTTCACATGTATTGTTTTATATGTATTATCAGTTTAGAAATCATAACTGATATATTTTTTTATTATTATTCTAGAAATGAAATGTGTGTTGTATTTTGTGTTTAATTGTATTTATTGTTATATGTTCTTTATTTAAACTTAAAAAGTAATTCTTAATTGATTTAATTGATGGAATTAAAAGTGTAGCACAATCAACGTTAAAATAAAACAAACAGTATTAAAATACAATTGAAAAGTTAATTTAAAATAATTAATCTGATTTAATTTAAAATATTAATCTAAGAGTTGTTTATAGATTTTTGCAGGCTGCTTATGAAATGTTCAGCAATTTTATTTGTACCTTATAAATTAGGTGAATAATGCAAATTAGGTTCAATGTTTTGAAACATTTATTTTGTGAAAATTTTGTTGATTTTTATTTTACAATATTAGAATATGAGCAAATTAATGGGTGAGTGAGTATTGTTGCAGTAGTCGAAAGTTTTTTTTTTTTTTTAAATGTTAGTAAATTAGTTAAATAAATTTTCTGGCAAGGAGGAGTTCTGTCAAATTTAGTGTTTATATACATATATTATTGAAAAAAAAAAATAATGAAATGCTCACATGTCAAGAAGTGATATTTTTATGAATTAATGGCTTAATAATCCCATGTAGCATAGACTCCTAATTATGTTATTATTGTGTTATTTTAGTATTGAAGTTCATAAAACTTCAAATATATTATTTTACATTGATTGGGATTGTATGAAAATTGCATTGTTATGTTTTGTGTTGAATATGGCAGAACTCGTATTAGATTAATTATTATATGAATAAGGTTTGGATTGTTTATTTTTATATTTTCCTTGCACTAATTTTAAAACTTTGAAACAAATTATATTGATAAAAATTAAAATTTTAACATTGCTTAAAGCAATTGTTTGTTTAATAATGGTAAAATTAAGTTTATTTTTTTGTGTAACATTAAATTAATTACATTTTTTTATATTATGAAGAATTGAATAAAATTTTGTGTAAAATAGAAAATAAGTACGTTTTTTTATGATGAAGAACTTAAGAATTTTATTGATAATTCAAAATAATTATTTTATGAACTTTATTTTACAGGTTATTCAAACTTCTCTTTGAAAATTTTCTTTTATAAGCATTTTTTAGAAAATTTAGCATTAAGCTTTGAAATTCTTATATTGTTTTGGTATTGCTAATTGAAAGAAATTTTTTTTAAAAAAATTCAAATTGGCAATTTTATTCTATTGTTATGTCTGGTTTTCATTGAACATATGTGGGTATCTTCCGACTCTATCTTTTTTTATTGAATTTTGATGGCTCATCCATATCATCAAATTTTTTGCTAGGGCTCATTTATAGTTCATTTATGCTATCCAACCGTTCTCAATATTTCAGTATTGATGTTTTCTGATTAGAAATCTTGATAGCATCTCCGTTAAGTTTTTTTCAGATAATTGATACATCTCAGCTTTCATTTCTTTCTCTCTTGTCAGTATTTAATTGCAAATTTTCAATTATTGTCTTTATTCCTCATAAGAGATAATCTTTTGTAATTAATTACTAATCTTCATTCTCTACCTGCAGTTTTATTCGAATATTTTGAATTTGTGTGACTTTTGATTTCAAAATTTTAAATTCATTTCTGAAAATTCGTTTACATTGTTGAATATTTCATTTTCATGATTCAAATTTGTTAATGGTTTATTTATTTTTCTAATGGTTTACTTTCAGCTTTCTGAGGTTATATTTCATTTGCGCTAATTTTGTTTTTAAATTTATTATAGTTTCAGTAACATATTGATTGGGAATTCAAGTAATTGGAATCTTTTGGCACAGAATATGTGGTCAGTCTTATTTTTTTTTATGGATTTCATGGAGAATTGGAGTGATCTGCTTCTGACTCATGAGTGGAGCAGTTTTCTTCGGTCTTTTCTGCCCTCATCAAGCAGGACAGCCTTGGAAGTGTCTCGGTTCTTCGTTGATTACTGTTGGGGAAGTCTGAGTTTGGTAACATTTTCTTAATTTTATTGAGATATTTCATTTATTAATATTCATTGATTCGTGGAATTCATTTTATTGATAAAATTTTATTTTATTTACATAATTCATTTATTAATTCATTTATTTATAATTAATTCATTAATAAGATTCATTGCATTGATATTTTTCATTTCTTTGATTTCAATTGAGAATTTTATTATTTTGTTTTGGCAAAACAGTTCAGTTTTGAAAATATTTTTATGAATCGAGTAGTTGGAAATTAATTGATAGTAATTGTTTAATTTTCTTTTAATTCATTTATTCTTATTTGAACTTTATTGGAAGATTTTGGTTTATTTAAACTTTGTATTAAAATTCTGAATTTCATTTTTATATTATCGAGAATTTGCATTTTGCATTCATTATTTTGTTTGACTTATGGTCTGATTTTTTTTATGGTTCAAATTTGTTGATTATTTCTCAGAGACTTAGAATTTAGAGAATTATTTCATATTCACTGGATTTATTAAATTCATTTAGAACCTTGTTTTATGAATTGTCTAAATTCTGGATTGTAGTTCATTGAAGTTAAATTTTTAAATAGAATTCATTCTTCATCCTTATTCGAATTTTTATATTCTTTTTTGATTGAATATTAGAATTTTTTTTTTTAGGTGGTAGTTAATAATATTATTTTTGATGAAACAGAAAAAATTTATAGTGATGACAAAAATGTTTATAGTAATGGCATTTTTTTTTTACTTTAGTGGTGGTAATTTATTCTTTTTATGCAACAATTTCAATGGGAATTTTTTTTTATATACTAGTAACTGTACTCAACTGAAATTCTTTTTATATGCACTCACCTTGAAAAGAAAGAATTGTTTACATAATTATTCACACTCATCTTAATGTATTTTATTGTACTCATCTCACAGTCATTTTACTTATATGGTGAACTCAATTCTATGTAATTATTGGTACTTGTCCCTATTCTCAGAATTTTGTTTTAATTATACTAAATTCACTACAATTGGTTTACACGCATGTCATACATTGTCTTCATTCATATTTTTTCATTTGTTGATAATTAGCTGCTGTTTATTGTTACTCTACTAATGAATTTTGTATGTTGTATGGTATTTGAGAAAATATTTTATATATTGTATTAGGCGTTCATCAGGTTTTCACATTTTATGAAATTTTTTTTTGAAAATTATTTTACTGTAAGGTTAAATTCTTTTTTTTTTTCTCTTTTTTTTTAGTGAGGGATTGTATGTTGTGACACGTCACAACACCTTATATTTTTAGTATTCAAAATTAACATTTTTTTATAATTCATTCAATATTTTTTATTTATTTTATTTATTTAAATGTATTATTCAAAATTATCTTATTAAAAATTGCTTTTATTTTTTTATATTCATTAATAAGCCAATTGTCTCTTTTTCTAAATTAAATTATAGCGTGCTACTATCCATCTATGTTTTCATTCGTACGGTGAACGCCTCTTTTTTAAATATGGTTGAATACCAGCATCCCTTTTCGACATTTGGCAATATCTAGGTTCAGGTGAGACACAGGAATAGTCATCTTCTGGCTCTCACTATTTAACCTCCTTGGTTGAGCGAGAATTTGTTTTTTTCGGCATGGCAACTGTGTGTGGCTTCAGCCAATCACAGTGTGCCAAGTTAGGTGGGAGATTTTCCCTTGTATGAAAAGTGCTGAGGTACTCTCTTCTCTAAAAAAATCTTAGTAAGTGTAGGTGGTGGTTTTAAGGGGGGGGGGACTACTTAGACACTCCTAGCCCTAATCTGAGTCCTAGTATCTATATTATATTGTTTGACATCTGAGAGCATCAAAGATACAAGTATATACACTGGTGTATGGATATAAAATGAACATTTTAATCTTTAGGCTAGAAATATTGTATTATGTGAAGAATTGATGCCTTTTGTGTTTCTTTTATGATATGGTAGAATACCATGAAATTTTGATGAAATTGTCATTGTGTAAAAGCAATTCAACAAAAAAAAATCAGGGAAATCTACTTATAAAGTTGAGTACATATTTTGTATGCGTTTTGGCTGAAGATGATCTACATATTTAATAAAAAAAAATTGCTACCAACCAAAAAGATGATTGATAATAAGCATTATAATGATTAGAAACTCTTCACACCATGTGCTACTTATTGAAAAAGTGGATGTATCCTTGTGCTATCTTGTGGATATAATGAAACATATAAAATCGTTTCTTAAAATTTTATATAAAGAAAATTAATACACTTATACTTACATCATTCTTTTTTAACAAAAGAAGAACATCTGAAGTTTTGCTTATTTTTTATATGTTGATTTAAATACAGAACATGTTTTATATGAATCGAGTGAGTTTTGATGAACATTCTGAGTAAAAATTATCTTGCATTCATAGTGCAGTTTACATATAAGAACAATATTTCTTGTCGCACATTTTAGAAATGGAGTATCATAAACTATTCCTTCTTTATATAATAAAAGAAAAAATTCCAAGCTACATAACAGAATTATTACAATGTGATTATATATATATATATAAATATAATTTTTATTTTATTACATACGAACATTGCAGGTATGTTAATTAAAGTTGAAAATTTGATGCGTGTAATTATATATCATTGATAATTTTTAGGCGCTCACATGCAAGTAGGGTTATAATTTAATTTTTAAACACAACGTATTGTTCTATTTATTCTAAATTTTATTCCCCACTTATACGGTCCCATTACATTAACGTAATTAACTATTAATTAATTAAGTTCTCCTTTTAATTGCATGTGAGTGCCCGACCCAACGAGACGTTTAATAGGGGGTTGTAAATTAATTTCATATCCTCTTTTAATTTCCCTTTACAACTCTTATCAAAACAGTATTTTTTTAAATAAAAATTAAAATATTAATGATACCCATATTATATGAAGCGATCACGTGGGTGATCCACTTCAAAATAAAATAGGGCATCCATCTTTTTCCCAGTGTCAAGTCAAAATCGTTATTTTTAAAGTTCTTTTAAATTTATATTGAGTGTTGCATCCATTCTAAAATCGCTTTATTTTTGCGTATTTTCCGTGCATCTACATTCTGCGTCAACGCAATGTCACTATTTTTGAGTTTAAATGATCATCACGCTTTAATTATTTTTACAACGAAGCCTCATTTTAACATATGCACCAAGTAAACACATCAAACTGCAAGATAAGTTGCGTAAGAAATGCTGAATATTTTTTTCACGCAAAATTATTTAACTCGGGAGTCTGTAATATAGGTGATATGAAGAAAGTAGAAATAATATGAATATAATAATATGAATATGTAGAAAGTAAAAATAATCAAAATTAGAATCAGTGGTGCAATCCGTGGAAGAAATTGCGGAAACTTAAAGGATTTTCACTTTCCTTGCAATACAGGAAAAGTACCGGAATCATGTCGAAAATGGCAACTCGAGTGTTCGACGAATTGACACGTTTTGGGACTTTTGGAACACGAAAAAACTATTTAGAGCGTGATGTGTGTGTGTGTGTGTGTGTCTGAAACCTATTAAGTAAGATGAAAATACAGGAATGACTTTGAAGTTATAAAATGATATGTAATAAACAATAATTGCAGTAGTGTCTCAAACGAGCGACCGCCCACCTGAATGCATGCTCCCAGCGGCGATGGAGGGATTGACGAACTCTCTCGAACAGACCAGGCATGTCGCGCACTTCGGCAGCAGCGGCTGAATTTAGGCGACGAGTTCCTCTTCAGATTCTAAGGGAGTATCATAGGCGAGACTCTTGAGATATCCCCACAAATGAAGTCAAGACACGACGGATCGGGAGATCGTGGGTTTCCATCGTCTCAAGTTGGAACTGCGAACTGATAATACCGAATATTCGGTATTACGAAAATTTACATAAGGGTTCTTTTTCTTCCCCACATAAAGTATGAAGTTAAAATACGTGGTTTTCTTCTTCAATCAGAAAATGCCAACCAGAATGACGGTTTTGAGTTTGCGGAACGGACGCTTCTCAACGAGTCATCGCTCTGTAACTCCTTTACGTTTAATTTCCGACCCGGTAAACTATGATGGAAAATGCTCGGTTTGGTGTTGAAGACCCAGGCCGTCCGACAAATCCGAGGACGTGAGCAGCTATTTGGGCGACTACCGCATCATAAAGTATGGCTCATCTTTTTTTAATGGCCCTGTCTAACCTCAGCTTCTCCATCTGCTACCTAAAGGTCACATAGTTTTGCTGAGACAGGAAGAAGGACCGATTATACAAATGTTTTCAGATCGAGGTCCATTTAAGTTCTCCTGAAACCGCAAGATACAGAAACGTAAAGAGACCAAGACAAATAAAAAATGCTACAAAACAGAGCGTTGAACGTTGCGTTGATCTACGCACCCAATCACACCAGAGGAGATTATAGTACCGTGATCTCACTCTTTTCAACAACGATAAAAATGTCGCAGCCAAAACGTTGAAAAGACTATTGTAAACTGATACACCAGTAACTAATAATAAAATGCAGGAAATTATACTGAATACAAGAAAACGTTGAGTTAACTATAATGAACTAATCAAACCTTTAAAAGATCAATCATGCATAAAGCATTGATTGTGAAACACTTTCCAACTGAAAGGCAATCCACTGAATCGCATGTCTAAAATGCGAAACATTCGGCGCTCATATTTTTGTTTAATTATAACAGAATCACAATAATTTTATTTTACTTGAAAACTTAAAACTTCATTGAAAAAGAAATAAACTTTTTTCAAATGACGTCATCGATATATAAATCGTCTATGGCCCTCTTTGTTGTTGTTGAGACCCAGACCGTCCGACCTACCAGAAAGGTGTAAGGTAACTGTTTAGACGGCCGGGAAGTGCCACCCAATTTAGACCGGAACCCAGTGGAGGAGGCATCCACAGGGACCGTACCCTCCTTTCCCTACCACCAACCTCTCGGAAGGACTTACGGACCCACATGTTTAACGTGATCGTACTCCGCATGAACACGGCGGCAGTTGTGGCAGCGTGCAAATCCAGCGCGCAAACCACCGAGCTACCGCGCCCGAAATGTGCCAACAGCACGCGGTGTTCCCCCAGGTGGTCACCCACCCAAGTACTAACCGGGCCCGATGCTGCCTGACTTCGGTGATCTAATGAGACCCGGTGTTTTCAGAACGGTACGGCCGTTGGCTTATGGCCCTCTTTGTAAAAGCAATGCATTTTTTATCATTCTTCCACTTTTATCCCAGACTCCAGAGTTAAATCATTTTGCGTGAAAAAAATCTGCCATTCTGATACAACTCATCTTACAATCGTTTATTTACATTCTGCATTCATTAAAATGAGGCTCCGTTGTAAAAATAATCAAAGTTGGGTGATCCTTTAAACTTAAAAATAGTGTCATTGCATTGGCGCAGAATATAGATGCCCAGAAAATATACAAAAACAAAGCGGTTTTAGGACAGATAAATTTAAAAGAATTTATTTTTGAAGCAATGTGTGAACTTTAACGTCGCTTAAAAAATGTTTGAAAGAAGAGATCCCATAGAGTTCAATGTATTTCATTTTTTCAACCCGAGTTCCATCCAAAACTAATTGGATTGATTTACATTCCCGTATGTCCCACAGACTGTCTCAATAACATACTAAAATGTCACGTTGATAAAGTCATTTTTACGGAAGTTATTGTGCGAAAGGACAGACAGTCAGAATAAACATAAACACTCACAAAGACTTTTCAATAAGTCATAAACAAGTTAAACACTTTTCAACTATGTTGAAAAGTATTAAACATTCAACAGAAGTCCTCAAAAGGTATGTGCAAAATTCTGAGATGCCCAAGAGGTCGTTTGGCCTTCGGGACACCTTGTCTAAAGTCATAATGAAAGATCGTTTTCGGAAAAGACATTTTTATTCAAATCTCGTCATTTGACTAGCTTATTAAAAATATATAAATAAGCAACTCCAAAATATTACATCTTTTGCTCCAAACTTTACATCTTTTGCACAAATTGACTCTTCTAAACTCTTCCCTTTCTCTGACGTGCGTCTCGAAATATTCGAAAATAAAGGCATGAAAAATAACAGTGCTTATTAAATGCTTTACAATATGGACATGCGGAAACAGTTTTTAAATACACTTTCCAAAGATAAATGTACGACTCGGACGAGTTTTTTTTAACTTCCAGAAACTTTATTTCCAACTTTTAATGCAACCGACAGAGCGTCACACCGAAACTTTAATTGAAAACAAGTTTGGGGAGACATTTCTCTGATTTCTCGGGTATCCATGATTTCTTTTCGACGACGACACTTCGGTCTTTGAAACTGACTAAACTTCGTAGCATTTATTTCCTTCATTTTGCGTACAAGCTATTTTTTTTATTTTTACTTTACTTTTATTTTCCATAAACAAGCGTGGACCCTTTCTGGGGGTGGCAAAGTTGCAAGAAGAGTTGTTTGGTCAAATTTTTTGAGTGCTTTGTTTTCTTAGGCTGAATCTTTGCCCGAGAGAACCACCAGAGCGATCATGTGTCGAGAAAAAGGTTCCATAAACAAATGTAAATGGGCTTGAGAAAGACCTCTGTATTTCAAACAATGAAACAAAAATAACGCTTCGCTGTACGCGTCCATTTAGGAGGCATTAAGAGCCATAGAAGTATCTCCTAATAGTTGAAATTAAAACACGTTTTACTTTCTCCTGTGTATTATCGTGTATTGCAGTGAAAGTAAGAGTCGGAATTCACAACTCGAGTGGTTGACGGTTCAACACGTTTTGGGACCCCTGGAACACAAAAATATATTTTTAGAGTGATGTCTCTCTCTCTCTCTCTGTGTGTGTATGTAATGTATGTATCCACTCTAACTCAAAAACGAATGGACCCAATTTCATAAAATTTTGCAGCTGAGTCACTTGTGGGTGACCCTGGTGTTGATCAGTATTTGATGCGTTTCGGAATATAAGAACCAGTTTTTTTTATCAAAATGACCAGCAGAATCGAATGTATCCACTTTAGATAAGAAGACGAACTAACCCAATTTCACAAAATTGGGTAGAAAAATCACTTGTGGTCCCTGGTGCTGATTTGATTTTGGTACAATGTGAGAGAAATTAACATACCTTTTTAGCGGAATGGCCCACAAAAATCGTCAGAATCTAGAATAAAAGACCACATGCTCAAATGTATCCCTTAAATGATTGTTTTATACGTTACTTTTGGCGGTGAAAAGAATAAGACTAATTATAGAGTTCTAACTAGAGAGAGACTAACAAAAGAATAGATCTACACGTTTTGGCATCTCTAGAACACGAAAAATCTATTTTTAGAGTGACGTCTGCGTGTGTCCGTCTGTACAATATATGTATCGACTTTTACTACAATATATGTATCGACAACGAATGGACCCAATTTCATAAAATTTTAAAGCTGAGTCATTTGTGGGTGACCCTGGTGTCGATTCGTATTTGATACGTTTCGAGAAAAAGAACTTTCCTTTTTGGCGAAATGGCCCTCAAAAATCGTTTATATCCATTCTACTTAAAATACTAATGGACCAGAAATTGAATAGATGAGTCACTTATAGGTTACTCTGCTGCTGATTCGATTTTGGAACGATTCGGGAAAAAATAAATTGCCTTTTTTTGGCGAAATGGCCCACAAAAATCGTCCAAATCTAAATTAAAAGACTACATTTGCTCAAATGTATCAACTGCTGGTTTAATACATCATTTTTGACGATGGAAATAACAACATCCACCCCATGAATCTACGGCCAGCCGTTCACCAGATATATACATATAAGTGAAAATCTGTCTCTATCTGTCTCATCATCATGGGAGAAGGTCTGAACCGAATTGAATAAAATTTTGTGGGTGGTCTTAACCAGTAATCTTTAAACCTGAAGGCAGTAATTGATTCTAACATATGCAAAAATGAAAGAAATAAAATTATATGGGACCTGTACTATTCATATTGTCGTAGATTAGAAGATATATCCGTGTGTTACTAGAAGATTACCCGTATTATTGTACGAGTCTCAATATTTGCCAAAATAAAACAGACGACATAATAAATTGAAAATATCAATAATCCCAGTAACATTTATACCAGAAGGCAGTAATTGATTGCAATATATGCCACTATATGTTAAAATATATGCCTGTCCTACTTATATTCTCGTAGATTAGAGGATATACCCGTGCATTTGTAGAAGATTATTCGTACAACGTACAATATATGAGTTTCAACCATTTTTGCCATAATAAAACAATGACATATTAACTTGAAAATATCAATAATCCCTGAATCAATAATCCCCGAAGTACAATCTGCCCACTTCAGATATTTATTTATATATATTTATATAAGATAAATAATAACGTCCATGGATAATATATAAACTTGCAATACGTAATCGATAACGCCTAAAATTTAGATTACTTTTTCTTTTTGTATATCAAAAGCAACATTTTTAGTTTGCTACCTTGAAACAGATTCTACATACGTCAGATATTTTTTCGACGCAAATGGATTTCCACGAAAGCTCAAAAACAGATTATAGAAAACTTTTCAATCTCGAACAAAAATATCCCACAGCTAATGAAATAACTAAACCATTTTCTTCTCTATTCCATATGTCCCTCCTACGAAAATGCATTTTTCAAAAACGCCTTTAAGTAGACGTACACGTCACGGTGTTGACTGCCTAGTGTTAACATTCTTGCAGCCGTTTCGCGTCTCGTTTACAAATTGAAACTGGCTGCATAATTTAAATCAGAGCATTAAGCGATTTTTGTTTCACTTGATCCAATGTGTGCTGTTGCTTTGATCGTGGAAAATACATATCAGAAGACAAGCAACACTCCTTTTAAAAATACGGAAGAAATTTATATGAAATTTTGTAAAATCTGTCGTCGGCATTTATCCATAAAAATATATCGAAATTGATAAAATTGATGAATAAATAACTATATCACTATAAGAAATTAATTGTGCTTCATTAAGGGATAGTATTGTGATGATGATTCGTCAATGTGTCGCCAAGTGGGGCTGTCAGTTCTACAGTCCCACTGGGCGATAAATTGGACGATTTTTTAAAATGTCGCTCTATTGACGAAAATGTCGCCAAATTAATAAATGACGTTAAATTCGTCAAAATGACACCGAATCGATGAAAATTCAATATTTTGCATAATTAAGTACGATTTTCTAGATAATCTTTGTCGTTTTGTGAGAATTAAAAAATATTTTTTCTAAATTTGTTTACAAACTGGATCAGGATGCTTTACTCTTCAGATCCGCTTCTGAAGATAATTTTGTACATCTAGCCCAGAGATTCTTATACAGTTTTAGAAGAATTAAATTAAATATTTTAATAGAATATTTAGAATATAACAAATCCATTTAGAATACTATAGGAATTTACACATAATTGTGAATGTTATGTTTATTTATGTTACATTTTTCGTACAAAGAACGCGTATGCTGCTGGTCTAAAATAAAAAATACTTCGACAGTAAAAAAAAAATCTAATGTCGGCAGCATATGACTTTCCCTAGAGACTCAAAATCATTTTCTCTCTTTCTTTAATAATTCATTAAATTGAGTTTTATTGTACAAAATAACACGTATCATTATTTGAATTGACAATTCAATTTTCGTTTTCATTGGGTAAAGGGTCGGGTTTTCAAAGGCGGCGTATAGAAAAAATGCGGGAAAACTAAAATATCTCGAGAACGGTTAGTCTTACAGAAATTGGGTGGATCTCATTCTTGTCATCGTCAAAAATTAGAATCGTACTAATCAGCACCAGGATAAATCACAAGTGACTTATCTACTTAATTTTATGAAATGGGTTCAATTAGTTTTTTTTTTATCTGGAATGCTTACGTGCGATTTTGCGACCTATTTCGTAAAAAAAGGCAGGTTCTTATATCTCGAATCGCACCAAAATCTAATTAACACCAGTATAACCCATAAGTGATTTCCCTTTAAAATTTTAGGAAATTGGGTTCATTGCTTTTTAAGTTAGAGTGAATACAAAGGGTAAAAAGTGTTTAAAAAAAATAAATATCCAGAGAATGTATAAAGGATCGTGCTGCTCCAACAGGGAATCGAACCCTGGATCTCCGTAAGGGGCAGCCGATGCTCTACTGTTGAGCTACTGGGGCGAAATGGCAAGCTCTTATCGTCGAAATGGACTCTGCACTCTGTAATGGCGGTTTGGCGGGCCACTAAACCATCTGAATGACCACCTCCTGCCTTTTTTACCTCAGGATAGCTTCCTGCTACTAACTACTATGTTTACTACACAACTATGTTCACTAACTATGTTTACTGCTATATACCTTATCTACACAATTTTGTGTTCTACTTATACTTATCTACACAATTCTTCTCCTCTACTTTTCTACATAATTTTGTGAAATTGGGTCCATCTCTTGTTGAGTTAGAGTGGATACATACATTGCGCAGACAGAAACACACACACTGACGTCACGCTAGAAATGGTATTTCCTTGTTCTATAAATCCCAAAACGTGTAGATCCTGTGAAAACTTGAGTTTCGATACAATTCCAATACTTCCCCTATACAATGCCATGTATTGCAGGGAAAGTAAGAATGAAAAAAATCAGTAAATTAAAATAAAATGGAAAGGAGAACGAGATGAAAGGAAATGCCTCCCCGTACACCTCTTATTTTATTAAATAAAAAGGGGAAAAAATGATTTCTAATCATTTTAATGATTTCACAACAACGTTCGCCTTTTCAGAGGAACAACCAAAGCGATCAAGTGAAACCCAACAAAAGAAATCTTGACAAAACAAGAAAAGAATGCTTCGGATACACAGTTTCCTTCGACCACGTGACAAAGAACATCCTCTTTGATGCATCCATTCAGGATTTCCCTGTCTGGAAACAAAATTTGTATATTTAGTTTCGTTCCATTTCGCTCAATCCCGACTTTTATTTTTCATGAAATATTTAAGAAATTCGATTTCAAATGTCATGGGCTCATTTTTCTTTTATTTTCTTAAATTATTTAACAATTAGAATTTAAACACGGTTTGGAAGGGCTGATTTGTAATCGTTTAATTACATTTAACACATTTTATTTCGATTCAGAGAAAAAAATCTGATGTGGGCAGCACATAACTTTCCTTATATAGCACAATGGATTTACTACGCTTACAGTAAAAAACAAATAGGTTATTCCTATGGTAGATACTTATATTCTTTCCAAGATACTGAATTTTCGTCAATGAGTCGTCATTTTCATTGATTTAGCGCCATTTTTATCCATTTGACGAAATTTTCGTTCATTTGGCAACATTTAAAAAAGTCGCCAAGTTGGCGATATTTCGCCAAAATCGCCGCCAAAATCTCGACAAGCATTATGGACGGAGAAATAATTTATTCTTATAGCAGATAAATGACTATTGGTGTTCAAATACAAAAGTATTAGTATATTTTCTCATAACTGGAACGAGCTAGATCCACGAGAATGATGTCACCCAATGTATCGCATGATATTACATATGAAAAGTGAATGTGTTTTTCAACTGTTAATATATTTTTTTAATTTATGGGATTTTTTGATAATTTTATTTGGAAAATATGCAATATATCGAGAACGGTTTATACTAGCGTTCTAAAGTTGTCAATCGTTTTCTAAGGAAAAATTACATAAGAAATGTCTATTTGCGTAACATTTTTAAAGGTCTTAATTATTTGATGATTTTTTCAAAGTTTCACGAGAAAATTTAGGGACGTTCTGAACATTCGAATGTGTTTAAAAACAATAGGCTTCTAGTATACACGGATTGTAATTTTTGTACCAAATTTCATTTGAATCGCTCCATTTGTTTGTGAGATATCGTCTCCATAGACTCACTGACACACACACACACACAGACATCACCTCAAAAATGTTCGATTCGTCATCAAGGATGCTTGAAACGTGCTCTCCTGTCGAAAACTCGAATTCGAATTTTCGACCCCGTCCCAATACTTTCCTTATACATTATACTATGTATATAACGAAAGTAATAAATTAAGAATTGACTTGAAACAGTGAATGGACTTTCTCCAATCATTACTACATTACGTATGTCAACCCATTCTGATAAATCGAATGAAAATACGCACAGTTCAAACTGGGGTAATAAAACTATAAAAATTCGTTTAACGCAACATGCAGCACAAAATGAATAGCGTCAATACAGACAGACAGAATGAACAAAATCATGAACACCTTTCAACTATGTTTTAAAGTGTTAAAAATAAAGCTTCTGTGTACACGTCCATTTAGGAGGCTTTGAAGCTATAGAAGACAAAATAAAGAATGTCATAAACACTTTTCAACTATGTTGTAAAGTGTTAATAACAAACTGTATTCACCTAAAAATGTAAGAGTAGATAGAGGTTCCTTTACCTAATGCGATAGAACACATTCATTTCAATACTCGGGACACTTTTGTATTCTTTCGCTATAATATTTGAAGAAGAATTTCGGGGTTCGATGCACCGGGTGAGGCGGCCATCACGATCACTCGATTTATCCAGCATCGGTTTCTTTCTGCGGGGGACCCTCAAAGCAGGGCCGATTACCAAAAAGGCACGGCTAGCCCATGCCTCCTTTCAAAAGATTCAAAAGGGCTTCCAAATGGCATCCCGATTGACACTTTCATTAAATGTAAGTTATTTATCAAATAGTTAAGTTAAATAATATCTGGTCCGTACAGGCAAACATGGAATTATTTGGTTTATCTCAGCCCAAGTTTGTATTATCCATTTTTTTTTTACATTTAAATATAAAACTCTTAACGACAAAAGGTAGGATGGCAGTTAATAGCTAAGTTTGAACTCATTTCAAAAGTAAACATACCCCCCCCCTCCCCCGTGATTCAAGCATAAAATAGACTGTGGTTTAGGAATTTCGGTACAGGCAAACAGTGTTAAAAATCAGTTTGTTGATAAGAACTGTTAGTTTGACCAGGGCACTGGGATAGTAGAATTTTTCGAGCACTGATGATCGCATGAGAAATTTCTTGGACTTTGCTTATAAAATCAAAATGGGGTTGTGCTTCCCCTAAATATGTCAGTTAATCATGCACCGCCTCAAAGCCATGGTGTGCACGGACACTGAAACGTAACGAGTCGCAAGAATCACCACCTGCTAATGTCCTCGAAACGCCGGGTATTTCCGAAAATGCACGCTAGCAATGCGTCGCCGCTGTCAAGCGTGCATTACTATTAATGGCCGGGACTTTAAGCACCTATTGTACGTCTACAAATGCTGTCAAACTGTTACATTGCGCCTCAAAGATTTTTTATCACCTTGTCATTTCTGCATTTTAGTGTACCCTTTTACCACATCATGGTGGTATTTCTGGCCATACATTCCTGTAAATAATAAACCCCTCCCTCTAAAAGTTTGTACGCACAGTTTTGAATCGCACTGTATACACTGATAACAAGTCAAAAGAAAACGGAGTTTAAGTTAAGAGAAAGTCAACTCTCATAAGTCAAGAGAAAACGGAGTCGGATTCGAAAAAGAAATCGGCTACGCGTCGTTCGTCCTCCGAGGACGAGTGGGTGCTTGCGTTAAAAATGACGTTTTAAAAAGTGTGGATCTAGAGCTTTCTTCTGCTGAAACAGTGAAAGAATAAAATTCCGCAACCCCACATTCAGCAAAAAGCTATTAGTTTGACTTATACAAATACCACGATTTAATTAGAATTTGTTTTTTTCGCAGATCACCGACGGAGAGACGACAGACTACGGCATCACCGTGTATCAGGACGCACTGGAAGCACGATCTCAGAGTCTTCGGCTGCCCGTCACCGAAGGTTTGCTGAGTCGAGGGAAGCTGGCCATCAAGTGCGAAGCCTCCTTTCTCGGACGACTGGCCATGATCAGCCGGGACATCACCGTCATAGGTGAGATCCAGCTTTTCCGTTTCTGTTGATTTAATACATTCGCAAGAACCTTGCCTTAACCACTGGGCAGGAACAGCCCTATGGGTAAGGAAAAGATCGCAATCGAAGGTCCCAGGTTCGGTTTCAGACGCCGCCAAAATCTATCCCCTTGTCTACGCGGAAGATGGGCACGTTAAATCCGTAAATCTCGAGTCCAGAGTAGTAATGAGTCAGGGAAAGGACGGTAGATTCCTTTGGCTGTCACCCTCCACCCCTCCACAATGGATTCAGGTCTAAATTACATGGCATCAGGCCAAATCAAACTTACAACATGGTGTGTTTGAACTAATAGAAGCGCGATATTCCTATGGTTAAGGCAAAATAATCGCACGCAAGGTCCTGGGTTCGATTCAAGACGCAGCCAAAAACTATCTTCGTGTTTACACGGGATATTGGCATGATACATCCGCACGTCCTACAGTACATCAGAAAGGTGATGGATAAGTGGAAGGACGGTACGATTCCTTTGGTTGCCACCCCCCCCCCCCACACACACACACACACTGAATCCAGGTATAAATTGCACGGCATCAGGCCTAATCAGACTTCTACCATGCTGTGCCTTGAGATCTTTGGGCCAACAGAAGCTGCGATTTTAGCCGTTGGTCTGTAGCTTGATATGGCAGTTTCAGAACAAGTTGGATTGGCAACAACAACATATATTTATAATAGACAAAAGACCAGTTAAAATACTATTGAAAAGGTAGAAAGTAATTCATACCACTCACCTGGAGTGTTGAAAAGGTTCAGTTCACTTTCCAATGGGTTCATATGGACTCGAGTGATGTCCAACATGGGTGGATACGACTCAGGAACCTGCAGAAACAAAAGAAAATTTGAATTCCCTGATTAGAAAAATGCTTCTATTCAATTCACAGATTCATAGTATCATTCTTGACTTATAAGTGATCATTGTTGCAAAACCGTGCTGAACAAAACTAAAAAGCTTCTCCATGAATGTCTATGTATCGGCACAAGAAATTTCAATTAGCCATTATAACTCTAAATACACTAGTATATAATTAATGTAGATTTCCAGGTTATCCTCTCCAATCTGGCAAGATTAATTGGCAGGTGGCCACAAAAAACAAACATTAAATTAAGATACATCAAGTCTGAAATATAATTGAATTAAATACCAAAAGTGTGAAAACATTGGAGAGAATTACAAATTTAAATAATAGACATCACACTTTTGTGTCATGACAACCCATAATATTCAATTAAACACTTTCATGTTTTACAAATGCAGAAAAATAATAGTTCGGTTGGCATCCTAAAATAAAACTCTCTACATGCAAGGTCGTATTAAAAGGACACCATTCGTTCAACAAAATTAAAGTACTTACAGTTTTGTAGTCACAGTCATCTAATTGAAAATGAAGTAATCCACTGAAACTTTCACAACTTTCCAAGAAAACGTACGGAGCACATATACCGATTATCGGAGCACGCCACCGAGTCAGAAGTAACAAGAAGGTTAGGATAGTAGACAGGCACATTGAAAACATTTAACCTTCATATTACTTAACAGGAGAAATGCAGAACATCTGGGTTCTTAAATCACGAGACGTAAATACCTTTCGAGCGCCGAATAATCCTAGCACTCAACTGCATCGAAAATATCCCAATCAGTCTTGGTCGCTGGTCATTTTTCACTTTCAGCCAAGCCATCGTCGAAATAGTCTCGCGTTATCACTTCTCTCGCCTATGAAACTGGAGAGATCGTCAACAAGTCATTGGTGAAATTTAACGTTAAAAAAACTTATTCTATCTAGAAATAAATGTTCTTATCCTAGAATCCCTTTTCACATTACTTAAAATGCAGTGAAAAGATTTGGAATGACGAATTCTCGCTCACCAGATGACAACCTGTGCATTCGTCTCTAAAGTTAAATCCCATCTGACAAAAATGGCTTCCAAGCTCCTTTTCCGCGCGTTTTGCCAAAGACAAACTTTTAACGAGCAACGTCACTGACTGATGAATGAAAGCGATTACCTGATTCGTCTAAAGGCAACTTAGCTGTCATACCAAACGAACATCTCCCAGAATCCGGAATAGACTGGATTACAAGGAAATCGTCCAAAAGAAAATAATTTTCCCTTTCTCGACGTACTGTTATAATATATGCTTTACACATAAAACTACTGGCTCCTCTTATTGTCGCTGGCTTTTGCTGTTTATGCAGTGCCAGCTAGTGGCTTGTTTCATTCGATGCACAGACACGGTGTTGCCAATTTGGCCGGATTTTCGGTCAGATCTGGCTCATTTCTGTGATCTCTGATGGGGAAAAAAATTATGTGTTGGCTAATGGTGGGTGACAACGAGTAGACATCGTCTGAACTAGCAATTTTTGAACACATACTTTTATTCTTCTGGTATTTCTTCCGTACTGAAACTGGGTAAATTCTATTGAAAAAAATAATGTGATACATAGAAGCCGCCCATGCATCTCTCTTTTGCACAGATTTTCTTTTTTTTTTTGACGAACTTAGCAAAGTCTTAATCATTCCATCTTCCTGACAACTCTAAATCAAATATAAGAAAACCAAAAGACGTTCATTTCAATGTCCATTTGGATACAGGTACTTGATTTTCACCGTGTCTGTGTGAGAGGGAATGAGTTGAAGTGCTTGATGGGGATATATCGGTGGACAATCTGCAGGAAAATATTTAAATTAGCTGACTTTTCTAGTAGCTGGCCTGATCAGCACAGATGGCGTCACTGGGAGGTGCTTCATTACTCCCATTAGAAATTGCGCAAACACACCTTTTTACTTAACAACTGCCCCTTATTCCAACAATTTTGAGTTTCTCTCTCTCTTTTTAAGTCATTATTTTATTTTATTTTATTTTTGCAGATTTATAAATCTGAGATCAGAAATTTTGGGGGGTTTGGGCTAGTCCAAGTTCCAAATAACTGCACATGTGCAAGTCCTTAATAAAGAAATCTGTCGTAAATTCTCGCCTATCACGGAAGGACACAGCGACGTTAGTTTCATATCCAGTTTGGCAGAATATTGTCAATATTCCATTGGCGTCTGTGCTAGCGTGTTCATAGTTTCAAATACCTTTTTATTAACACTTTACCACATAGTTGAGAAGTGTTTACGGCTTTGCTCATTCTGTCTGTCTGTCTGTTCGTTAGCACGATAACTGCCGTAAAAATGATTTTATCGAAATGAAATTTTAGTATGTTGTTCAGATGGTCTGTAGGACCTATGAGAATATATATAAATAATATCACACAATTAATTTAGGGTTGAATCTGGGTTGAAAAAATGAAATACATTAAACCCTATGGAACCTAATTTTTCAAACATTTTTAAGCGAATTTAAAATTCACAAATTGCTTCAAAGTTTTAGAAAATATTAAAGTTATCACATAAGATATATGAAAAAAATGTCAGCAAAATATATTCGGTAGTATTTTAAATAAAAATTAAAATAATAATTACACCCATTATATGAAGAGATCACGTGATCCACTTCAAAATAAAATATGGCATCCATCTTGTGTCAAAATCGTGAATTTTTTTATTCTTTTTAATTTATATTGAGTGTTGTATGCGTCCTAAAACCGCTTTATTTTTGCTTAATTTCTGTGCATCTACATTCTGAAACAACGCAATTACAATATATTTGAGTTTAAATGATCATCAAACTTTGATTATTTCTACAACGAAGCCTAATTTTCACGTATAGAGAATGTAAATACATAAAGATGTAGGATGAGTTGTATAAGAATTACTGAATTTCTTTAACACAAAATTATTTAGCTCTTTGAGCCTGAAATATAACTGATATGAATGAAACATTCATAGATTTCACATAGAGAACAGACGATTTTATAGCAGACTTTTTGGGTGAAGTTTTAAGTATAGAGTTAAATTACGTTTACCTTCATGGTTTTAAATTTTTAAATAAAATAAATTATTGTAGTATTGTGATGAATGAAAAAAATGACATAAAAGTCTATAAATGAAATATTTACAGCTTTTACAAGAGAGCCAGGCGACAATGACGTCATTTGAATAAAGTTCATTTATTTCGATGAAGTTTTAAGTTTTCGAATGTAATAAATTATTGTATTATTGTGATAATTTTAAAAATACTACTCCTGAATGTATTGTATTTTAAAGATGTTTAAATAAAATTGCATTGAAGTTGGAAAGTGTTTTATAATCAATGTTTTATGCATGATCGATCTTTCTTGTTTACTATTTTTTAAGAATTCAGACCATGGCTATATCATGCAGAAATCAGTGGCCAAAATTTAATGAATTAAAGTTCCACAAGTAAACTATTTGTTATTTTTCAACTATATATGCTTCGCATGAGCACCCCCAATCGTGAGCCCCCCCCCCCCCAATGCATAGCACCCCCAATTGTGAAAGCCTGGTGCCGCCTATGCTGATCAGTCGTACTTACGAGACCAGTAACTGGCGCGACCTGTTTATATGAAGCCATTGACTGTTCAGCAGTAGAGGATTCAATGCAACTGGCGGGTTAAATGACATAATGTAAACGAGGCTTCACTCGTGCCATATTGCGTAACCAACTGACTTCGCATTCACGATGACGTCACGAACACAAACACTATATCGCGGCTATTTCTCACAAAAATGATTGAAACTGTTAATTTCCGAGATTACTGAGCCGTAAATAACCCTCTTTTATACATAATAATGTAAAAGCTTTTATCCTATGCTACCACGTTAAAAAAATCTGTTGTGAGCAGCATATGACTTTCCCTGCAGTCTTATACCCATGTTCTCTTTATTTTAATTAAATTTAATACACTTTTAATTCAATTTTCGTTCTCATTTGGTAACTGGACTTATTTTTAAAGATGGCGTAGAGAAAATACGAAAAAACTAAAATATCTTGAGAACGGCTAGTCCTGGTGTAATGGGGTTGGTCTTATCCTTTTCTTAGTTAAAAATTACGTATAAAAAAAACATTTAATGGATATATTTGAGCATACGTAATTTTTTGTTTATATTTTGACGACATTTGAGGGCCATTTCACAAAAAAAGGCGGGTTCTTTTATCTCGAATCGTGCTAAAAACTAATCAGCAGCAGGGTCACATCCAAGTGACTTACCTACCCAATTTTATAAAATTCGGTACATTAGCTTTTGAGTTCGAGTGGATACATGCATTGCACAGACATACAGACACACACGCACAGAGACGTCACACTAAAAATTGTTTTCTCGTATTCTAAAGGTCCCGAAACGTGTCGATCTGTCTAAAACTCAAGTGGCGATTTTCGGCATGATTCCAATCCTTTCCCTATCATTACCATGTATTGCAGGGAAAGTAAAAATTTACATTTTGAATAAATTTTGAAATTTTTGCTCGAATTAAAAAAACAAAAGCTCTAGATTTCGAAAATAAAAAATTCCAGATTCGAGTTCTAGATTTTTTGATACCAAAGCCGGATATAAAGTTTCGTGAAAATCCATTCATATGTGTGGCATCTGTCATACACTCAAGAAATCGACCACAGATATGAGACAGACAGACGTACGGCAGTCCAAAAATAGTCAAAACGTGTCGAGGAGATCCACAAGCGTATATGGGCATCCAAATCTCGAAATCGAAAATCTTCGTGAAAACAATAATTTCTCTATATACTATATTACATAATATGAAAAAATTTAAGAAGACAGAAGTATACAAAATGGTCTTTCGTGTTCCTGCGATATATCTATACAATATATACTGACTGACGACATGAGGAGATGGTGCATCAAACGAAATCGAGCACTTCCACCACTCTAGCTAGAATCTTGATTTTAAAGTTCTAGCTAGAGTGGGAAGGTCTTTATTATTGGATTCGTCTCAGCTTCGAGACCAAAAAGAAAATGTAATATTTCGAAGCATTCGAATTAAGAGGAACGATGCAAAGTAATAATCAGATAATCATTAGGCAAAACTACTTTTATTAGGCTACTATCATTAGGCAAAACTACTTACTGCCTGTACTGCATTTCCACCCAAGATAGAATCTTGGGTGCAGCCTCATTCAATCCGTCTCAACTTCCCAGTCAACAAAAAAGTAGCAAATATTTCGAAAATTCGAATGCGGGGTGGCGATGCAAACAATCGGGTGGGTGACAGCATATGACTTTTTCCACAGTCTCAGATTTTTTTCTTTCGTCTGTTATTTATATTTTTTAAATTATATCGCGCAAATTACAGATGGTATAACAAAGTAGTTAAAACACGGGGATTACATTTGGAGGACATGAGTTCGATTCCCGGCTCTGCCCAAACTGTCTCATTGTTTACGCGGAGTACGAGCACGTTAAATCTGTGAGTTTGAAAGTCTTTCCGAAAAGTTGATGACAGGGAAAGGAGGGTACGGTCCCTGTGGATGCCTCCCCCACTGGGTTCCGTTCTAAATTGGGTGACACTGTTCCGGCCGTCGAAACACATATCTTAGACCTTCGGGTAAGTCTGACGGTTTGGATCGAAAAGTATCTCCACCCCCTAATTATAGAAACTATTTTCAACTCGTCAACAACACGCCATTAAAGTGCTACATTTCTCTTTTCAGAAATCGATGGAGCGTCTAGCTGCACATTCAAGAATTCCATTTTGCTCATTCTCATCTTTATAACACTCTGGCCAGGATTCAGGTGCGTACAACATTATCAGCTTGTATTCCTCGATGATTTTTGCATTAATACTTCTAAACGCTAGGGTGCGTGTGGTTTTAACTCATAAATAATGGAGAAATATTTCACTTTTCAACTTTTTGCACTTAGCTTAAGATAACGCAGCGTCTCTAATTATGATACAAGAGCAGTCCTAATTATAGGATCCGAAGCAGCTAAACTTAGTGGGAACTCTTTTAAGGCGATGGATTCCCAAAATAAATATTAGTTTCTAAAATTTCCACCCGGGAGTTCATTTGACACTAGGAACGATGACAATATTACGCGCTGTTGAACAATTTATGTATGGATTGACACTCTCGGAACATTTTATACCATTCCTGCTTTATACCATTCCTGCTTAGAGGAAAAGAAGCATGACTCCAGAGTCGTAGCTAGAAAAGTAATCCAAAGAGGGTATTCAAAGGTGAGTGAAAATCAAAGGGGAGCTCAACAGTCTTATAGCTCCCTCGAAAAAACATTGGGAGGGGGGGCGGAAAGAAATGCACTAAAATGTTAAATCTTAATTTTTAATAAATGATTGCATTAAAAATATTTTAATTATAATTAAATATATTATATTACATATTAAATTGACTGTAATGACTTATCAGTTGATAATGTATAACGTGGTAATGTAGTACTCCATAACTCATGACTCATCTGTATAACGGCTCATCCGTTGGCCATGTATAAACGGTGAAACTCGCAAAAATACAGAATTACCCTAAATACTATATTCTTAATTTAATGTTTAAAACTTTATTGAATATTTTTAAATTAGGTATATAAATAAATGGATGATCATCCATATAACCACACATTCGGCAACGAAACAAATCTTAATTCTGAGCTAAATAAAAAGAAGTTTTCAAAACATTCTGAAAAAGTAGTTTTTTGCAAAATTTGGATGACATCTTATAGGAAATGTCATACCACTACGAAAGATTAAAAATTTCCATCAGAGGGGGCTGAATATGACTCTTGGGGGGGCTTGCCCCTACCTCACTACGGCCCTAAATAACTCCCCCATTGATGTATTTTCAGAATTTTTTTCGCTGAAAACAATGGCAGTCATGCTGCCGCTTAGAAAAAGCAACCTAACAAACAATGCAGTTTATTTATACCTAACCGTGGTGCCTGCAGCTAACGATCAGTCTATATCAGTCCGTTTCTTTAAACGAATAAACTAAAGTACGACGTCGTAACCGGATGAGAGCGGGAGAATTTCTATAAAACTTAATATACAGATATTTTCCGCGGTAAAAATGAATTGACTTCTGTATAATAATTATCTAACGTGTTTTTGTCTTTCAAAGTTAATAGTGTTGCCTTAATGCAGTGAGCCTCTGCAGGCCTTTCAGAAGTCCATATCGTTAACCTAGGAGGCTAAATAGTTGCACACTTATACTAGTACCGTTTACAAAATATAACCTAAAAGAGCCAAATTTTCGATGTCTTCCCTGTAGGTGGGTAAAACGGAGGTCTTTCCAGACCACCTAGATACTGCCCAGTAAACTAAATGGCCGATACTTCAGGTACCTATGGGATCAACCTCGGAACAGATCCTAAGCCCATTTTCGATTAAAACGACTCTTTCCGACGCTAAATGCGATACAATGTTAAATAAATTAATGTGTTTTAAAAAGATTAATTTATTTTCTTTAAGGGTGCTACATTCTCTTTGACAGATAAGGATCCTATATATGCAGGCTGACGCCACCCCCTTTTGACTCTAACCGGTCCTGTCAGTTATCGTCTGCCTTAGCTATTTCACATGTTACGTGGTTGATATTGGATACGCTATTTAGCTGTGAAATAGGTGCTTTTACTTTCAAGGAAGGGTACCCATCTTTCAAGGAGTCTAGAATATTTTAATTTTCGCGAGATCCGAGAAAAGGACGAGGAAGTACCCCCCCCCCTCCCCTCCTCCCTGGTATGTACATTCGTCGCTTCAACTGGGAATAAGAAAGATTTCTAGAAGGGTGCTGTTGCCAACCTGTATATTTAGGAGTCTTTAAATACCTTTAATATTAGTTGTTCTAAAAAGAAAGCAAAGCTCCTATATGGCCAAAAGTTTTCGGTTACCCCTCTGCAGAAGTGGATGTTGCTAAGTGCGTCATGGAACGAGATAAAAGTGAGCACCGCAGCCTCGTAGGGTCATAAACGTGCATTAAAAAGACAATAAGTAAGTCGGCGGAGCTGAGTGAGTTTGTACGTGATAATTGGATACCATCGTTGCAACAAAACGGTTTGGGACATTTCGACATTGCTGTAGGGTCATTGTAAAATGTACACGTCTGTGATCTACAACTGCAAGAACACGAAGTGGTAGGCTGCAGAAACTCACAGATCGCAGCCGTCGAACCCTGAAGAGGGTGGTGCTAAAGAATCGCAAGACTCCGGTGGCAACAATCACTGATGAGTTCCAAAATGCGTCTGGCGTCGTCTGTAGCACCAGGAATGTTCGTTGGGAGCTAAAAGGATAGGTTTCCACGGTCGTGTAGCCACTCACAAGCCCAACGTCATCATGGTCAATGCGAAACGTCGGTTGCAAAGATGCAAATCTCACCGCCATTGGACTGTGGAAACAAGTACTTTGGAGTGATGAATCCCGTTACACTGTCTGGCAGTCCGACGGACGCGTCTGGGTTTGGTGGGTGCTAAGCGAACGCTTCCTATCCGAGTTTATTGTGCCAGATGCAAAGTAGTGGCGTCTTAGAGTGGGGTTGTTTTTTGGGGTTCGGCCTGGTCCCTTAGTTTCTGTGGCGGAAAACATGAACGCTACGATATATGTTGACATTCTTGGCAACTCAGTACTTCCAACTTTCAGGCAATAGTTCGGGAAAGGTGTCTGTATCAACAGGATACATGTTCTGTCCACACAGCAAAGGCTGTGCGAACGTGCTTTGCAGAAATGAGTGTTGAAAACTTAGACTGTCCTTCACAAAGACCCGATCTGAATTCCATGGAACACCTCTGGAATGAATTGGAACGCAGAATACGCGTCAGGCCACATCGCCCATCTTCCGGGGAGGCCGAACTCACTGCAAGAAGGCAATTCCTGCTGAAATATTTCAAAAGCTGGTGGAAAGTCTCTCCAGAAGAGTGTAGGCTGTGATGGATGCAAAAAGTGACCCCCAATATTATGTGCAACATGCCTCGCTGATTCCACAATGGTAGATATCCGGATACTTTTAGCCATGTAGGGTACAAACATTATACCTTTATACAGTAATAATAGCAAGCCTAAATATATTTGTAGAACTGTATAAAGCTTCATAAAATGTGTTTTCTTTTTTCTTTCAGGTGAACAGAACGAAACAAATCTATGAAAAAAATTGCATCCTATTTTTTTAAACGAAAGGCTGATCACCTGGACACGGGCTGTGAACTCGTTACTGATGGGGATTCTTGGCTCAACTTGGAAACTGTTTCTTCAGAAACCCCCATCACAAGGAAGGGATGAGAAGACACCCAACTCTCACACGTGACTTCTTTATAAATGTTTTTGCAACATTCCTTCCCTTCGATTTCTGCCGCTGATCGTTCACAGTGCTCGCTTCGAAAATTCGATTCGAATTGAATTCCAATCAAGAACTACGCAACTAATCGACAAAATATATTCTAATTAGAACGTGGAAATTGTTCCTATTCATTAAGAAAGCGTCAATGAAAATAAAAGTAAAATTTTTAGTATACATTTTAAAGTTATTTTTCTAAAAAATTTTAAAGATAAGTTTTCGATGCAAGTCAGCAGAAGGCTCCATCACGATTACTTATTTTGCTTCTTATTTAAATATTTGTTGAATATATTTAAGTTTTTAATCTATGCATGAAAAAGAAGTTTTGTGTAGAGCCCACCAAATAATTGTAGAACAGATTATCGTCCCATGAGATTCAGGGCTGCAAAGCGGAGGTGCGAGATTCGAATAACTTGGAATTTGACTGATAGAGAAGTTTTCTTTTCAGTGAAAGTCATTTTCTATTTCGAAGCAATTTTAAGTTTAACGCTATTTGTTGTCAGAAAAGTTGTTGATATGTTATTTTGGGGGTGAAATTTTTCTAAAGGGTTAAATCTGAGTTCAAGCAGTAATCCAACACATCTCCGACCAAACTCCAGTTCTAGGGAATCGGCGTCCAGGGTGTGTTGAAGACCCAGACCGTCCGACTCATCCAGAGGACTAAGAGCAACTATTTGGACGGCCGGGCGTCCAGGGTGTGTTGTTGTTGTTGAGACCCAGACCGTCCGACCTACCAGAAAGGTGTAAGGTAACTGTATGGACGGCCGGGAAGTGCCACCTAATTTAGACCGGAACCCAGTGGGGAAGGCATCCACAGGGACCGTACCCTCCTTCCCCTACCAGCAACCTCTCGGAAGGACTTACGGACCCACATGTTTAACGTGATCGTACTCCACATGAACACGGCGGCATTTGTGGCAGCGTGCAAATCTAGCGCGCAAACCACGGGAATACCGCACCCGAGATGGCCAACAGCACGCGGCGTTCCGAGGTGGTCACTCACCAAATACTAACCGCGCCCGATGCTGCTTCACTTCGGTGATCTAACGAGAACCGGTGTTTTCAGCACGGTACGGCCGTTGGTGCAAAAGCAGATTATTTTTATTCGTTACCGACATCGTAGAACATGTCACGAGTTTGCTTAATTTTATGGGTCAGTTTTAGTCGAAGAGAGATCTATTTGAAACTATTTTACATTTATCATATCAATAATCATTTTCCGTTTACATGTGAGGCGGGGCTGCAGCATTGCGTCAGTCACTGCTACGGAAGAAATCTCCGATTATTCTCTCGGCCTCAAAGAATTCTTTTGGGTATGGTGGCACAGGGCTGGATCAGCAATCTAAAGGTTCCGGGTTCAAACTTATCGGAGATTCGAGGACCCCCACACATTTAACGAAAATTTTTATTTCAGTATATTCATAGCTTCAATGAAGTTATTCAAGAATCAAAGAAAATGTCTTAGTTCAATCATTTCTGTAGAAGGATGAGACAGGGTTGGGCATGGGCGCCTATAGGAGAGGGCAATAATGCTCAAGTTCCAAAAGTGGTCATCAATCTAATCCATGTTGTTTATTTTGAAATTTGCCTCACAGACATTAGTGGTTTGCCCCCACCTGGAAAGAGTTCCATGGTGCCCATGAGATTGGGTTCTCATACAGGGATCAGAACTACCTTTATTTTAACATTGTAACTATCTGATTTCTTTTTTCGTAATCTACATGGCGTTTAATGGATTAAATTATGACCTGCTTTATTGCTTAATGAAATATGATTCTATCAAAAATAAAAGCAGAATCCACTTCAACGATAAGAACTTGCAATTTCGTCCCATAGCTCCACGGTAGAGCGTCGACTGGCTCGTTCGGAGATCCAGGGTTCGAGTCCCGGTTGGGGCAGCAAGGTTCTTTACAATGGCTCCCGAGCAAATCAATCCTGTAGATTAATGCAAAGATGTCGGAGTTCTGAAAGTGACCCTAGTGCGACTCATACGGATTCAGTAGACTCTGGAAGATGAAACGCAATGGAGAGGATTCAAATAGAGAAGATAATGACCACGCAGGATACTAACATGGGTAAAAATAATAATAGCAGGAGGCTAACCTGAGGTAAAAATAGCAGGAGATGGTCAGTCAGAGGGTCAGTTGCCCGTCAATCTGACATTAGAGGGTGGAGAATGCAAAGTCCACTTCGACAATAAGAGCTTGCAATTTCATCCCAATAGCTCAACGGTAGAACGTCGGCTGGCCAGATCATAGATCCAAGGTTCAACACAACACTTTGAAGGCTCAAATACTGGGAGAACAAGTGGAGTTAAACTTAAAATAGATTCGAAAGTAAATGCTAAATATCCACTAGGTGTTTAAAAGTTTCAGTTTCAAAATTAGGACGAGTGCTTGCTCTACGACAGAAAAATTGACCCTTTTCTAAATCAGTTTAAGATTTGAACTGCTTTTGTTAATCATTATCAGCGATATAGCCCGTATAATCTTATATTACAGAAAGAGCTTCTGGGTGCCACATGCTATTCAGCTATATCTTTGATATTCCACACTATCACAGTAAAAGAAAATAGTCATCGACGACACAATAAAAAGAACTGCTGTTCTTGGAGTATATAATCAATTATTTTTATCTAAAATACCGGTTCTCTTTCTTCCGCGAAGATAGGCAATTATCCCAGCTCAGAAATGACGACCGCTAGGTGGTGCTAGTTATCATCTAAAACAACGTTGTTGTTTTTCCATTTGAGTGCATGTTTTACCTTGGAGGATTCGTTGTATTTATTTGATTTTGATCTTGTTTTCAAATTTTTTGCCTTTGATTTTCTTGTATTTTTAAAATGTAATATCTGGCTTTTACTATGGTTATTGTATAGTGCCCTTTTGGGCATCCAATAGCATGAAAGACTATATCAATATTTTTGAATTTCCTGCGGAAGTCAATCGTCAAGAGAAATGGATTAAAGCAGAGGCTTTTAGGAGAAAGTTTGTATACGTGTATAATATCGGTACACATTCAACTGTCAACATATCTAGATTGAAGTGTGACCATTTTAAATCTATCTTGTTCTTAATCATTAAGAAGTTATTGGCTTTTCAAAGAAAGTTTGTATACTTGTATAATTTCGACACACATTAAACCCTCTTCCCGGCCGTCCAAATAGTTGCTCAAGTCCATTGGATGAGTCGGACGGTCTGGGTTTTAACACATTTAACGCTAATATGAACAACGGATCCATAAAGAACCATCACTGCTAGTTGACGCAATCAAACATGGCAAATATTGACTGTGGTTTATATACTTTGTATATAGCACTATAAATTTAACATGTTCATTAAAAATTTCATGTTGATATCTATAAAGAATATTTGTATGTTTTTTCACATCTTATTGTTTGTAAATTCAAATCGGATTTAATTTTACAATAACCCTGGGCGAAGCTCGAACTTCTATCTATCAATGTAGAAATGTCAAGATATCAAATTCACATTGTCTATGGTCTTTTAAATCTTCACCTTGTTCTAGCTGTCACCGCTAGATGGCGATACATAACATATTTTGTGAGTGTATCCCTTTTTAACAATAGATAAGAGGGAAATAACAGGGCATTTCAGATAAAGGTGGCTATGCTATAACTAATAACTGTTTATTTCAATTCAAACGGACCGAATTAAGTCTCATGGAATGTTCGTAATGCTACAAATCCCACTTTTAAGACCTGTGTACTTGGAAGACACAGTGTGTGGATGGAAGACACAGAAAAAAGGTCCAACACCTGCAAGTAACATAATACTTTGTTGCCGCGCGTTTCTTCTATTTTGAAAATCTTTGTATACATCCATCTGAAAACGTCTTGTAAAGAAAATGAATTGTTGTCATCTGTCAGTTAACTTTATTGGATCATGATGCAAATAAAATGTGTGGTTTTGGTAATGTGTTGGCCTGCCTTTGTCACTTTTGATTTCAGGTATAAAGCAGCTGATTGAAAACTCTCCATATCCTGAAAATAATTGTCTTGGATAAAAGAGCGTTTTGTCTTTTAACATGATCCTAAATATTGAATAAAGTTAAATAAACTAAACATGTCACGTGATGAAAAGTGTCGCCTCTTATCTTATTTGAAGCATTTTTACTTACTCATACTATACAATGTAGAGAAAGTATTGTTTCCACGAAATTTTTCGAATTCGAAATTTGAATGCCAATTTATGTTTTAAAACTTCCTCAACACGTTTCGACTATTTTTGGAGGGATGTCCGTCCGTCTGTCTGTCTGTGATCCATTTCTTATATATGTTACCGGCAAAGTGTGAACAGCAGACATTGTATAGAATGCGTGACGTTTTTAGACAAGTGTGAAATGTCTGTTTTATTTTAATGTTTTACATACTTTCCCTAGGCATTATATAGGATGACAAATACTATTTCAGCAAAGTGTGAAAAAGGCTTTTATTGAAAAGATGCAAGTGAAAAAGTAAGCAATACAATATGTTAGATACGAGATTTTTTCTACAGAAAGAAAAAAATCTGATGTGGGCAGTATATAACTTTCCCTGCAGATTCAAGATCGTTTTTCTTTATTTATTCAATAATTCAATACATTGAGTTTAATTGCACAAAATAACACTAAATTTCCACTTTTAAATCCATTTTTGTTTTTATTTGGTCATTGGACATTTTTTCAAAGGCGGCGTAACAAAAAGGCGAAAAATCTCAAATATCTCAAGAACAGTTAATCCTAGAGTAATTGAGTTGGTCTTATTCTTTTACATTTTACAAAATTACGTATGAATCAAACATTTAATTAATACATTTGAGCATACGTAATCTCTCATTTTAGATTTTGGCGATTTTTGCAGGCCATTTCGTAAAAAAGTCAAGTTATTCTTTTCTGGATCGTACCAAAATCTAATCAGCACCAGAGTAATTCACAAGTGACTACCAAATTTTGTGAAATTTGGTCAATTAGATTTTCAGTTAGCGTGGATACAGGCAATTTTTGCAGGCCATTTTGCAAAAAAAAAAAAACGCTGGTTCTTTTAATCCTAATTGTACCAAAATCTAATCAGCGCTAGAGTCACCCACAAAGGACTTACCTACCAAATTTTATGAAATTCGGTTCATTAGTTTTTGAGTTAGAGTGGATACATACCTTGCACAGACGTCACGCTAAAAATAGTTTTTTCGTGTTCTAGAGGTCCCAAAACGTGTAAATCCATCGAAAACTCGAGTTGTGATTTTTGGCATGATTCTAGCACTTTCCTTATACATTACCATGTATTGCAGGAAAAGTAAACAGACCAGTGCTGAACTACTTGTTGCTACTAAGTAGACTGGAATGGGTGGTATAATGGTAGTAAATAGTATAATCCCTTTTTCATTTTTGGCGATTTTAGGTGAGATTCTGGCACTCCCTGCTATACATTACATTCTGGCCACTCCTTCCGCGTCTTTTGCCACCAAGGTAAAAGTTGCAACATTCCATTCTGGCAACGTTTTCCGCTTTTATGTTGATCTTCTGTCGTCCTTTTTCGCCGTTTGTGCAACAGTTGATCTGTAGCCATTCAAACATGGACCTACGCCCGCTATAAAACATCACAGAATCCGGCCCCGCTGGCTATCGGAGATCGCACGTAAGCAGTAGCTGTTTGTTGAAACCCAGACCGTCCGACCTACCAGAAAGGTGTAAGGTAACAGTTTGGACGGTCGGGAAGCAGTAGCTGTTTGTGCAACAGGTGTTCTGTGGCTCATAGAGAACATCATGAAAATCAGAAAATTTTCTTATTTTTACCTTGGCAACAAAATGGTGACAAAAGACGCTGAAAAGATTGCCAGAATGGAATGTTCTCCAAATCACTACATTAAACGTCAGTACCGGTAGGCTTGCGTCACTGCCTATAGTTATTTGCTATTGTGCCCATCTGCCTTTCGGCATTCTATAGAATGCCTAATTTCACACTCTGCTGGTAACATATACACGATAGTGACCACACATATTAATGGATTTTCACAAAACCTGCTATAAAAATATCTGACTTTGTTACTATATCTGACTTCGTTAATCAAAGCATCTAGAGCACGAGAAACATTTTTACTTTCCCTGCAATACATGGTAATGTATAGGGAAAGCATTGGAATCATACCACAACTCGAGTTTTCGACTGATCTACACATTTCGAAACCTCTAGAATGCGAAAAAACTATTTTTAGCGTGACGTCTGTGTGTGTCTGTCTGTCTATGTGTCTGTCTGTGTGTCTGTGCAATGTATGTATCCACTCTAACTCTAAAACTAATGGACCGAATTTCATAAAATTTGGTCGGTAAGACCCTTGGGTGTGACCCTGGTGCTGATTCGTTTTTGGTACAATTCGGAAAAAAAGAACCCGCCTATTTTTGCGAAATGGCCCGCAAAAATCTCATCACTCTAGTTGAAATACAAATTGACCAAATTTTACAGAATTTTGTAGATAAATCACATGTGGGATACTCTGTTGCTGATTAGATTTTGGTACGATTCGGAAAAGAACAACCTGCCTTTTTTTACGAAATGACTCTCAAAAATCACCAATATCTAAAAAAAGACTACGTAGGTTCAACTGTATCCATTAAATGCTTGTTTTATACGTCATTTTTGACGAGAAAAAGAATAGGAACAACTCTATTACTCTAAAACTAACCGTTCTCGAGATATTTGAGATTTTTCTCATTTTTTATGCCGCCTTTGGAAAAATGTCCAATTACCAAATAAAAGCAGAAATTGAATTAAAAATGCATATTTAGTGTCATTTTGTGCCATTAAACTCAATGTAATGAGTTTTTAAAGAAATAAAGAAAAAAATAATTTGAGTCTGCTAGGGAAGTCATGTGCTGCCCACATCAGATTTTTTAACTCGAGCAAAAACTTCGAAGTTTATTCAAAATTATATATATATATTTTAACATGGCAGTATGTGGGACAAAATTGGATATATTCATACATAAAAAGGAATGTTTATGGCTCAATGATCACAACACAAAATGGTCGATCCTATCATAAACCAATGTTTTGAAGCGTTTATTTACATTTTCACTGGTCATACACACTTACGAAAGCAATCCTGCCTTAATTTATAGCTTAGAGAAAAACTTTCCTATTTTAAAAGAGCATCCCCACTATCGTGGACAATTATTAATAGTTAAAATTACCACCACACTACTTATAAAACCATTTTCTTTTTATTCAAGTGTCCATTTAAAATCGAAACTAAGATGAATTGCCAAAGTTGCGAATTTAATAATCTGTGGGCAGCACATGACTTTCCCTACAGACTCAAATTTATTTCCCCTTTATTTCTTTAATAATTTATTAAATTGAGTTTAATGGCACAAAGTAACACTAAATCTGCACTTTTAATTCAATTTTTGTTTTTATTGGGTAAATGGATATTTTTTTCAAAGTCGGCGTAGCAAAAATGCAAAAAAACTCAAAATATCTCGAGAAAGGTTAGTTCTAGAATAATGGAGTGTGTCTTATTCTTTTCCTCGTCAAAAAGTACGCATAAAACAAGCATTTAATGGATACATTTGAGCATATGTAGATTTTATTTTAGATTTAGGCGAATTTTGTGGGCCCTTTAGTAAAAATAGGCGGGTTCTTCTTTTTCGAATCGTACCAAAATCTAATCAGCACCAGGATATACCGCAGGTGACTTATCTACAAAAGTTCGTGAAATTGGATCCATCAGAATTTTAGCTAAAGTGGATACATGAAATTTTTGTGGACCACTTCGCAAAAAAAGACGAGTTGTTTTATCCCGAAGGATAGCCAAAACTAATCAGCACCAGGGTTACACACAATGGACTTATCTACCAAATTTTGTTAATTTTGGTTCATTAGTTTTTGAGTTAGAGTGGATATATACATTATATAGACAGATATTGTATAGACAGGGAAAGTAAAAAGTGGGTTGCAAAAAAGTTCAAATAAAAAGTTTTAACCAAAGTTAAAAGAGGGTCGATTGAACCAATGGGATTACAGCGCTCTTAGCAAAGAATTTAAAAAGCGAGAATGACGCACTCGGCAACAAGGCGAGATAGACGCAAAAAAAAAAACAATTACAAGGACGCTGTGCTTTATATAATGAGTAAGAATTGGCACTCGTTTGGTTACAGAAGGTACTACGGTTATGGGCACTAGGGTTATGGGATTGAACGCACTAGGTTCAAACCTTTAAGGTAACCTATTAGTTTAAGCTGACGGAAAAAGGAGATAAAGGGTTTTATCGGTTCCAGTCAAGCCACTAACAGGGTGATTTCAGATAACAGATATCGTTTTCTATTTATAGCATTGCATTCTATTTATTGCATTAAAAATTTACGTCCGTGAAGTGCCCCCCCCCCCTCTCTCCCAAGAAAAGAAACGTCTATAAATCAATAACGAAAGAAGCACAAACTAACATTTTGCGGCACAAACTAGCACAGACGAAGTTCAAACGATTGCAGTATATTTTGTTATTTGTGCTTTTCCATGGGGGGGGGGCAGCAATTTCACGGAGTTAAATTAAGGAAAATGCTATAAATCGAAAACGAAAAGAGCATGAAAGAAAATTTTTACAGCACAAACAAACACAAACGAATGGCATAAACGTTTTATCGAAATTCGTTAAATTACTTTTACGCAAACAAATCCAGTCTGCGCCCCCCCCCCCTGCAGACAAATAAAAGCTTTATAGTTCGAATATGAAAAGGGTTCAGAGAGAAACGCAGCACACACAAGCACAAATGAAGTACAAACGAATGGCATAAGCGTTTTTTGGAGATTGATGTAATTTCTGTCATGTAAACAATGCCTGAACGTGAAGTAACCCCCTCCCCCCTTCCAGAAAAGAAACGACTATAAATCGGAAACGAAAGAGGCACAAACGAAAATTTTTGCGGCACAAACAAATAGAAACGATTTCACTAGTTTTTGTTGTTTGTGCTCGCCATGGGTGTGTAGGGGGCAATTTCACGGAGCCATTTTGTCTGGGTTTTAGATTAAAAAAGCTAAAAATAATTTAAATCCACAAGGCAGCACGACCAACCCTCACGTCGCCCTGAATCCCCTCATGAAACTGCACATCTACGTCTTAAAAGTGACTGCAAAAAACAGCACTTGAAACAGATTATTAATCGACACGCAGTCGATACCTAGAAGCCTCTATTTAGGCTTACGGTAAATAAGCTTTTCACCTAACGTATACTTTGCTGCAATCAAAAGTCAACAGAGCTGTACTTAATGGAGTGGAAGTTTCTCAGGTGAGCACTTCCCTAAAATCTTTCATTGGAACAGATATAGCATCACCCTGTAATTAGGAAACAACAGAAAAATCATCAACCCCCTCGATTTCAAAGAAATGGTGGTGTTGTGGGCAGGGCAGGACTTTAACTGCATAACTTAGGATTTCAAATAAGTTAGAAAGATAACCGAAAGGAATGAATGGTCTACGCTGGTATAGTACCCACTATAATGCTGGTATAGTCGATGGTATAGTACCCACTATAACGCTGGACTGCAGTAACACGGCAATGCAGTCAGTTCCTTCACACTCGTAAGAGAATGTAGAGAAGAGAAATATCGGCGGTGGCTCCAGTCCGATGGAGCTGAAATGATTTGCGTGAATAACATCTTGTAAAATAAAACTCAACTTCTGAACAAATTAAACAACAAATCAAACAATAATGATCAATCATGCATAAAGCATTGATTATGAAACACTTTTCAATTGCAATGCAATTTCATTTAAACATCTTTAAAATGCGATACATTCAGCGATGATATTTTTAAAATTATCACAATACTACAATAATTTATTTTACTTAAAAACTTAAAACCATGGAGGTAAAAGTAATTGTAAAGTAACTCCATGTTTAAAACTTCGTCGCAATGCTATAAAATTGTTTGCTTTTCTATGTAAAATCAATGAATATTTCATTCATATCATCTATATTCCAAATTCCAGAACTAAATAATTTGGCGTTAAAAAATTCAGCTATTCTTATGCAACTCATCGGTGGCGCAGAATAGAGATGCATAGAAAATACGCAAAAATAAAGCGGTATTAGGACGGACGTAACACTAAATATAAATTTAAAAGAACTTTAAAAATAACACGATTTTGACACTGGGAAAAAAGATGAATGTCCTGTTTTATTTTGAAGTGGGTCACGTGATCTCTCCATATAATATGGGTGTCATTATTATTTTAGTTTTTAATTAAAAAAACTTCCGAACTTATTATGCTCATATTTATTTTATATATTTTATGGGATAATGTGAATATTTCCTAAAACTTTCAAAGCAATTTGCGAATTTTAATCCATAGGGTACAATATATTTCACTTTTACACTCGGGTTCAAGACAGACAGACAGAAAGACAGAATGACCAAAGTCATAAACACTTTTCAACTATGTTGAAAAGTGTTAGAAAAAGAGAGAGCTCGATCCTAAATCTGATTTACTAAATTTTATTTCAAACACTTTTAGAGCTTTCGAAATCTTGCCAATTCTTGCTTATTGTTTATAGCTATCCTTTTCAGTTTTTAAGATTTTAAGCTAAACCTGATACACTTAATAAACAGGATATTTCCATATTTCTTCAACTTGACAAGACGATGACTAGAAAACTAAGAAAACTTTTTCTTAAAATATATATATATATATATATATATATATATATAGCTTTAGAAACTAAATTTCGTCATGCATATTTTAGTCGCTTACTATTTATATCTCTATTTTATATTTTTGAAGATATTTCCAATGAAAATATGAAAAATAGAAAAAAAAATCTCGCGCGGACAGATACATTTTTATATTTTTTTTTTTGAGAAAATAGGACTCGATCAAAAATCTACTTATTTACACTTATAGAGCTTTCAAAAAACTACAAATCCTTGCTTATTGTTTAAAGTTATCTTTTACTTTTTAAGATATATATAAGCATGACCAAAAAATAGTTTCTGAAAATTCGGAAACTACTTTAACTAATAAATATAGATTTCAATACTCAATTTTCTAGTACACATTTTTGTCATTTACTATACGAAGATCACATTGAAATTGCGATGCGGCTAAGTGGTACAAGTTAAACTTATCAACTCTTAGGTGTGTTCAAAGTACTCCCCTCCAACATCAATGCACTTTCGTAGGCAAATTTTCCAAAAAATTAAATGCTTCAAGAAATCCATTTCTTGGAATCGATGAAAAATATGCTTGTTTAGCCTCATCCATCTCGTCTTCGGTATGAAAACGACGCCCACGCATTTATTTATTTTTTAGATTAAAAAATAGCCAAAAGTCACATATAGCGAGATCAGGAGAATAGGGTGGATGTTCTATCACTTTGATGTTGTTTTGTTTAAAAAATTCGACCATTCTTGCCAAATGAGAAGATGCATTGACATGGTGAATGCATAAGTCCCCTAACATTCATTTCCTGAAGAATTTCTAGAAGACACTTAGTGGTGTACCAGTTAGCTGTAACTGTCTTCTGTCTCTCTAGCTTTGTGGCTTTGACCAGACCCGTACTTCTGAAGAACATGGCATACATTACTTTTTCCATGGCTCGTTGTCTTTTCACCATTGTTGTTTTGGAGTTATCTCCAAAGATCCATACTTTACTTTCCTGACGTATTGGAACGTCAAAAAACGGTATGTACGTTTCATCACCAGTTATGATTTTAGAAATAATGCAGTGTCCGCCATCATTAAGTATTCTTAGAGTTTTTTTACTGACTCTGTCACACTCCGCTTTTTGTCCTGTTAAATTATGGAGAACCCAACAACAAACTAATTTTTTCATATGCAGTTTTTCATGAATAATTTTATGTATAGCTGCGGATCCAATGTTAAGTTCCTTCTGTATCATTTGGTAGGTACAGCGATTATTAGCGATTAACATTTTACGAATGGCTGACACATTTTCTGAGACTGCAGCTGACAAAGGTCTCCCTATGTGTTCTTCATCTAGGAGAGAATTTTGACCTTTTCTAAATTCTGTAAGACATCTGAATACAGTGGCATGAGATGGAAAGCATCATTTCCATATACTAATCAAAGACGTTGAATTACTTATTGAATTATAGATTTACCCCCCACTTTAAAATCATAGAAAATCACAGCTCGATAATGCTCTTACGTCATCTCTATTTTCTATTCTTTCACATTCATTCTACGGCAGATAAGTTGAAAACCCAGACCGTCCGACCTACCAGAAAGGTGTAAGGTAACTGATTGGACGGTCGGGAAGTGCCACCCAATTTAGACCGGAACCCAGTGGGGAAGGCATCCACAGGGACCATAAGTTGTAATTGTTGCCACAAATTATCATCTGTGGACATAAAAAAGTTAAAATTTAAATACCCAACCAATATTTTTTTCCAGCGCATATCATCTATGTCTCAAAAATTTTAGTGTAACCCTCTTTCGAGTGAGACCGAAAAATGTGAAGAACACTTGCTCGAAAAATTACGTTTTAAAGTTTTTTTGAAGAAAAGGAGTTGTTCAAGATATTAAAATATTAAAATTATTTTTATATATTCATGTGGAATCGATTTCCGACAAAACCAAAATAAAATGATTTACATATTTATCTAATAAGTTCGGAGGTATAAGCATCCGTGTAGTAAGCGTCAGCTTCGTTAACTTAGCGTTATCTTTGCAATTGTAACGGTATTTTTATCAATCTGAGGTAAAATATCGCCAAGTTGACGGTATTTCGCTAAATGAATTTCTAAGTTCGCCAAATGGATAACTCACCAAACGTGAAGGACAGATGCAGACAAGATCATTTTTTATATAAAAATGACAGTTGGCGAATAGTTAGACGTCAAAAGACAAAACTACTACACAGTGTGTCTTTTCTCGTAAATGGAACGAACTACGAGAATAACGTTAACAAATGTATCGCATAATATTGCATATAAAAAGTGAACCTATTTCACAATAGTTCATACTTTTTAGTTTCCCTGCAATACAGGGTAATGTACAGAGAAAGTATTGGAATCATGCCGAAAATCGCAACTCGAGTTTTCGACGGATCTACACGTTTCGAGACCTCCAGAGCACGAAAAAACTATTTTTAGCGTGTGCGTGTGCGTGCGCGTGCGTGCGCGTGTGCGTGTATGTGTGCGTGTATGTACGTGTGTGCGTGTGCGTGTGCGTGTGCGTGTGCGTGCGTGTGCGTGTTTGTGCGTGTGCGTGTGTGTGTGTGTGTGCGTGTGTGTATGCGTGTGCGTGTGTGCGTGTGCGTGTGTGTTTGTGCGTATGCGTGTGTGTGCGTGTGCGCGTGTGTGCGTGTGTTTGTGCGTGTGTGTGTGCGTGTGCGTGTGTGTGTGTGTGCGTGTGTCTAACTCGAAAACTACTGGATTAAATTTCATAAAATTTGGTAGCTGCGACCCTGGTGCTGATTAGTTTTTGATACTATTCGGGATAAAATAACTCGTCTTTTTTGTTTATATGTCCCGCAAAAATTGCTTGTATAGTTGTATCCAGTCTAGCTAAAAAACTAATAGATTAATTTTTACAAAATTGGGCAATTTGGGGCAATTGTGGGGCAAAATTGGACAATTACACTTATCCTGGCGCTGATTACATTTTGGTACGATTCGGTGAAAAATAACCTACTTTCTTTACAAAATGGCCCGCAAAAATAGTCATAATCCAAAATAAAAACAACGTATACTCAAATATATCCATTAAATACTTGTTTTATATGTCATGTTGAACGATGAAAAGAATATGACAAACCTCATTATACTAGGACTAGCCGTTCTCGAGATAGTTCCGTTTTTTCGCATTTTCGCTACGCCACCTTTGAAAATGCGTCCAGTTGTAAAATGACAACGAAAATTGAATTAAAAGTGCCAATTCAGTGTCATTTAAAATAATTATGGCTGTTATTTTGTGCCATTCAACTCAATTGAATGAATTATTAAAGATATAACATGAACGTGAATATGAGTTTGCAGGGAAAGTCATGTGCTGCCCACGTCAGATTTTTAATTATATGTGCATAAGTTTATTTGAAAAAGGTTAACGAAAACGGTTAAATATGCAATATTTCGAGAACGGTTCATGCTAGCGTTCTAAAGTTTGTCAATCATTTTTTATTAAAAAAATTACATAACAAATGATTATTTAAGAAACATTATTGAAGGTTGTGATTTTTTCAAAATTCATTCGCAAATTGGGGTATGTTCCGGACATTGGATTGCGTTTAAACTTAACAGGCTCTTCCAGTATTTTCTTATCGTAATTTTTGACCGCAATTTTGTTCAAATCGCTTCATTCGTTGGTGTAATATTGTCTCCACAGAATCACAGACACACACACATCTCCTCAGAAACGTTCAATTCGAGTTTAGGTATGCTTGAAACGTGTGGTTCCGTCGAAAGCTCGAATTGGAATGTTCGACTCCCGTCCTATTACCTTCCCTGTACATTATACTATTTATATAGGAAAAGTAACAACACTGCATCAGAGATCGAACGTTCTGGTCAAGATCTCGTCTCTCAGTTAGATGTGAATGTCAGATTCTTCTGAGAACTTCGGTGATAATGGTGGTCTGCGGGCGGGATAGCCCAGTGATTAACGCACGGGGATTATACTCGGAAAATCCGAGTTCGATTCCCGGCTCTGCCTAAACTATCTCATTGTTTACGCGGCGTACGAGCACTATAAAACCGTGTGTATGAAAGACCTTCTGAGCGGTTAATAACAGGGAAAGACCAGTAGGGTATGTGGATATCTCCCCCCCCCCTCCCAGTGGATTCCGTTCTAAATTGGGTGGCACTATCCCGGTCGTCCAAACAGATACCTTGGACCTTATGGTAGGTCAAACAGTTTGGATCGAAAGATGTCTTCGACCAAAAATTATAGCAACTGTCCAAATGATCCCCGTGTATACGATTACGTCAAATCTATGAGTTCGAAAATCCTTCAGGGAGGTTGATGATAAGGTGATGATGGTAAGGGCCCTGTAGATGTCAATCTCAGTGGATACCGGTCTAAATGGCGTCGTACCTTCCTGGACGTTCAACCAGATACCTAACATATTCAAGTAAGTCAAACGATCTGAATCGAAAAAAATTAAATATAATCGTAGTCTTGTAAAAAACCTTGCTGCCCCAGCCGGGAATCGAACCCTGGATCTCGAACTGGCCGATGTTCAACCGTTGAGTTACTAGGACGACATTGCAAGCTCTTATTGTCGATTTGGACTCTGCAGTCTATGTTACGACTCTCATCCATACAATTAAAATTCGGTTAGCCTATTAGATTAGTTCATAAAATACAGTTAAATAATTTAAGGTGTGTCGTCTTTACATAACCAGTTTAGCTACTTCTGGACTTTTTCAAATAAGAAAGGGGCACTCTTTTATCCAGTAAAACATTTTATTTCCCCTTCAAACACGGATGAGAAAATGCAAACTCGCGTCGACGGCTTTATGAAGGAAATGTAATATTTTAGATTTCGGACAGGAATGTTCTCAATGCATATATTTTTGATTTTATGCGAATGTTGCCGCTCCTACGTCGAAAAACAATTTCCACGAAAGGAGACGAGATGGACTTTTTTACATTTTTCTTAACTTTAAATATCCTATTCCCGCCCCTCGAACCTTCCTGCGCCATCAAAATCTTTCATTTTTCTAGAGTTGAGGAATCCTCAGAAATAAATAAATCCTGCGTTTCCAGCCTTTTTACGACATTTAACAAGTTTAGAATATAAAGCGTTTCTAACCTTCTCACAAACAGTACAATTGGAATGATGGAATGTTTTTCATTAGCGAACGTGTAATAGTCTCTCAGTGGGGTGTCCCCCGTCTTGTCTTTCGTCTCTATCGCAGACCAAACGGTTCCATCGGAGTGTTTTCTCCAGAAGACAGCGGTACGAACATGCTCTCTCTGACGTCACTCGATGGTTGCCAGAATTTCGAGTCAGAAGAAGGATTGCCAGTTTTGGCGATTTCCCTTCCCGAAACTTTGAGAAACATGGCCAAATAACGATTATTCTACGAGATATTAGATAAGTCTGGGAATTTCTACAGAGAGATTTTCAGAAGTTTCTATAGAGACTCTAAAAAAGACCCATCACTCCGCTGGAGTTCACATTGGAGAAGATCCATCACTCCGTGACGAGTTGACACTATACCAGCTACAGTGAACTGTGACTTTTGTCAATGCTTTGAGAATAGTAGCCACGTTTTTGTGAAAGTATTTTTGTCAGCATTTTCGAATAATATCGCTTATTCTGTGAAATGGGTGGAGCATTTAAGTGATGTTTGATTGTATACTGTTCCCGTTTACTTTGTGCTTGTGAATAAACGTTAGTTATCTAGAAACTTGGACTTGTACGTGTATCCTGTGTCTACACCCACGATACTAGAGGATACATTTCGTAACCGTATTTTCTAGATACTGTTACGATCCTGGAATGTTTATTCAAATTAATGAAATTTGCATTTAAATTATTGGAATTTTTATCGACGTGAAAAGCGTTAAAAAAATCCAAATCGAAAAATGAAGACCATTTTTTAATACTGCTGCCAGAAGGAAAATTAAACAGGTGACTTGTCGCCCAGCAGTGATTCGCTATTGAAGAATTATTTATTGAAGAATTATTTCGAAAAAAATAACCTGCCTTTTTCTGCAAAATGGCCCGCAAAAATCGACAAAATCTAAAATAAAAAACTAAGTATGATGAAATATATCCGTTAAATGCTTGTTTTATACGTAATGTTTAACAAAAAAAAGATTAAGACCAACCCCATTACAGTGGGACTAGCCGTTCTCGAGATATTTTCGTTTTTTCTCCACGCCACCTTTGAAAATGTGTCCAGTTACCAAATGAGAACGAAAATTGGATTAATAGTGAATTAAATTTAATTAAAATAAAGAGAATGTGTATATAAGTCTGCAGGGAAAGTCATGTGCTGCCCACATCAGATTTTTTGTCATTGTAACCGTAAGCAACGTTCCACAGAGAATAAAAAAACAGTTAAAACGAATTAACGTCAGGAAAAAATAAACGCAAACACCGGTGGCAGTCTGATTCAAACCAAATATTTATTTATTTTTGGAATAACGTTCCGTCAGCTGATTATCCTACCTTTTGCAACAATACGAACGAAATGCAAACGAATCGAAACAACATTTTATTCGCTATCGACGTTCGTATATTCCCCGGGGCTCTCTTTCGGCCCAAAATCGGATGGAGATAAAAGCTGCACGTGGTTGGCCCATTTTGTTCAGCTGTTAAAAGTTTATTTGGTTCTTAGAACTCGGAAAACACACACTCGCGACAAATTAAATAAAGTGCAGCCGGAGGCTTTACTTTTTAAGAAGCAGCAGTAGGAATGTTATAATTGTACGGCTGCAGCAGCGGCGGATATGAATCGCGAACGCAAAAGTAACTTTTTTTTTTGCGGTTATACATCAGTTTTGCACGAAACAAGCCGCGTTATTGAAAATATATCAAAGAGCGAAGCATTTATGGCTGCTGTAGATGTTTAACTGACGCACTTCCGGGAATCCGAAGCATAACTAAAAAAGATTTCAAACGATATGCGATCCATAAGCAGAGAATTTAGGAGGTGTTAACATTCTAACATATCTCGGATATTATTAAGACAAATTTAATCGGATTAACATTTTAAAGTAGATTCAAGCCTACCCCATACGCCCGTAGCGTAGCGTCTATTGAGGCCAAAAAGCTGTGCCTCCCCAGCTTAAAATCTAATTTAAATACTTATTACATTCCCTGCAATGCATGGTAGTGTATAGGGAAAGTATTGGAATCATGTCGAACATCGCAACTCGAGTTTTCGACGGATCTACACGTTTCGAGACCTCTAGAATACGAAAAAACCATTTTAGCGTGACGTCTGTGTGTGTATCTATCTGTGTGTCTGTCTGTCTGTGTGTGTGTCTGTCTGTCTGTGTGTGTGTCTGTCTGTCTGTGTGTCTGTCTGTCTGTGTGTCTGTCTGTCTGTGTGTCTGTCTGTCTGTGTGTCTGTGCAATGTATGTATCCACTCTAACTCAAAAACTTATAGACCAAATTTCATAAAATTTGGTAGGTAAGTCACTTGGATATGACTCTGGTGCTGATTAGTTTTTGGTGCTATTCGTAAAAACAGAACCCGCCTTTTTTTACGAAATGGCTCGCAAAAATGCCATGTATCCACTCTAGCTAAAATACTAATTGACCCAATTTCACAAAATTTGGTAGATACGTTATTTGTGGGATACTCTGGTGCTGATTAGATTTTGGTATTATTTGGAAAAGAACAACCTGCCTTTTTTTACGAAATGGCCTCATGAATCGCCAAAATCTAAAAAAAGCTACGTATGTTCAAATATATCAATTAAATGCTTGTTTTGTACGTAATTTTTCATGAGGGAAAGAATAAGAACAACTCTATTACTCTAGGACTAACCGTTCTTGAGATATTTGAGATTTTTCGCATTTAATTATGCCACTTTTAGAAAAATGTCAAATTGCCAAATAAAAACAGAAATTGAATAAATAATGCTAATTTAGTGTTATTTTGTGCAATTAAACTCAATTTAACGAATTATTAAAAAAAAAAAAGAAAAAATCTGATGTGGACAGCACATGACTTTCCCTGCAGACTTATATCCACGTTCTGTTTATTTTAATTAAATTTATTTCACTTTTAATTCAATTTTCTTTCTCATTCGGTAACAGGACTTATTTTCAAAGGTGGCGTAAAGAAAAGACGAAAAACTAAAATATCTCGAGAACGGCTAGTCCTAGTGTAATGGGGTTGATCTTATTCCTTTCTTCGTTAAAAATTACGTATTAAACAAGCATTTAATGGATATATTTGAATATACGTAGATCTTTAGTTTAGATTCTGACGATTTTTGCTGGCCATTTTGCAGAAAAAGGCAGGTTATTTTTTTCCGAATCGTACCAAAATCTAATCAGCAGCAGGGTGACCTACAAGTGACTCATCTACCAAATTTTGTAAAATTCGATCCATTAGTTTTTCAGTTAGAGTGGATACAAACTTTTGCGAGCCATTTCACAAAAAAAAGCGGGTTCTTTTATCCCGAATCATACCCAAAACTAATCAGCACCAGACTCGTCCACAAGTGACTTACCTACCAAATTTTGTGAAATTCGGTGCATTAGTTTTTTAGATAGAGTGGATACAAAATCTGCATAGACAGACACACAGATAGAGAGACACATAGACACACACACACAGACGTCACGCTAAAAGTGTTTTTTTCGTGTTCTAGAGGTCTCGAAACGTGTAGATCCGTCGAAAACTCGAGTTGCGATTTTCGGCATGATTCCAATACTTTCCCTAGAAATTACCATGTATTTCAGGGAAAGTAAAAATCTGATGTGGGCAGCACATGACTTTCACTGCAGACTTATATCCACGTTCTCAGTGAATTAAATTTAATTCACTTTTAATTCAATTTTCGTTGATAACTGGACTTATTTTCAAAGGTGGGGTGGAGAAAATACGAAAAAAACTAATATATCTCGAGAAATGTTAGTCCTAGTGTAATGGGGTTGGTCTTATTCTTTTCTTCGTTAAAAATTACGTATTAAACAAGCATTTAATGGATATATTTGAGCATACGTAGCTTTTTAGTTTAGATTTTGACAATTTTTGCAGGCCATTTTGCAAAAAAAAAGGCAGGTTATTTTTTTCTGAATCGTACCAAAATCTAATCAGCAGCAGGGTGACCTATAAGTGACTCATTTACCGATTTTTTTGAATTTCGGTCCATTAGTTTTTCAGCTAGAGTGGATACAAGCTTTTGCGGGCCATTTTGCAAAAAAAGGCGGGTTCTTTTATCCCGAATCGCACCCAAAATTAATCAGCACCAGACTTGCTCACAAATAACTTACCTACAAAATTTTGTGAAATTCGGTGTATTAGTTTTTTAGTTAGAGTGGATACAATATCTGCACAAACAGACACATAGACACACATACAGACGTCACGCTAAAAATGGTTTTTTCGTATTCTAGAGGTCTCGAAACGTGTAGATCCGTCGAAAACTCGAGTTGGGATTTTTGGTATGATTCCAATACTTTCCCTATACATTACCATGTATTGCAGGGAAAGTAAAAATGAATTTGAGTCTGCAGGGAAAGTCATGTGCTACCCACTTAAAATTTTTTAAACATACTTTTATTTATTATAATTTTTTAAATAATTTTGCGAAGATATATGTATTTAGAAAATCATTAAATGTTACTTGCTTAAAGTGACACGATTCAAAGTATTTTCCCCATTAAAACGCATATTTTAATGTTTTAGAAGCTAAAATCATCCAGCCTTCGTCTTCCATAAGGAGACATGACATTAAGACCACCTATTGTTAAACTCCTCTCTAGCCTATTAACTAACATGGGAAGCTAACTTATAGAAGGCGTGACTATTGCTCTCACATTTTCAACTCTTTATAAACAATCAATGATTGGATGTGGGACGCGACGTTTCTTAAGTGAGGAGTAGGTGAGGGTGGGTAATGCAAACGTAACGGGCCCTCTATTTTGGGTCAAACATGATTCTATTAATTACTATTTGTAGAAAATAATCATTATTTGTAATACGAAAGAATTTGAATCATTTTTCACGAATAACCTAGGATTTACCTAACTTTAAACTATCCCAAGACGAAGAAATATACTAATAATGACTACCATTAAACTCCATAATTTGCGAAGTAGACTTAGCTCTTTATATACGCATCAATATGGCGAAGCATCCCCTTGTGTATTTGGGAGTTTTAGAAGAAATAAGCTTTATTTGCCTTTAAAATCCCCTATTAGACGAGAATTTTAGTTAAATAAAAGTGGTTGATCATTTTTAGCGGATTCTTAAGCATATAGTAATTATAAGATATTTTTAAGTTCTCATAGTACAGTATTTGTAAATAATTAGTAAGCATTATTGTTTAAGGACATTGTTGACTAGAGTGATTTTCAACTAAGCTTATGTTCCAGATTTCTTACACATTTTTAGTGCACCTTTTCATACATGGGCGCTGCAGAACGTTTACGAAAGGAGGTGGAGGATGTAAACTCGAAAGCATTATATCACCTCTAACACCATCTCACCTCTGTTATCTTGAATATCCAAAAATATGGTACTTATATTCTTTCCAAGATACTGAATTTTCGTCAATGAGTCGTCATTTTTATTGATTGAGCGCATTTTTATCCATTTAGCGAGATTTTCGTTCATTTGGCAACATTTAAATAAGTCCCCAAGTTGGCAACATTCCGTCCAATCCGTCACCAAAATCTCGCAAGCATTATAGACGGAAAAATAAGTTATTCTTATAGCAGATAATTGACTATTAACGTTCAAATACGAAAGTATTACCCAAAGTAACTTTTCTCATGAATGATCTCGAGAACTACTCGAACTTCATGCTATCGTTCTAAAGTTTATGTCAATCCTTTTCTAAGGACAAATTCCATAAAAAATGTCTATTTGCGTATCTTTATTAAAAGTTTTGATTTTCTGATGATTTTTTCAAAATTTCACTCGAAAATTTAGGGGGGTTCTGAATAATCGATTGTGGTTAAAAACAATAGACTCCCAGTATTCACGGATTATAATTTTGTACCCAATTTCATTCGAATCGCTCCATTCGTTCGTTAGATATCATCTCCAAAGATTCTCACACACACACACATCATCTCAAAGCATCTGATTCGTTTTCAGGGATGCTTGAAACGTGCTCTTCCGTCGAAAACTCGAATTCGAATGTTCGACACCGTCACAATACTTTCCTTATGCATTATATTATGTATATAAGGAAAGTAATAACAGTAGAGTACCTGATGAGATCTTTCAGATCCAGAGTCTCCACATTACTCACAAATCTTCATTTCAAAATTTAATTTTGGAGCTCTCCTCCAAACTGGGAACATTCTATAGCACTGATAAATACTCCAATTCAACAAAACTGTTTGCTCTCAAACTCTGAACACTCGTCCCCTACCGTGATATATATATATATTTTTTTTTCTTTTCCAGAAAGTTCTAGTACATTTTTAACTCCCTCCTGGTATGTAGAGTCGCAGTCGGATCCTCATATATATATATAATCCGCTTACTTCAAAGTTCTTAAGAATTCGCTCTTTCGAGAAACAAAGAGAGAGAACCAAACAGCGAAGGAAGAAGAATCGACAAAAGCACCTCTGTCGATTCACTCATTTTTCGTGTTCGACTCATTAATTAACATTTTTGATTTCTGGCATTAAAATTAATACATGGATCTATTTACCTGAATTTCTATGAAGTCACCTCTGCCATTGTTAAAAATTAAGTAACTACAAGTCAAACGGCCAGGTTTCCGCATGATCAGAATCATAAATATCTGATGTGGGCAACACATGACTTTCTTTATATAATGCAATGAATTTACTACTTTTACAGTTAAAAAAAATGTTATTCTTATAGTAGATACTTATATTCTTTCCAAGATATTGAGTTTTCATCAATGAGTCGTCATTTTCATTCATTTAGCATCATTTTTATCCATTGGGCGAGACTTTCGCTAATTTGGCAACATTTAAGAATGTCGCAAAATTGGCGACATTTCGCTACATTCGTCGCCAAAATCTCGCCAAGCGTTATAGATGGAGAAATAAGTTATTCTTACAGTTGATAAATGACTATTGGCGTTCAAATACAAAAGTATTACGCGAAGTACTTTTTTCATGAATGGAACGAGCCAGATCCACGAGAATGATGTCACCCAATGTTTCGCATGGTATTACATATGAAAAGTGAACATGTTTCTCAATAGGAAATGTTTTTTTTTAATTTTATATAACTTTTCGATAATTTTTTTGAAAAATATGCAATATCTCGAGAACGGTTCATGTTAGCGTTCTAAAATTTATGTCAATCGTTTTCTAATGAAAAATTACATAAGAAATGTCTATTTGTGTAACTTTATTAGCGGTTTTGATTTTTTGATTTTTTGAGGGGGGGGGGAACCCAGGAATTAATTAGTTTATTTTGTTTGAGATTTCTTTTGCAGCGAGGACACAGTCTTTGATTTTATGAATGGAGGTGTGATTTTGACACACCCTGGAGAACCAGGCCGCAGCGTTCCGATGGGAGGGTTTAGAGAGGTGGAAAGGTTTGGTAAGAGGGCAAGAGAAGATATAATGGTCGGCATCGCCGAAGGAGTTACAGGGGCAGTTAGAAGAGGATTTAAGTTTGAAGAAGTGTAGGTAATCCAGAAAGGGTCCATGACCAGTTACAAAGTAGGTAAGAAAAGGGTTGGTAATTTGGAAATTAGTGTTTACAGTGGGGAGATAGATTGAAACTCAAGAGGGTTCATGTGTACGGGGGGAGATGTAATCATTTAGAAAAGATTGCCACGAATTGATGATGAATTTAGAACAGTACTTTTTAAGGAGAGAGTAAGGAAAGGGGATAGAAAGGGGGGAACCTGGGGAAGAGGCTAGTTTTGCATGTAAGTCTGCGACCTCGTTGCCCAGAATGTTAGCGTGAGCTTTTACCCAAATTAGATTAATTAGATGTTTGGAGGCATTTGCCTTAATTTTGATGTTATTAATAAAATTGGACTTATTTTTAATTGACTTAAAAGCTTGGATTGAGGATTGACTATCCGAAAAGATGTTTACTTTTGAGTTATTTTCCTTTGCCCAGGATAGTGTTTACCGATTGTAATTTTTGTACCAAATTTCGTTCGAATCGGTCCATTCGTTCGCCAGTTATCGTCTCCACAGACTCACTGACACACACACACACACACACACACACATCACTTCAAAAATGTTTGATTCGTGATCAGGAATGCTTGAAACGTGCTCTCCCGTCAAAAACTCGAATTCGAATTTTCGACCCCGTCACAATACTTTCCTTATAGATTATGTATATAAGGAAAGCAAAAAGCACAGCGCATGCTCAGAACCTTTGAGTGATACTTACTATGTAGAGAAGTAGCATAGAGAAAGAAAGTATTGTTTTCACGAAAATTTTCGAATTCGAGATTTGGATGCCAATGCATACTTTAGGTTCTTCTGAATACGTTTTGACTATTTTTGGGGTGATGTCTGTCTGGGGTCGATTTCTTGTGAGTAGTTGCTACAAATATGAATGGATTTTTCCCGAAACGCTATCCGGGTTCGTTCATGAAAAATATAGAACTAAATAGACCTTTTTGAAATTTGAACGAAAAGAATGTATGTGTTCATGACGTCGTTGGCCCCCTTGGGAGGAGGTGGGGCAAGTAACTCCACTGATGGGTATATTGCTCAGTTTGGTATAAATTGAGAGATTTAATCAAACTTCTTAAAGTGAAGAGTAGCACGCTATAATTGGAATCGTTTGGACTAACAATGCCGAGTTTTCATTTTTTTTATTTTTACTTTCCTTGCAATATAAGGAAATGTATAGGGAAAGGATTGAAATCATACCGTAAATCGTAACTCGAGTTTTCGACGGATCGACCCATTTTTGGACCTCTGGAACACGAAAAAACGATTCTTAGCGTGACGTCTGTGTATGTCTGTTTGTGTGTCTGTGTATGTACCCAATCTAATTCAAAAACTAATCGATCGAATTTCATAAAATTGGGTTGGTACGTCTCTTGTCGGTGACCCTGGTGCTGATTAGATTTTGGTCCGATTCGGGATAAAAGGACTTGCGTTTTTCTTTGCGAAATGACCTGCAAAAATTTCCTGTATCCACTCTAACTCAAAATATAATTAATCCAATTTCACAAAATTTGGCAAATACGTCACATGAGTTACCCTGGTGCTGATTAGATGTGGGTACGATCCAGAAAAAAAAGAACCTTCTTTTTTTTGCGAAAATGGCAAAAACCGTCTAAATCTAAAATTAAAAGATTATGTATGCTCAAATACATTCATCAAATGCTTCTTTTACATGTAATTTTCGACGATGAAAAGAATAAGACCCACCCCATGACTCTACACCTAGCCGTTCTCTAGATATTTCAGTTTTTCACATTTTCGCTACGCCGGTTTTGAAGTCCAGTTACCCAATGAAAACGAAAGCTGAATGAAAAGTGCCAATACAGTGTCACTTCAATGAATGATGCGTGTTATTGAAACCAATTAAACTCAAATTAATAAATTATTAATGAAATAAAGAGGAAATGAATTTGAGTCTGCAGGTAAAGGCATGCGCTGCCCATGGAAATTTTTTTGAACATTCTGAACATTTTGTAAAATCAGAGACGGCAAACTGTCTCGTCCCCAAAGACTTCGAGGCGCAGAAAATGCCGTGAAAAGACGTACATTGAATTCCACTTCAATTAAAGAGGGACGTAAACCTGCGTTCGATACAGGCGCGCCTCGAGGCTCCCAGTTCAAGGAGGTTGTATCCCGATCTCTTAATCAAAAGCATCATTAGTTAGCAATTACATTGCATTTTCTCAATAGTATGGCCCGTGAGCTCTGCTTACGAATCATATGCAATTGAATTTCAGTCAGTCAGCTAATTGTTCTGGGAACTTTGAAGCGAGATGCGATATTCCAAAATACTACAGACTCTAATCAGTTCTGTACACATTCGCCAACGGGAGTAGGACTTGAGGAATCGAACGAGTACCGAATAAAACTATTTTAAAAGATGAATGCATTTAAAGTCTCGTGACAGAACAATAAGATATCGATTGAACGAGACATTGACAGGGTTCCAAACGATATGGACACGCTACAAAGAGTGAGCACATAAAAGGACATACTGCAAAATGTACGACTTGTTAAGACTATCAATATTATTCAACATTTTGCAGAGTCCACTTCAAAGATAAGAGCTTGACAATCCGTCCCAGGTAGCTCAACGGTAGAGCGTCGGCTAGCCAGTTGAGATGCGGGGTTCGATTCTCGATTGAGGCATCATGGTTCTTTACAATCTGTCTGTCTCTATGCACATTTGTCTCATCATTACGAGAGAATGGCTGTACCCAATCTCATGCAATTTTGTGAGTGGCCGTGAAATAGTCCCACTCAAAATGGAGTCCATGTTTCCAGTTTTTATAACTAAAGGGTTATTGAGACATCAACCCTACAATTAAACTGTCTACAGAGATAGCATTATGCAAACAATTTTTTTCCAGCCAAATCATTTCAAGAAAATGGTATCATGTCGCTTAGCAGCGGATTTAAATAAATCCAAGATGTTGATGCGACAGACTATTTTATTAAATATTTTCCGATTTGAATAATAAAAAAATGTGTATAAAATAAATTGAACTGAAATTGCAATTTTGTGTGAATTATATCCATTATAACCTTCAACTTTAAAGACGGCGGGGGTGATTGATATTTTCAAGTTATTGCGTCATCTATACTAAATACACTGATATAGCTTCTAATCTACGAGAATATAAGTATATCTCCCCATACAATTTACCGCTTTCATTTCGGCATATATTGATTCTATTCAATATTTTTGTAAATTTGTTTACAAACGGGACCAGGCTGTTTCATTCTTCAGATCTGCCTGTGAAGATCCATTTATATACAGCGAGAAGAGAAATTCTTAAACTTCTCTTTAGGAGCATTCATTTAAATATTTTAATCGAATGTTTTGAATAACAATGTCATTTAGAATACTATAGGAATTTGCACTTGATTGTGAATTTTAAGTTTCTTTATATTGTATATTTCGTACGGAGAACGGGTATACTACTAGTCACAGAATACTGTGCTGTACTATACAGATGACTACGTTCATGAAATAGTCCTCCCATTCATTTTCAAAATGTTTAACTTTTTAAATTTTTATACGACCTCCTTAGACACATTGGGTCAATCAGAAATTTTTTATCTTTAATGCAACAAGATCATTAAAGAAACCGCATATCTATATCCTTAAAATCCACTGAATTATGATAAAGGAAAAAATCTGACTTATGCCACTTTTCCGTACCATGTGAAAGCTGTTTCATCCGTGAAAATAGGGATTATAAGCAAATGGACGATGGAAATTGTGTAGATCAAAAATACGTTAATATCTGTCAAAATTGTTTATCAAAAATGCATCTAAATAAATCGTTACACAGACAGAAATCATATAAAGCAGTGGTACTCACTACGCGATTGGATATCCTATGTATTATCATCCAGTTTTATCTTTTTTGTGATGTCACAAATTTACATTTCTAATTTGATATAGGGTCCCCATTCACAATTTTTAATCAAATATAACTCGCTCAATTTTAAAGATACAGATATGCGGGTTCTTTTAATGATCTTGCTTGCTGCATTAAAAATAGAAAATTTCTTATTGATCCAATTTGTCTAAGGAGGTTGTATAAAAATTTAAAAAGTGTCACTTTTTGAAAATGAGTGGGAGGACTATTTCATGAGCGTAGCCTTATTTCCTTCCTACCATACTTTCAACATTTTTGCAATTTACATTGCCCACTTATCTCCAACAGCTAAAGAATTAAAGCGCAATTCGATCTTTTAGGGACACCCTGTATATATTAGTCTAACTTGACTCTTTCTTCGGAAGCTCTGCTACCCAGTAAACTTCCTCTTTCTCTCTCTCTTTACTTTTCATTTTTTCTTTGACGCTACTTTTTAATAGTAATTCGATCGACGTTTAATAGTAGTTCTGTCGGTAATGCAGACCACGCCTACGAGCCATGGACTCAACCAATCAACCACAAGCATCGGCGGAAAAGTATGCCCAAACATCGCATTGCTATTTTTTCAAGTACTAAAAAGAACAACAAAACTATTCGATGTGGGGGATACGAAGGTTTTCCCTCAGGTGCTTCAAAATGCAAACGTCTTGGATCCTTGGATATTAGTCAAGGATCAAGGAATTTAATTAGTCCCTGGGTTGGGAAAATCCCAGCGCTTTACCTCCTGCGGAAATTGAGTGGGGATAGATAAATAAATTTTTGAAAGTAGAGAAAATTTAGAATAACAGGGTGCTCTTCATCACTGCGTTAGAAAATTTCTAATGCAGAGCCTATTAGAGACTAAATAACTTTTTTTAAATAATGCCGTAAAATTAAAATACATACCACGAAGAGAAGAGGAGAAAGGACTATGGTATTTCAAATACTGAATGCCAAAGCGTACTCACTCTATCTGCTTCACACACTACGCAATCACAAGTGTCGCAGTACTGTTTCAATTGAATCCGCTCATCTGTAATCCGCTCTTCTGTAATCCGCACTTCTGTAATCCGCACTTCTGTTCAACATAACTGTCAGACGATAGACGTAGATCGTAGATTAGGTTACAACAAGTGTCAAAGACATTTTGAAAGGAGTATCGAACGTATACCGAAGGTCAGACAACAAAAGAGATGACACTAACATAAAGCAGCGGTTCCCCAATTTTTTAAAATCAATGACTTTTTATTAAATTAATTGAATAAAAAATCCCTTCCCCCTTGACATCCTACATTAAAACAGACCCTATATATCTTTAAAATACTAAATATAAATAAAAGTTAGATGTCATAAAATAAACATTTAGTTAGTAGCAAAGAAAGACATTGAGTGAGGTAAGAATGTAAGAATTATCAGTTCAGGAAATTTGCAGCAGATGTAAATATATAACCACACTGTGTTTATCGGTATAACCACACATTCTGGTAAATTAAAAAAAATTTGAAAGAAAGTAATTTATAAAAAAAAATCTCAAAGAAAATTTTTATGCAAAATTTGGATGAAATTTCATATCACTAATAAAAATTTAATGCTTTTATCAGGGGGGGATGAGTATACCTCTTATGGGTAGGGGTTAGCCCCCACCTGGATACGACTGGCTTTAATGCGCTTATTTAAAAAACCGGTCGCGTAAGGAAAATTTTAGGACACCCAGCTATTCAAAATATTATTTTCTGAAGTAATCGTGCGTGGTGTTTGAAAACTAGAATGTAACAATCCTTCATTGGATATTTTGGCCATTTTACGAATTCGTGGCAATATGGGTGGATGAATCGAATTCTCACATAAATTTTGAATAAAATTCAAGTATTCGTCGAAACTCTCATCGTTTCATAAACCCTCGAAATATGACAAGAGTGTATAGATAGAAGTTGTTTCTTTTTTCCTGAGAATGAATCGATTTTAATTGTAACTATTTGGAGATCTCTTCTGCTGACGAAAGCAGTTTCCACACAAACATTGAATCCAAAATAGACAAAAAGCAGCTCCAATGAATGCCTCAGTCCTGTCGTTTGCCGGCCCACATCAGAATTTTTTTTGTAAAGTTCCCCTCATTCTACGAGAACTTCATAAATAGAAAGGATGCTTTGAATAGACTTTTTTCGGACACTCCATCTGGTGTGACACAGGGGTTTTAAAGAGGTAGACGTAGATTCGTAAGAATCATCTAAAACATGACGCTATTTAAAAAGTTCAATACGTTTTGTAGAGCAACGTACCCGAGTGGTTATTTCCTAATAACATGTGCTTCAAAACCATACTGGAGAGCAAGAGAAAAAAAAACCAGTTTTCTCGGGGAAAAAAAATATGTGCCATCTCATATTTTCTTAGCGCTTTTATTATTTTTTGTGTGGAGAGAAAGCTATAAATTTTAGCAATATATGTAATTAAATTTTAGGGGGATGGACATTGCCCCAGTGCAGAATTTTAGAGGGAACAGCTAACCCCACTTACCCTATGGCTCAGTTGCAAGTGCTGGAAATAAAATGCAAACTAAGAAAAGCTATATTTCAATCTGGATCGATTTCAACGCGTTTCTCACCCCCCCCCCCCCCCCCAGCGATAGAGTCCTCAAACCGAATTACGAGCTGCGCCTGCAAATAAAAGCGACGCGCAAGCAATTTATTATTAGCTTATTTTTCCTAAAAAATCGACAAGCATACAAATTTGCATGATGTAGAATTGAAGATCGCCGAATGCATTTCCTACTCACGGAAGAAAACAAATTTTTTGCAGAGCTCTCATTAATAGTTTTTCGCAATCCACGCCAATGCAGTTAGTTTGTTATGTATGTACCTTTTACGAACGTTGGTATCTTTGGAGCGAAAGAAAACGCATCCAAATATGGTAGAACTCTCCCATTTCAAAGAATGCCGCCTTACGTGTTTTCCATAAGGAATGGATGCAAATATTTTTTTTTAACTTTGCTTGATTTTTGTTTGAAAAAATGATGTGAGCAGCACATGACTTTCCTTTATAATGAATTGACTCTTTTGACAGTAGAAAAAAAAATATGATGTGAGTAGCACATGACTTTCCTTATATAATGCAATGAATTCACTACTTTTACAGTTAAAAAAATGTTATTCTTACAGTAGATATTTATATTCTTTTCAAGATGTTGAATTTTCTTCAATAAGTCGTCATTTTCATTGATGTAGCGTTATTTTTGTTAATTTGGCAACATTTAAAAAAGTCGCCAAGTTGGCGGCATTCCGCCCAATTCGTCGCCAAAATCTCGCCAAGCGTTATGAACGGAGAAATAAGTTATTCTTACAGCAGATAAATAACTATTGGCGTTCAAATACAAAAGTATGACTCAAAGTATCTTTTTTCGTGAATGGAACGAGTTAGATCCACGAGAATGATATCATCCAATTTATCGCATAATATTACATACGGAAAGTGAACATGTTTTTTAAGAGTTAATATTTTTTTTATTTTACTTGATTTTTTGATACATTTATTTGAAAAATGTGCAATATCTTGGGAACCGTTAATGCTAGCTTCCTACAGTTTATGTCAATCGTTTTTTAAGGAAAAATTACAAAAGAAATGCCTATTTGCGTAACTTTATTAAAGGTTTTGATTTTTGGATGATTTTTTCAAAATTTCACTCGAAAATTTAGGGGGGTTCTGAACATTCGATTATGCTTAAAAACAATAATCTTCCAATATTCATGGATTGTGATTTTTGTACCAAATTTCATTCGAATCGCTTCATTCGTTCGTGAGACATCGTCTCGACACACTGACTGACACACACACACATACTTTCACACACACACATACTTTCACACACACACAGACATCACCTCAAAAATATTCGATTCGTGATCAGGGATGCTTGAAACATGCTCGCCCGCCGAAAACTCGAATTCAAATGTTCGACCCCTTCACAATACTTTCCTTATGTAGTATCTTTTCTCATGAATGGAACGAGCTAGATCCACGAGAATGATGTCACCCAATTTATAGCATAGTATTACATATGAAAAGTGAACATGTTTCTCAATAGGAAATATATTTTTTTTATTTTATATGACTTTTTAATAATTTTTTTGAAAAATGTGCAATATCTCGAGAACGGTTCATGTTAGCTTTCTCAAATTTATGTTTATCGTTTTCTAACGAAAAATTACATAAGAAATGTCTATTTGCGTAACTTTATTAGTGGTTTTGAAATTTTGACGATTTTTTCAAAATTTCACTCGAAAATTTAGAGGGGTCTGAACATTCGATTACGTTTAAAAACAATAGGCTTCCAGTGTTTACGGATTGTGATTTTTGTACCAAATTTCGTTCGGATCGATCCATTCGTTCGTCAGTTATCGTCTCCACAAACTCACTGACACACACACACACACAGACATTACTCCAAAAATGATGGATTCGTGATCAGGGATGCTTGAAACGTGCTCTCCCGTCGAAAACTCAAATTCGAATTTTCGACCCCGTCACAATACTTTCCTTATACATTATGTATATAAGGAAAGTAATACGATGCAAATAAGAGGTTTATTTTATCATAAATACAAGAAAAAAATCGCTCAAACTGCTGACGTAAATAATCCGAACATTAAAATACATCTTTGTAAGCATAAGACAGTGGATTAAAACTTACTGGAGGGATCGGTGTCTTAATAATTCTGTTGAAGGAGAATATAGAAATAAAAGTGACGGTCAAAATGCGCGAATAGCCAAGTCACCTTTACCGACATGGGGAGGGGCTTATAGAGGCTCGTTATCCCTCCCATTTTTGTGGATCCCTGTTCATTTAATATAAACTAATAAATAAATGCATTTAAAAGGTTATAAAAATGTCTCAAATGAAAGTAACATAAGGGTACATAATGCGATTTGAAAATAAATTTGCCGCTCTTCCGACGTCATCAAATGTTGACCTCGAATGCAATGATCTCTGCATGACACACTGGAATTGGAAAGGGTTAAACGTGACGAAGAAATCCGGAGGAATTGTTTCATACCTTGTTTAACTTTAAGCTACAGTAAGGATATGATTACAGCATTCAACTCAATAAAACTTGCCATATACGTATTTTGCAAAAACTCGTTATAAAAAAAATCCATTTTTCTTTCAAACGAGTCATGTTGCTATGTGAAAATAATAGGTGAAATTTTCAAATAATTTTTCCTTCTAAAAAATTCTCCTTCTAAACCTGCAAATCATTTTATAAAAAAAGTTCTTTCATAACAGACTTGCAAATTTCTTAGTCTATTTTGTAACAAGAAAGATCAATTATGTATAAGCATTGATTATGAAACACTTTCCCAACTGAAATGCAATTTCATTTAAAAATCTCTAAAATGAGATACATTCAGTGGTGATATCTTTTACATTATCACAGTACTACACTAATTTATTAAACTTAAATATTTAAAACTGTATCGAAATATAAATCATCTGATTCTCTATGCAAAATCAATGAATATTTCATTCATATAACTTGCATTTCAGACTCAAGAGCTAAATAATTTTGTATGAAAAAAATTCAGCAATTCTTATGTAACTCACCTTACAATCGCTTGAGATATTTGCATTCTACATAAGTTAAAATTAGGCTTCGTTGAAGAAATAATAAAAGTTTTGGGGATCATTTAAAATCACAACTATTGTAATTGCGTAGGCACGGAATTTAGATACACAGATAATACACAGATACACAGATAATATATATGTGTGTGTGTGTATGTATTCAAAGTATTGGAATCGTGCCGAAGATCGGAACTCGAATTTTAGAAGGATCTACACGGTTTGGGACTTCTAGAACACGAAAAAACTATTTTTAAGAAGTCACGTCTGTGTGTGAAAGGGTGTATTTGTGTGTGTTTCTGTGTGTCTGTGAGGATATTGCATCCACTAACTGAAAAACTGATGGACCGAATTTCATAAAATTTGGTAGATATATTTTTTGTGGGAAACCCTGATGTTCATTAGATTATAGTACGATTCGTAATAAAAGAATCTGCCTTCTTTGCGAAATGGTCGGCAGAAATTGCCTTTATCTACTCTAGCTAAAAACTAATGGAACAAATTTAACAAAATTTGGTATATAATATTTCAATAACCTGCAAGTGATATATATACCAATTTAACAAAATTTGGCACATAAATCATTTGTAGGTTATTCTAGTACGATTTGGGAAAAAGGAACGGGCTATTTTTGCGAAATGGCCCGCAAAAATCGTTCAATATAAAAATAAAAGACTACGTGTGCTCAATTATATCAATTAAATTCCTATTTTATACGTGATTTTTGACAACAAAAAGAATAAGACTAACCCCATTACTCTAGGACTAGCCTTTCTTGAGATATTCTAGTTTTTTCGCGTTTTCGCTATGTCACCTTTGACAATAAATCCATCTATCAAATGAGACCCAAATTTAAGTTTAACGTGCAAATTCACTGTCATTTACAATACGTATGGATGTTATTTTGTGCAGATTAATTCAAATTATTATTGAAGAAATAAAGAGAACGTGAATATGAGTCTGCAGTGAAAGACATGTGCTGAAGAATTTTTAACAATATTACAACAATGATTTATAGAAGTGAACCGGGATTATTTGCAGGCCATTTCGAAAAAAATGTAGGATCTATATTTAAAGATCCACCAAATTGTTGTGGAATAAAATGTTCTACAAATTTAATCTGTGTACCAAATTTTAATTCTCTAGGACGTAGGAAAGTGCATTAAAAACGCCATCAAATAAATATATCATGAAAAGTTACATAAAATTAAAAAAAAATTTGAAAAACTGTTATCTACCAAATTTATTTTAAATTGTGAAACCTCTCTCATATACAAAATAATTAAACTCTTGGAAAGATATTTATTATATAATATATCTATTTTTTCTTTCTGGAGGATATGGCAAAAGTCAGAATTAAATTGAATTCGTTTTTCTCCCTATATTAAATAATTTTTAATTAAAAAACTACCCAACATATTTTACTGAAAATTTTTTTATATATTTTATGAGATAATGTGAATATTTTCTAAAAATTTCGAAGCAATTTATGAATTTTACATGTGCTTAAAAAATGTTTGAAAAATTAGGTCCCATAGGGTTCAATGTATTTCATTTTTTCAACCCGGGTTCAATAAAAAACTAATTGGGTGATATGATTTATTTATATTCCCATAGGTCCCACAGACCGCGTGAAACGCATACTAAAATTTCATTCTGATAAAGTCATTTTTACGGCAGTTATCGTGCTAACGGACAGACAGACAAACAGACAGAATGAACAAAGTCATAAACACTTTTCAACTATGTTGTAAAGTGTTACAAACAGAGACGGACTTCCCCCCCCCCCTCACTACTAGGAAATTCGAACTCACTGCATCTTTATACATTTTAGCCAACTAAACTAAAAATGTTGTTACCTTCAATCTGTTTTTTGACTGTCCCTACAATACATGGTAATGGAGAAAGTATTGGAATTGTATTGAAAACAGTCACTTGAATTTTAGACGAATTTACATGTTTTGAGATCTCTATAACACGAAAAGACTATTTTTAGCGTCACGTCTCTTTGTGTGTGTTTATGCGTATGCGTGTATGCGTGAGTGTGTTTATGCGCGCGCGTGTGTGTATATATATGTGTTTATGCGTGTGAGTGTATGCTTGAGTGTGTGTGTGGTTTATGCGCGTATGCGTATGCGTGAGTGTATGTCTGTTTATGCGGGTGTGTATGTATGCGTGAGTGTGTGTGTGTGTGTGTATGTGTGTGTGTGTGTGTGTGTGTGTGTGTGTCCATTCTAACTCAAAAACTATTGGACTCAATTTCATAAAATTTTACAGATATGTCACTTGTGGGTTGCGTTGGTGTTCATTAGATTTTGGTACGATACAGAAAAAAAGAGCCTGACATTTTTTAAGTAATGGCCCGCAAAATTCATCTAAATCTAAATTAAAAGACTACGTATGCTCAAATGTATTCATTCAATGCTTGTTTTATACGTCATTTTTTAAGATAACAATAATAAGACCCATCCCTATTGCTCTAGCCGTTCTCAAGACACTTTAGTTTTTGCATTTTTGCCACGCCGCCTTTTAAAATACATGTAGTTACCCAATGAAAACGAAAATGGAATAACTACACATCTAAATAAATATACGTGTTGGTTTGTGCTATAAAACTGAGTTTAATGAATTATTGAAGAAGTAAAGAGAAAAAGAATTCGATTGTGTAGAAAAAGTCATGTGTTGCCCACATCAGATATATTTTTTTTAATATTCATACGATGAATTTATTTTCACACCATTTCAAAATCGCATCCATTCTTACACGTAGCGACATAGTCCTACTCTTACAGTTTTTGTATTTCAAATATTCTCTCTCGCTGTATATTCTCGGACAAGATGGATTTGACCAATCGATCCAACTGGAACGCGTGCGGGATATTGAATGAATCATCCCAGGTATCCATCTTCCACAATACTCGGCGACATCTGTTTGTCCAACAGTCCAGATGAGCCGCCTAATTAGGCAAACACGTGGTCCACACATCAGGGTGGCTCGAAAGGGCACAAACCCCTCCTTTGAGCCTTGTTTGAAATTCGGCCGATAATGTATAACAATGAAGGGAGTTTTCCTCGGGGATATATATACATCATTGCATTTAGGAAGTGAAACCGCATCGGAAATGTACCATAGATGAGGCCGAACTCTAATAGCTCTGGAATATGTATCGAAACTGCAATATTAGGAAGAGGGTAAACATCCGAGAAAACGAGGCGTTTAAATCGAGTCGGTATGTCTGGATTGAAAGTTCTTTATGTCAGTTATTAATAATTCATAAATTTAAAACCTTTGAATGCATTGTGATTGCGAATTAACACTGAATAAAACAAACGCAGTAAATCCAAACGTTACGGACGGAAAAATGGGTTATTCTTATGATAGATCCTTATATTCATTCCAAGATATTGGGGAAAGATATAGAGTCGAAACCGGGAACTCTAAATGAAGAGACCAGTGTTGCCATTCGCAAAGAAAAAATAAAAAACGATCTACTGTTGCCATTCATAAGAATTGCAAAACAGTAAAGCGAAATGGTAAGAAAAAGTAATAAAATACGAAAAGAGCTACTAAAAGGAGGGGCTAATAATAGTAATGCTCACGTGGAAAGTATTAAAAATACAAGAGAATGGATATGTCTGACTAATATAAGATACTATGAATAGGATTATAAGATACTATGAAAAGAATTATAAAAATCCAGCTATTCTAAATTTTTTAACAATACTATTTACTAAATAAGAGGGATATTTATATAAATGGCTGGTAATTTTGAGATTATTTATATGTATAGCATGAAATTTTTTATCAGATAATCTATAAATTCTAAAAAGCTGATTAAGTATAATATTTCTAAACAATTGAATCGAGTTACAGGAATTAAATGGTAAGATTTTACTAATATTAAAATTATAATAGTCTTTTTTATCATATAAATTTGTAACAATTCTATTAGAAGGATCAATAAAAAGATTTAAATCCAAAAAATTAACATTATTACTAATAATAGCTTCATTAGAAATTAATTCCAAATTGTCTGGATAGAAATCTATATCTATGAGATAATTTTCTGTATGTACTAAGCAAATCAGATCATCAACATATCTGTAAAAAGTATAATCTATTGAAGTAAAAGACTTTTCATAATGATAAAGGTATAAATTAGCTAACATACTGCTACTGCAGCCACCCTGTGGAACTCCTGAGACTTGTAAGTATAATTTATTTCCTTGAAAAATATAGTTATTGAAAATAACAAAGTGAAGAAGTTTAGGAAAATTTATAAAATTAATTTGATTTGAAAGATTAGTAATATAAGCATTATATAGAGCTAAAATTACATCATATAGATCAGATTTAATATTATTAAAAAGATCTTTAAAATCAAAAGTTTGAAATTCTATTATTTTTCTAAGAGATGTTAATTTATTCTTTAACTCTTTACTATTATTTAGAATAAGGTAATTATTTCTAGTCTGGCATAAAATATTATTTATTAGATTTAAAGGATTTAGTAATAATTTACTCGCAGTAGTAGAGTAAGTATTATGGCCATTAGTTACTGTTCTAAATTTAATAGGATTTTTATGAAATTTTGGAATAAACACTATATAAGGAAATTTAAGATATTTATATTTAATATTGAAATCACAATACATATTGATAATTTTCAATTTAATACTATTGATGGAATGTAAATCATGTTTAAAAAGACTTATTTTTTAAATAATCTAACAGAAATTGAATATAAAGTTTTTTACAGATAATAGCATAATTATTAGAGGCTTTATCAACATAGGTGATAACAAAGGATCTTTAAATCATTAATGGAATGTTTAATATTATCAATATTATATAAAGATCTAGACAATTTAATATCTCTAATAGCATTTTTATTAGATTCTAATATAGTAAATTTCCACATATTAAATGTCTCTAATGGCAGAGCGTATTTACAAGCTAATTTATATATATATTTATCAAGATCTAGATTAATTGATTTTAAAACTTTAAATGAATTATTACAAGAAGTTATGCTAAATTTAGTGCCAAATGACATAATGGTTCTTAACACATTGTCACTAACTATGTCTAAATCTCCTGTAACTATATGCCCCAAGTTTGGATTTAGAAATTTAGCAAATTTGTTTAATTTACAAATACATTCACTATCTACAATTGACTGAGAATCATGATCTATAGAGAGAGATTGTGAAACTTCATTGTAATTAAATATAGATCGGCTTGTTGTATTTAAAAGTCTTTGAAACACTCAAATCTCCAATAGGCAATAAATGTTTGAACTTGTTAAACAGATGACCAAAATTTAGAGAATTATAAATAGGATGTTTGAAAGATATTATACAATAAGAATTAGTAGTTGTATTATTATTATGAAATTGATTTAGTTTTAAATTTAAATACCGTGATCTTGTAATAAGCAAATCAAAGAAAATATGATTAAAATGTTCATTAGCAAGATTTAATTTTTAAAAAATGGCATAAACTTTATTTAAATGTTTTTTTTCTTTGCCGCAAAAACACAGGATTTTATGAACTTCCATTGAAAAGTTCTATTAAATTGATTATGTAGAGTTATAATCTCAGATTTGTGATCATTTTGTAAGGAATATCCCTTTCCATGTTTAAATCTTTTGAATTTGACTGATTCACTGTCATTTAAATGGGGTTTCAAAAAAAGGTGATTAAAAATGGAATATTTATTATCTACAAAATTGTTTTTTACAATATTACTATTTAGATACATTGATTGATTCTACAAAATTGTTTTTTACAATATTACTATTTAGATACATTGATTGATTTGATTTAATCCTTATGGAAAAAGAGTACACTTTGATTTAATATAGTAGTTTTCAAAATAAATCCTATCTACTGATTTTGTTTTTATATCTAAAATATGTATAGTAATATTTTCAAAACCATGTTTGGCAAAGTGTTTATATTCAATTTTATTGGAAGTAGGAAGAAAATTATTATTGAAAATATATTTTTTGACGTGATCTCTGTGTACATTCATACGTAGATGAATGGGATTACTAGTTTGTCCTATATATGATAGATTGCATATGTTGCAAGATAAACGGTAGATGCAATTGAAAATTTTGCAGAAAGGCAGAAGACTATCATGGTTCGTAATTTGATTCAAAAACAATAAGCTTCCAGTATTCACGAGTTGTAATTTTTGTACCCAATTTCATTCGAATCGCTAAATTCGTTCGTGATATATCGTATTTTTTAAATATTGCCAAATTAACAAAAATGTCGCCAAATTCATAAAAATGAAGCTAAATCAATGAAAATAACGACTCATTGACGACAATATCTTGGAAAGAATATAACAATATACGAGTACTATAAGAATAACCTATTTTTCCATCCGTAACATTTGGATAACATTTTGGTGACAAATTTTTCGGAATATATCCAACTTGGTGACTTCTTAAATGTTGCCAGACTGACGAAAATGTCACCCAATGGATAAAAATTCGCCAAATTAATGAAACTAACGCTGAATCAATGAAATAACGGCTCATTGATGACAGTTCAATATCTTGGAAAGAACATAAGAATAGACTATATGAATAACCCATTTCTCCGTCCGTCCGTAACGCTTGGCGAGAAATTTAGCGAGACATCTCCACTTGGCGACTTTTTTAAATGTTGCCAAAGTAACAAGAAATGTTGTCAAATTGATATAAATGACGCCAAATGAGAAGATATATTTCGCAAATTCTGATTTACGTCATATGGAGGGCATATACATTCTAGTGTACAGGAAATGCTCTTCCTCTCCATTTGTGTATAACACTGGGTGATGTATTTGGTAAAATTGGCAAATAATCTAGCAAAGTATCGCCAACTCTGCGATATTTCGCCTCAGATTGACGAAAATTTCGTCAAAATTACAAAAATGAAGCTAAATTCATGAAAATGACGCCTAATTTATTTATTAATAATTAAAATATTTTAATATATATGGACTCTAATCGCTTATTGAGGATACTATCCATATTGATAATTTGTTAATTCAGCGTTGCTTGAAATATAAGTTAATTGGGTTCTTTGAAATATTTTTACATGTTGTCATCTGGGAAATCGCCCAATGTACAATTCAACGATAAAAACACAGTACCGTGGATCTTACACATTATTTTTTTACTGTAAAAGTAGTCAATTCATTGCAGTATGTAAGGAAAGTCATGTGCTGCTCGCATCAGATTTTTTTAAATGTTCCTGGCATGTTTTCGTTGGGAAAAAAACTTCAAGCTATTCACCAGCGGATCTCCTCTTCCCGTATAGCGTAGGAAGTTGAAAACTCTGAAAGCATTCGGGAAGTCATCTTATACGTAAGAATTATAATAAATTACTTTCTTTCTTTTTAATTTTGCGCGAGATTTATTTTCGGGCTGAAAAGAAGTTTGTTTACATTTATTTTACGCGTGATGCCCAAACCCTGCACAAAAGACGCTTAGAAACAGGCTTCTGCAACGTCATAAATCACTGCGTAGAAGGAGTGCATGAAATATAACAGTTTTGAACTTTGCATATTGAGAGAAATATAAATTGGTCTTACAATCGAGAACGATGGATTTTTTATCCCTGAAAAATGAAATAGTTTAGATGATAAACTTGTAGCGAGAATGCGAAATTCTTACCTTTGTCGGAATTTTATAAATTCTGGACTTTGCTAAATTTAAATGTATTTTTATAGTGTATATAATATATTCTGAGATAAGTGTTTTCCTGTATGCGAGAAAACGCACGATTCCTGAACTTCATTTCTCGTCTTTACTTCCGCTTTGATGGAGACTGTTAATTCATGTAGATGTATTGGTTTCTGTTTTGTTTATTTGCCTGGCTAGGAAAGGCGAAGATTCCGGGTTTTGGGTCTCGGGATGTGATCCGTCCCTCTGACAGTTTAAAAACGGTAGATGTTGTCGCATTTCCTATTGGTAATTTTGAAAGGCATAACATTTTTGCTGACGTCACGGCAGTAGTGGTTTTGGCGTGGGGACGCTATTTTTGCGCAGCAGATGGAATAAAGAAAGCTTTCGAAATGGGCCAACGGGCGGTCCGTTGACCCTACTAACAACAGTGCCCCTGCCCTGGAAAAAGGCGCCCATGGAAGCGCCCACGGAATAATTCGTTTTACAAGTTACATGAGCCATCTGGGATCTCCAAGTTGCGAGAAACGGTTTGTTTTCAAACGCTTATGAGCATGGGCACCCCTAGACGTTCAAGGTCATAAAGGTGGACATCAAGCTAGTCGATAATGTACATCTTATCCATGTGTTTGCCCCACTGACGTCAGTGGTTGAAACTAGAGTTGCAAAGAACCCGGGAATTTTGAGCAGCGAGAATTTTGGGGGAATAAACCGGGAATTTTGGAAGCATTAGAAACTAATTTATGCGTTTCTTATATGATCTGGCTAATCACGTCCATTACGCGTTTCAAATCTTATCAATAGATAGAACTTTAAATACATTTACGAAGTATTCATTAGTTCAAAGGTAAATTCTATCGAATAAAATTTTTTGAAAATTTGAAATTACAAAACTTTTGTTGAAAATGTGCAATTTATATGAGACACAAAATTATTAAAATGTTATTTGAACTACTATAGATTTCTTATTGTTCAGCATTAAATGAATATTAATAAATGTATCGCTTTGTAATATGTATTCCGTAGTTCGGAGTGTTTTCACTTCTTAAATATTTACAAATTAAATAATAATTCATTTGTGGAGTTAATTTTCAATTCTGTATACAATAAAAAAGTTACACAATTTAAATATTTTTATTGGATCTAACAACTCTTCTCTTAATTTTCCATGCTTTGGCGATTTGCATTTCGAATATAAAAAAATAAATAGTTTTATGTCACATACGCATTTCTTTTACACTTCAAACCGCAATTACTGAAAATTCCCACTTTGGAACTTTCAAAATTTCCTTCCCAAAAAACTCTGTTTTTCCCGCATTTGCAACTCTGGTTAGCCCCGTCCTGAAAAATGCTGTAGGACGCCCAAGCTTGTGAGTTGTTTTGCGTCTTTTCGTGAAAAGTTTCAATTCTAAACCGTCGTCTGTTTTAAATGCTAGATGAATGTAACTGAAACCTTTTGTGTATCTGTGTTTGAAATCACTAATCGCACCATTAGCAGAAAACATTCGAGATATCATTAAGGGCAAATACATGCTTGGGGCCCATTTGTCTTCCAATTAGCCCGATTTGAAATCGCACCAGGGGAACACGCACACACACACGACAAACGTTCCGTTCTAATGAATAATACACAACTATCGTACTCTCTTTGAAAAGTATGTTTATTGTAAATACTATTGAAAGAGAGGTTTAGGATCCCATTCCACTTTCAAATGCTGATCTCATTCGACAAAATTTTGACGTCGTTTTAGGGCCAAATTAATGAAAAACCTTTGGAATAGATTTTTCCGAGACAATAAATTCGGATGTGCTTTTGCTCGTACTGAAACGCGTTTCAAACAAGGCCATTAGGTCCACTCCCGTTGAAGCGATGCTGTAAAAGAATTCCAGAGTTATTGAATAACAACAACCACTCTTTAAAAAAATCTAATGTCGGCAACACATGACTTTCCTTATGTAATGCAATGAATTGACTACTTTTACAGTAACAGTAATATGTTATTCTTATAGCAGATACTTATATTCATTCCAAGATACTGAATTTTCGTCAATGAATCGTCATTTTCATAGATGTAGCATTTATTTTTAATAGTAGTTATTTATATTCTTTCCAAGATATTGAATTTTCGTTAATGAGTCGTCATTTTCCATGTAGTCATCATCAATGAGTCGTCATTGGTTTAGCGTCATTTTTATCCATTTGGCAAGATTTTCGTTCATTTGGTAACATTTTAAAAAGTCGCCAAGTTGCCGAGATTCCACCAAATTCGTCGCCAAATCTCGCCAAGCGTTATGGACGGAGAAATAAGTTATTCTTATAACAGATAAATGACTATTGGCGTTCAAATACAAAAGTATTACTCAAAGTATCTTTTCTCATGAATGGAACGAGCTAGATACACGAGAATGATGTCACCCAATTTATCGCATGATATTACATATAAAAAGTGAACATGTTTCTCAACGGTTAATATATTTTTTTTTATTTAGGGGACTTTTTGATAAATTTTTTTGAAAAATGTACAATATCTCGAGAACGGTTCATGCTAGCGTTTTAAAGTTTATATCAATCGTTTTCTAAGGAAAAATTACATACGAAATGTCTATTTGCTTTTTTTTTTAATTTGGCGAAAAGCCTTTATTAAAGGTTTTGATTTTTTAGTGATTTTTTTCAAAATGTCACTCAAAAATTTAAGGGGGGGGGGGGTCTGAACATTCGATTGCGTTTAAAAACAATAGGCTTCCAGTATTCATGGATTGTGAATTTTGTACCAAATTTCATTCGAATCGCTCCATTCATTCGTGAGATATCGTCTCCACAGACTCTCTCTCTCACACACACACACACACACAAATATCACCTCAAAATGCTTGATTCGTGATTAGGGATACTTGAAACGTGCTCTCCCGTCGAAAACTCGAATTCGAATGTTCGACCCCGTCAAAATACTTTCCTTATACATTATGTATATAAGGAAAGTAATGGGGTCCATGGAATCATTTAAATAGTAAATTAAATTAAAAGTCATTTAAATTGTGTTATAGCCACAAATCCAAAAATCTGATGTGGGCAGCACATGACTTTCTCTGCAGACTCATATTTCTTCAATAATTCATTAAATTGAGTTTAATTGCACAAAATAATACCCAAATTTATTTTAAACTAGCAGCGATTACACGGCGTTGCTCGGGATTTGCTATGCAAAATTACACCGGAACATATAGGGTCGTGAATCTTATACATTGTTTTTTCACTGTGAAGGAAGTAAATTCATTGCATTATGTAAGAAAAAAAATGGATCTGATTGGCCACTCTTTGGCCAATCAGATCCATTGGATCATACAGACATACTTTTCTTCTTTATATATATAGATGGATAAATAGATATTTTTATATTCATTTATTATTATTCAAGTTAATAACATTTGTTGAGTAAGCTTGGGAAAAATAAACCATGGTGATAGAGTTTCCATTCAAACTCCTATTTCAAACCTGCGATTTTCAAAAGTGACTAATACGTTCAATAAACTCCACTAATACGTTTAAGAACGCCTAGGGAAAAGTTTAATTTTCCATTAATTAGAAATTCCATTAATTAATTCCATTAATTATATCTTAGAAACTAGAAACATGGACTAAATTTAAGTTGGGTTATTTCAAGACAACCCACCAAATTTCATCAAATTCGATTCAGCTGTTCTCCCGTGATGTTGGATCATACATACATACATACATACTTTCTTCTTTATATATATAGATGACACTGAATTAGCACTTTTAAATCAATTTTCGTTTTCATTGGGTACCTGGATTTATTTTCAGAAGTGTATAGCGAAAATGCGAAAAATCTAAAATATCTCAAGAATGGCTAATCCCAGTGTGATAGGGTTGGTTTTATTCTTTGATCGTTAAAAATTAAGTATAAAAATTAAGGATAAAACACATTTAAATGATATATTTGAGCATACGTAGTTTTTTATTTTAGATTTTGACGATTTTTGCGGACCATTTCGTAAAAGAGATTTCTTTTTTCGACTCGTAACAAAATCTAATCAGCAGCAGGGTAACCAATAAGTGGCTTATATACCAAATTTTGTAAAATTTGATCTATTAGTTTTTCAGCTAGAGTGAATACAGGCAATTTTTGCTGGCTATTTCGCAAAAAATGGCGGGTTCTTTTATTCCGAATCGTGCCAAAAACTAATCAGCACCAGGATCACATACAAGTGACTTACCTACCAAATTTTATTAAATTCGGTCCATTAGTGTTTTACTTAGAGTGGATACATACTTGTACAGAACAGACACACACACACACAGACGTCACGCTAAAAATAGTTTTTCCGTGTTCTATAGGTCCCAAAACGTGTCGATGCGACGGAAACTCGAGTTGCAATTTTCGACATCATTCCAATATTTCCCCAATACATTACCATGTATTGCAGGGAAAGTAAAAAAAAAAAAAAAATGGGTGAAATTCATAAAAATAAGTTATCCAAGCAAAGATAAATAATGCAATTGTTAAAAATTACTACGTGGTGTAGTTTAAATTATTAATAGTATTCTTAAGAATTCCGGATAATGGTTATTTTGCAAATGGGTTTAAGATTATTGATGTGGAGATAATGATACTGAGGATTAGAAAGTCTGTGTATTTGAAAAAGCTCGCTTAAAATGATATTACTAAACAATTGAATAGAATTACAAGATTGATATGATAGCAGCTTTATGATTATGAAGTTGTAAGAATCTTTTCATCGAATGAATTGGTAATAATATGAGGGTATCTAAATCTAAATAAGCAACAGTTTGACTTACGCAAGGCTCATTTGGGATTAATTCTAAGTTAGAAGGGTAAAAGTCAATATTAAATGGATAGTAATCGTCAATGATAATACACATTTAGTCGTCAACATATCGATATATAATTTATGAATTAGAGAAAAAAATGACGTTCATAATAAAAATATAAGTTAATCAGTATACCCTGCATCTCCCTTGAGGTACACCAGATGTTTGTAAATATATGTAATCACCTTGGATAATATAATTGTTGTATAACACAAAGTGCAGTAGTATAAGAAAGTTATTAACTTTCTTATGTTACCTTTTTATGCTTTCTTATTAACTTTTTGGAACATGATTGGAAGAGATAATCATTATAAAAAGAGATAAAAACTTTATATAAATCTTTAATATCAATATTATTAAATAGGTCTTTTAAATCAAAGGTAATGAATTCATGAATATGTGAAAGCTTGCTATGTGATTAATTAAATCAAAACTAAAATATTTATATATATATATATATAGGGTGTCCAGAAAGTTCCGGTACGGCGCAATATCTCGAGAAATACACTTCGGATCAAAAATTAAAAAACACGTATTCAATATTTTTAGAAAAACTATCCACTGATGCCAAAATTGACCCCCTCCCCCCCTGGGGAAGAGATAATCATTATAAGCCCCCTCCCCCCCTGGGGAAGAGGGGGTGGGACAACTTTGAAATTTTCAATGGGAACCCCCATTTTTTATTGCAAATTTGGATTCTCCAGAAAAAATTACATACATTTGACCTACGATTTTTGCTCCCACAACCGGTGCTATTATCGAGAAAAACGGAAGTGGGGCACTAATGTTTAAAAGTTACGGAAAAAAGCACGCTAATCATGAGCGGCAAGGGTACTCATGTTAATCAAGCACCCCGAAGGGAAAAGAAACAACTTCGTCCACATCGTTGTTCCTGGGTAGTGCTAAAAGTAGTCTTGAACTGTTTTCTAAACTGAAGTCAACAGTTGTCGCTGAAGTGAACGGTTAGCGGGGGGGAAGGGGTCAATTTTAGAATCATAGGATAGTTTTTTGGAAAATATTGAACACTTATTTTTTTATTTTTCTATCCGAAGTGTATTGCCCGAGACATTCACATTTTTAAACGTTTGTGCCCCACTTCCGTTTTTCTCGATTATAGCGCCGTTTGTGGGAGCAAAAATCAAAAATCGTAGGTCAAATGTATGTAAATTTTCTGGAAAATCCAAATATGCAATAAAAAATGGGGGCTCCCATTGAAAATCCCCAATCAAAGTTGCCCCCTCCCCCCAGGAAGGGGGAGGGGGTCAATTTTGATATCATTGGATAGCTTTTCTAAAAATATTGAATAAGTGTTTTTGTACTTTCCCTGCAATACATGGTAATGTATAGGGAAAGTATTGGAATCATGTCGAAAATCGCGACTCTAGTTTTCGACGGATCTACACGTTTCGAGACCTATAGAATACGAAAAACTATTTTTAGCGTGACGTCTGTGTGTGTGTCTGTCTATGTGCCTGTCTGTCTGTCTGTGTCTGTGCAATGTATGTATCCACTCTAACTCAAAAACTAATGCACCGAATTTCATAAAATTTGGTAGATAAATCACTTGTATGTGACCCTGGTGCTGATTAGTTTTGGGTACTATTCAGAATAAACCAACCCGCCTTTTTTTGCGAAATGGCAATCAAAAATTGCCTGTATCACATATAAATGAAAAACTAATTGATCAAATTTTACAAAATTTGATACATAAGTCACTTGTAGGTCATCCTGCTGCTGATTAGATTTTGATACGATTCAGAAAATAACAACCTGCCTTTTTACGAAATGGCCCGCAAAAATTGTATATTTCCACTCTAACTCAACTAATCGACTAAATTTCATAAAATTTGGTAGATAAGTCACTTATGGTCGACCCTGGTACAGATTATATTTTGGTACGATTCGGAAAAAAACAACTTGCATTTTTTTCGGAAATGGCCTGCAAAAATTTCATGTTTCCACAATAGCTAAAATACTAATTGACCCAATTTCACAAAAATTGGTAGATAAGTTACTTGTGGGATACTCTGGTGCTGATTAGATTTTGGTACAATTCGGAGAATAACAACCCGCTTTTTTTTACGAAATGGACCGCAAAAATCGCCAAAATCGGAAGAAAAAAAGACTATATATGCTCCAATATATCAAATGAATTTTTGTTTTATACGCAATTTTTGACGAGGATTCAGAATATAATATACTCCATTATACTTTAGGACTAACCGTTCTCAAGATATTTGAGATTTCTTGCATTTTTGTTACGCCGATTTCGGGAAAATGTCTAATTACCAAATAAAAACGAAAATTGAGTTAAAAATGCAAATTTAGTGTTATTTGGTGCAATAAAACTCAGTCCAACGAATTATTAAAAAAATAAAGAAAATATGAAATTCATTCTGCAGGGAAAGTCATGTGCTGCCCACATCAGATTTTTATTTTTCGATCCGAAGTGTATTTCTCGAGATATTGCGCCGTTCCGGAACTTTCTGGACACCCTGTAATAATAGTTTGAAAATCCAATGATAGAATAGAGAAAAGTTGCAACTCAAAAAACCCCAACATTAAAAAATGCCTAATATATATATATATATATATATATATATACATAACACTTCAGTAAATACACTTCATATAAGCGTAAAGTATATTAAGCCCGAGACTTGCCTTTTAAACATTTACGAAAACATAAAAACGAGTTGAAATAGAGTTGATTTACACTTTAATGTTTCTAGAGAAATCCTTCGCTACATTGTATTGATTTATTTACCGACTTACCTTCAAAGTACTCAAGATTTCGCTCATCCTTGCCCAAAGTACACAAGATTTTTACGGCACTTCTAAATAAATTTTCAGTGAAAGCTGAACGAAAAGTTTTATGAAATGTAGAAAAAAAAAGTTGTTAAGTTTACCGGATTGTCGAAAACAACTACAAAAAAAAACATCACTTTCTTCAAGTGTAAAGTCTGTTAATGAAAGTTACTGTCATCATTTTTTTTAAACAATTGCGTTACCGTGGCTCTTCCTTTTTCCTACTTATTCCATAAAAGTTTGTTAAGTTTTAAAAATGAAAATAGCCGAAGTTGTAAACGAGAACATCCTGCAAAGGCTTAACGTGGCTCATTAAAATGAAGAGTAGAGCAAAGTCGTAGCTCGTCTGAGACTTTATTAAGATACCGAGTTCAGTAGAAATTTCGTTCCATTTAAACAAGATAAAAGGACAAAAATGTAAGAAATTGTAAAAATGTAGCGCCGTTTCATTCATTCGATATTTTTCTGTTTCATTTGAAACAAAAAACGTCATTTTTTATTACTTTGCAAGAAGGAGTTCAGCCGCATCGAAATGTTTTTTCTTATTGAAATGTTCTGTCGTATCAAAATGTTTTTCATCTTTGCTGCGTAAGGTACAGATAGATGGAGAGAATGTCTTGTAATGTGTTACAAGAGAATGTAAATAGTATTCTTACGTAAGAGATTGATCTCTGGATGACTGTGCGGCCTATAGGGGGAAATATAAGTCTCCTATGGCCCTGTAATTGGGTGCACAGGTACTTCAGGACCTGGAAAAGTACACGTCGGCGCTATTTTTTTCTTTAATTCGAACTAGATTTTGTAGGTTCAGGGTTCGATTCCCGGTTGGGGTAGCAAGGCTTTTTGCAATGGCACTTGAACAAATCAACCCTTTAGGTTAGTGCAAAGGTATCGGAAGTCTGAAAGTGACCCTAAGACGACAAGTAAGGATTCAGTGGACTCTGAAAGATTGAGCACCGATTTCAAATTGAGATGATAATGACCACGCAAGATACTACACTCTGTTCACTCTTTATCTTAGTTTGATTATTATTAGATATCATCTGTATGGTTCAGGGGTCGAATCCTTCGTCTCGTCGTCCCTTGCTACGCCTTCAGTTTCCTAATTGTTCACTTTCGATGAACAGAAGAAATTATTCGATTTTGTAATATACATTTTTTTTTACTTTCCCTGCAATGCATGGTAATGTATAGGGAAAGTATTGGAATCATGCCGAAAATCGCAACTCCTGTTTTAGACGGAATTACCCGTTTTGGGACCTCTAGAATAAGAAAACACTATTTTTAGCGTGACGTCGGTGTGTGTGTGCCTGTCTGTCTGTGCGTAATGTATCCACTCTAACTCAAAAAGTAATAGACCCAATTTCATAAAATTGGGTAGGTAAATCACTTGTCTGTGATCCTAGTGCTGATTGGACTTTGGTACAATTCGGGATAAAAGAACCCGCCTTTTCTTGCGATATAGCCCGCAAAAATGGCTTGTAATCACTCTAGATGAAAACTAATAAACCAAATTTTACAAAATTTAGTTGATAAATCACGTGTAAGTTAACCTGGTGCTGATTAGATTTTGGTACGATTCGTAAAAGATGAACCTGCCTTTTTTTGCGAAATGGACCTTAAAGATCGTTTAATCTAAAAATAAAATCTACGTATGCTCAAATATATCCATTAAATGCTTGTTTCATACTTAATTTTTAACGACAAAATGAATAAGATCAACCTTATTACTCTAGGCGTAGGTTATTCGATAATTTAGTTTTTTAGCATTCTCTAAGCCACCTTTGAAAATAAGTTCAGTTACCCAATGAAAACCGAAATTAAATTAAAAGTGCCAATTTAGTGTCAGTTAAAGCAATTGTGGATGTTATTCTGTGCAATTAAACTCAACTTTAAGAATTATTGAAGAAATAAAGAGAACGGGCATGTGAGTTTGCAGGGAAAATGATGTGCTGGCCACATCTAATTTTTATATTAAATTTCCTTTTCATTGGGTAACTGGACGTATTCTTAAAACCGTCGTATCAAATATACGAAAGAACTAACAATATCTCGAGAACGGCTAGTCCTAAAGTAATGGGGCTGGTCTTATTATTTTTATCGTCAAAAATAACTCATAAAATAAGCGTTTAAAGGGTACATTTGATCATGCATAGCCTTTTATTTTATATTTTGACTACTTTTGCGGGTCATTTCACAAAAAAAGAAATGTTCTTTTTTCCGAATCGCACCCAAATCTAATCACCAAATCTGGCACCCAGTCCTAAAGACTTCAGCGTCTGGCAGCCCTAGATGCAAGTCATGGGAAAGTTAGTAAAAGTGTTTTCTCCGTCTGGTTCTCAAAAGAAAAGACCCCAGCGAGAGAATATTTTTACACGTTTGCAAAAATACTTTAATTAGGGTACAAGTTTAGAATAAAGTCCAGAAAGGAAGCAAACACAGACAAAGAAAGCAGAAATTAAAAAAATATTTTTTTTAAATAAAACAAGAAACATACACTAATAGAACGTTGCATAAAGACTTAGTAACATAGATCGAGACAGTAATGATCTGTTTTAAAACATGAGTACCATCATAACGTTTGTCAAAGTCTTCAATCGAGCATTAGGACAAGTTTATTGACAACACTCCCTGTGTAGCACACGTCGCTAGGAATATAATTTACAAAAGTATTTTCAAAGCTCAAGAGCCTTTAAATCATTTATAGAGTGGCACTGAAGCTACTCGCGGAAATTGTGAAATTTGAAGTGGGCGAAATTGCTCGGGGAATAAATACCTGCATGTGCTTAAAGCGCCCTTAATTTGCGCCCCGCTCTTAATTGGATTGTGCGTGCCGGCGGATGCAAAATGAAACGGATGATAGTGTTGGAAATACTTTGCATTTCTCGACATTTTATTCCCTTTTAATTTGTTTCGTTTTCCATATTTTTGAGAAAACATTTTGATGAGATCATGCATAAAATTATTTACAGGTCGAATTCCTTTTAAATGGAATGAACGGATGCCCATTCTGTTACAAACTTTTAAATTTCGGAAATAGAAATTTTATTATAATAGAATAATAGAAATAACATAATATCTAGAAGTAGTGGAAAAAAGCACTTGAGTCTAAAATTGCATATCTTTTAATAGTATATTTGGTTAAAAAAAAATTTGCCCAATGTTGTAGCAAAAGCACACTGTCAGTTGGTTTTTTAAGATGTTTAAAAAAGAAAAATTTTAAACACTTTTTACATTTTTCACAAATATCAATAATAATAAAGCGCATGGGTTAAAGAAAGTGATTATTTATTCAATTTACAAATGTGTAACAAACTCCCGAAGAATTAAATGTTGATTTGGAGAACCATCAGAAATAGAACTTAAAAAAAGCTATTGCCTGAGTTAAGTTTAAAGTTTCATAATTTTCATTCTTCAATATTTAAAAATCCATTTTTGTAACATAACTTGCTCCCCCCCCCCCCAGCTCTCGATATAATATATATAACATAATAAATAGGAATAATATAAAATAGTCACGCCTCATTAAACACGAACACAAATCAAGGATTCATTGTATAGGTACATTCCTGGTGCTCGTGATTCGAAGGACGGAGCACTAACTGCCCTGAGAAACATCACGAAACAAAAAAAACCTGCATATTTGAAATCATGTTCACTGTTTAGTTTCTACTTTTTATCAGAAAAACTATCTTTTTACTTTCCCTACAATACATGGTAATGCAAAGTATTGAAATTTTGTTAAGAATCGCAACTCGAGTTTTCGACGCACGTTTTGAGACCTCCAGAACACGAAAAAACTATTTTTAGCGTGATGTCCATGTCTGTGTGTGTGTGTGCAATGTATGTATCTACTCTAACCCTCATTATACCAATTTTGGAGTATTGCGCAATGACCTGCCACCCTGTTTATAATCTGCATTCTCAACAAATGGAAGTCGTGCAAAATAAACTTTTACGTACTATGAATTGTAAAATGTCTGGCTATTATCCTTATGATATGCACACGATTGAACTCATACAGAAATTCAACTTAATCTCTCTTAAAGAAGAAAATGCCTCTTGTTTTACTACGAAGTTTTAAATAATTTTATTGATTTCTCCATTTTACTTTCTCACTTGGAATTCCACATACCTGTTAATAACACTAAGAAAAAAACACTATTTCACAATACTACTGTTAAACACGATTATATTAAGAGCTATTCTATCTGTAAATGGGTTGATCTCCATGATACCTGATGTACTGATATTTTTAATTGAAATCCTTCCCATTTCAAAAAATCTGATGTGGGCAACACATGACTTTCCTTATATAATGCAATGAATTTACTACATTTACAGTTAAAAAAAATCTGATGTGGGCAACACATGACTTTCCTTATATAATGTAATGAATTTACTACTTTCACAGTAAAAAAATAGGTTTTCTTATAGTAGAACTAATATTCTTTCCAAGACATTGAATTTTCGACAATTAGTCGTCATTTTCATTGATTTAGCATCATTTTTATCCATTTGGCGAAATTTTCGTTAATTTGGCAACATTTCAAAAAGTCGCCAAGTTGGCAACATTCCGCCAATATCGTCGCCAAAATCTCGCCAAGCGTTATGCACTAAGAAATAAGTTATTCTACAGCAGATAAATGACTATTGGCGTTCAAATACAAAAGTATTACTCAGAGTATCTTTATTCATGAATGGAACGAGCTAGATCCACGAGAATGATGTCACCCAATTTAACGCATGGTATTACATATGAAAAGTGAACATGTTTATCAATAGGACATATTTTTTTTTATATGACTTTTTGATATTTTTTTTGAAAAATGTACAATATCTGGAGAACGATTCATGTTAGCATTCCAAAATTTATGTCAATCGTTTTCTAATGAAAAATTACATAAGAAATGTCTATTTGCGTAACTTTATTAGTGGTTTTGATTTTTTGACGATTTTTTCAAAATTTCATTCGAAAATTTAGGGGGGTTCTGAACATTCGATTGCGTATAAAAACAATAGACTTCCAGTGTTTACGGATTGTGATTTTTGTACCAAATTTAGTTCAAATCGGTCCATTCGTTCGTCAGTTATCGTCTCCACAGACCCACTGACACACACACACACACACACACACACACACACACACACACACACACACACACACACACACACACACACATACTTTCACACACACACAGACACAGACATCACTCCAAAAATGTTTGATTCGTGATCAGGGTGCTTGAAACGTGCTCTCCCGTCGAAAACTCGAATTCGAATATTCGACCCCGTCACAATACTTTCCTTATACATTATGTTTATAAGGAAAGTAAAAACCTGTTTGAATGCGCTTGACATGTATACCACTTAGTATTCCTGTGCTTTATGCTCTGTTTTTTTTTATGTTTGTGTGTTTACTGCAACTAGATTTCATCTGTAGTTGCCACGTAAATTGAATAAATAAAATAAATAAATTAAATGACTCAAAAACGAATGGACCTAATTTCATAAAATTTTATAGATTACTAATTCCCTTGTAGAGGATCTTGGTGCTGATTAAATTCTGGTAAGGTTCGGGTTAAAAGAACCTGCATTTTTTTTTTCAAAATACCCCGCAAAAATCGTCTAAATCTAAAATAAAAGACTGCCTTACGATTGAATGCAGCTATTGAGAACTTATTTTACGCGTCATTTTTGACGATGAAAGGAATAAGATCAACCTCATGACTCGAGGACTATCCGTTCTCGAGATATTTTTGTTTTATCGCATTTTTGCTACGTCGCCTTTGAAACTGCGTCCCGTTACCCAATGCAGACAAAAATTGAATTAAAAGTGTGCATTCAGTGCCATTTCAAATTCGTGTTGTTATTAAACTCAATGTAATGGATGATGAAAGAAATAAACTGGAAATGAATTTGAGTCTGTAGAGAAAGTCATGCGCTGCCCACATCAGATCTTTTTTCTGTTCTATTTGTGGCGAAGTCAAGATATACCATGGGTTCGAGTCCTGCATTGGGTCGGGTACCGGGGTTACCCGTTTTGCTGGTCAGTTTCGGGGTCGAGTATTTTCTTCATTTCCAAGTTACGGGTAAGCAGAAAAAAACCAGAGCATTCGAGAAACATGACAATTTACTTTGATACTTTAAACATAAAGACAACCAAAAAATTGGCCATTATTAAAAATATTTTATTAAAATCTACTCTAACGACGTACTACTAAAATAAACAGACCTCCAATTCTGCGAAAACAAAACTCCCCTCATGATGTTCAGTGGGTGTAAAAAGAAATCCGCAATCGATGTTTACTTTCCCTACAATACATGGAAATGTATTGTATAGGGAAATAATTGGAATCGGGTCGAAAATCATAACTCCAGTTTTTGACGAATCTTCACGTTTTAGGACGTCTGAAATAGAAAAACTATTTTTAGCGTGACGTCTATGTGTGAGTGTGTCTGTCTGTGTATGTGTGTGTGTGTGTGCAGGGCCTGATTAACGCCCGAGCACCCTGGGTCTGGGTCCTGTGCCATCCAGTTTTAGGGACCCCTCAAATTTGTATGTGTTAAAACATTTTAATCAGAAATAATTATTTATTTAATTATTTGAACAATATAAACTAATAATATTAGTTTTTATTTTAAATTTTGAAAATTGGTTAATTATTTGAACAATATAAACTGATAATGTTAGTTTTTATTTTAAATTTTGAAAATAGGTTAATAGTTTTAAATACTATACATCTTTTAAAGTTTTACTTTTAAATAAAATGTTCTACACGTACAAAAGTGCCTTCAAGACAGTCGTCCTAAACTACCAAATTTGCTTAGAGATTTTTTTTGTTCATGTATCTGGTATGCCATGAGTGTATGGGGAGCCCCCCCCTATTAACACCCCATCATTGGCTTAATCAGGCCCTCTGTGTGTGTGTGAGTGTGTGTGTGTGTGTTTGCAATGCATGTATCCACTTTCACTCAAAAACTATAAATATATAACGTCAAATATAAAATACGTACGTTCAAATGTATTCATTAAATGCTTGTTTTATACGTCATTTTTACTTTCCTTATATACATGATGTATAAGGAAAGTAATGTGACGAGGTCGAAAATTCGAATTCGAGTGTTCGACGGGAGAGCACGTTTCAAGAATCCCTGATCTCGAATCGAACATTTTTAAAGTGATGTCTGTGTGTGTGTGTGTGAGTAAGTCTGTGGAGACGATAACTCACGAACGAATGGACCGATTCGAACAAAATTTGGTACAAAAATTACAATCCGTAAACACTGGAAGCCTATTGTTTTTATACGCAATCGAATGTTCAGAATCCTCCTAAATTTTCGAGTGACATTTTAAAAAAATCGTCAAAATATCAAAACCTCTAATAAAATTATGCAAATAGACATTTCTTGTGCCATTTTTCATTCGAAAACGATCGACATAAATTTTAGAACGTTAACATGAGCCGTTCTCGACATATTGCACATTTTTCAAAAATATTATCAAAAAATCATATAAAATAAAAAAAAATATTTCCTATTGAGAAACATGTTCACTTTTCATATGTAATACCATGCGATAAATTGGGTGACATCATTCTCATGGATCTAGCTCGTTCCATTCATGAAAAGAGATACTTTGAGTAATACTTTTGTATTTGAACGCCAATAATCATTTATCTGCTGTAAGAATAATTTATTTCTCCATCCATAACGCTTTGCGAGAGTTTGGCGACGAATTTGGTGGAATGTCGCCAACTTGGCGACTGTTTTAAATGTTGCTAAATTAACGAAAAACTCGCCAAATGGATAAAAATGACGCTAAATCAATGAAAATGACGATTCATTGACGAAAATTTAATAACTTGGAAATAATATAAATATCTACTATAAAAATAATATTTTTTTTTTACTGAAAATGTAGTCAGTTTATTGCATTATATAAGGAAAGTCATGTGCTTCCCACATCAGGTTTTTAAATATGAAAAGACTAAGACCCCTTCACACTAGGACAAAATTAATTACAATAGCGGTACTCGGGGTATTTTAAATTTTTTTTTTCGCTCTTTTGCTACGCCGTCTTTGGAAATATGTCCAGTTACCAAGCAAAATCAAAAATTAATAGAAGAATGCCAATTCAGTTAGTTCATTTCATATAATGATGCATGTTATTTTGTGCCATTCAACTCAATTAAATGAATGATTAAAGAAGTAAAGGGAAAATAAATTTCAGTGTGTAGGTCATGTGCTGCCCACATCCAATTTTTACTTTCCCTGCAATACATGGTAATGTATAGGGAAAGTATTGGAATCATGCCGAAAATCACAACTCGAGTTTTCGACGGATCTACACGTTTCGAGACCTCTAGAATACGAAAAAACTATTTTTAGCGTGACGTCTGTGTGTGTGTCTGTGTGTCTCTCTGTCTGAGCAGATTTTGTATCCACTCTAACTAAAAAACTAATGGACCGAATTTCCCAAAATTTGGTAGGTAAGTCACTTGTGAGCGAGTCTGGTGCTGATTAGTTTTGGGTACGATTCAGAATAAAAGAACCCGCATTTTTTTTGCGAAATGGCCCGCACAAGCTTGTATCCACTCTAACTGAAAAACTGATGGACCGAATTTCACAAAATTCGGTAGATGAGTCACTTGTGGGTAACCTTGGTGCTGATTAGATTTTGGTACGATTCAGAAAAAAATGACCTGCCTTTTCTTGCAAAATGGCCCGCAAAAATCGTCCAAATCTAAACTAAAGAACTGGGTATATTCAAATATATCCATTAAATGCTGATTTAATACGTAATTTTTAACGACGAAAAGAATAAGACCAACCCCATTACACTAGCACTAGCCGTTTTCGAGATATTTTAGTTATCCGTATTTTCTCTACGCCACCTTTGAAAATAAGCCCGGTTACCTCATGAGAAAGAAAATTGAATTAAAAGTGAAATAAATTTAGTTAAAATAAAGAGAACGTCAATATAAGTCTGCAGGGAAAGTCATGTGCTGCCCACATCAGATTTTTACTTTCCCTGCAATACTTGGTAATGTATAGGGAAAGTATTGGAATCATGCCGAAAATCGCAACTCGAGTTTTCGACGGATCTACACGTTTCGAGACCTCTAGAATACGAAAAAACCATTTTTAGCGTGACGTCTGTCTGTGTGTCTGTCTGTTTGTGCAGATTTTGTATCCACTCTAACTAAAAAACTAATGGACCGAATTTCACAAAATTTTGTAGGTAAGTCACTTGTGGCCGGGGCTGGTGCTGATTAGTTTTGGGTACGATTCTGAATAAAAGAACCCGCCTTTTTTGTGAAATGGCCCGCAAAAGCTTGTATCCACTGTAGCTGAAAAACTAATGGACCGAATTTCACAAATTTCGGTAGATTAGTCACGTATAGGTCACCCTGGTGCTGATTAGATTTTGATACGATTCAGAAAAAAATAACCTGGCTTTTTTTGCAGAATGGCCCGCAAAAATTATCAAAATCTAAACTAAAAAGCTACGTATGCTCAAATATATCCATTAAATGCTTGTTTAATGCGTAATTTTTAACGAAGAAAAGAATAAGACCAACCCCATTACATTAGGACTAGCCGTTCTCTAGATATATATTTTGTTTTTTTCGTATTTTTCCACTCCACCTTTGAAAATAAGTCCAGTTATCAAATGAGAACGAAAATTGAATTAAAAGTGAATTAAATTTAATTGAAATAAATAGAACGTGGATATAAGTTTGCAGGGAAAGTCATGTGCTGCCCACATCAGATTTTTACTTTCCCTGCCATACATGATAATGTATAGGGAAAGTATTGGAATCATGCCGAAAATCACAACTCGAGTTTTCGACGGATCTACACGTTTCGAGACCTCTAGAATACGAAAAAACCATTTTTAGCGTGACGTCTGTGTGTGTGTCTGTGTGTCTCTCTGTCTGAGCAGATTTTGTATCCACTCTAACTAAAAAACTAATGGACCGAATTTCACAACATTTTGTAGGTAAATCAGTTTGGGGCGAATTTGGTGCTGATTAGTTTTGGGTATGATTGGAGATAAAAGGACCCGCTTTTTTTTGCGAAATTTTCCGCATAAGCTTGTATCTTCTCTAGCTAATAAACTAATGGACCGAATTTCACAAAATTCGATAGATAAGTCTCTTGTGGGACACCCTGGTGCTGATCAGATTTTGGCACGATTCGGAAATAAATAACCTGTCTTTTTTTGCCAAATGGCTCGCAAAAATCGCAAAAATCTGAAATAAAAAACTACGTATGCCCAAATATATCCATTAAATGCTTGTTTAATACGTAATTTTTAACGAAGAAAAGAATAAGACCTACCCCATTACACTAAGACTAGCCGTTCTCGAGATATTTTAGTTTTTTCGTATTTTCTCTACGCCACCTTTAAAAATAAGTCCAGTTATCAAATGAGAATGAAAATTGAATTAAAAGTGAATTAAATGTAATTAAAATAAAGAGAACGTGAATATAAGTCTGCAGCGGAAGTCATGTGCTGCCCATATCAGATTTTTGTATTATGTTTTAAGAAGTAAACCATTAAAAGACATCTTTTTGGCAATATTAAAACAAAAATTTCTAATTTCGCAATACACTTGTTTTAAAAAAAGAAAAAAGTAACGAAAGTTGGAAATCGAAAAATATTGACACACCACAAATTTTTAATTATTTTGAGTGTTTTCTGCTTAAACCCTAGGTGTCGGAATACAAGAAAAGGTATTATAAATGTGTTTTTCACATTTTAATAAATTCAGAACGCTGGTAGATGGAGTTAGACCTTTTCACATATTTTGTTTCATTTCTGCAGCTTCTAATTTCGAGCAAGAACTTCGTGTATTTGATACAGTACGCAGTCCCACACGCAAGTGAAGACGTACTTTTGAAACGACGGATTGGACGACGATCAACACCCAATCCAATCTTTCCTGTACACAGAAATGCGCTTCCCTTTTCCAATACGTGATCCAAATGTCTAGGAGGAGATTTTCATAGTGTTGCCCATTTAGGATGCTTTATGGGAGTTGTGGAAAGTGAGAAAAATTTTAAATATATTATTAAACTAAAATCGTACGCAAGAAAATTTCCAAAAGTGCAATATTTAAAATTAGTTAACTGGGATGTGGCTCCACTCGACTTTCTCATAACCAGAATCCATTTCTAAATAACTTGTGAATTTTTTTTTCAACTTTTTCAATAAAAAATTTGAAAAATGTGTATTATGGGTCCAAATGATCCCAATGATAGTTTGTTACCCTTCATTTTAAGAGGCTTGAAAGAAATCTTTCGATTCTTTTCGATGATATTTTGATGATCTTTCGATTGAAAATCTTTCGATTGATATCTTTCGATTGATAATTTTCGATTGATTTAAGCGTGACAATGTACCTGTTTGGGAGGGGGTCGTTCTACCCCCCGAGGGGTTCGTGATGTCACGAACATAAAAATTGCATCGAGGCTATTTTTCTCTACATTGATTGAGACTGTTTTCAGCCATAACTCTTTTTATGCATAATTATATCAAATTTTCTTTATGCTTCCACATAAAAAAAATTTAAATTTTTCGAATCCATTTCGAAGTTTTTGCTCGAATTTCAAAAAATTCTATCTAGTTCTAGATATTTTCGGTAACAAAGCTGGATAAAAATTTTAGTGAAAGTGCATTCATATGTGTGATTGCTATCGTGTGCACAAATCGACCCAAGACAGACAGACAGACGCCACTCCAAAAATAATCGGAGCGTGTTGAGGAAAGTCTTAAAACCTATATTGGCAACCAAATCTTGAAATCAGAAATTTTCGTAAACACAACTAAACGTTTCTATTGCGTGAGCTTTGCAAAGTCCACTTCGACGATAAGATGTTGCCATTTCGTCCCAATAGCTCAACGGTAGAGGGTCGGCTGGCCAGTTCGGAGATCCAGGGCTCGATTCCCGGTCGGAGCAGCAAGGTTCTTTACAATGGCGCCCGAACAGATCAACCCGTTAAGTTAGAGTATATATGTCGGAGGTCCGAAAGTGACCCTATTACGACTAGCACAGATTCAGTGGACTCTGAAAGATGGAACTCCAATTTCAAATTAAGAGGATAACGACTCCGCAAGATACTAACCTGGGTAAAAATAGTTGTAGCAGGAGGCTAACCTGAGGTAAAAATAGCTGGAGGTGGTCCGTCAGAGGGTCAGTGACCCGCCTATCTGACATTCTACTCCGACGATAAGAGCTTGCCATTTCGTCCCAAAAGCTCAACGGTAGAGCGTCGGCTGGCCAGTTCGGAGATCCAGGGTTCGATTCCCGGTTGGATCAGCAAGTGTCTTTACAGTTTCTCTCGCAGGACTGATAGGATCGCCGGCAAGATAAACCACTGGGCTAGAGGCCTTATACAACCCTTCGGGGAAAAGTCCCAAATAGGATGGACATATAAGCAAGGAACTCGAAAAATTAGAAGAATGCAATTGGATACGGAGAGGGTTTGACGTAATTATTACTCCCAGGCTCAAAGTATTTAGCGCTTTCAGCTTCGTGATTACAACAGCATGCTGCATGAAGCCATTAGCGGCTCCCTATCCATACAGCATGGGCACGTGACGTTACACTGACTCTTTTGCCCTCACGTTTCCAAAACAAAATACTCGTGTGCTTAGCAGTATTGAAATTTTCATCATTTCTGTATTAGAAAAGGCTACTTTAGAAACTCACAACCGTTAACCTCTCGTTTTAGTAGGTATATCTAAATTTATCTTCTTGGATGGATATTTTTAATTAACCATTATTTCCGCATTAAAAACGGCTACTTTAGAAACTTACAACCGTATTTTCTTGGATGGATATTATTAATTGACCGAAAAATAAAATAGGCACTTTCATTAAAATATATACATGAGTTTCTTTTTTAAGAAAAATCGTTATGTACCTTTCCCGTCTCGCCCGCCTATACATTGCAGAATTTTCTGGTCAATGTACATATCTTCAAAACGCTAGTGAAGTGACTACGGTAAAAATGAGTAGTAGTGTACATTCCCTTAAAATCACTTAAAGTGCACTTTAGCAAATAAAATCTTTAAATATATGTTGTTATTCAAGTGTTCTAAATAACTTGTTTTCATCGTAAAGATAAATTTCGACGCTTAATGGGTTTAATTTCAATTTTTATGGGCCATCATCATCCGTTTACCATGACAAGCTATTATAAAAATGATGCCCTTTCGCCCTTATACGTTTCTGCGCATTCTACTACGCAGGATGTTTATTTACGCTTGTGCCCATGCTCTATTGGAATCAGTGCCTCAGAAATCTCGATTTGAGTTCCAGTAAGGCTCCTAAATAGGCAGGCTGACGCATCCGCCGTTTGACTCCAACCGATTCGATCGGTTATCGTCTGCCTGCGATATTTCAATAGCGCGCGCATGCTTCACAGTCGATATTCGATACGCAATGGAGCTGCAAAATAGGAGCTTCTGCTTTAAAAAAAAAAATCTGATGTGAGCAGCACATGACTTTCCTTATATAATGCAATGAATTTACTACTTTTACAGCAAAAAAATAATAGGTTATTCTTATAGTACATGCTTATATTCTTTCCAAGATATTAAATTTTCGTTAATGAGTCGCCATTTTCATTGATTTGGCGTCATTTTTATCTATTTGGCGAGATTTTCGTTAATTTGACAACATTTAAAAAGTCGCCAAGTTGGCGACATGCCGCCAAATTCGTCACCAAAATCTCGCCAAGCGTTACGGACGGAGAAATAAGTTATTCTTGTAGCAGATAATTGACTATTGGCGTTCAAACACAAAAGTATGACTCAAAGTATCTTTTCTCGTGAATGGAACGAGCTAGATCCACAAGAATGATGTCACAAATTTATTGCATGATATTACATATCAAAAGTGAACATGTTTCTCAAGAGTTATTTTTATTTTAAGTTATGGGATTTTTTGATACATTTATTTAAAAAATGGGTAACATCTCGAGAACGGTTCATGTTAGCGTTATAAAATTTATGTCAATCGTTTTCTAATGAAAAATTACATAAGAAATGTCTATTTGCGTAACTTTATTAGAGGTTTTGATTTTTTGACGATTTTTTCAAAATTTCACTCGAAAATTTAGGGGGATTCTGAACATTCGATTGCGTATAAAAACAATAGGTTTCCAGTGTTTACGGATTGTAATTTTTGTACCAAATTTCATTCGAATCGGTCCATTCGTTCGTCAGTTATCGTCCACACACACACACAGACATCACTTCAAAAATGTTCGATTCGTGATCAGGGATGCCTGAAACGTGCTCTCCCGTCGAAAACTCGATTTCGAATTTTCGACCCCGTCACAATACTTTCCTTATACATTATTGTATATAAGGAAAGTAAAAATGGTACCCGTCATTCCAGATAGTAGTCTGGAATGTTTTGATTTTCTCGAGATCCGGAGAAAAGGACGAGAAAGTTACCCTCCTTTCGCCGTGAGCAGCCATCGTTTCAACTGGGTTCCTCCTAAATAGTGTATACCGGCTCTTTAGGACCTGTCTATTTAGGAGCCTCAGGTTCCAGGTAAGAGACCTCGGGATGCAGCCATTTGGGGAAGGGTATTAAATTTGCGTCACAATAACTTCACTCAAAGAGGCTGCTGACGGGTAGACATGTCAATAGATTCAATCACTCTGCCTCTCCAACGTGGGCTCCGGGAAATTGACTTTCATTTTGTCTGTAGCCGAGTAAGCGTCCTAGATGCAAAAGTATTTTGCTGAAATGACTTTAATTCTTTACGGCACATGCTCGACTTTACTGTAGAATGAGTTCCGAAATGCGACAAATATTTCAGCGCAATGGAAGGGGGGATGGGATCGATTAAGAAATGTTTCCAAATAGAATCATGGACACATATTTTTTCAGCAATAGAATTTGAACAAGAAGATAGGGATGGTTTTTAAATAAGCAATGGCTAAAGTAAGCAATGCGGTTCGGGAGCAGGGCTCTATAACCTTGGGCCGAGAGTAGGGACTTTTGCGGAGGACTGTGCCCTATGAAGCAATCGACCATAGGGCGCAGGAAAAATCATGGAAAAAAAAATACCCTTTTCTCCCGAATTTTTTTCCCATGAAGAGAATATTTATTTGTTCACTCAGACTAAAATATAATTTCTAATTTCTATTTTTTTTTTTTTTTTTGCAATTCTGTAAAGACCGCTTACAGCAATTTACGTATATGGAAGTAAGTATAAACAGTATTGACTGCATCTTATAAATTATAGGTATATTAAAAACACTCAATAAGGTCAAAAATAATTTTTCAATGCAGTATAAAGGTGAGTTGTATTAACAGTACATGTAAAATTCAGGACCGTGGCTAGACAGGGGCCAGGGGGGGGCTGAGCCCCCCCCCCCCCCGATAAAATATTATATTTTTAATAGCGAAAAAGTATTTCCTGCAACATATCGTCCAAATTTTGCATTAAAAATTGATTTTTATAAATTACTTCGTTTTAATGATTTTTAATTTAGCTGAATTTGTAGTTATATATATATTATCAATGTATTTACATATTTAATTTAAAATTATTTAAAATGTTTTGTATTATTGCGGCGTTTACTCTTATACATTATAGAGCCCCAATCAACTGATAATTAAGAGTTAATATTAAGTGTTAACTTGTATTTACTATCTGAAATTTTCTTCGATTAACAGCTTTACTTCTAATTAATGCTTATATTAAAATCAATTGTAATTATTATATGTTAATATGGATGAAAAGTAGCTATATGGATTTTTTTAATCAACTCTTAGCCTGCAAATATAAATGTGCAATTAATTATTCGTTGATAATTTTCATGGATTAAAAATATTATAACTATTATGATTTATGAATGCTAATGATTAATCGTGCTTTGGGTGAGCCTCCCCCCCCCTCCCTATACACTTTAAATTTACCTCCAATCCCTCTTCAATTTCGTCTCTGGCTACGGCAATGGTAGGCAGAGGAAATGGGTGATATGCCCACAGAGAAAGAATAACGACAGAGAGCCATAAAAATAAGCGAGGCGTGGAACAGACGGAAACAAAGACAGACATACAGAGGGAAAAAATAAAAGTAAGACAAACACAGAAAAGAGAGGGAAAATCAAAGAAAACGTCAAACACACAGGCAGATCGGTAGCGATGTGGAAAGATGGACAGAGAAAGAGGTCAGATTGAAAGAAAGAGAGAGAGGGATAGAACTGGGCAACTGGATAGGTAAACAAAAAATGAGACAGAGAGAGGGGAGACATGCGCATAGGTGAGAGGAAGAGAAAGTGACAAAGAGGGGAGAACAGAGCCAATGGCCGTACCCTGCTGAAAACATCAGTTTTCGTCAGATCACCGAAGTCAGACAGCATCGGGCGCAGTTAGTACTTGGGTGGGTGACCACCTGGGAACACCGCGTGCTGTTGGCACATTTCGGGCGCGGTAGCTCGGTGGTTTGTACGCTGCCACAACTGACGTCGTGTTCATGCTGAGTACGATCACGTTAAACATGTGGGTCCGTAAGTCCTTCCGAGAGGTTGGTGGTAGGGGAAGGAGGGTACAGTCCCTGTGGATGCCTCCCCCACTGGGTTCCGGCCTAAATTGAGTGGCATTTCTCGGCCGTCCAAACAGTTACCTTACACCTTTCTGGTAGGTCGGACGGTCTGGGTCTCCTCAGCAGCAACAACAGAGGGGAGAACGTCAGACAAACAGACATAGAGATGAGAACAGATATATAGAAACACAGAACGTGTGGGTTTCTCATTAGAGACTATTTTTAATTTAAAATATTGTCTTATTTAAAATGACACGCGATATTTAGAAACAAATGGAGAGCATAGACATGCTGTACCATAGAACAGGAGACGTTGAAATGAGAAGTATATTTTCCAACCCTCTTTTCAGAAATGAAATAAAATATTTACATTTTATTTCCAACGTATATCCGTATTTAATTTTTAGCAGATAATAAAATGAAGTAAAGAAAAAAAAATTCATTCACTATGCGGTAAATGAGACGTGAAAAAATGTATTCGCCGGAAGTCAATAAAATTGATTTATCTTAACTGCGCAGTAGAAGCACCTAAATTACGATATTTTTAAAGCCTTGAATGGCACTTTTTATGAATCCTCGGCGCCTATTTAAACATTAAGAGAAGCGCCATTCATTACACGGACTCCAGAAAGGACTGGCGTATTAAGCGAACATATCCTCCCGAATTTCTTTCTCGTCATAACTTGTAAATATGTTCTATCTGTCAAACGAGGTGTTGAAGTAGGCCTTCTCGCTTCAGTGAAAGCAATAAACTCATCTCTATCCGCAATTGATATTTTATGGTTCATTTTTGAAGTGTATTTATCTTGCACAAACAAACGGTTTTTAATATTTTACTTTCCCTGCAATATATGGTAATGTATAGAGTAAGTATTGGAATCATACCGAAAATCGCAACTCGAGTTTTCGACGGATCTACACGTTTCGGGACCTCTAGAATACGATAAAACTATTTTTAGCGTGACGTCTGTGCGTGTGTCTGTCTGTGTGTGTGTGTGTGTGTGTCTGTCTGTCTGTGCAGATTTTGTATCCACTTTAACTAAACCACTAATGGACCCAATTTCATAAAATTTGGTATATAAGTCACTTGTGGACGAATATGGTGCTGATTAGTTTTGGGTACGATTCGGCATAAAAGAACCCGCCTTTTTTGCGAAATGGCCCGCAAAAATTGCCTGTATCCACCCTAGCTGAAAAACTAATGGACCGAATTTCACAAAATTCGGTAGATAAGTCGCTTGTAGGTTACCGTGGTGCTGATTAGGTTTTGGTATGATTCAGAAAAAAATAACTTTTCTTTTTTTGCAAAATGGCACTCAAAAATTGTCAAAATCTAAAATAAAAAACTACGTATGCTCAAATATAGCCATTAAATGCTTGTTTTATACGTAATTTTTAACGAATAAAGGAATAAGACCAACCCCATTACACTAAGACTAGCCGTTCTCGAGATATTCTAGTTTTTCGTATTTTCTCTACGCCACCTATGTCCAGTTACCAAATGAGAACGAAAATTGAATTAAAAGTGAATTAAATTTAATTAAAATAAAGAGAATATGGATATAAGTCTGCAGGGAAAGTCATGTGCTGTCCACATCCGATTTTTTTACTTTCCCTGCAATACAGGGTAATAGATAGGGAAAGCATTGGAATTGTACCGAAAATCGAGTTTTCGACAGATCGACACGTGTTGGGACCTCTCGAATACGAAAAAACAATTTTTAACGTGACATCTGTGTGTTTGTCTGTGTGTCTGTCTCTGCAATGTATGTATCCTTTTTAATTCAAAAACTAATGGACCAAATTTCATAAAATACGGTAGACAAATCACTTGTCGAAAACCTAGACCACTCGACTCACCCTGAGGCATGAGCAGCAGTTTGAGTGGTGTGGAAAGAAACAAGTCACTTGTGTATGACCCTGGTGCTGATTAGATTTGGGTACGGTTCGGAATAAAAGAGCCCGCTTCTTTTTTTGCAAAATGGCCCGCAAAAATGGCCTGTATCCCCTCTAGCTGAAAACTAATAGACCAAATTTCACAAAATTTGGTAGATAAATCCCTTGTAAATTAATTTGATGTTGATTAGATTTTAGTAAGATTCGCGAAAAAAAAACCCTACTTTTTTTGCGAAATAGCCAGCAAAATTCTTTTAATCTAAAAAATAAAAGACTATGCTCAAACATATCCATTAAATGCTTATTTTAGACTTGATTTTTAACGACGAAAAGAATAAGACCAACCCCATTTCTCTAGAAGTAGCCGTTCTCCAGATATTTTAGTTTTTTCGCTCCGCCACCTTTGAAAATAAGTCCAGTTACCCAATGAAAACGAAAATTGAATTAAAAGTACAAATTCAGTATAAGCTAAAGTAATTATGAGTGTTATTTGTTCAATTAAACTGAATTTAATGGATTATTGAAGAAATAAAGAGAACGTGAATATAAGTCTGCAGGGAAAGTCATGTGCTGCCTACATCAGAATTTTTTTTTATGTGAAACATGTTTGGGCGTAGAGTACAAAGTAAATCGCGAAAAATATTTGACGGAGATGAAACAAAATTATGTAACGGAAGCGCCATTATACGTCTATACTTGCACTTCCTTACTCAGTACAGGGAGTGGGACAGTCCAGTGGTTAACGCGCGGGGATTACACTCGAAAGACTCGACCTCGATTCCCGGTTCTGTTCAAACTGCCTTCCAATAGGTTGCTCGTAGGGGAAGGCGTGTACAGTCCCTAAGAATAGCGCCTCTACTAGGTTACGGTTTAAATTATGTGGCACTGTCCCGACCGTCCAAACTTCTTGTATGTCGGACGGTGTGGGCCGAAAAAAATTACGTATAATCATAGCAATATAAATTTAAATGCTTCGATTTATAAATTTAACTTATAGCAATTTAACCTAAAATGACATAATTTAATTTTATTAATAGAATAATGATGAATTTAAATACATATTTAATTAATTTAGAATAATAATTTACTTTTATTTAGAAAGAAAAGTTCTGGGATTTTTCAACACATTGCTAATATTTTCAGATCACCTATAATCGCTAATATTTTCAGTGATGCATTTGGCAAGTTTGGTGAATAATTTAACAAATTATCGCCAACCTGGCGATATTTCGCCCCAGATTGACGAAAATATCGTCAAAATTGTGCAAAACTGACACTCAATCAATGAACTCAATGTTAATGAACTGAATGGTAAAAGACACTCAATGATAAAAATCACGCCAAATGAGAAGTAATGTTTCACAGATTCTGATTTCCGTCATAGGACAGGCATACCTTCTAGTTAAGGAATAAGAAATGCCCGTCTCTCAGCTTGTCTCTAACACATGGTGATGTATTTAGCGAACTTGGCGAATAATCTAGCAAAGTATCACCAACTTGGCGATATTTCTTCCCAGATTTACAAAAATATCGTTAAAATTGCAAAAATGACTAAATTAATGAAAATGAAGCCTAATTGATGAACTAATGATTAAAATATTTTAACATATGGACTCTATCCCTTATTTAGGTTGCTATCCATATTGATACTTGTTTATTTATAATTATAGATTAGAGTAATAGTTATAGAGTTATAGTTACAGAGTTATAGAGTTTAGAGTGAAATATAAGTTAATTGGGTACTTTGAAATAGTTTTGCAAGTTGGCATCCAGAAAATCGCCCAATGTACAATTCAACGATAAAAACAAAATACCGTGGTACCGTGGATCTTATACATTATTTTTTAACTCTAAAAATAGTACATTCATTGCATTATATAAGAAAAGTCATGCGTTTCCCACATCATATTTCTTTTATATGAGATTGAATTTAATCCGAGAAAACCTCAGTCCAGTCTATTTTAGTTCAATTTTTTGTTTACACGAACGATACATTATATTATGACCGTAAAAATATTTTCGTATAAATCGAAAAAGCGGACTGAAGCGAGGTACATTTTATTAAATTCATTTAATATTTTCTGGACATTTTATACGAATCGTCAGCGTAAAATGCTCAAATAAACACGCGATAAAACTCAACGTATGCCCAACAGGCATGCGAGAGATCGAAGTTGCGTCAGCTTCAGTTATTTTTACGCTCATCTGTCCAAAGAACACACATTCAAACTCCTCATTTTATATTATCCTTTTAGAGAGGGTTTTTCATTTTATTTTTAACTGCATCGCTGTCAATATTTTAAATGCCCCGCTGACCATGAAGTGGATCTTGAAACGGTTCCTGTTATATGTTCATTATTTTCAATTTCCTTTCATGGCTACTCTTCCAATCGTCTAATAATTCGTCTGGAAATATTAAACAATAAACAGTAAATACTATACTTTCAAGATCAAAAAGTCTATTTTTTAATATGACACTATTTAGGACGTGAAAATAAAATTACAGAGCGCTTTCGTACATCATAACGTCCTTCATCAATGACAAAGCAATAAGCGAGGAAAAGACGTGAGTTTTTATATACAGTTAGAAGACGCGAAACAAAAATGTGCATATGAAAGGTCAGATTATCCAAAACAAAATAAAATCATTAAATGACCAAATAAAAATATTGCACATATGTAACTGCAAACCAGAAATACAAAATCTGATGTGGGCGGCACATGACTTTCCCTGCAGACCTAAATTCATTTTCTCTTTATTTCTTTAATAATTCATTCAATTGAGTTTTATTGCATAAAATAACACTAAATTTGCACTTTTAATTCAATTTTTGTTTTTATTTGGAAATTGGACATTTTTACAAAGGCGGTTAATCAAATTATTAAGCGCATAACTTAATTTGAAAAACTCAAATTCATTTTCCCTTTATTTCTTAAAATTTTATTAAATTGGGTTGAATGTCCCAAAATAACACGCATACTTATTTGAAATATCACTGAATTGGCACATTTAATTTAGCTTTCGTTTTCATTGGGTAACTGCACATGTTTTCAAAGGCAGCGTAGCAAAAATGCAAGAATAAAAATGAAAAAATAAAATATCTCGAGAACGGCTATTTCTAGAGTCATGAGGTTGGTCTTATTCCTTTTATCTTCAAAACATACATATCAAATAAGCATGTGATGGACACACATGATGTACATGCGTTGCGTCATTTGCACTCTTGCTGTAAACATTTACATTTTAATGGGTGATTGATCCCTCACCGACTTTGTTTAAACGTATCTCTGGGACTTTTTATGATAAAAGGCTGAAATTTTGTACATCACCTTATTAGTATATGGGGCACATTTTACTCATTAGAAATGTTTTTGCACGGGAACCGGGTAAAAATTTAAATTTTGTATTTCTTCAAATTTAATTCTCTTGAAAATTTTAATCGATTTCATAAAATTCTGTACCTTTTTTTTACGCAACTTTGTTATTTATTACTTTCCTTATACGCATAATATATAAGGTAAGTATTGTGACAGTGTCGAAAATTCGAATTCGAGTTTTCGACGGGAGAGCACGTTTCAAGCATCCCTGATCACGAATCAAACATTTTTGGGGTGATGTCTGTGTGTGTGTGTGTGTGCTTATGAAAGTGTGTGTGTGTGCGTATGTCAGTGAGTCTGTGGAGACGATATCTCACGAAAGAATGGAGCGATTCTAATGGAATTTAGCACAAAAATCACAATCCGTGAGTACTGGAAGATTATTGTTTTTAAACGTAATCGAATGTTCAGAACCCCCCTAAATTTTCGAGTGAAATTTTGAAAAAATCATAAAAAATCAAAACCTTTAATAAAGTTATGCAAATAAATATTTCTTGTGTAATTTTTCCTTAGAAAACGATTGACATTAACTTTAGAACGCTAGCATGAACCATTCTCGAGATATTGCACATTTTTCAAATAAATTTATCAAAAAATCCCATAAATTAAAAAATATATATTAACTATTGAGAAACATGTTCAATTTTCATATGTAATATCATGCGCTAAATTTGGTGATCTCATTCTCGTAGATGTAGCTCGTTCCATTCATGAGAAAATATACTTTGAGTAATACTTTTGTATTTCAACACCAATAGTCATTTATCTGCTATAAGAATAACTTATGTCTCCGTCCATACCGCTTGGCGAGATTTGGCGACGAATTTGGCGGAATGTCGTCAACTTGGCGACTTTTTTAAATATTGCCAAATTAACTAAAATCTCGCCAAATGGATAAAAATGATGCTAAATCAATGAAAATGAAAACTCATTGACGAAAATTCAATATCTTGGAAAAAATATAAGTATCTACTATAAGAAAAACTTATTTTTTTTACTGTAAAAGTAGTAAATTCATTGCATTATATAAGGAAAGTCATGTATTGCCCACATCAGATTTATTTTTACTGTAAAAGTAGTAAATTCATTGCATTATATAAAAAAAGTCATGTACTGCACACATCAGAATTTTTTTTACTGTAAAAGTAGTAAATTCATTGCATTATATAAGGAAAGTCTTGTATTGTCCACATCAGATTTGTATATTGTCTAAGATCAATATTTAAGGACTAAAAGCCGAGGTCAATGTTTTTGGTACACCCTATATATATATATATAATGCAAGTATTTAATGAATACATTTACACATGTTTATTCTTTACATAAAAATCTCATGCAATAAATGTACCCATAAATAATAATGTCTTCGGTGGGGAATAAAAATGATGCACTTGAATTAAACTTCACTTATATTAGATGGCTTACATCTAAGTCTATATAATTTACTTCTGCTGCATCCATGCTTCAAAAATCACGGTAAGGGAATAAATATTTTCCTTTTACTAGAATACTTATTTGAAGCGTCGTCATGAACAGAATGTGCCAAAAAATGAACGAAAACTCAGTAGTAACGGATAAAATGCGACAGTGTTAAAAAGGATCGTTTTCACAGTTTTAAAATTCTCATATGAGACGAAAACAATCCTATTAGATATTTTTGTTACTCTTTTCCATACACAGGAAAGGGATCCTTCAGACAAGAATATTTTCTCTAAACCAGAAAAAAAAAAAAAAGTTGCATATATATATTTCATAAAAATCACAAAATGTGATCATTTAAAAAAGGACCCACAAAACAAGATTCAGAAATCTCATGGATTATTTTTTTAAAGAAGTGCTTTGACAAAAGAAAAATTCTACAATTTTTGTGTAGCAAATAAACGAAAGTATTTGTGGAAAAGGTTCTGTTGGAAGGGGAAAAAAACAAAGGATTAAAATAAGAATAGAAATTTTATTCTTTCCTTTAAATTCTTGCAGAGGAAACTGAAGCAGTAGGAGAGTGGGGTAATAGAAGAATTCATTTGTAATGTATGTTAGGAAATTTATTTATTGTATAATTGCATTGAATTTATCAAATAAAAGAATCCCATGCTATAAATTACAGAGTCCACTTAGACGATAAGAGCTTGAAGTTTCGTCCCAGCAGCTCAACGGTAGAGCGTCGGCTGGCCAGTTCGGAGATCCAGGGTTCGATTCCCGGTTGGGGCAGCAAGGTTCTTTACATGGTTCTTTTCACCACATAAAATGAATTGCTTAGGTGTTGAATAAAAAATATGAAATTGAATTACCTATATTGGATAGCCCGCATCTTTTACATTCATTATTTTATCTGAAAGCACACTATAAGGAAAGTATTGTAAATCTCGATGTTTATGTGTCGAGCATCCCTGAACAGGATTCAAACGTTGAGGCGTGCGTGTGGGATCATGGTATCTCAAGAACTGATCCAGGGAATTAAAGCAAACTTATACTATCTCCCTAATCTTACAATTAGGAAATATTAATACAATAATATATTGATTTTCAGCGTGATTAAACGTTTAAAAGCACTAAAAATTCTGGAAATTTTCTGTGAATTGTTAAAAAAAAATAAATGACAGTCTCCAATGTTCAATTATTCAATAAACAATCGCTCGATGCATACCTGTTCATTAGAAAATTATACGGCAACTATCAGAAAAAGAGAAAAAAAGTGTGTAGATATTCTCTGCGCGTGATAATGAGCCGTAACTTTGTCGGTCTCGCCAGATAAAATTATTATTGGATAAAAGTACTTAAATTCTCATTACCGCCTCATTTCGCTATTATCCATTCATTTAGTCAAGCATGTTCGTTTAATAGCAGAAATTTGGAAAGTTAACAGAGTGGTGGGTTTACCGCAGCATACATTGAAATGCATGCAGTCTTTCTAGGCAGGCTCTTAAAGCACCTCGATAACTTTGTAAGAAAAGGTCTATGAGTGTACACGTCAAATTCTATCTGCAGTAAAATGACCCGTCCCGATCGAATCAGAGGGATGACAGCGCTTCCAGCGGAGAATTTAAAAGTTAATTTAAGATAATGAACTCTGCAACAAGGCGGTGTAAACGAAAAACAGTCCATTACAAAGCGGTAGAAAATTATCTAGCGAATAGGTATTGGCCCTAAAACTGTAGGGGACATAATGAGGTGATTGGTGAATGTCTGTCTTATTCAGGAATGCTAAAATAAAAAATCTGATGTGGGCAGCCCATGACTTTCCTTACAGACTAAATTTATTTTCCCTTTATTTCTTAAAATTTCATTAAATTGAGTTGAATGGCACACAATAACACGCATCATTATTTGAAATAACACTGAATTTGCCTTTTTTACTTTCTTTATATACATAATGTATAAGGAGAGTATTGTGACGGGGTCGAAAATTCGAATTCGAGTTTTCGACGGGAGAGCACGTTTCAAGTATCCCTGATCACGAATCAAACATTTTTGAAGTGATGTCTGTGTGTGTGTGTGTGTGTGTGTGTGTGTGTCAGTGAGACTGTGGAGACGATAACTGATGAACGAATGGACCGATTCTAAAGAAATTTGGTACAAAAATCACAATCCATAAACACTGGAAGCTTATGGTTTTTATACGCAATCGAATGTTCAGAACTCCCCTAAATTTTCAAATGAAATTTTGAAAAAATAGTCAAAAAATCAAAATCGCTAAAAAAAGTTACGCAAATAGACGATTCTTATGTAATTTTTTATTAAAAAACGATTGGCATAAATTTTAGAACGCTAACATGAACCGTTCTCGAGATATTGCACATTTTTCAAAAAAATTATCAAAAAGTTATATATAAAATAAAAAATAAAAATATTTCCTATTGAGAAACATGTTCACTTTTCATATGTAATACCATGCGATACATTGGGTGACATCATTCTCGTGGATCTAGCTCGTTCCATTCATGAAAAAAGATACTTTGAGTAATACTTTTGTATTTGAACGCCAATAGTCATTTATTTGCTGTAAGGATAACTTATTTCTCCGTCCATAACGCTTGGCGAGAATTTGGCGGCGAAATGTCGCCATCTTGGCGATATTTTTAATTGTTGCCAAATTAACAAACATATCGCCAAATGGATAAAAATGACGCTAAATCAATGAAATGACTACTAATTGACGAAAATTCAATATCATGGAAAGAATATAAGTATCTACTATAAGAATAACATTGTTTTAGCTGTAAAAGTAGTAAATTCATTGCATTATATAAGGAAAGTCATGTGTTGCCCACATCAGATTTTTTCATTGGGTAACTGGACGAATGTTAAAAGGCGGCTTAGTAAAAATACGAAAGAACTAAAATATCTCGAGGACGACTTATCCTAGAAACATGGGGTTGATCTGGCTCCTTTTATCGTCAAAAATTACATATTAAACAAGCATTTAATGGATATATTTGAGCATCCGTAATATTTTATTTAAGATTTTAACAACTTTTCGGGCCCATTCGCAAAACAAGGCAAGTTATTTTATCCCGAATCGTACCCAAATACAATCAGCAGCAGGGTCACCCCGAGAGGCTTACCCATGGAAGTAAAAGTAAGGAGTTAAATCTTCATATTAAGAAAACGCCAATATCGTTTGAGACAATAATTGAGGTGGCGCTGGGATAAGATAAGTAGTCCTATATTGTATGCATTTCTATGGCGAAAGACCTAAAATATTTATTTAAACTGTTAATTTTGTCAAAATTAATTATTAGTGCAAAGCAAAGAATAACTGAAGCAATAAAAAATATTCCTACGCATTCAAAATAATTTTACTATCCAATTCATTTTTATCTGCACATATGCTGTACTCTATCCTACAACTATAAAAAAATACTGGTTAATAATACTCATAATTAAGGAATCCTAAAAAGTATTAAAAATATATATACTAAATACTACTCCTTTCTATAGTGTCACCTAACAATAGCAACTACTTTACAAACACGAGCGACACCTAGATATAATTCTCAAAGCATTATGGCATTTTCAAGTGTTTCATCCATAGGAGTTTTATCTCCTCCTTTCTAACTCCATGGGCTTACCTATGAAATTTGTTTAGTTAGTTTTTGAATAAGTGTGGAAATTTTAATAAAATTTCTGGATCGTACTAAAATCTAATCAGCACCAGGATCGTTCACAAGTGACTTATCTACTAAATTTTGTGAAATTGGGTCTATTCGTTTTTTAGCTAGAGTGGATACAGACATTTTTTGATGGCCATTTCGCAGAAAAGTATTTTTATGCAGAATCGTACCCGAATCTAATGAACACCAGAGAAATCCACAAGTGGTTTTACCTATAAAATTTTATGAAATTTGCTTAACTACTCTTTGAGTGAGAGTAGATGCATACGCTGCACAGACAGAGACACGTACACAAAGGTCCCTCTAAACATAGTTTTCCGTGTTATAAATTATAATTAGTTATAAGTTGGCTGATTTAGTTAATTAGTTTTCGAGTTCTATATTGTATATTTCGTACGAAGAACGGGTACTTTGCTAGTTAATAAGAATTCAGAATTCTCGTGTCTTTACACCACTCAACAATTACCAAGTTTTTGCAGTAATAAGGCTTTTGTTGTAATTTTACTTTAATAAATTGTAACAGACGCTGTTAAAGTAAAGAAAAATAAAGATCAATCATGCATAAAGCATTGATTATGAAACACTTTCGAAATGCAATGCAATGCCATTTAAATATCTCTAAATAGCGATGCATTCAGCAGTCATATTTTTAAAATGATCACACTACTACAATAATTTATTATATTTGAAAACTTAAAACTTCATCGAAAAAAATGAATATTCAAATGACGTCATTGAAATATAAATCGACTGGCTCTCTATGTAAAAGCAGTAAATATTTCATTCATACACTTTTATTCCATTCCTTCACAATACTATAATAATTTAATTTACTTAAAAACTTAAAACCCTGGAGGTAAAAGTAATTTAACTCTATGCTTAAAACTTCATCGAAAAAGTCAGCTATAAAATCTTCTGCTTTTTTGTGTAAAATCAATGAATGTTTCATGCATATCAGCTATATTGCAGACTTCAGAGCTCAATAATTTTGCGTTAAAGAAATACAGCAATTCTTATACAACTCATTCGACATCTTTTGGTGTTTACATTCTGCATACGTTAAAATTAGGCTTCGTTGTTGAAATAATCAAAGTTTGAGGATCATTTAAACTCAAATGCATTGTAATTGCGTTGTTTCAGAATATAGATACACAGAATGTAAGCAAACATAAAGTGGTTTGAGGACAGATACAACACTCAATATGAATTAAAAATAACTTTTAAAATCACGATTTTGACACAGGATGGATGCCCTATTTTATTTTGAAGAGGGTCAGCTGATCTCTTCATATAATATGGGTATCATTATTATTTTAATATTTTTTAAAAACTACCGAATATATTTTGATGAAATTTTTTTTATATTTTTATGGGATAATTTGAATATTTCCTAAAACTTTTGAAGCCATTTGTGAATTTTAAATTCGCTTAAAAGATGTTTGAAAAATTAGGTCCCATAGGGTTCAATGTATTTCATTTTTTCAACCCGGGTTCCATCCAAAACTAATTGGGTGATATTATCCATTTACATTCCCATAGGTCCCACAGACGGTCTCCACAACGTACTAAGATTTCATTTTGATAAAGTCAGTTTCACGGGAGTTATTGGACGAACGGACAGACAGAATGAACAAAGTCATAAACACTTTACAAATATGTTGTAAAGTGTTGAAAACAGTCTTTATTGCCAACTTTTGATGAAAAAAAAATTAGCGACAAATGTTTTCGAAATTCCTTATTCCGAGTGTCAACCAGGACAGTCTATTTTTTATTCCCTATTCTCCGGTCCCCCGTGGGTTGGTCGCGGAAAACGTCTGGCCGTGAAACCCCTAGGTGACACAAATAGCTTCTTTTCTGCAGCAAGCCTAATAGGATGGAAAAACAACTTTTACAGGCAAGGTCTTCGGAGGCTTTGATTCTTGTGTTTCATTTAAATCAAAATAAATGACAATCTGGGAGGTAAAAAATGGCTAAACAAATTGTCTGCATGTAGAGATTTAAAGTAAAATAAACTATGTTTAAAATACGAACTGGGATAACATATCAAATGTCGAAATAAATGACAATCTATAGCGTTCGGTGGAATAAAGTCGGCATAATGAACAAAATGTATTTTTCAAATTAGACATTTTTACTTTCTCGTATTGAGAAAGAATTGTTTTCACGAAAATTTTCAATTTCGAGATTTGGATGCTGATAAATGTTTTAAGACCTCCTGAACACGTTTTGACTTTTTTTTGGAGTGATGTCCGTCTGCCTGTCTGTCAATCTGACTGGGGTCGATTTCTTGCGTATATGATAGCAGTCCCAAGTATAAATGGATTTTCACAAAGCTTTGTTATCAAAAAATCTAGAACTAGATAAAAAAAAATTCCATTCGAACGAAAATTTTTATATTTTCTCAACGTGGCAGCAAAGGACAAAATTGAATAAAATAAAAGGGCAAAATTGCATAAAAGAGTTTATTTATGGTTAGATGAGCACGAGACTTAATAGTTTCAATCATGGTTGTTGTTGAGACCCAGACCGTCCGACCTACCAGAAAGGTATAAGGTAACTGTTTGGACGGCCGGGAACAACCACCCAATTTAGACCGGAACCCAATGGGGGAGGCATCCACAGGGACCGTACCTTCCATCCCCTACCACCCACCTCTCGGAAGGACTTACGGACCCACATGTTTAACGTGATCGTACTACGCGTAAACACGGCGACAGTTTTGGCAGTGTAGCGAATCGAACCCGGGCCTACCGAGTGCAATTCCCGCGCTCTAACCACTGGGCTACCGCGCCTTCAATCATGGTTGCGAAAAATAGCCGTCAAAAAAAATTTCCAGCTCTTTAAAGTGAAGTATAACACGCTATAGTTGTGCCTTCCCGGCCGTCCAAATAGGTGCTCTTAGTCCCCTGGACGAGTCGGACGGTCTGGGTCTTCTACGCTATAGTTGTGATATTTGGACCCACAATATCGATTTTTCAAATTTTTTGTTCATAAAATATGAAAAAAAAAATGAATTCCGGTATGAGCAAGTCGAGTAGAGCCACATGACACTTAATTTTTTATCAAATACCAGTAAAGGCTTTCTTAATAATATTTGCATCAACCGAAAGGTCAAAGTAGGCAATAAAACTGGCGTCCTTAAGTCTGACGCTATTGTTAAACATTACAGACATCGTAAATACAAACATAAAACTGTCTCTTTCTCAAAATCTGGCCTCACAAGGTTATACATCAAAGTCCTATCCAATTTGGTCGCCAGTTGCTTTAATCATCCACTTTACTGATGCGAAAATACATCGTACCCACTCAGTAATGATTATTAGGATGAAACTACGCCTTTCAATTATGTATATAATAATTAACTAAACTATTTGTCTTTCCAGTCCCTGGTGATCTTGAAGGTTGAATCTTTCCACAGTTATCGCATCGACTACGGGACAGAACCTAACGGAACCAGATTATGGATGACCGTACTTGAAGAGCCCAAATTTTGATTTCTCCATAGCGGTAGATAAATTAGGGGATAAAAAATCTTTCCAGACTCCCCTCGAAGACCTATAAAGTTGAAACTCTGCGGACGAGTATAGTATCGATTACGAGAAAGATCCAACTGAGCGATTTTTCGAATAAAACAACTATTTTTGACGGTAATATATATTTAAACATAAACATGATAACATTTTTTTAAAAGTGTTATATTCCTTGCCTTTGATAAGCTTACTAATTAAGTACTTTAAATAAAAATATAGAAAATAATTCGAGACACTTCCTTTATTAATAAGCAAACAAAATAAATTTGAATCACTGCTGATACTTCATATAAAATATTTTTTCTTTCCCTATAATACAATATAATGTATAGGGAAAGTATTGGAATCGTGTCGAAAATCGCAACTCATGTTTTCGACGGATCTACACGTTTCGGGACCTCTAGAATAGGAAAAAACTATTTTTAAAGTGACGTCTGAGTGTGAGTCTGTCTGTTTATGCAATGTATGTATTCACTCTAACTCAAAAACGAATGCACCCAATTTTATAAAATTTTATAGGCAAGTCGCGTGTGGATGTCTCTAGTGCTGATTCGATTTTGGTACGATTCGGAAAAATAAAACCTGCCTCTTTTATGAAATAGCCCGCATAATCGTCAAAATCTAAAATAAAAGACTACGTATGCTCAAGTCTATCCATTAAACGTTTATTTTATACGACATTTTTTTACGACGATGAGAATCAGACCCATCCCATAACTCTTGAACTAACCGTTGAGACATTTTAGTTTTTCTCTCATTAAAGTTATTTCCCTAGGACTAGCCGTTTTCGAGATATTTTAGTTCTTTCGCATTTTCACTACGCCACCTTTAAAAATACGCCCAGTAGCCCAATGAAAACGGAAATTGATTAAAACTATAAATTCAGTGTAGTTTCAAATAATGATCCACGTTGCTTTGCGCAATTAAACTCAATTTAATGAATTATGAAAGAAAAAAAATAAAAATAAATAATATTTATCTGTAGCGATAGTCATGTGTTGCCCTCACCATTTTATTTTCTTCTAATTTTCATCGAGTGTGAGGTATATTTTGAATGAGCATAAGATAGAAACTCCCACGAATTTTATTATACACTCCGAGTAGAATCTTGCTTTTCCAAATTTCATTTTATTGTATTCATTCAGGTCGAATTTTACTCTCAAACTGACGTCCGCCCAAATTCATTTCTGCGAAGAACGGGAAAGCCGTTGATATCATTCCATTCTTCTTTCTTCTGGGTATATCACTGGAAAAAGCCAAAGTTCTTATATCGTTTTCGTGAAGTACTTCTTTGTCCGGGGGACCATTGTAAAGGTCATTTTTTTATCTACTTCTATATCTAAGTCAAACATAATTCCAATTTTAGATAACGCTCAGAATTCGACAAAAGAACCATGGCACTTAACAAACTATTTTATTCACAACTATCTTGCTTTAACTCTAAATGACATTACAAACAAATCTACTATATACACTGTTTACACAGTTAATCCTACAAGATTTCACCCGGGACATAACTGATCTAATTCGAACATGACTCAGTACTTAATTTCACAGACAATAACACTAATGGATGCGATAACTTACTACAAGACGACGATGAACATTCCTGCTATTCATAGCACACGGTCATTTCGTAGCATTGTTTTCTTTGTTTTATATGCCAAACCATCTTTTCTTCCCTCTTGTCAAATCTATTTTCCTGCCGAAACTTAAAGTCAGCCGTATAAATAGATCTGGACAACCACGAGAGTGGACTTCTTCTACACTAAACTTCAAAGATTTGCAAAAGGTATCCCCTACATCTTACATTCTAAACAACTCTGTTGCTCATTTTTAGGTCAAAAAGCCAGAATAACCAATTATTACTCGTATTAGCCAATAGCCATATATTGGCCAATTAGCCAAATTAACCAATTAGCCAATAGATTAACCCGAAAGTTCCGGCTAATTATTTATTTAACCCGAAGTAAAGACCAGTATAAATATAAAATTCGACAAAAAATTGAACTTTACTCTTACTTTCTAGAGAAAGATTTTGAATTTTCATCAGCAACAGTTAGATCTGAAATGTCTTATCCCTTCTGAGGTATGCATATTTTTGAATTCGCTTACATTTTATTAACACACACTTACATTTCATTTTATTGCATTTCACTCACATTTTATTTATACTTACGTGATTCCACTTAGATTTTATTGGATTGCATTTTATTACACTCGTTCAGAAACAGTAAGAATATTTATTAAATTGAATTTACCGCTTCAGAAAGGCATGTACTAATTCTTAGACTTCAAGTAATTAATATAAATTCACTAAATGTACCAAGATTCCTTGGAACGTACCCAAAAATCTTCAGGATGAAATGTCCAAAGTGTACATATTAGGTCTATCTACATGGTAAAATGACTATACCCGATCGAATAAAATGGTTTAAAGCGCTCCTAGCGGAGACTTTGGAAAATAAGGTTAAAGCACACGGCAACTAAACAAGATAGAAGAAACATATCAACTATAAATTCGAGAATCAGATTCTTACACTTTGAGCTAATAAGCGCAATGAAATGTAATGTTGTTATATGTTAAATATAATCATTAATGATATTATAAATATAAGTACATGTAAATACGTTAACGAAATGTCTTCCAATAAAAAATTGGGTTCAAAGCGAAATTCAAAAAGTTTGGTTAAAATGCAGTTCATTCAAGTTATTTGATAGGATTTTCTTTTTTTTCAAAAAAAAAATTTATTTATTCCTCTCCGGGATAATAAACATAGAGCTTTAATACCTAATAAAAATATATGTATATTTGATATACAGACTTTCTTTTAGAAGTCGCACATAATACTTTTTTTTAATATAAAAAATTATACAGATGAGATTTTCAGAAATAGGCATGAAAGACTAAATTACAACGTAAAAAGCTGCGCAAATAAGATTTTATAAGCAGACGCACGTTTAGGAAATTCTTGAATTTCCTCTTTCAGTGCGAACAAGCCTAGATCTGAAGGCCCAATGAGAGACAGACCATGCTGGGTACACAGAAAAATGGCTAAATGAGCTAATACAGTAAGATATCGCCATCTAGTATAGCAAAAGAGAAGTAAAACAAGAAAAAATGAAAATACAGAGCATATAATTCAAATCATGAAACATACGTACGTTTCAGAAATCAACCGAATTTCTTTCGTCATTGCAAAAAGTATTGACCTATACGTCCAAAAACGTGCAAGACGATGTTGTCCGTCCAAACTGAGGTGATAGATATTACAATAGTGGCGCCACCTATCAGCAGGAAAGGGGAATAAGAGAAATAAAAGTAGGAAACAAGGCTATATGAACATGAGATGCAAACAAAAAATATAAAAATAAATAAAAATATAGAAATAAATAAAAAGCAGATAAAATGAATTCAAAGAAACAAAAAATATAGACAGTTTCAGGTATAGAAATAGGGTGTTATGGATAAATCAATTATCAGATTACCGGTATTTTTATTGGCTTAAAAGATATGGAAATCCAAAGCTAAAGAGGACTTTTGAATAAATAAGAAAAAAAATTAAACTGGCGACTACCTATCCAGCAGTGGTTAACAAATTTTTCTTTGACTCAGACCGTCCGACCTACCCGAAGGTGTAGGTATTTGTCTGAACGGCCGGGACTGTGCCACCCCATTCAGACCGGAACCTAGTGGTGGCGACATCACCACCCTCTGTACCCAGCCACCCTCTCGGAAGGATATTGAGACTCCCATATTTAACGTGCCCGTACTCTGAATAAACAAAGGGACAGTTTGGGCCGAGGCGGGAATCAAACACGATTCCCCAGTGCAATCCGCATGCTGTCCCGCCCCCACACTGTGATTAGCGAATGAATATTTCTTAATAATCTAATTTTCTGACTCAATTTTATGTTCTTTCAAACAGCATTTCTCCGGCGTATTCCAGGACCACAAAATTATTTCGATATATAGAAAATCAAGAGCTAGAAAAATGATACAGATAAAACGTCTCATTTTAATTTCCAAACGATTTCCATTAGCGGAAAAAGGGCCCTAAATATAGAGCGTACACGCAGGATATTAAATGGCTCTTCCACCACTCAAACCGAGTACAAAATAATATTTTTATCGAGAAATGACATCGATTGGGCACAGGAAACGTGGACGGAAGAAGCTCGCGCGGTATTTTTCCCTTTTCGAAATTGATTCTTAATGATCTCCGGAAACGGTGATCATATCAACCCGATTCCCAAAAACAGGCAAGAAAGAGTTATTTTGATTCAGAGAAGTTATTTGGCGAAGATCGATTGAGAGCTGCGTCGGATTCCTGCGCTTCAAAAGAATGAACAAGATACAAAAATTGGGTGGCTTAGAGAGAAGTCTGATGTGGGCAGCACACCACTTTCCCTACACACTCAAATTCGCTTTCTTATCTTTATTTCTTTCAAGGTTCACACAAGTTACAGTTACGGCGGAGGGGTTGGCGACATGGGAAACATGCTGTCTTCGCTTTATAATGCTTTAAGAATAAAATGGAGATGCAGTTTTATATGAAAAAGTCGAGGTTAAGATGAGTGACCCTATATGGTATGGTAGGGGAAAAGAGGAAGTACTGACAGACTTTGTTAATATTAGTAACGTGGAATATAATTTAATAGAGTTGCAATAAGTGCGTAACATGAAATAGGAATTTGGAATAAAAATTATGAAAGAAAAGGGAGAATTATTGGGGAAAGCTTAAAATGTCAGTATTATATATATATATAGCGTAGAGTGAGATTTTTGACTGGGGAGGCTAAAAATTTAGTATTACAAGTGAAATATATATTGGAATTAACATTTTCATAAGTTTTATTTCAAGAAGTCTTATTTATTTGTTAATAAAATAAAATAATTTTAAATAAAAATGCAAAGAGTGAATGATATGCACTTTAAAATGTTACCTTAGATGAATACAAGATACAACATTTTAAATGTTTTCTTATTCCTAAATTAGATGAACTTTGGCAATAATTTTATTAACACTTTACAACAAAGTTGAAAAGTGTTTATGACTTTGTTCATTCTGTCTGTCTGTCTGTCTGTCCGTTAGCACGATAACTGCCGTAAAAATGACTTAATCAAAATGAAATTTTAGTATGTTGTTCAGACGGTCTGTAGGACCTATGGGAATATAAATGAATAATATCACACAGTCAGTTTTGGATTGAACCCGGGTTGAAAAAATGAAATACATTGAGCCCTATGGGACCTAATTTTTCAAACATTTTTTAAGCAAATTTAAAATTCACAAATTGCTTCGAAAATTTTAGATAATATTCAAATTGTTCCATAAAATATGTAAAAAAAATTCAGCAAAATATATTCAGTAGTTTTTAAATAAAAATTAAAATAATAATTACACCTCTCATATGAAGCGATCATGTGACCATGATATGAAAAGATCACGTGACCCACTTAAATGAAATATGGCGTCCATCTTGTCTCAAAATCGCGATTTTTAAAGTTCTTTTTAATTCATATTGAGTGTTGCATCCGTCTTAAAACCGCTTTATTTTTGCTTAAATTCTGTGCATCTACATACTGAAACAACGCAATGACAATATATTTTAATTTAAATGATCATCCAAATTTGATTATTTCTACAACGAAGCCTATTTTTCACTTATGTAAAATGTAAACAGCAAAATATAAAGAATGAGTTGTATAAAAATTGCTGTATTTCTTTAACGAAAAATTATTTAGCTCGTGGAGTCTGCATAGCTGATATGAATGAAATATTCATTGATTTTACAGAGAGAAGAATGATTTTTTTCGATGAAGTTTTAAGCATAGAGTTTAATTACTTGTAGCTCCGTGGTCTTAATTTTTAAATAAAATAAATTATTATAATACTGTAATGAATGAAATGAATGGGAAAATATTTATGAATGAAATACTGCTTTTATAGAGAGAGCCAGGCGTGTTATTTTTTCTATGACATCATTTGAATGAATTTCAGTTGTTTTCGATGAAGTTTTTAAATATAATTAATTATCGTAGTATTATGATAATTTTAAAAATATTTCCAAGGAATGTATCGCATTTTAGAGATGTTTAAACCGGGCAATTTATATTTCAATGCCGTCATTTAAATGAAGTTCATTTTTTTCGATGAATGTTTAAGTTTTCAAATATAATAAATTAATGTAGTATTGTGATAAGTTTTAAATTATTACAGATGAATGTATTTCATTTTAGAGATGTTTAAATAAAATTGCATTGAAGTTAGAAAGTGTTTCATAATCAATGCTTTACGCATGATTGATCTTTCTTGTTAAATATGAAGATGGTCGTCCATAATGGATGTAAAGAGGTGGGGGGCACACTCCCCTTTGGACATTAATATAACAAAGTCGAGCATCAGACCTGTCGATATTGTACATCATGGACTAGAGTTTCCCCCCCCCCTGGAAAAAGTTTTACAGGTGCCTATGTATGAAGTAGAAATATATTAGAATATTATTAGCAATTAATAGAAAAAATATATCAGTTTTGTAAATATAAACAGCTAGAACTAACGAAGTAAAGCAATTCCAAGGAATGCACTGAAAATGGGTGAGAACACTGTAGTCAACAATGTACTTAAACAATTTTGTATATTATTTACAAATACTACACTTTAAAAATAAAAACTTAAAAATATCTTAACCAAGATATGCTAAAAATCGGCTAGGAAATGATCAATGGCTTTTGTTTAATTGAGATTCTCAGGTAACGTAATTTTTAAAGGGAAATCGAATATATTCTGTCTAAAACTCACAAATACGCAAACGGAGGCTTCGCCATATTGTTGCTGTGACTAAGTCTACTTCACAAACTACTTAAGCTTAATGGTAGTCATTGTTAGTGTGTTTCCATGTCTTGTCTTGATAGTGTTTAAATTTGGGCGAATGTCATGTTATTCATGGAAAATGATTCCAATTTTTTAGTATTATATATGACTTTTTTCTGTAAAGATTAATTAATAGAACCCTGTTTGACCCAAAATGGCGGATCCATTCGCCTTGCCCAAGAAATTTTCATTCATGAAAAATCACTTCCCATATCCAATCATTGTCTGTCATTACGTTGTTTGTAAAGGGGTGAAAATAGGGGAAGAAATATCCACGCCTTCCAGTAAGCTAGCTTTTAGTTCTAGCTTATCAGCCAGGACTGAATTTAACAGATGGGCGGGGATAATACCATGCTTCTTTCAATGAACCCTAAAAGCTAGATGATTTCAGCTTCTAGATATGCGTTCTAATGGGAAAAATACTTTGAAACGTCTCATTTTAAGTTAGTAAAGTGTAATAGTTTTCTAAAAAAAGACATATATATTCACAAAGTTATATTAAAGAATATAATAAATAAAAGTATCCTTAAATTAAATTAGAAACAGGGGAGGCTTAGCTTCTGAGCCTCAATAGGCGCTACGCCACTCATATATATATATATATATATATATATATATATATATATATATATATATATATATATATATATATATATATATATATATATATATATATATATAGTAAATTGTCATGTCACACTGCCCTTATAGTCACTAATATGCGTATGTGGAGGTCATTATTTTCCCAATATCTCAACAACTTTCCATTAAATTAATTTTATTACTAAATTATAAAACTATATGGCAGATTATTCAATAAATACAATATTGCAACTCTATTAAATTCTATCCCACGCTACTAATATTAACAAAGTCTGCCAGCACGTTCTCTTTTCCTCGACCATACCCCTATAGGATCACTCATCTTAACCTCTGCGTAAACTTTCTCATACGAAACTGCATCTCCATCCCATTTTTAAAGCAATAGTGCGGAGACAGCACGTTTCCCATGCCGTCATCCCCTCCGTCATACCTGTAAATTGTGTGAACCAAGGCAGACTACTCCGAGATCTCTTGCGAGCTGGTCGCGGACGAGGAGCTCGGTCCAATGTAACAACTTACGTTTCATAAGAGTCATCTACTACAGTAGATGATTCTAATCTGAAAAGTCTATTCCCCAGACCGTCTCAACAGCCATTACATATAAGCACCTTCGTAAATGTATTGTTAGTGGTAAAATAAGATGAAAAAAAAAACATAAGCGGGAAGACAAATAACGAGTTTCGCGCCAAAACGTACTGAACATACCGATGGCGTGAATGGAGAGGTCTTTACCATAAAAACGGTATCAACAGATTGAGCTCATCCCTGCAAGAGCCCAGAGAAAATAATTCCATATTTATTCAGTATGTACTGTATTGAATCGATAAGAGCAGATAAACGGCTCCGAAGCGAAATTATTTAGACAAGCTTATTCTAATAATCGCTGTGGAGGAGTACCAAATAGAGAAAACAAGAATAATTAAAATTAAAAACGTAGAAAATTCACTTATAGTCCACTTGTAGCTATCTTGCGCTGGTCTAAAGTGGCAGCATTGTTTTGTGCCGAAGAAACCATGTTGATCAGGTAGAACTTTGGACGTAGAATTTGCATCTTTCAGATCATTTAAGTAGCTGCAACTTCAGAAATTACATGTAATGTTTTGGCGTTATGCAAAAACTTGCATAACGCCGAAATTGAGCATTATTGCTCATAACAAAATGCAATTTTTACGAGTTATATACTGTTTGGAAGAGCAACGACGGCTGAATACAAAAACGCGCGCACGCGTCCAGGTCGTGCGGGGGGGGGGGGGGGGGTAGATGCTGGAAATCGGAGCTTGGTGCGATAATGCAGCGCACTTATAACTCGATAACTGGCGAATTGAACGCCTGGATCTTTTTCTTTTGTTGTCGCAGATTAAATTAGAGAAGCTGAAAAGTTGCTCTGAAAATTTTTTGACACTCCAAAGCTTAAACACTCCAAAGCTAATTCCTTCATGCGAGGATACAGTCTGTTCTTTTTTTCAGCAGTCAGAAATGTTTTCACTGGGTACTTTGCAAACTGATTTCTAGGTTCTTTAGAATTTCTTGAATGAAAAGAGGAAACGTTAGTACGTCTATTCTCTTTCTGTTGCGAAGATGATTAGAATATAGATCCTGCAAATTCTAATTATGATGCGATAATAGAATTTCTTCTAGTAACGTTCTATTCGAGATCTCGATTTTTGAATGCTTTCTACTTTTCGAATATCCTCAAATAGTCTTTGCCATTAACTACTACTTTGTTATTGTAATAGTTACAGTTCATATAAAACAACTCACTTTTATCCTAACCAAGCAAAACTTTGTGTGCCCTATTACATCATGGGCTCTAAGAAACCTCCCAAGTGCTTTCTTAATCATGTGATAAAGTTTAAGTGACCAATTTCCAATCATTTCACTTAAAGCTAATTCAATCATGTCAGCTAATTCAGTCATGTTCTTCTATGTCAGCTAATCAAAAGCTAATTGAATCATGTCACTTAAAGCTAATTCAATCATGCCACTTAAAGCTAATTCAATCATGTCACTTAACGCTAATTCAATCATGTCACTTAAAGCTAATTCAATCATGTCACTTGCTTTTAAAGTACTGCAATAGTCTTGCCTTGCGAGGGAAATTTCTCATAAAATAATGAATAATCATAAAATATTCTTATTTTATGAGAAACCGAATGTTAAAGAATTTTTGATTACATTGCCGAATAGTAAAGAATCGGAGTCAGCAATTCAGTTTGATGTCAAGCCATTAAAGCCTTTTTAACTCACAAAATATTTCATGAAGCAAAGAAATTCCTAAATTTAAATGAGACTGAAATGAATAACCCTGGAGAAATATATAAAGCAGTCCTGAAGCAAAAGTCTGCTTCGTTGTGGTTTATAAACCGCGAGGAATTCAATTAGGAACCGAGAAAGATAACAATTTATCCTTCGTGTGCGCTTTTATAATAATTGAGAATTTTAAATTTAATTACATCCAAATGACTTATTTCGCATAAAGTTAACGTTTTTTATTGCGGGAATATTTCGGAAAAGGTAGCTTTAAATATTAAATTACAATAATTATTTTTAATCATTCAGAAGTTAAATGTGCATCCATTAAAACCTATACAGGGTGTTTCAGAATTCGAGTTCAGGAGATTTTTCTCGTCTGTGGTTGCTCGCCAATCTATGCCTCCAATTAGAATTCGACACTCTCATACCAAAACCCATTTTCAGTAACTTTTTTCTTCAAATTTTACAAATAATAATTTTGAAAAATTATGAATCTAAGTAATTAAAATTATAGCATGTTTAAAGAGTCTTGCTGCTCCAACCGAGAGATGAACTGGCCAGCCAAAGCTCTACCGTTGAGCGTCTGGGACGGAACTGCAAGCTCTAATTTTCGAAGTGGACTCTGCATTCTCCCCTCTCTAATGTCATATTGGCGGGCAGCTGACCATCTGACTGACCACCTCCTATTTCTACCTCAGGTTAGCCTCCTGCTACTACTGTTTTACCCCGGTTAGTATCCTGCGTAGTCTTCATCCTCCTACTTTTGCAATCAACGCTCCATATCCCAGAGTCCACTGAATCCGTACTAGAGTCGTACTCGGGTCACTTTCAGATCTCCGACATCTTTGCACTAACCTATAGGGTTAATTCGTTCGGGCGCCATTGTAAAGAGCCTTGCTGCCCCCACCAGGAGTCGAACCCTGGATCTCCGAATTGGACAGCCAACTCTCTACCGTTGAGCTACTGGGACGAAATTGTAAAATCTTATCTTTGAAGTGAACTCTGCACATGTTACCCTCCACTTTAAAGATCTTGAAAAAATATTTTGCTGGATATCATAATTGACAATGTACTCCCCGGGGGTAACTCCCTCCCCCCCCCCCGCAAAGGGGGCTAAGGACGTCACGAACACAAAAATTGCATCGCGATTATTTTTAACTATCACGTCTCGTGATCATTACCCTATTCTGCCATGTTAAAAAATATAAAATATGGAATAAATTTCAAAGTTTTGCTCGAATTTAAAAAAATTCTATCCAGTTTTAGATTTTTTGATAACGAACCCAGATATAAAATTCCATAAAAATCCTTTAATATTTGTGACCGCTATCGTGTGCACAAGACATCGACCACAGAAATAATCGAAACGTGTTCAGAATGTCTTATATTATGGTTCGAATTCGAATTCGTGAAACCAATACTTTCTACACACCATATAACATAGTATGAAAAAGTAAAAATTAACAGAAAGGAGAGTAGCATTATTTTGGGGCATTTTATTGCAAAAGGGTGATGTTAGAAAAGAAATAGGGGATCTAAATCAACGTCACGGATCTAACGTCAACTGTTTTATTTTTTCAATTTTCTTTTTAGACTTATGACGGGTAACCTTCTACTAACACACGGGCATATTTTCTAATATGCGACAATATAAGTAGTACGGGTCTTTCCATGCATAGATATATTCGCGAATATAAATAATAGACCCGTACAATAGACCCGTACAATTTTAATTCTTTTATTTTGCATATTCAATTTCATAATTTTTGTAAATATGTTTACAAACGGGGCCAGGATATTTTATTTTTCAGATCTTCCCTTAAAAATCATTTTGTATAGCGAGACCAGAGATTCTTAAACGTCTTTTTAGGAGCATTAAATTAAATATTTTAACAGAATAATTTGATTAACAATGTTATTTAGTACACTATAAGAATTTGAACATGTTTGTAAATTTTAAGTGTTTTTATATTATATGCTCCGAACGAAAAACGGGTATACTGCTAGTGTTTAATATTTTAGGCCGTGAATAACATTTTTTAAAATAAAAATAAACTTTTGTAATATCGAAAAATAGAAGAACGTGACCCAAAATCGAATTCTAGACACTTTTAGGGTTTTCACACATTCTTATTTATTTATTTACATCTCAACAGGCACAACAAGCCCAATTACAGAGAAGCGTAAAAAACAACACATATACCTACAAACACACATAAAATGTACACACATAAAAGACCTGTACATTAGAACACAATTAAAATGCACATCCAACAAGATCTAAAAACCTTTGGCAGATCACTAAAAATGTCGAGAGTAACTCACTAACCGCTCTGACAAACTGCAATATAAGTTGATTTTGAAAAAAAAATTTACCATGATACCCTTCCAAGAGTACACACTTATTTCTTGGCCAATAAGCAGGTACATAGATATTAATTTCACTTAACAAGTCCGGACAGTCAATATTATTATGTACTAACTTATAAAAGAACAAAAAGACAAAATAAAACCGTTTACATTCCAGAAATCTAATACCTTTGTTGGTCCGAAGTAAAGTATTAGACAAAAATAGTTTATAGATACCACTTTTAGTAGTTAAGACACAAGTATCACAAACTTTAAAAAAGGAAAAATTGTTATATTTCTTCAACTTGACAAGATGAAGATTTTAATACTATAAGAGCTTTTCTTTTTAATAACAAATGCTAAATATTTCTAGTACACATTTTTGTCGTTTATTATTTCTACCTATCTTTTATAGTTTCGAAGATATTTCGAGTAAAAATTATAAGAATAAAAAACAAGAAAGATCAACCATGCATAAAGCATTGATTATAAAACACTTTCCAACTTCAATGCAATTTTATTTAAACATCTCTAAAATGCGAAACATTCCTCGGTAATATTTTTAAAATTATCGCAATACTACATTAATATATTATATTTGAAAATTTAAAACTTCATCGAAATAAATGAACTTCATTCAAATGATGGCATTGAAATATATATTGCCTGGTTTAAACATCTCTAAAATGCGATACATTCCTTGGTAATATTTTAAAATTATCATAATACTACAGTAATTTATTATATTTGAAAACTTCATCGAAAACAAATGAACTTTATTCAAATGACGTCATCGAAATATTAATCGACTGGCAGCATTTCATTCGTAAACATTTTTCCATCCATTTATCACAATACTGTAATAATTTATTCTATTTAGAAACTTAAAACCATGGAGGTACAAGTAATTTAACTCTATGCTTAAAACTTCATCGAAAAAATCGTTTTCTCTGTGTAAAATCAATGAATGTTTCATTCATATCAGCTGTATTGCAGACTCCATGAGCTAAATAATTTTGCGTTAAAGAAATGCAGCAATTCTTATACAACTCATTCTACTTCTTTTGCTATTTACATTCTCCATAAGTGAAAATTAGGCTTCGTTGCAGAAATAATCAAAGTTGGTTGATCATTTAAACTCAAATATATTGTAATTGCGTTGTTTCAGTATGTAGATTCACATAATTTAAGCAAAAATAAGACGGTTTTAGAACGGATACAACACTCAATATGAATTAGAAAGAACTTTAAAAATCACGATGTTGACACAAGATGAATGCCATATTTTATTATGAAGTGGGTCACGTGATCTCTTCATATAATGGTCGCATGATCTCTTCATATAAAGGGTGTAATTATTATTTTAATTTTTATTTCAGAAACTACTGAATATATTTTTCTGAAATATTTTTTATACATTTTATGGGGTCATTTGAATATTTCCTAAAATTTTCGAAGCAATTTGTGAATTTTAAATTTGCTTAAAAAATGTTTGAAAAATGAGGTCTCATAGGGTTCAATGTATTTCATTTTTCAACTGGGTTCAATTCCAAAACTAATTGGGTGATATCATTCATTTATATTCCCTAAGTCCCATAGACCGTCTGAACAACATACTAAAATTTCATTTTGATATTTTTACGGCAGTTATCGTGTTGACAGACAGACAGAATGAAAAAAGTCAAACACTTTTCAACTATGTTGTAAAGTGTTAAAAAACACTCACTAAGCTAGCTACTTCAAAATATTAAAATAATGTTATATATTCATAATCTGAACCCCATTTCCAGCCAAATAAAAAAATTGATTTTCATTTGTACTTTCCTTATATACATAGTATAATGTATAAGGAAAGTATTGTTGTTGTTGAAACCCAGACCGTCCGACCTACCAGAAAGGTAAGGAAAGTATTGTGACGAAGTCGAAAATTCGAATTCGAGTTTTCGACTAGAGCACGTTTAAGCATCCCTGATCACGAATCGAACATTTTGAGGTGACGTCTGTGCATGTGTTTGTGAAAGTGTGTGTGTGTGTGTGTGTGAGCAGACGATATCTCACGAACGAATGGAGCGACTCCAAATGAAATTTGGTACAAAAATTACAATCCGTGAATACTGGAAGCCTATTGTTTTTAAACACAATAGAATGTTCAGAACTCCCTTAAATTTTCAAGTGAAATTTTGAAAAAAATCATCAATAAATCAAAACCTTTCATAAAGTTATGACAGATGTAGACAAATTCCAATGAATTACGTAATTTATTTTAAAATTGAAATCTTTTCTTTTATCATAAAGTTTAAATCCAACATAACCATTAGATTGTTGATATATAGTATATCGATATGGAAGCGATCTTTGTTATCTGAATGAGGCTATTGCAAAGGGTTACCCATTGCGTTTTCTAAGTAACATTATATGTAAATTCTACAACATAACCGTAACGGAAAGTTACAGCTTATATTTATATAAAGGTACACTTGCAGTTTGAACAGCAGATATGATGCTACCACGGACGTAATAGTTGAACAGTTAAAAGGAGTTTTATTCCTACACAGGTAGTGTCAATTACAATTTTGATGCTTGGATGATGACGTGTGTACGAGGTTTGTTTGTCTTGTTATATATTTGATTTTTAAATTGTCATATGTGTTACTGTTTTGTTGAATTGAAACTTGATGATACAGTTTTTGTGGTATAGTCAGTATGGGTCTTTCCCCTTTTTTTTACATTTTTAGTTTTGGTATAGTGTACTTGGTTTACGACAATGTATCCACTTCCGGGAGTGTCGTCACGACATCAAGCTGGCTTAACCGGGAGGTGGGGGTCACAATCCCCCCCCCGGCGAAATTTTGATACATTGTCGTTCTTTCTTCATTCTCTTTTGTTTTATATATATATATATTTATTCATTATATATATATATATATCATTAGAAAATTAAAAAACTTGTTTTGCTTTAATTGCAATCTTATATTTAGAACTAACTTCTTATTTGTTTTATCTTTTAAAAAGAAAATAGTTTAAATGTAATTCACCAGTTCTAATGTCATTCCCGTGACTTCCAAGAAGACAGGTGAATGACGACAGGGGAAAGACAAATCACTTGAATTTACACTTTGCGTATATGAGTTTTATTTTTGCATTTAAGCCTAACTTGATATGTAGTTTGCTACACTAACTAGGAATCCATATATGTTAAAAAAAATTATTTACTTTTTTATTCTGAGAATAATTAAAAGCATGTGAATGACAATGAATAAAAATACTTATCCAAAATAGTTCAGTTTTATAATATTTCCCTGCTCAGAATGATAGCTAGAACAAGGTCGAACTCTTGAAATGTTGAATATGGACTTCATTAAAAATAATAATAACTATAATTATAGTGTGTTGTCATCTATGTACAGAAAGGGGGTGTTAAAATTTAAATACAGATGAATGACAAAAATGTTAGGGGACAGTTGTAAAAAATTAATTTAAAATATTGCTCTAATGCATAGTGGATTTTTTATAACTGGTTGTATTTTAAATTATCTAATTTAATATAAAACATCAAATTAGAAGAAACTAGAAAAGGACGGCTTGTCAATGAAGCTGTGATTTTCTTATTTAGCTGTTGAGACACACATGGGAATGACATTTAATAAAAAAAAACTAAATTTTTAAATATTAAAAATATAAATTGTTTCTTTACCTAATGGGTGAAAAATATGAAGTACAATATAGTACAACTGATCAATGTCCAAAATCAGTCCCAAGTCATGCAAACTTCTATGAAAACACCTGGGACATGTAAAAGTCCCGTTTACAAAAAATGACCCATGTATATATATATATATATATTAAATAAAATGGTTAAAAAGGCTTTAAATTTAGAAATATATAAAACTATTCTATCCACAAAAATTTTAAATACATATATATTGAAGTCAGCTGCTGCAATTTAATATTTTCATTGAATACCTGTGCTTTTGAAAAATTATGAAATCATTATATTTTATTTATAACATTAAAAAAAATATTTTTGTAAATCATAAATTTAAAACAATAAATTAAAAATAAATAAAAAGTGCTAAACCCTTTCTGAATCAAATAATTTACAGTTTATTACAGGTGTAAGAAATTAATTATTAAATGGTATATAGCTTTCATATGCTTACTTTTTCTTTAAGAAAGATTAGAAAGTTTTATTCTCACAAGCAGTAGTAGTTTTAATTTATTGTGATATAAAAATATTATAAGAAAAAATAAAAATTACTTATGATTTTAATATAAGGGATTAAATATTATATTAACAATGTTTAAAAAATGCCTGTTGATCAGGGTTGGGAAAAAGGTGGGGAGGGGGGACCAAAACTTCATGGTTTAAACAAAGAAAAATATTGTTTAGATCAGTGGGAGTTTTAGTCAGCCAACCTTGCTGCTGATAATTGAAAAAGAAATCTAAAAGTTTCCTATTTACGTCCTATAATACATAAATTATCCCAACATAGCCCTGGATCTATCACTTCTCTACTACTACTATCACTACTAAGAAATTAATAATAATAATAATAAAAAGAAAAAAAAATTGCTCAGTGTATTAAAGACATAAGATTAAATAGATATTATTAAATATATAAAATATTAATAAAAATACTTAGAATTAAACTTTTTAAAAATAATTCCTATATGTAATATTAAACATTGTTTAAATAATACCTGATTATAATTGAATGGGTGAGTACCAAAAGATAAAAGAGACAATTTAGTGAATATTGAGTTAAGTATATATTGAGTGCTGCTTTAAAGTATTTGCCTTCAGCCAAATCACTTGGGGAAAAAATTCCATATTTATTATATTTTCATAAATTTTAGGGAATTCATTTCTAAAACAAAAGGCTTCTAAAAATATAGCCTACTGTTTCACCAGAATGATCTAAATGTCACTAGCACCCTTCAAATTTTTGCCTATCCCTTTTCTTAAGAATAAAGCATTATTCCCTTTTCTCTTCAAAATTAGAAAACTCAATAATCAAGGATTTCTTGTAAAGTTATCTACACTTCAAAAAGCAGGGTGGAAAGAGCATCACAGTTCATTTTTAAATGAATTAGGGAGAAAATAAATAGCGGAAAATTTTCCATTTCAGGTAAAATTTTCCAACCTACATCTCTACATAATATACACGCGATGACTCCAAAAATAGTCGAAAACTATTAGCGATTTAAAATGTTTGGCGCTTAGTTGTTCGTTACTCAAATTCTAATATTTTAATATATTTTCCCCCTCTATTTTATATGTAAAATAGAGCAAAAGAAAAATCAAATCGCTGAAACAAAGTGCATTCAATTAAATAAAAATATCTGTGGAACCAAAAGTATTTCCCTTTTTGTCGTTTTCCCTCTAAATTAAACAGAGCATTTTACAACACGATCCAAGCTTTCAAATAAGTTATTAATGCTTAATTAAAGTGCACTTTCTTCTACCTAAGATGTTCTAATTACCCTTCTAACGATACTATTTGTGACACTATTCTGTTTTGTATAATAGAAAAAAATTCATTAAACTTGCACCATTTTTGTGGTTCGCGCTTTTCTGTAAAAAGCTTTTATGGTCAAGCCGTAAAAAGTATCATTACAGAGCAACACTGGGCGCAGATCTATTTAATAACTTATACCGCATCCTGGATTTTTTTTTTAAATTAATGTATGCAGCACGAAAATCAAGAGTTCACGCACGAAAGCAGCACGAAAATCAACACACTTTTTTTGTTACCCCATAAAATGTCTGTCGTTGAAAATCTTTGGAAGCACGTAAGCTTTTTACGTATTTGTGCAACAGCAGAATTTTTCGAAAAGAACTGAAAAAAAAAATAAAAGTATGTCTTTAATGATGAGGAAATACAATTTCCAAGGTTTTCTTTTTTCCCTTTTTTCAAGCTTTGTGGTTAAGTAAAAACTTAATGATTCTTTTTTAATCGTTTGAGGAATCCATATCGTGTTAAAAGGAATTTTATCAGTTTGATAAAGCTAAATGACGCAGAATAACAATTAAACATATTTTACGTAATGATTTCATTTAAATTTTTGTCTATTAATAAAATACTAACAGTATACCCTTTCTTCGTGCGGAAATTATAAAGTACATTATAAAGAAGCTTAAAACTCACAATCAAAAGTAAATTCCTATAGTATTCTAAATGACATTGTTATTCAAAATATTCTAGTAAAATATTTAAATGAATGCTTTTCATAACAAGTTTAAGAATCTGTGTTCTCGTTGTACAAAAGGATCGTCATAGGCAAAGCTGAAAAATAAAACATCCTGGTCCCGTTTATAATCAAATTTACAAAAAATATAAAATTTAATCCATAGATGCCAAAATGAAAGCACTAAAATTGTATGGGAAGATATACTTATATTCTCGTAGATTAGAATCTATACCCGTGTTAGTTAGTAGAAAAATACCCATACTACACTATATGAGTTTCAAAAATACTTGCCAAAATAGAACAGATGACGTAATTAATTGAAAATATCAATCATCCCCGTTATCTTTAAACCTGAAGGTCGTAATGGATATAACCCAGTCAAAAATGTAATTCAGATGCAAAAAATTTCATATACATTTTTTTATTATTTAAATCGAAAAATATTTAATTAAAATAGTATTCTACATAAACACATTGTATTGATTTAAATCCGTTGCTAAGCGAAATGATATCATTTTCTTCAAATAAATGAGCGTAAAAAATAACGTCTCCATAATGCTATCTCTGTGGCCAGTTTAATTTTAAGTTTTTTTATTAATATCTCAATAACCCCTGGCTCTAGAAACTGGAAACATGAACTCCATTTTAAGTGAAGCTATTTCACAGCTGCCCACAAAATTTCATGAAATTCGGTGGCCGTTCTCCCGTGATGATGAAACAAACAGACACACATACAGAAAGACAGACGCAGATTTTTAATTTTATTCATATATATTGTGGAATGAGCTATTTTATTAATACACTATAAAGCAAGTGGTCTTCAACCTCTTCGATGAAAGAGTCAAATTTTTGTCAACTACAGATCCACTTGTGACATTTCTAACAACAAAAAATTTTAAGGTATTCTTTTAAAAATCTTTAATTTTTAACGGATTCCTTTATGCTATAACACTGGCTCTCGCGGCTCACGGGTCAGATGTGGCCCGTGAAAGGCATCCGTTTAATCCATTAATCCGTGGTGTCTGTCTGCTCATCTTGAAAACGCGCTTATGATTGGAGACTTCTACCTATTTATATTTTGAACATATTAGAGAAGGACATCACTTTCCATTATTCTCATTCATTTTTTGATGACAAAATTTAAATTAAAATAGTGAGTTTGCCAAGCGCCCAATTCCCTAAATATGTTCTATTTTTGCATTTTCTACAATACAGAGTAATTTATAGGGAAAGTATTGGAATCATGTCGAAAAGCGCAACTCGTGTTTCTGACGGATCTATGCGTTTTAAAACCACTAGACCACAAAGAATTATTTTTAGCGTGACGTCTGTGTGTGTGTCTAAGTTTTTGTGTGTGTGTCTGTAAGTTTGTGTGTGTGTGTGTGTGTGTGTGTATCTGTAAGTTTGTGTATGTATGTCTGTCTGTGCAATGTATGTATTCACTCTAACTCTGCTATAGGATTCACTAATGGGCCGAATTTCATAATATTTGATTTGGAGAAAAAGAACCTGCAATTTTTTTTTTTTTTTTTTTACGAAATGGCCCGCAAAAATCGTCCAAATCTAAAATACACTGCTCACAACTGAAATCCTAACACCATGAAGAAATTGATGTATCCAGGAGTACAATGAGGCATCCCGTCAATGTGATGGTCAATGGTGTGCTGGGGAATGGCATTCCACACAGCATGCAACTGGGCTTGTAATTGAACATGGTTTGCTGGAAATGGGAGTTCTCTTAATCGGCGACCCTTGATGTCCCAGATTGGCTCAATTGGCGACAAATTCGGAAAATATGCTAGCCAAGGCAGGATATCAAAACCTTGTAGACTATTCATAGTTCCCCGTGCAGTATGTGGCCTGGCATTATCCTGCTGGAAAAGCAGTCCAGGCCTGGTTTACAGATATGGCTGTACCACAGGTCTCACAGTATCAGAGACGTATCGCTGTGCCGCGATACTGCCTAAACGTGGACTAAAGTTGTTCGTCCATCAAATGTTATACCACCCCAAACCATGTTACCACCTAGGGGGGGCTGTGTGGCGACTGATAGAAAAAACTTCTTGGTGGCGTTGTTGAAAGTGCCGCCATACGCGAGTATGGACATCTGGCATGCCAAAACAGAATTGTGATTCATCCGTGAACAGAATGTTTCGCCATTCTGTCGATCCATTGCGTCTCATTTGACACCACTGGAGGCGACGTAACCGGTGAAGACGTTGAAACGGTAGGTGTCTAAAGGTCGATTACCTCGGAGTTCTGCTTTATGCAAATGGTTTCGAGATGTTTGTGTCGAAACCACATTACCTATAGTGTGGGAGAAATGTCATTGTAGCACGGTTGCTGTGGTAAACGGCTCCTGCGCAACGCTTCTCAGAAGCATACGATCTTCACGTGGTGTGGTGTACCTAGAAACTCCACTACCTGATCTTCGTGTCGTTTCGTTGTCTCTCACGAACACACCGTTGAACTGTGCTCACATCACGACCCAATAGTTCAGCGATCCTTCAATGGCTCAATCCAATGATTAGTTACCATTCCGTTGACGACAACTGAACGTATGCGATACGTCAGAGTACTCTTGGCATACTGTGATGATTTTTACAACCTGAAACTAATGGCGCTACAACTTAGTTGTGATATCGCTCCTCCTTGACCTGGCGCTTTTATGCTGCTCGGCAAGGTGTTACGACACTATGCGTAACGAAACTTTGATCATTTGCATATCTCGCGTTGCTGTGCCCATTGCCTGATGTACATAAAGCTACACCTACAACTTTATGGTGTTGCGATTTCTGTGAGCAGTGTATAATAAATTATTGTAGTAATGTGATAATTTAAAATGTATCAGCGCTGAATGTTCATGCATCATTTTATTTTAATTCCACTTTTCCTTATTTTAATTTATGTCCTAAACTTCTCAACTTTCATTCCGAAGGATCGCATACTCACGATGGATAGATCTATAAGAAGGGCAGACTTTAGAATGACGGCTCTGTCCGTCTGCCGAGTTGGCGCGTGTGTGCACTCATCGTCCATGGAAGGTAGTATCGAGAGTGGTAGTCTGCAATCTTGTGAGTCTAGAGAGTGTTGTTGTTGAGACCCAGACCGTCCGACCTACCAGAAAGATGTAAGGTAACTGTTTGGACGGTCGGGACGTGCCACCCAATTTAGATCGGAACCCAGTGGGGGAGGCATCCACAGGGACCGTACCCTCCTTCCCCTACCCCACCAACCTCTCGGAAGGACTTATGGACCCACATGTTTAACGTGATCGTACTCCGCGTGAACACGGCGGCAGTTTTGGCAGTGGCTGGTTTCGAACCCGGGCCAACCGAGTGCAACTCCAGCGCGCTAACCACTGGGCTACCGCGCCCAGTCTGGAGAGTGTGTCGTAGTTGGATCATTCTAGGTTCAGATTTAGAGTCAATTCAGTCATAAATTAGGCTTGAAGTTGATTGTAGATGAGTATGTCTCGGGTAGAATTTATAATGCTAGCGTTGTAAATAATGTGCATATAGAATTGTAATATATATGTGTTTTGAGTTCCCCGCGAAGCTAGCTGTCAATAAAATTGCTTATGTGCTAAATTTCGTGATTCCTTTATCGAACTCTAGCCATTAGGTTATGAGAAGTTTAATTTAGAGTGAAGTCAATTATAATGGTTCATACAAGAGTGGCGATCTCGGGTTGAAGTGGAATAATACTTTATAAGTATTATATCAGTATGATATGTAACTTGCGCTAGTGTTCACATCCTCTGGCCCTATGCCATAAAAGAATTCCTCTAGTGAAAGGTAATTGCGAACCACAATTTTTTAAGATGGCAATAAGCAAATGTTTATTTTATTTATTTTCAATACAATTGCAGCAAAATATCGCCGCAGTATTATTTTCGAATGCTACTTTTCAAAGAAGTTCTTCGTGTCAGCTTGCCAAAAATATTTCCTCTCAGTGTTGGGTCGGAAAAATAAAAAATGTTCGCATTCCAGATATAATTTCCAATCAAACCACACCCTTCTTAAGAGTGCCATTACGGTGCCAGAAATAAATTATGTAAATTACATAATTGATAATAATCATATTTAGGTGTTTTCATGTGTCTTGTGATGATAAGCGAACATTGATTTTTGTTCAGACATTTAAAATAAAGTGCCGCTCTTATTATCATTTAGCTGAGAGAAACGGACTGACGAAGAGGTGAACTCCACAGCCTCCACAGCTGAAGATAAAAAAAAGGGGGGGGGGGGGGCGGTTACCTTTAAATTATGATAAAATCTTGGAATTATGTTTCGAAAAATTTATATATCTAGGATTACATTCTTTCATCTATCAACATCAGCTATCATTACATTGTATCAGTCTCCAACAGGTAAAGAATTAAAGCGCGATTCAATCTTTTTGGGATACTCTGTGTGTGTGTGTGTATATATATATACACAAAAATAAGGCTTCGGCAGACTATAGTTAGCTGAATATTTCAGAAATGAAGCTGGAATTTTCACCCAAGCCTATAATTGTTGCTTTTCTTATCAGTTTGCCGAAATGATCACCAAAGTAGCTGAAAAAAAAATGAACACAGGTTGCAGAATGTTTCGCAGTGAAAGATATACAACTATATTTCGAATCGCGTTCTTAGTATTTAAGACACACTGGATACAAGAGCAAAAAATATCATTGATTCGAATAGTACCAGCCTATTGGTTGAAGATTTTAATATAGACCTAGAAAGATCAGTAAACGAAAAGGTTTTAGACAAAATGCAAACACTGATGCTTCCCATAAAAGTTGATTAAATCTACTACTAAGAGATCAAACTTGTATTGCCTGAATATTCGCTCCTAACTAAGGACTAATTTGCTTCAATTATGTATTTTACTGTAGTTATCATTGGCCCGTATTACCTATTGTAAACAAAAAAATATCTGATGTGGTCATTTTCCCTTTATTTCTTTAATAATTCATTAAATTGAGTTTAATGGCACAAAATAGCACGCATTATTATTTTAAATGACATTGAATTTACACTTTTAATTCGATTTCCGTTTCCATTGGGTAACTAGACGTATTTTTAAAGGCGACGTAGTAAAAATACAAAAATAAACCTGAAATATCTCGAGAACGGCTAGTCTTCGAGAAATAGGTTTGATTTTATTCTTTTCATTGTCAAAAATACAAGCATTTGAGCATATGTAGTCTTTTATTTTAGATTTTGGGCGATTTTTGCGGACCATTTAACAAAAAAAAAAGACTGGTTCTTTCTTTACGAATAGTACCAAATTCTGATTAGAACCAGGGCTACTCACAACTGACTTATCTACCCAATGTTGTGAAATTGTACCCATTGGTTTAGAAGTATCCAATTCGCTTCTATTTCTTGCAAATCCATCCATATGGATAGCTTCCGCAATAAGCGCTACAGTCCATATATTAAAGTATTTGTTCTAACAATATTTTCGTCAATCTAAGATGATCTATCGGAAAGTGGACGATATTTCGCTAAATGAATCGCCCATTTGACCCATTATGTCGCCAAGCGTAATGGGTAAAATGGTTACGCATCAAAATAGAAAAGTATTGCTCACATGTCTAATATCGTGAATGGAGCAAACTAGATCGACGAGAATGGTGTTAACTAATGTATCGTAAATTATTACATATAAAAAATGAACCTATTTCATATTATTTTTAATTTCACGCGATTTTTTTATTAAATTTTTTTGGTAAAAGTACAATATCTCGTGAACGGTTCGTGTTAGCTTCTAAAGTATGTCCATCATTTCCTAGTGAAAAGTTACATAGGGAATGATTATTTAGATAACGTTATTGAAGATGATTCTAATTTTTTAATGACTTTTTCAACATTTCATTCGAAAATTTGGGGGACGGTGTCTCCCGAACATTCGATTACGTTTAAACTCAATCGGTTTTCAGTATTCACCGATTGTAATTTTCGTACCCAATTTTGTCCGAAATGATTCATTCATTTGTAAGATATCGTCCTCCCCCCTCCACCCCCACCCCAAGCACACACAGACATCCCCTCAAAATCTATTGATTCGAGTTCAGTCATGCTTAAAACGTATTCTTCCGTCGAGTACTCGAATTCGAATTTTCAACCCCATCACAATACTTTACCCACACATTATACTATGTATATAGGAAAAGTATTAAAACACTTTAAAGCACACAAAAATTAGTTAACACAATTTTTAAAAATATTCTAGTAAGAAACATAAATGCTGTTCATTACAAACAGATGAAAAATGACAGAATGCTTCGTGCAGTGATTGAAGGAAGGAAACGTAAATTTACTCACAAATAAAAGAGCAACAAACAATCTGGCAGCTGTTTCGCTGACGTCATGGATGATATTCAACAAGTCCAAAAGGAAGTCGGCTGACATCCGTACTGCTGGTCACGTGGCCAGTCTGGACGCCACCACAAGCCACTGGCAATCAATCTATAAACATTGACATTCTAAATATAAATTTGCATAGCATAAAACATGAACTTTCTATAATGACTGATTAAAAACTAATAAAATCGAATGCGAAATCAATAAAACGTATCAAAAATCACAGTTCACTTACATAAAAGTAAGTTAAAACCACCTTTTTAAACGCAAAATTTTATTAAACGCATCTTTCTGTCGGAGTTAGCCAACAAAAAAATTATCCTCAGACAAAATGGTTTACTTCATTTCCGATATTTGACAGCACATTAAAGTTAAAGAAATAGCACACGGCCACGTAACCGTTTGAAATTTTAGCATGTATAATATATCGAGGTATTTTACAATGACATTCATTTTTAAATTAAAAAAATCTGATGTGGGCAACACATGACTTTCCTTATATAATGTAATGAATTTACTACTTTTACAGTAAAAAAATACGTTTTTCTTATAGTAGATACTAATATTCTTTCCAAGATATTGAATTTTCGACAATCAGTTGTCATTTTCATTGATTTACCGTCATTTTTATCCATTTGGCGAGATTTTCGTTAATTTGGCAACATTTCAAAAAGTCGCCAAGTTGGCGACATTCCGCCCAATTCGTCGCCAAAATCTCGCCAAGCGTTATGCACTAAGAAATAAGTTATTCTTACAGCAAATAAATAACTATTGACGTTCAAATGCAAAAGTATTACTCAAAGTATCTTTTTTCATGAATGGAACGAGCTAGATCCACGAGAATGATGTCACCCAATTTATCGTATGGTATTACATATGAAAAGTGAACTTGTTTCTCAATAAGAAATATTTTTATTTTATATGACTTTTTGGTATTTTTTTTTAAATGTACAATATCTCAAGAACGGTTCATGTTAGCGTTCTAACATTTATGTCAATCGTTTTCTAATGAAAAATTGCATAAGAAATGTCTATTTGCGTAACTTTATTAGTGGTTTTGATTTTTTGACGATTTTCTCAAAATTTCATTCGAAAAATTAGGGGGGTTCTGAACATTCGATTGCTTACAAAAACAATATGCTTCCAGTGTTTACGGATTGTGATTTTTGTGCCAAATTTGGTTCGTCAGTTATCGTCTCCATACACTCACTGACACAAACACACACACACTCACACATACTTTCACACACACACACACACACAGACATCACTTCAAAAATATTTGATTCGTGATCAGGGATGCTTGAAACGTGCTCTCCCGTCGAAAACTTGAATTCGAATTTTTGACCCCGTCACAATACTTGCCTTATACATTATGTATATAAGGAAAGTAATATATATTCGTTTAACACTTTTGAAAATAAAACCATAATTAAAAAAAAAAAATTGATGTGGGCAGTCAATTACTTTCACTATACAATGCCTTGAATTGACTTCTTACACAGTAAAATAAAGTGAAGTTTAAGATCCGCGGTACTGTGTTTTTAACGTTGAATTGTACATTGGGCGATTTTCCAGATGACAACATGTAAAACGGTTTCGAAGTGCCCAATTCACTTATATTTCACGCAACTCAAAATTGATAATTATCAATATTGACAGCATCCGCAATAAGCAATACAGTCCATATATATTTTAATAATTCATCCATTTGGCGTCATCTTCGTTAACTTACCGTCAGTTTTGCAATTTTAAAGATGTTTTTTCAATTTCTTGCGAAATATCGCCAAGTTCGCGATATTTTGCTCAATGAGTTTACAAGTTCGTCCCATTTTTCGCCAAGCGTTACAGACAGATAGAAGATAAATGGAAAAGCAATTTTTATATCTAAATGACTCTTGGCGAACTGTTAAGCATTAAAATACTAAACTATTATACAATCTTTTCTCGTTCCTTCCTAGAGTTTAGTGGTAGGGGAAGGAGGGTACGGTCCCTGTGGATGCCTCCCCCACTGGGTTCCGGTCTAAATTGGGTGGCACATCCCGGCCGTCCAAACGGTTACCTTACACCTTTCTAGTAGGTCGGACGGTCTGGGTCTCAACAACAACAATCTTTTCTCGTGAATGGAACGAACTAGATCTACGATACTGATTTTAATACTGATTTATCGCATATTACATATAAAAAGAATTTATTTAGAATAGATTACAGATAGATTAGATTAGATTATAGAAAAAATTATAGATTTAGAATTAGAGAAAGTGCAATATTTCTAAAACAATTAATGCTAGCTTTCTAAAGTTTGTGTCAATGGTTTTCTAATAAAAGAATTACATGTGAAATAATTACTTAAGTAACATTATTGAAGGTTCTATTTTTTATAGTTTTTTCAGCATTTCATTCGAAAATTTGGGGATGTTCTGAACATTAGATTCCATTTAAAATCCATAGGCTTTCAGTATTCACTGATTGTGATTTTTATACTGAACTTCATTCGAATCGCTCCGTGAGATATCACCTCGTGATATGGTCGTGAGATATCACCTCCATACACACACACACACACACGTCACCTCGAAAACGTTCGATTTGAGTTCAGGCATGGTTGATACTTGCTCTACCGTCGGAAATTCGCATTCGAATTTTCAACTCCTCTACACTATTTTCTTTATATCTTATACTGCGTATGTAGGTATAGGAAATACCTTATACTGTGCATATAGGTATAGGGTATGTATATAGGTATAGTGAATACCTTATACTAAGTGTATTGATATAGGGAATACCTTATACTATGTAGGGAATACATATACCTTATACTATGTAAATAGGGGAAGTAATAAATATTTTAACAATTTTCTTTTAAAAATGAAAACAGAGTCGAAAATCGTGTCGAAAACAGCCGTGGAATAATCGGAAACGGATTGCATCTAGCTGAAATAAAGTCTTTTGCGGTCATCCATTGAACAACGCAATCCGTTTGAGTCCAATCGGTTCATTATTTCCGGTGATATCGTACCCATAGATATACAGACATCTTTCTAAAAGGAAACACTCATTCAGCTGAATCTACAGATCCACCTTGCTAATGCAAGACAGGGATGAAGACATCGCAACACTTCCTTTCCTCTCGAGAGGAATACTAAGCTAAGAGTCGAAGAAAAAGTAAGAACGGAAGCCTCCAATTATCAGTGACTTGAAAGTGAAACACTCTAAGCCCCGTCCGAAAAAAACACTGAATTTCGGGGCACGAAGCGGGGTATGTTCTTTTTCCAAGGATAACATCGATTTTATATATCTCTTGGACGAACGAGAACGATCGCCATGGAGGAGGAAGTAGAAATCTCTGAGAGTCCACTCCGGAACGGATCGTCAAGGATTTCGAGAAAAGCTCTAGAAGTAGATACATAAACCTAAGGCCTGGTGTCCACAGCTCAAAACAAAATGTTCGAAACCAACTGTTACTCGAATGCGCTGTGGACATGACCAACCGACACAATAAAAGTTTCATGAAAGAAAATTTAAACAAATTTCAGCAATTTCAATAAATTCAGACAAAATAAAATTGTCATAAAACAAAATAGAAAATAAAAACAATTTTTGAAGCCAAGATACGCAGAGTAATACGTTCGTCAAAACACTTTGCAAAGAACCTTGCTGCTCAAACCGGGACTCGAACCCTGGATCGCCGAACGGACCAACCGACGCTTTACCGTTGAGTTATTGGGACGAAATTGAAAACTCGTATCGTTAAAGTGGACTCAGTAACTTACCATCTCTATGTCAGATTGGTAAGACTGACCACCTGACTGACCACCTCCTGCTATCTTTACTTCAGGTTAGCCTCCTGCTACTACTATCTTTTACCCAAGTAAGCATCCTGCTCTGTCGTTATCCTCTCAGTTTGAAATCGGCACTCCATGTTCCAGAGTCCACTGAATCCGTGCTAGTCGTACTAGAGTCATTTTCAGACCTCTGACATCTTTGCACTAACCTACAGGATTGATTTGCTCGGGAGCCATTGTAAAGAACCTTGCTGCCCCGACCGGGACTCGAACCCTGGATCTCCGAACTGGCCAGCCGACGTTCTACCATTAGCTACTGGGACAAAATTGCAATCTGGTATCGTTGAAGTGGACTCTTGAACTTTTATCGAACAGTTGCATGGAGGTCTTTGTCAGACAATTTTTCTTTTTATGTTCGGCGAGCCACTATTTTATTTTGAAACAATCTTTTGATCTGTAGAAGCCTTTCAACTTAAAATGCATGAAAAATTTCTCTTCAAAAATTTTGTTTCGTTTGACAAACAAAATGTTCTGTTCCATCGTGGATTCATTTCAAACTATAGATCCGTGACCTTGGGGAATAAAAAATCTGGATACATATTTGACAGAGGGGGGGGGGGTATTACGATAAGAGATGATTATCGTAACCTAAGCACCCATTTTTAAACTTTCTAAGCGCTTAGTTTCAATAATTACTCCCTAAATTATAAACATTACGTTACAAAATAAATAAACATTTTAATATTTATAGCTGCGAAATTTAACACAGTTAAGGGATGTACGATATCGCCTGAATAATCCTATTTTAAATAATTTTTACAATATGGAGTACAGTCTTAAGGAAAATCAGTCTTTGCTTTATAGGCTCCCTTGGATCGTATCAGATCACAACGACTTTAACTAGATTATGACTACTTCTACATCGTTCGGCATTTAATACTGAATCTATATCAGTCCTATCATCAGTAACAATGCGAAAAAGGGAGGAAATTCATCGACTCTTATGAGCAGTGGAAAACCGCGGATACAATTTGCATATGAATAGCCGGATTACCCAAGACAAAAAATGCATAAAAACATCCAATTACCAAACTCAGACAACAGAAGTAAAAGAAAAAATGTGATGTGGGCAGTACATGAAAGACTTCCCAGTAGACCACAATTCATTTTCTCTTCATTTCTTTAATAATTCATTGAGTTTAATGACAAAATAACACTCATAATTATTTAAAATGACACTGTATTTTCACTTTTTCGTTCTCATTGGGTAACTGGATTTATTTTCAAAGATGGCATAACAAACATGCAAAAAAATATCTCGATAATGGCTAATCTTAGTGTAATAAAGTTGGTCTAATTCTTTTCATAGTTAAAAATTACGTACAAAACAAAAATTTTATTGATATATTTGATCATACGTAGTTTTTATTCTATATTTTGACAATTTTTGCGGGCCATTATGAAAGAAAAGGCAGGTTATTTTTTTCCGAATCGTACCAAAATATAATCAGCACCGGGGCAACCTACAAGTGACTTTTCTACCAGATTTAATAACATTTGATCTGTTCGTTTTTCAGCTAGAGTGAATACAGTCAATTTTTGCGGGCCATTTGGCAAAAAAAAAGCGGATTATTTTATCTCGAATCATATCAAAAACTAATCAGGGCCAGGGTCACACACAAGTAACTTACCTACCCAATTTTATGAAATTAGGTCTAATAGTTTTTGAATTAGAGTGGATACATACATTGCACAGACAGACACACACACATCACACTAAAAATAGTTTTTCGTGCTCTAGAGCTCTCAAAACGTATCGATCCATCGAACACTTGAGTTGCGACTTTCGGCACGATTCCTATACTTTCCTTATGCATTACCATGTATTGTAGGAAAAGTAAAATATCTGATATGAGCAACACATGGCTTTCCCTGCAGTCTTATATTTACGTTCTCTTTATTTTAATTAAATTTAATTCACTTTTAATTCAATTTCCGTTCTTATTTGGTAACTAGACTCATTTTTAAAGGCGGCGAAGAGGAAATACGAAAAAACATAAATATCTCGAGAACGGCTAGTCCAAGTGTAATGGGGTTGGTCTTATTTTTTCTTCGTTAAAAATTATGTATAAAACAAACGTTTAATGGATATATTTGAGCATACGTAGTTTTTTACTTTAGATTTTGACAATTATTGAGGGCCATTTTGCAAAAAAAGGCAGGGTTTTTTTCTGAAACATGCCGAAATCTAATCAGCACCAGGATAACTCACAAGCGACTTATCTACCAAATTTTGTGAAATTCTGTCCATTAGTTTTTCAACTAGAGTGGATACAGGCAATTTTTGGGGACCATTTCGCAAAAACAGCTGTGTTCTTTTATCCCGAATCGTTCTAAAAACTAGTCAGCACCAGGGTCATACCCAAGTGACTTACCTACCAAATTTTATGAAATTCAGTCCATTAGTTTTTTAGTTAGAGTGGATACATACATTGCACAGACACACACACACACATACACACACACAGACGTCACGCTAAATATAGTTTTATCGTATTCTAGAGGTCTCGAAACGTGTAGATCCGCCGAGATGCGATTTTCGACATGATTCCAATACGTTCCCTATGCATTACCATGTACTGCAGGGAAAGTAAAATGGATGTTTTTCAAGCACTTTCATTTTCAACCTAAGACGCTCAAACTTTAATTAAGGAGTAAAATGTTCTGTAAATAACTTAAAACGCTTAAATAAACTTAAAACGCTTACGTTTCGTTTAAAGTACAGTGTTTATTTGTCTAATAAAAAATAATAATAAAATGATTCTTCCTGATAAAATATTATGACTTTAAATCACTTTTTAATACCTAAAATATTTTAACTGCACTTTTCAAATTGCATCGTTTCCGCTTAATACAACAAATATATGCAGGCCGCCAGCCGAAAAAAAAATTGGAAACTTTTTGTAGGTAGATCATAACAAGAATGCCAGATTTCGTATTTTAGCAAAAACGTTACAATAAACAACGAAACGAACTGCAGAGAATGTGTTTTCTGCATAAACTTCCGAGAAACATGGTAAACAAAGATATTTGACTTCGGGATATCTACCTATTTTTTGTTTCGATTCCTGAAGTTAAAGTAGTTTATTTAGAGAGACAGCCTTTAGAAAAACGCTGCCTGTATCTTTAAAATTAAAAAGCTTATTTTGAAATGGGGTTTTTCTAAAAGCAATAGCATCCTCAAGAAACTTCAAAGACCGACTGTGTGGATGCTCTTTTAAACTTTCATTAAAAAAAAAAGAAAGAAAGAAAGAAAATATTGCAAGTCACAAAATAAATTGCTTAGTCACTTAAATATTTACATTACCATTCGCAATTTAAAACATTTTAATTTCTGAACTTTATACTTCTTGAAAAAAATAAAAATAAAGACAAATGACTAGAATTCCAAAGAATTAATATTCATAACAACTCTTTAGCATGTTTTTGTTCTTCCAGATCCTTATAAAGCCCCATGGTGCCTGAATCTTTGCACAGTTATAGTATCGACCACGGAACAGAACCTAACGTAGCCGGATTTTCTCTGGGATTAAGGAATTTTTTTTTCTGCTGAAAGACTCATCAGACTCTAAATGAGCGTAAACTGAAACTTAGCACTCTGTCTTAGCAAGTATAGAACACAGCCATAACGTAACTGAGACGGATTTCCGATTGGATCTCCATGGACGGCAAAAATTGGGGCTATTCAAAAAGAATTTTCGAACTCTCTGTAGACCCTCAGGATCTTTGGAGGGTTCTTTACTGGCCTAGATCTTTACATACTTATAATATTGAAAACGGGATATAACCTAATAAAGCCAGATATCTGATTTGCTCTTTTGAGGCGAAGAAAATAGAAAAGTTTCGAAAAACTTTTCAGATCTCCCCTCTTTCGCGGTGACTTAGAAGGCTAAATCTTTGAACACTTATAATATGGACCACGGGACAGAACGTAACAGTGCCGGAATTTCATTTCTCCGGAGGCGAACAAAATGAGAAAATAGGCCGTAAACTCTTTTCAAATCCTCTAAAATTCCCAGTAACCTAAACGGCAGAAACTCACACAGTATTGACTGCGGGATATAATCTAACCTAGCTTGTGGTGAAACAGCCCAGTAGATAAGGCACGAATATATATATATACATACGTGAATGACCCTTGAGACGCGATCTGCCGACATGATTTTTCCCCTCTACGACCCCATGTCGATGCATCGAAAAGTGATTTAAGTCAGATTTTTTGTCTTTTCATCTCTCTGGGACTTTTTATGATAAAATGCTGGCATTTTGTAGATCACCTTATTAGTGTATGGGGCACATTTTACTCATTGAAAATGTTTTTATACGGTGACCGTAAAAAAATTTAAATTTTGTATTTCTTAAAATTTAATTCTTTTGAAAATTTTAATGAATTTCATAAAATTCTGTATCTCTTTTTATACCACTTTGTAATTTATTATATATGTCTAAGATTCATATTTAAGGGATAAAAGCCGAGCTCCATATTTTTGGGACACTCTGTATATATATATATATATAGCATTGATCAATTCGCAAACATAAGCATTATTTTTTCTTCGCAGAATGACTCTTCTCAAGTTCTGCTGTTTTACCATCACAAGGCCTCGAACGTTCATTTTTGTAGCTTCGAAAGGGGAACTCTTCTTTTCGATCGTTCTTAATTTGTTGGGGCCATTTTTTCCGGCGCCTGTCGTCGAAAAGAACCGTTTCTACGAGCAAACGCCCTTCTTCAGTAGATCCTCCTCATCGCGAATGGCTCATGACTTTCTCCTTCGGCCGAAAATATCTCCTGAAAGTATTTTTTCCCGCCAGCGATTAGCGTTCATGTCCCGCAGATCTGAAGAATCAAGGACCTCAGAAGCAATCTTGACTGAACACAATTCACCGGAGTCAATTCCTAAGTGACACCTCTAAAGGAGTCTGGAACACATTCTGGAACATAAGACGTTTAAGTCCTTTCCCTTGTTTGGAATGGTACACTTGTGTCCTCTACGTGAAACTATACTATATGTACAAAAAAAAACATTTTTATTGACTCATAAACATAGATCTTAGTTAAGCAAAGAATGTGACTTGAAGCATAGGCGAAAATAAACTAAATTGCGGCGTAAATAAAGATATACAAGGTAGGATCAAAAAGTTCGGAGACTGTGCTGATATCTCCAACCCTGATTGGAGGAGAGGGGAACTATTTTACAGTGGCGTAGAGGCACATGGGACTCGAGATGTGAAAAGGAAGAAGCAGGTGCTTTTTCAGACAATGTTGAACGTTCATTGAGTGTTGAACGTTCATAAGTCTCCTGATATTCAATTTTTTTATATCGATCAATAAGTTAAGAATAGCAATTTTTACTTTCCCTGCAATACATGGTAATGTATAGGGAAAGTATTGGAATCATGCCGAAAATCACAACTCGAGTTTTCGACGGATCTACACGTTTCGAGACCTGTAGAATACGAAAAAACCATTTTTAGCGTGGCGTCTGTGTGTGTGTCTGTGTGTCTGTCTGTCTGTGTGTCTGTCTGTCTGTGCAGATTTTGTATCCACTCTAACTAAAAAACTAATGGACCGAATTTCACAAAATTTTGTAGGTAAGTCACTGGTGGGCGGGGCTAGTGCTGATTAGTTTTCGGTACGATTCGGAATAAAAGAACCCGCCTTTTTTGTGAAATGGCCCGCAAAAGCTTGTATCCACTGTAGCTGAAAAACTAATGGACCGAATTTCACAAAATTCGGTAGATGAGTCACTTATCGATAACTCTGGTGCTGATTAGATTTTGGTACGATTCGGAAAAAAATGACCTGCCTTTTTTTGCAAAACGGCCCGCAAAAATCATCCAAATCTAAACTAAAGAACTAGGTATACTCAAATATATCCATTAAATGCTCGTTTAATACCTAATTTTTAACAACGAAAATAATAAGACCAACCCCATTACACTAGGACTAGCCGTTCTCGAGATATTTTAGTCTTTCGTACTTTCCCTACGCCACCTTTGAAAATAAGCCAGGTTACCGAATGAGAACGAAAATTGAATTAAAAGTGAAATAAATTTAATTAAAATAAAGAGAACGTTAATATAAGTCTGCAGGGAAAGTCATGTGCTGCTCACATCAGATTTTTACTTTCCCTGCAATACATGGTAATGTATAGGGAAAGTATTGGAATCATGCCGAAAATCACAACTCGAGTTTTCGACGGATCTACACGTTTCGAGACCTCTAGAATACGAAAAAACCATTTTTAGCGTGACGTCTGTGTGTGTGTCTGTCTGTGTGTCTGTCTGTGTGTCTGTCTGTGTGTCTGTCTGTGCAGATTTTGTATCCACTCTAACTAAAAAACTAATGGACCGAATTTCACAAAATTTTGTAGGTAAGCCACTTGTGGCCGGGGCTGGTGCTGATTAGTTTTGGGTACGATTCGGAATAAAAGAACCCGCCTTTTTTGCGAAATGGCCCGCAAAAGCTTGTATCCACTCTAACTGAAAAACTGATGGACCGAATTTCATAAAATTCGGTAGATGAGTCACTTGTGGGTTACTTTGGTGCTGATTAGATTTTGGTACTATTCGGAAAAAAATGACCTGCCTTTTTTTGCAAAATGGCCCGCAAAAATCGTCCAAATCTAAACTAAAGAACTGGGTATACTCAAATATATCCATTAAATGCTGATTTAATACGTAATTTTTAACGACGAAAAGAATAAGACCAACCCCATTACACTAGGACTAGCCGTTCTCGAGATATTTTAGTTTTTCGTACTTTCCCTACGCCACCTTTGAAAATAAGCCCGGTTACCGAATGAGAACGAAAATTGAATTAAAAGTGAAATAAATTTAGTTAAAATAAAGAGAACGTTAATATAAGTCTGCAGGGAAAGTCATGTGCTGCCCACATCAGATTTTTACTTTCCCTGCAATACATGGTAATGTATAGGGAAAGTATTGGAATCATGCCGAAAATAGCAACTTGAGTTTTCGACGGATCTACACGTTTCGAGACCTCTAGAATACGAAAAAACTATTTTTAGCGTGACGTCTGTGTGTGTGTCTGTGTGTCTGTGTGTCTGTCTGTGTGTCTGTCTGTGTGTCTGTCTGTGCAGATTTTGTATCCACTCTAACTAAAAAAGTAATCGACCGAATTTCATAAAATTTGGTAGGTAAGTCACTTGTGGGCGACTCTGGTGCTGATTAGTTTTGGGTACGATTCGGGATAAAAGAACCCGCCTTTTTTTTGCGAAATGGCCCGCAAAAGCTTGTATCCACTGTAACTGAAAAACTAATGAACCGAATTTCACAAAATTTGGTAGATGAGTCACTTGTGAGTTACCCTGGTGCTGATTAGATTTTGGTATGATTCGAACAAAAATAACCTGCCTTATTTTTGCAAAATGGCCCGCAAAAATCGTCAAAATCTAAACTAATCACTAGATATACTCAAATGTATCCATTAAATGCTCGTTTAATACGTAATTTTTAACGACGAAAAGAATAAGACCAACCCCATTACACTAGGACTTGCCGTTCTCGAGATATATTCGTTTTTCGTACTTTCCCTACGCCACCTTTGAAAATAAGCCCGGTTACCGAATGAGAACGAAAATTGAATTAAAAGTGAAATAAATTTAATTAAAATAAAGAGAACGTTAATATAAGTCTGCAGGGAAAGTCATGTGCTGCTCACATCAGATTCTTTTTTGTTTCTCGTATAAAGCGTTCTCTGTGTTGAAAACAATCAGAATGTATCATCCCCAAAACTGTTACTCAATCAATTTTGTGATTGAGAATATGAACGGATTAATTATTGTTCTCAAATTTATTTTCGAAATTAGAAATGGACCCTTTATTGATCCCGCATTTATAACTGAATTAAATTTAGTATTATTAATCTATTTGATTTAAAGGGTAACAAAATAAATATACATACGCGAAATTAAATTTCAGTTTCAAAGATACACCCAATACAGTTAGTCCATTACAATGTTTGTCATCCCAAGACTGCTGAGTACTTGAAATTATTTTCAAAACCTTTTTTTTTTTCGTCTATCGTGTGTCTTTTGTCTAATCAGTGCACTTTGGAAAAAAAATTATTTCCGAATTATTTCAACATTATTATTGAAGTAATTAATTGTTTTAGTATTCTTATTGAAAATTAAAGATCGAAAATTTTTAGAGTACTTCTAATTTAGCTGGAAATATATTTCTAATTTATATTTACTTTAAAAATGTACTTCGAAATTATGTATAAAACTGACATTTAATTGATATATTTGAGCATACGTAGTTTTTTATTTTAGATTTTGACGATTTTAATGGGGCATTTCGCAAAAAAAGGCAGGTTGCTTTTTCCGAATCATACCAAAATCTAATCAACACCAGGGTACCACACAAGTGACCACAAGGTAATCCAGAAGTGACTTATCTACCAAATTTTGTGAAATTTGATCTATTGGTTTTTCAGCTAGAGTGGATACAAGCAATTTTTGAGGGCCATTTTGCAAGAAAAGGCAGATTTCTTTTATCCCGAATTGTATCCGAAACTAATCAGTACCAGGGTCACACACAAGTGACTTACTTACCCAATTTTATGAAATTTGGTCCATTCGTTGAGTTAGAGTGGATACATACATTGTAGAGACAGACACACACACAGACGTCACGATAAAAATAATTCGTTCGTCTTCTAGTGCTTTCGTTTTCCTGAGTTCCCGAAACGTGTCGATCCGTCGAATACTCGAGTTGCGATTTTCGATATGATTCCAATACTTTCCCTATACATTACCATATATTGCAGGGAAAGTAAAAATAAACGCATTGGACAAAGCTGGGTTCAAATCTGTCAACAATGTATCCTAGACCTCAAAGTAAGTACAGCTTCGGGCCTGCAAGTACTCGTCGCAAACAATTTTGTGATTTCATAACAGTTTTGGAAAGAAGCTTTTGTTTCTTTTACTTAGCGGAGATGGGTTTTTTTTTTTATAACTACGTGGTGTTTTCGTGAGATACATAATTTGGGTCACTAGATATCTAGTTAATCAGAAGTCATAACGACTTTATATGGTTTTAGTTGTAACATAAAAGTCTCTCCAAAATGGTACTTGTATACTATTTGTGCAACAGCATCAGGGAAGAATTGGAGGAGGGGAGACATGAACGACATTGTGTGTCTCAAAAGAACAGCACAAAATACACCTGCAAATTAGCATCTACCGCATCTATTGAGATAGAGTATTGAAGTTATGTTGATGGCTACAGACATTTTGTGCACAAGGTTCGAATTATCAAACATCATCGTTCATATTCCTTCGCATAAAAACTCCTTTAATCTACAATCTGAGCATTTAAAAAACTAAAATGAATGCAAAATATCTGATCCACCTTGAGAACGGCCAGTATGATTCATGAAAAGCCTTTTACGTAGCGTCCGATATACGTGTATCTTTTGCTTCCTTATCTGGGAGACACGAGGTGAGAAAAATGGTCCACCCTCACGCGAAGTCCGCCATCGGAGGTGTTGTCCTTTCAATCACGCCTCCCTCTCATTAGAATCATCTCGGGAGAATTTCTCTCTTTTTCTGGAAAGCTGACAAAACTAATTACTTTTCCCTGCAGACCGACTCGAAAAACTTTTTCGGAAGTTTCAAATAGCGCAACGGAACACGCGTTTTCTCAATCAATGTTTTTCCTTTTTCTTCTTTGAGGTGAACATGAAAATCATACAATGGCTTTCCTATTCGCACATTCAAACTCCGCAGTGCGCATTTCCGACATGAAAGTGTCCGTTAAGTAGAGAGTGTCCGGTAGTAAGTAAGACACCCCTTGGCCATGAATATTGACAGTATTAAAGTTACGACTATGAGGTTCTGCGAAATAAATAACGTTCACTCTGCATCCAAATCAAATGACCTACTGTATAAATACAATCTAAGTTCAGTTTCAAACCGTAAGAGTTTTTACTACCGTCTCAGAATACGTAGTATAATGTATAGGAAAAGTATTGTGATGAGAACATTCGAATTCGAACTTTCATTTTTAGTATCCCTGAACTTGAATCAAACGTTTTTGAGATAATGGCTCTCTCTCGCTGTGTGGGTGTATATATGTGTGTGTATATGTGTGCGAGGATATGTGTGGGCACGATGTCTCTCGAACGAATGAAGCGTTTTAAAAATAATTGAATACAATTATTACTGAAATTAATACTGCCCACATCCGATTTTTCTTTTTTGGGCAGAATCATTGATTCATACGCGCGCAAAACGCATTATGCATTTCTCACTAAATAAAAGAGTTTAAGTTACAAGAAAAGTATTACAACCCGAACTCTTCAATTTTAATAAAACATTTACGACCATTGTAATAAATAACTTTAATCATATTGAAGAAAATATTTCCACCCAATCCCAATACAGAATGTACTTATACATATAAAGCTCTTTATTTTTCTGCACAAATCCTTTTCGTACTGCACAAATTGTGTGTTAATTCGCACTAAAGGCGCCCATTCTGGAAGCCCGGTCTTCCTAGTACGTTTCTACCTGTCATTGAATTTAACAAATGGACTCGTTCAAAATCACGCTTTCTCGTTGGAGCCAAACTTTATGTATGTATATGTGGGGGGGGGGGGGGACGGTATCTTACAAACGAATGAAGCGTTTTGAAAATATTTGAATACAATTATTATTGAAATTAATACTGAAACTCCATTGATTTTAAACGCAATTGAATGTTCGGAAGATCCCCAAATTTTCGAATGAACATTAAACATTTAATAACACGTCGTTAAATAAATGGTTACGAAGTCTTGAGAGTCAAAATACAAAACTCACAAAAAATGTCACCTCTCAAGAATGGAATGAGCTAGATACACGAGAGTGGTGTTAACTGATTTCGACGGATAATATTTGCTACTTGGAAAACGGTGCATGCTAATTCCAAATAATGTGTGTTATTTGTTTTCTAATGAAATATGACATATATAATGGTTATTTACTGTACTGTATTGAAGATTTTAATCTTTAATGTTCCCTCCCCAGAAGCGCGCGGGATTTGCACTAGCGCGCGGGAATTTCACTCGGTAGGCCCGGGTTCGATTCCCGCCACTGCCAAAACTGCAGCCATGTTCACGCGGAGTACGATCACGTTAAACATATGGGTCCGTATGTTTTTCCGAGAGGTTGGTGGTAGGGGAAGGAGGGTACGTTCACTGTGGATGCCTCCCCCACTGGGTTGCGGTCTAAATTGGGTGGCACATCCTGGCCGTCCAACCAGTTACCTTACACCTTTCTGGTAGGTCGCGCCAACGAGTTTGCCACGGTTGGAATTTGCCACGATCAGCATTTTCAAGGGTTGCGAACAGGCTGGTCGCCAAAGGCGGCTAGTAAAAAATAACTTTTGAAATAATTATTTAACATCACTGAAGATCCTCAAAGACGACCCAAGTTGAGATGGAAGGAATGTATGGACAATGACTTTGGAGGTGTTAAAGATTAAAAAACTCTGATGCGGGCAGCACATGACTTTCCCTGCAGACTCATATTCAAGTTCTCTTTATTTCTTCAATAATTCATTATATTGAGTCTAATGGAACACAATAACACCCATCATTATTTTAAATGACACTGAAATAGCACTTCTAATTCAATTTTAGTTCTCATATTCACAGAACTTATTTTCGAAGATGGCATAGCGAAAATGCGAAAAAGCTAAAATATCTCAAGAACGGCTTATCTTAGTGTAACGAGGTGGTTTTTATACTTTTCATCGTCAAAAATTCAGTATAAAACAAGTATTTAATGGATATATTTTAGCATACGTAATCTTATTTTAGATGGCAATTTTTGCGGGCCATATCGTAAAAAGAAAAGTTTTTTTTTTTTTTTTTTTTTTTTCAGAATCGTACCCAAATCTAATCAGCACCAGAGTAACCCATATGTGACTTACCTACTCAATTTTATGGAATTCGATCCATTACTTTTTTTAACTAGAGTGGGTTTTTGCGGGCTATTTCGCAAGAAAAGACGGGTGTTTTTATCACGAATCGTACCGAAATCTAATCAGCACTAGGGTCACCCAGAAGTAGAAAACCCAGACCGCTCGACTCACACTAAGGTTTGAACATCAATTTGAGTGGCCGGGGGTCACCCAGAAGTGTCTTACCTATAAAAATATTTGAAATTGGGCCTATTAGTTTTTTAGTTAGAATGGATACATACATTGTACAGACAGACAGACAGACACAGAAACACACACACGGATGTCACGCTAAAAATGGCATTTTCTTATTCTGGGGGTTTTAAAACGTGTCGATCCTTCTAAAACTCGATTTTTAACATGATTTTAATACTTTCCCTATACATTAGCATGTATTGCAGGGAAAGTAAAAAGTGGAGAAGCAATGCACTCGGGGGTAACCGCTTGGAAGTATCTTCGGAGGAAGGCGACCGTGGGCTATCCAGCTATTGACGATAATGACGGTCTTTATATTTTAGTGATTTTTTTTTTTCAAAAATTCATTCGAAAATTGGCGGGTTTTCTGAACATTCGATTATTTTTTAAATAAATAGGGTTCCAATGATTCTAATAATCATTTTTTTTAAACGTTCCATTCGTTCTCGAAATTAATCTCTCTCTCTCTCTCTCTTTTTCTCTTTTTCGTTTTCTCTATCTATCTATCTATCTTTCCTTTTCTCTCTCTCTCTCTCACACACACAACCTCAAGAACCATTGGATTCGAGTTAATGGATGCTTAAGACGCGCTCTTTCTGTCGAAAACTCGCGTTCGAATTTTCGACACGGTCATAATACCTTTCCTATACGTTATATTATGCATGTAGAGAAAAATAAATAGAACGATAGCCATTACTGGCTAGAAGCGATGTATGTAGGAGAAATAAAAGGCCCGGAATCACTCTCCTCAATCCATCTTCATTATCTCAACTATTAAATGATAAAGTTTCTGATCGATTTCACACGAGGTCAATAAGGGGAGGCTTGAAGAGCGCTCAGTAAAATCCTAGATTTTTACTTTTCCTGCAATACATGGTAATGTATTGGGAAAGTATTGGAATCATGCTGAAAATCGCAACTCGAGTTTTCGACAGATCAATACGTTTCGGGACCTCTAGAACGTGTGCCTGTCTGTTTGTGCAATGTATGTATCCACTCTAACTCGAAAACAAATAGGCCAAATTTCATAAAATTGAGTGTGACTCTGGTGCTGATTAGATTTCGGTACGATTCGGGATATATGGTTGCCTAGTTAGTGATCGCGTTTTCAATTCTCCGTTAGGGACAATGCAATCCCTTTCATTTACCCCCCCCCCCCCCCCCTCCCAACGCATGTGCGCACTACAAGAGAGCAAAAAAATCTTCAATTATTAAAATATGAAGTTAGAAATACGATATCATTAATGAAATCTTACAATGCCTTGATTAATGAATTATTGTTTTAGCATGCAAGATCACCCCACACACACACACACACACACACACACACACACATAAATATTTTAAGAACAAATAAAAAATTTTATAAAAAAATTCTATTCCTCCACTAGCGTATCCACAGTCAGAAAATGCGCGAAAAATTTTTTTAAACAAATCTTACCTTAGGGGTACTGCAACTAACATTTTCTCCAACTCAATTCAAATTGTTTCAGCACGGGTGGTACACTTGAAATGGAATATCGTCCCATAAAAAGAATTTTGTTTATGAACAGTCTTCGTATATAATAGTCTCTCTCTATACATACTTAAAAAAAGGGTGTTTGAAATAAGTGAAGCGTTAGCGAGTAGGAAGCAAAGCTTCCCAACTCGCGAAACGAGTTTGGTGAGCGTTAGCGAGCAGGGTACAGAGCGCCCTAGTTGTGGTAATAATAGTTTTTAATGCCAATAATATCTATGGTTGGAATCTTCTGACTAAAATCTTATGACATTACGATAAATGCAAATACTTCTGGACACTCCAAACCTAATGGATAAAAATCTGATATAGAAAACACATGACTTTCCCTACAGGCTTAAATTTATTTGGCACTAGGTGAACTAATTGGATTTCAAACTTTTGATTTCAAAGATCTTTACATGTAAGCCACAAAATACATATGAGCATATTCTTTCATTTTAGATTTTTGTCAATGTGTGGCAAAAAAAAAAAAAAAAAAAATCACACGTTACTTAAAAATGGATTCTGGTATGAGACAGTCCAGTGGAGTCACAATTCTGTTAATTTGACTAAAGATCTTACATATAGAGTGATTATATAAAATTAAAATTTCAGCTTGTGCTCTGGTATTTTAAACTATGTACAGTGAAGTAAAAAATTATATTCTGTGAATATATTGGAGTTTTTAAGTTCCAATTAGAGAGATAGATTTTAGTTACGTTCTGTGAATCGGTTCAAATGTTCAAATGTTTTCATCAACTCTTTAGGACACCTTTTCACTTTGTCTGGAATTATGTCAAGAATCGAATTCGGAGTTTTCAACGGATCTACACGTTTTGGAACCTGTAGAACACTATTTTTATCTTGACGTCTGTCTGTGCAATGTAATGTATCGACGCTAACTCAAAAACTAATGGACCTAAATATTCCATCTTTTTTCCCAGAGTCTCAAAATCGTGATTTTTAAAGTTCTTTTAAATTGAGTGTTGCATACGTCCTAAAGTCCTAAAACCACTATATTTTAAAGTATTTTCTGTGCATCTCTATTCTGCGCCCACGCAATGGCACTATTTTTGAGTTTAAAGGGTCATCCAGCTTTGATTATTTCTACAACGAAGCCTCATTGTAATGGATGCAGAATAAAAGCAAAAATAATTTTATGATGAGTTGCATAAGAATGGCTGATTTTTTTTTTTTCACGCAAAATGATTGAACTCTAGAGTGTGGAATAAAAGTGTATGAATGAAATATTTTACAGAGAGCCAGACGATTGCTATTTCGATGACATCATTTGAATAAAGTTCATTTTTAACACTTTACAACAAATTTGAAAAGTGTTTATGACTTTGTTCATTCTCTCTGTCTGTCTGTCTGTCCGTTAGCACGATAACTGCTGTAAAAATGACTTTATCAAAATGAAATTTTAGTATGTTATTCAGACGGTCTGTCGGACCTATGGGAATATAAATGAATAATATCACCCAATTACTTTTGGACTGAACCCGGGTTGAAAACATGAAATACATTGAACCCTATGGGACCTAATTATTCAAACATTTTTTAAGCAAATTTAAAATTCACACACTGATTCGAAAATTTTAGAAAATATTCATATTATCCTATAAAATATATAAAAAACATTTCATCAAAATATATTCAGTAGTTTTTTAAATAAAAATTAAAATAATAGTTACACCTTTTATATGAAGCGATCACGTCAAAGCTATATGAAGAGATCACGTGACACGCTTCAAAATAAAGTATGACATCCATCTTGTGTCAAAATCCTGATTTTTAAAGTTCTTTTTAATTCATATTTAGTGTTGTATCCATCCTAAAACCGCTTAATTTTTGCTTAAATTCTGTGCATCTACATACTGAAATAACGCAATTACAATATATTTGAGTTTAAATGATCATCCAAATTTGATTATTTCTACAACGAAGCCTACTTTTCACTTATAGAAAATGTAAGCAGCAAAATATGTAGAATGAGTTGTATAAGAATTGCTGCATCTCTTTAACGTAAAATTATTTAGCTCATGGAGTCTGCAATATAGCTGATATGAATGAAATATTCATTGCTTTTACAGAGGGAAGGGCCATTTTTGCTATAAAGTTTTAAGCATAGAGTTTAATTATTTGTACCTCCATGGTTTTTAAATAAAATAAATTATTATAGTATTGTGTTGAATGAAATGAATGGAAAAATGTTTATGAATGAAATACTGCTTTTATAAAGAGAGCCAGGCGTGTTATATTTCGATGACGTCATTTGAATAAATTTCAGTTGTTTTCAATATAATATATAAGTTTTCAAATATAATAAATTATTGCAGTATTATGACAATTTTAAAAATATTACCTAGGAATGTATCGCATTTTAGAGATGTTTAAATAAAATTTCATTGAAGTTGGAAAGTGTTTCATAATCAATACTTTATGCATGATGGATCTTTCTTATTTTTATTTCACTTTACTAAGAGTTGATTTCATATTCCTTTATTTAAAAGTTCTTCACGCTTAGAATTTCGAAATGAATTCAAACTATATTTTCAAAATTGGGGGACAACTCAACTCCACACACTTCATCGAGCAAACCACAACTCCAAGTCCGTCGACGGGACTTTCTGCAATATTTAATTGCAGAAAGTTGCAAACGTTTCTTTCAAGACCGAATGTAGTTTTCGAGTGCTCGTTTCAGGTTTTAATCCTCTAATCGCCGTTCCCTGTGAAAGAGCTTTCGAAAACATATTTCCCCAAAGATGCTCTTTATAGCTTTATGAACGGTCCATATTATAAAAGTAGCAGCATACCCGTTCTTCGTCCGAAAAATAAATAAAGAAACTTAACATTCACAATTATGTGTAAAATCCTAAACGGCTTTGTTATTCAAAATATTCTATTAAAATATTTAATTTAATGCTTCTATAAAATGTATAAGAATCTCTGGGTTCGATATACAAAATTATCTTCACAGGCAGATCTGAAGAATAAAGCATCCTGGTCCAGTTTGTGAGCAAATTTAGAAAAAATATTTTTTAATTCTCACAAAACGACAGAGATTATCTAGGAAATTGTACCTAATTATGCAAAATATTGAATTTTCGTCGATTCGGTGTCATTTTGATGAATTTAGTGTCATTTTATCAATTTGGTGACATTTTCGTCAACTCAGCGACACTTTAAAAAATCACCAAATATATCGGCAAGTGGGACTGTAGAAGCAGCCTACTACACATTTTCATCTTCACACACATACCGAAGAAAAAATTGTGTAAAACTAAACATCGGATAATTATCAATTTTCAGGTTCCAGAGAAAAAAATTTCTGATGTGGCATGCAGCACATGAATTTACTTACAGACTCAGATTCATTTTCTCTTTATTTCTTTATTAGTCAACTGAGTTGAATTGGCACAAAAGAACACGCATAATATGACACTAAATTTGCTCTTTTAATTCAATTTTCTCTTTCATTGGGTAACAGAACATATTTTCAAAGGCCGCGTAGTAAAACCAGCAAAAATACTAAAATATCTCGAGAGTGGCTTGTCCTAGAGTAATAGGATTGACCTTATTATTTTCATTGCCAAAAATGACGTATAAAACAAACATTTAAAGGATACATTTGAACATGTGTAGTCTTTTATTATGACGACTTTTGCGGGCTATTTTGCAAAAAAGGCAGTTCTCCCCCCCCCCCCCCCCCCAAAAAAATCGTTCCAAAATCTAATCAGCACCAAGGTCACTCATAAATGAGTTATCCCTAAAATGTTATGAAATTGGGTCAAATAGTCTTTTAGTTAGAGTGGATACATATATTTCAGACACACAATCACACAGATGCCACGCTAAACATAGATGTTTCGTGGGTTAGGAGTCCTAACCCGTGCACATCCGTCTAAAACTCGAGTTGTTATTTTCGACACGAATCCAATATTTTCCCCTATACATTAGTAGTAAAAATCTGGAAAGAAAAAACCCTGCAGACTCAAATTCACTTTCTCTTTATTTCTTTAATAATTCAAAAATTGAGGTTAATTGAACAAAATAACACTGAATTTGCACTTGTAATTCAATTTTTGTTTTTATTGGGTAACTGGACATTTTTTTTTTTTTTTTTTATAACCGAGCATTTTTATCAAAGGCGGCGTAGTAAAAGTGCGAAAAAAAACACAAATATAACGAGAACGATTCATTCTAGAGTCATGGGGTTTGTCTTATTATTTTTCCTCGTCAAAATTATGTATAACGCAAGCATTTAATGGATACATTTGAGCACATGTAGTCTTTTATTTTAGATTTTTGCTATTATTGCGGGCCATTTCGTAAATAAAGGCGGATTCATCTTTCCTGAATCGCGCCAAAATCTTACCGGCACCAGGATATTTTACAGGTGACTTATCTACCCAATTTTGTGAAATTTCATTAATTAGTTCTTTAGCTAAATTGGATACAAGAAATTTTTTCAGGCCATTTCGCAAAAAAGGCGGGTTCTTTAATCCCGAATCGTGCCCCAAAACTAATCAGCACCAGGGTCACCCACAAGTGATTTTCCTACCAAATTTTATGAAATTGGGACCATTTGTTTTTGAGTTAGAGTGGATACATACATTAGACAGACAGACAAACACACACACACAAACGTCACGCTAAAAGTGGTTTTTTCGTATTCTAGAAAACTCAAAACGTATAAATCCGTCAAAAACTTAAATTGCGATTCTGGGCACGATTCTAATACCTTCCCTATACATAAAAAGTGAAAACCACGCCCAAAATGGCTACTACCTGGATTTTGTGATTAGACATTTTTGAGAGAAATGCAAAATATCCTAATGCATCGTTATCGTATATAAAGAATTTATCGGTCAAAAATATTATGAATACAGTACTTTCACGGCAAAAGTTTTAGTCATAATCGTTTTTAATGACATTTCCCTCATTTCATCCCCCCCCCCTCCCTGCCCATTTCATTTTTAACGCCCCATCGAAATAGAGCATGCAACTAAAATATCTACTGATTGACTTATCGTAATGGCGCTCTTAGAAAGTCATTGCATTGAAGCGTCGCACTTAAAGTTGAAAGTTAAAAGCAAATTTTCCAAAGCGCGTCACATAAATTATATTTTACGATAGAATGCGGCTAATCGGGTCTTCCTCACCAAACGGAAAGCCTTACATAAAAAAATATAATTCAGTATCATTAAGAACTGTAGAAGTTCTTAATGGTTTTTTTGCTTCATCCAGACAAAAAATAATCCTTATCTATCACAAACCCAGACAAAGGTTTGGCTAAAAACTAATAAATTCGATCTTTAACGAGGTTCTAAATACCCCCTATTTCGTGCATGCAGTGAAAACCCCAGGCCTTCATGTAGCCTCACTTCAAATAAGAGTATATGTACGTTTTGTTCTCTTTTATTCGATCTTATTCTCCAGAAGACAGCTAGCTGTACAAACGTTATTTCCCTGACGTCACTCTATCGTTGCTAGAATTTCAAGACAGAAGAAGGGTTGCCAAATTTGGTAATTTACCGCCCATTTGGCGACTTACAGAATATTTCAGAAACTTCACAAAATAACGATTAGTCTAGGCGATATTCCCAAATTCTGGAAATTTCTACAGAGAGTGTTCCCGAAGCTTCTATAGAGAGACTCTAAAAAGAACTCATCACTCCGTTGGAGTTCAGTGGACGAGTTGACGATCTACAGTAGACTGTGAATTTTGTCCATGTTTTGAGAATAGAAGAGGTTGTTTTGTGTAATTATTTTCGCCAATATTTTGAGAATATTACCCTTATTCTGCGAAATTAATGGAGCGTTTAAGTGTTGTGTGATTGTATAGTGTTCCTTTTTACGTTGTGCTTGTGAATAAACGTGAGTTATCCAGAAACATGGACTCGATCTTGTATCCTATGTATACACTCACGATTCTAGAGCACAGGTAATCGTAACAATATCGGACAACTAGTATTTAAAGCCTGAAAAAAACAGGGTCTAACATTTGTAAAACAAGAATTTGCAACTTTTTACTTTCCTTGCAATACATAGTAATATATTGTAAATAATATATTGGAATCGTGTCGAACATCGCAACTCGAGTTTTCGACGGATCTACACGTTTTAGAATCTCTAGAACACGAAGCGACTATTTTTAGCTTGACGTCTGTGTGTGAGTGTTTATACGTGTGTGTGTGCAATGTATGTCCATTCTGGGTAAAAAAACTAATTCACTCAATTTCACAAAATTGGGTAGATAAATTACGTGTGGGTTACCCTGGTACTGATTAGATTTTGGTAGAATTCGGGTTAAAAAGGAAAATTAACTTTTTTTTTTTAAAAATGGCCCGCAAAAGTCGTCAGAACTAAAATAAAAGACTACATATACCGAATTAAATGAATTAAAGAAATAAAAAGAAAATGAATTTAAGTGGGCAGGGATCAGATCAATTTTTTTTTCAATAAGTTTTATTATGTTTGGCAATAAGGGGGACTTCGTGTCGAAAATGGCGTTGTCGTCAACGGAAATTGGCTTGGTTAATTTCTGTCCCATGGTAGATGCTATAAAAGTGCAAAGATATTTCCTTCTACACACCCGAAGGCTTCTAGAAGCTTCCCGCATTTTTTCCACCCCTAAGGAAGCAATCAAAGATCCGGCTCCTGTCCCGGATAATTTATAAACCTACCCACCGTGCAAGATGCATCTGACACACGGATCTACAGCCACAGATGCGTGAGAAACCAAAGTATGCTAAACAAAAATCTGTTCAGTTTTCAAGAAGGAGGGGGGGGGGGGAAATGGAACAGTTATAAGGAAATAGATGCATGTCATAAATATAAAACCGCGTAGTATTTGCGAGTAAAATAGAAACGCAAAATGCATATATAGGAATACACTATATACCCAATAGTATCCGGATACCCTTCCGGCAAAGTGGGTGTGGCTATGTACGTCATAGACCGAGATAAAAGTGAGCACCATAGCCTCAGGCTGTCATAAACGAGCGTTAGAAAAACAATAAGTCGGCAGAGCTGAGTGAATTTGTATATGTGGCATGATAATTGGATGCCATCGTTGCAACAAAACGGTTCATGACATTTCGGCATGGGTGCAGTTGCCTCGATCCACTATAAGTGATGTCATTGTAAAATGGACAAGTCTGGGATCTACAACTGCAGAAAAACAAAGTGGTAGGCCACAGAAACTCAAAGATCGCAGCCGTCGAACCCTAAAGAGGGTGGTACTGAAGAATCGCAAGGCCCCGGTGGCAGCGGTCACTGGTGAGTTCCAAAATACGTCTGGCGTCGTCTGTAACACCAGCACTGTTTGTCAAAGCTAAAAAAAATAGGTTTCCACGGTCTTTCAGCTAGCTCCTCACATCAAGCCCAACATCAGCACGGTCAATGCGAAACGTCGGTTACAGTGTTGCAAAGCTCCCCGCCAGACTATGGAGCAGTGGAAACAAATACTTCGGAGTGATGAATCCCGCTACACTGTCTGGCAGTCCGACGGACGCGTCTGGGGTTTGATGGGTGCTCTAAGCGAACGCTTCCTGTCAGAGTTTACTGCGCCAACTGCGAAGTTTGGTGGCGGTAGCGTCATAGATTGGGGCTGTTTTTCGTGATTCGACCTGGGCCCCTTAGTTTCCGTGGCGGAAAACATGAACGCTGCGATATATGTTGACATTCTCGGCCACCCAGCGCTTCCAACTCTCTGGCAATAGTTCGGGAAAGGTGCCTGTTGTTGTTGTTGAAACCCAGACCGTCCGACCTACCAGAAAGGTGTAAGGTAACTGTTTGGACGGTCGGGAAGTGCCACCCAATTTAGACCGGAACCCAGTGGGGGAGGCATCCACAGGGACCGTACCCTCCTTCCCCTACCACCAACCTCTCGGAAGGACTTTCGGACCCACATGTTTAACGTGATCGTACTCCGCATGAACACGGCGGCAGTTTTGGCAGTGGCTGGAATCGAACCCGGGCCTACCGAGTGCAACTCCAGCGCGCTAACCAATGGGCTACCGCGCCCTGGGAAAGGTGCCTGTGTCAACAGGATGCATGTTCTGTCCACACAGCAAAGGCAGTGCGAATGTGGTTTGCAGAGATGAAAAATTAGACTGGCCTTCACAGAGTCCCGATTTGAATCCCACGGAACACCTCTAGGATGAATTGGAACGCAAAATACACGCCAGGCCAAATCGCCCATCTTCCGTGGCAGGACTCACTGCAGCTCTCATCACCGAATGGGAGGCAATTCCTGCTGAAATATTACAAAAGCTGGTGGAAAGTCTTCCCAGAAGAGTGTAGACTGTGATGGATGCAAAAGATGGCCCAACTTTCTAGTAATATGTGCAACATGCTTCTCTGATTCCACAACGGTGGGTGTCGGGATACTTTTAGCCATATAGTGTAGTTACTATTGTTGTCTGATACATTTAAGTAATTAACATTTGTCTGTCACTACATTTGTCATACACTATATCTAAAAAAAATGTATGCACCCATAAAGAGTTGAGCTCTTGCCGCAAAACTCTGCATTCAAATGTCGTTTTAAGAGTTATGCAAATGATCAAATTGTCAACCCCAATGTTATTATAGGGCTTCTGCAACGCGCATGAGAACCACGTATCGTGCAACATTTAAAACGGTGTTCTCCCTCACGGGCCATTGGAAGTGGTTTTATACTTTGATACAGCACGTTTATAAAGATACCTTTGAGATGTACTCGACGGCGCTACGAACAATTGAAAATGAGCATTGAGGTCCCATCATAGGCCAAAGGAAAGCTGAATCGTTCCACTTGCCATCTTGGTCCGAGCGATAGTGAAGTTGTTCGGTGTCAGCAACAGTGGATCAGAAAAGGCACATGTAACCGTCGCAGAGACTCGGGACGCTCTAAATAAACAACTACTCGAGAGAATCGTACAATCAGAAGAGCCTCGTCCACACCCATGGCGTCGCTGTCAACCATTTGAAGGTAATACAATTATTGAAATATTAATATATTACTGAAATATCAATACACAGTTTAAATATTAAAATAATATTTAAATACTGGTATAACATTTAAATATTAATATCCCACTAGCTGCGGTTCTCGCAACCAGCGGTCAATAAATATAGCAACCCGTTTTTATAGCAATCAGCTTCCTAGTATGTTTTGCGTTCACTACGTGGGCGCAGAAGTCGCAAAGCAACAGTGGGTGGAAACGCTGAGAAGGACCAGTGGTGTTACGATTTAATTATTACGTTCGATGAAATTTAATATTAAATATGGATACACATAAAATGAGTCATAAATTTTACAAATCCATCAAAATATATATGTCAACAAACCATCACAGGATTTCTAGTTCAGCGTAAGCAGATCGACAGAACGCCCTTAAATCTTAAATGGCCGCCCCCCCCCCCCTCCACACACACACACACACACACACACGGAGGGCAACGAATCCCACCATCCTATTCCATAAGTGAAATGAACACTACTTATAATCACACTCCAACGAAATCTAATTTGGCCGACTTCTAGTTCAAGGTAAAGATCGACTTTCGAAACTCGTCCACACATTTTCGGTATTTTCCCGGCCGTCCAAACTGCTGCTCTTAGTCTACAGAGTGAGTCGGACGGCCAGGGTTTTAGACACATTTTCAGTAATCGTAGCGGGATTTCAAACTTGGGCATGCAAAATGACATTTTGCCTACTTACCCCTTAGTAATATGGAAAAATCTCTTTTTTAGATTCTCCATACTAAAAAGATGTTTAGGGTCATTATTTTCGTGACCATTAAATAAGGAGCAGAAATTCGTACGGTTCACTCTTGCTGAAAACCAGCTTAAAAATTCGAAATGTCGCATCATTCTTCATCATAACAATACAAGCTCACACACTACATTTCAAACTATCAATTATTTGAAGCATGAAAAAAATGGATTGGATGAGTCATTGTCCTTATTCACCTAATTTAGTACCCAATGATATTTTTCTTGTTCCCAATATCAAAAATAAAATGTGTGGTCAACGATTTAACAGCCCAGAAGAAACAGTTGAAGCTTATAAATAACATGTCTCTGCAATACCCACTTCTGAATGGCATAACTGTTTTGAAAATTAGTTTATGCCAATGAAAAAAATGTATTGCTGCTAATGGCGAAGATTTTGAAAAGAAATACAACGATTTATTTCCATACAAAAAAAATCTGATGTGAGCAACACATGACTTTCCTTATATAATGTAATGAATTTACTACTTTTACAGTAAAATAGGTTTTCCTCATAGTAGATACTAATATTCTTTCCAAGATATTGAATTTTCGACAATGAGTCGTCATTTTCATTGATATAGCGTCATTTTTATCCCTTTGGCGAGATTTTCGTTAATTTGGCAACATTTCAAAAAGTCGCCAAGTTGGCGACATTCCGCTAAATTCGTCGCCAAAATCTCGTCAAGCGTTATGGACGAGGAAATAAGTTATTCTTACAGCAGATAAATGACTATTGGCGTTCAAATACAAAAGTATTACTCAAAGTATCTTTTTTCATGAATGGAACGAGCTAGATCCACGAGAATGATGTCACCCAAATCATCGCATGGTATTACATATGAAAAGTGAACATGTTTCTCAATAGGATATATATATTTTTTTAATTTTATATGACTTTTTGATAATTTTTTTGAAAAATGTACAATATCTCGAGAACGGTTCATGTTAGCGTTCTAAAATTTTTGTCAATCGTTTTCTACTGAAAAATTACATAAGAAATGTCTATTTGCGTAACTTTATTAGCGGTTTTGATTTTTTGACAATTTTTTCAAAATTTCATTTGAAAATTTAGGGTGTTCTGAACATTCGATTGCGTATAAAAACAATAGGCTTCCAGTGTTTACGGATTGTGATTTTTGTACCAAATTTGGTTCGAATCGGTCCATTCGTTCGTCAGTTATCGTCTCCACAGACTCATTGACACACACACACACACACACACACACATACTTTCACACACACACACACACACACACACACACACATACTTTCACACACACACACACAGACATCACTTCAAAAATGTTTGATTCGTGATCAGGGATGCTTGAAACGGGCTCTCCCGTCGAAAACTCGAATTCGACCCCGTCACAATACTTTCCTTATACATTATGTATATAAAGAAAGTAATATTGTGTATTTTTTTCTGAAAACTCCAGCCTACGTACAAAGATGTTTAGGGTCATTATTTTCGTGACTTTTAAATAGAGTTCGTCCGGTTCAATCTTGCTGAAATGAAAAAAACCAACTTGAAAATTCGTATCTGTGAATTTTTCTGAACGGAAAAACATTCCATTCGAATTCTGAAATGGCGCGGTATTATTCCAAACTCCTTATTTGACCGCATATTCTAACAAATGGAAATATATGCGCGATTCTGCATTAGCATGTTTCAAGCATCACTCCACATCCGCTCGCGTCGCAGATTTGCATTTCTTGAACACTCCTGAGAGGTTGGCTGATTAGAATTTCATCAGGAGTACGCATTTATATATAATAATTGTCTATAATAAATGTGTTTGTCTTTCTAGACCCTCCAAGAAACTAGAAGGCTGAACTTTTGCGCATTTATAGTATCGACCCCATTACAGAACCTGAAGGAGCTGGATTTTCTATTTCTTTTGCTCGTGGCACAATCTTTGAGAATCGCTGAGTCAGAAGAACTAAAGTACTTTGACAAAAACAAGCTCATACTTACAACGCTTTTACTCTTGACATGGATTTGTCGCGATTCTCAAATAATTCTCGCATTCTACAATCATTGAAATTGTGTAAAAAAAAATCCTAGAAAGTCAAATCATGCATGTGTCTGTCATTGCCACACTTTTGTCTTGTAAAAGATTAATCGACATAGGACTTTAACTACTGTTGCAACCGCGCAATCTTTTGTCTGGCGTCTCCTCTTTCGTCTGTCTCGAAGGCCAGGCAACGAAAATACAGTGCATGGCGTGAGCCCAGAGTTACCGGGATTTGCCAGTTAGAAGAAGAGTTGACATATTTGGCGATATTTGGGGGCTTCCGGAATATTCCAGAAACTTCTCATAGAACGATTTTTTATAGAGTTTCTGGAGCATTCCGGCAGTCGCCAAATGTCGCCAAATTGGAGATAAATCGCCAAATCTGGAAACCCTTCTTTTAAGTGGAAAATCCTAGCAACCCTGGACTCCCGTCATACTGACGTCATACACTGTATTTTCTTCGCCTGACCTTCGAGACAGACGAATGAAGAGACACCAAACGGAATATTATGCTTTCGCAACACTGCACATGAATCAAATTCTTATAACAATAACGTCGCCAGAAAAAAAAAATTTCTGGCGAAGGGATGGGGAGGGATAACCCACTATTTTGTTTTCCATTTCTCCAAATATCATTTCTTCGAAATTCAAGGGGTTCAATGGGTCCCTGGGGTTTATGCCCCCCCCCCCTTTCGGCGCCTCTGTCTTATCAACTAATCTCGCATTAAAATAAACACACCCAATTTCATAATTCGTTTCATTATTTCGAGAGGTAGGATAGTTCAAAAACCGTTTTTCACAGCTCATAATGATTATAAAATTTGACCATAGGGAGTTGCGAGTATAAATGTATCTTTGCAAAATCTGTTGGTTTTATTCGCTTTTGCTAGGGCTTTGGGATTGAGATCAAACCTCCACGGCAACCAAATTAGGTTTTCGCCTATGATAAAAGGAGGAAGAAAGGGTTTTAACATTCCAATCGAAGCCACGAACAGGGAAGCGAGGTTTGCCGAATCACCCACGGCACGGATCCAACAACCCGCCGAGTCTCGACCCCAGTCGACGACGGATCTGGAAATAGGCTACAAAGGATCCTCCGCCACCTGTAAGAGTCGGTTCGTGAACCCCTGGATATGACTGTAGATCTACAGATATTGGACAATCTCACGATATGTGTATCCCCTTAGAGAAGGTGGAACAGAGGCTGTCCCGCCTCCTCTGTCCCCTCTGACTCTGTAGTCTCTGTCCTCCTGAGGAGATGGGACAGAGGCTACAGAGACAGCAACCAATACGCCCTCCCCCGTAGGGGAAATAGTGGGGCTTTGGGGGAGGGAAACGCTATATATATATGCCCTCCCCCCCCCCCCCCGCAAAAAAGGCCAAAAAATAGCTAATAAGAATCATGAATGAAACTTGTGCCATTCATCTCCCTCTATTGTAAAACACAAAACAGGCAATTATTCAGTATAAAGTCCAAAAGGGTTCTCTTTTCAGATCGCTTTATTTCTTTTCCATGCTATTAAATTAACTATACGATGGTGCCTATTGATTGCTAGTTAAAGGCATTCACTCATTGGATAGTAATGAGCCTATTTAAAGAGCTTAGGATTTTTACTTTCCCTGCAATACACGGTAATGCATAGGGAAAGTACTGGAGTCAGATCGAAAACCGCAACTCGAGTCTTCGATGGATCTACACGTTTCGAGCACCCTTAAACACGAAAAAAACTATTTTTAGCGTAATGTATGTGTGTGTATACGTCTGTGTCTGTCTGTGCAATGTATTGTTACGAAACGTATCCTCAGCAATCGTGGGTGTATATTCAGGATAAAGAACAATTCCAAGTTTCTGGAAAACAGACGTTTATTCACAGGCACAACGTAAAGGGGAACACTATACATTCCAACAGCACTTAAATGCTCCACTCATTACACAAAATACGCTATAATATTATCAAAACACTAGCGAAAATAATTTCGCAAAACAACACAGACTATTCTCAAAACATTGACAAAAGTCACAGTTCACTGTAGCTCGTATATTGTTCACTGAATTTTATATTCTCTCGATAGAAAACTTCTGGAAATCTCTCTGTTGAAATTTCCAAAATTATCTAATATCTCGTAGAATAATCGTTATTTAGCGAAGTTTCGGGAAGTCACCAAATATCGACACATTGGTGATAAACCGCTAAATCTGGAAACCCTTCTTCTGACTCGAAATTCTAGAAACCATAGAGTGACGTCAGGAAAGGAATATTCGTACCGCTGTCTTCTGGAGAATACACTCAGATGGGTTAGTGATAGAGACGAAAGGCAAGACGGGGGACGTCACTGAGGGAATATTACAATATTACACGTTCACAACAGTATGTATCCACTCTAACTCAAAAACGAATGGACCCAATTTCATAAATTTTATAGGTAATTTACTTGTGCTAACTACAGACTTTATTCCATCAGGAACTTATATTATATTTCCCTAGAGATCATGATCTGAATGTCAGACCCTGATAATAATATAAGGAAAACACTCCCACTGCATATAACAGTATCCATGGACCGATTTCGCACTTATTATGCCCTCATCAACATGGAATAACTGCAATGGCAGCAAAACTTGCTATTGGTCGCAATTTTACGAACTTCTATGTGAAGTGACTTCGTCCTCCCACGTAGCCGGCATAAAACTCATTTACAACTTGCCCCCGAGGGAAACTAATGACGTCACGAACAAAAAAACGTGTATCGCGGCTATTTTGCACAACATCGTTTGAAACTAATTAGTTTTGCAATTGCTGAGCCATAAATAAACTTTTTTATGCATAATTATGTCCAATTCAGTTCCATGCTGCTATGTTAAAAAAAATGTAAAATTTCGAATAAATTTCGAATTTTAAAAAAATGCTATCTAGATCTAGATTTTTCGATAAAAAAGCCGGATGTAAAATTTCGTAAAAATTCATTTATATTTGCGGCAGCAATAGTGCACACAAGAAATCGATCCATAAGAAAGAGAATCGTGTATAAGAAAGTCGACTTGAGAAACACTCCAGTTAATTTTTTTAAGTCGTTCAACTAGAAAATACAAAAAAATCTGATGTAGGCAGCACATGACAAGCAGTGTCTCTTACAGGTCTACCTCCAGGGGGGGGGGGGGGGGGGGGGGACTACTTATGTGGCACAGCATTTAGATATATTTATAAAGGACAAATAAAAAATTTGCCCCCTGAAAATGTCATTCGACTCCCCCACCCCCCACCGGCAAAAGTCCTGACAGAAACAGTCTGTACAAGATCATAGATATAATGTTTATGGCACTGATTTAACAGCACATAAATTGAAATTTGGCAACTTATGAATCCAATCAGACTAAGCTATATCCATACTTATAATCTATATTCACATAAGCTATATTCATACTCGCGTGCAAATTCCCCATGGATATGCAATTAATATCGTGTAAAATAATTGATTACTGGCAAATTTTTGGATGTTGAAATATAAAACTATTAGAAAAGTATCTTCTCTAGTGAATGGAAATAACTAGATCCACGAGAATGATGTTAACAAATGGGTTTCATAATATTCCATATGAAAAGTGAGCCTATTCGATGATATTCACTACTTTTTTTTTTAATTTTATGTCATTGTTTTTGTTAAATATATTTAAAAACCGTGCAATATTTTAAGAACGGTACATGCTAGAGTTCAAAAATGAGTGGCATTCATTGTATTAATATTACGTGTGTAACGATTATTTATTTAACAGTATTAAAAATCCTGGTTTTTAAGTAATTTTACAAAAGTCATTTGTAAACCGTTCAATAACTTAAGAACGGTTTATGCTAGCTTTCTATAGTCTATGCCATTCGTTTTCTTGTAAAAAATTACGTCAACGATTATTTATTTATCATTAGTAAAGGTCCTGACTATTTAATGATTTTTCAAGAATTCATTCTAACATTAGAGCGGTCTTTCGAACATTCGATTGCATTTAAAATTAATAGGTAGTGTTTCAGTGATTGTAATAACTGTAAAACTATTTTTTTGAAACACCCCATTCGTTCGTGAAATATCATTTCCACAGATTCACAGACGCACACAAACAGAAAGATAGGAAGAGAGAGAGAGTTTACCTCAAAAAAGTTCGATTCGAGTTCAACTCGAATTCGAATTTTTGTCCCCGACGTCCCAATACTTTCCATATACAGTACACTGTATATATAATGAAATAATTCCACTACTTTCTACGCAGAACGTTATCCATGCCTTCAAATCTGCACATTCAGATTTAGTTTGAACAATTGCTTTAAAGCTATTCAATTAGACAATAAAAATACACTAAAATGAAATAAAACTTACCTTCTACGTATCTTTTCATAACACAAGCGAAAACGTATTAGCTGAGTAGGAACGTATTAACGGGATGGATCGTTTTATATTCCAACTCATAAACTTAATGTACACAAAAATTCTCATTTTTAGAATTTATTTTTATTCTAAATATCACAAAATTATGATAGCTCGACAGGCTAATCCATCCCCTCGCACAACAGAATACACAAACGATTTGACCTCGTTGCCAATTTGTAAACATAAAATAATCACCCCAGCTCAAAGAAATGTTTATATTTTAACACCTGAGTTTTTACCAACTTTTTTGTTCGTAAAGTCTCTTCTTTTCAAACAAAATTAGAAAATGTGTGTATTTTGTTTTCAGAATACAGATGGTCATAGAGTGGGATTTCAGCCTTTTGATTGGAAGAGCGAAATCGGATAAAGGAATTTTAGGATAATACGTCACAAAAGCAAATTTTGAATACGGAAAACTAAATCGGATCGGCATTGCAATGTTAAAGAATATAATATAGCAATTTTAATAGCAAAATAACAATTCAGAAGGCTCTGGGATATATATATATATCACTTTTACCGGAGCCCTGTTTGATTCAGCTTAAAACTGACGGTGCTATTTTTACTTTCCCTATATACATAACATAATTGGTAGGAAAAGTATTGTGACGGTGTCGAACATTCGAATTACAGTTTTTTCGACGAAAAATAACGCTTCAAGCGTCTCTGAACTCGAGGCGCACGTTTTAGAAGTAATGTCTGGTCTATGTGTGTGTGGAGACGATATCTCACGAGCGGATGGAGCGTCTCGAACGAAATTTGGTACAAATATTATATTTGGTGAATAATAAAGGGCTATTGATTTTAAGCGCAATTTAATATTCGTAAGACACCCCCCTCCCCCTCCACACACACACACACACAGCAAATTTTTGAATGAAATTTTTAAAAACTCTTTAAAAAAAATTAAAAGCTTTATAATGTTATGTAAATAATCATTTCTTATATAATTTTTCATTAGAAACCGGATAGCACATACTTTAGAAGGCTAATAGTACATACTTTAGAGCCGCTCTTTAGATATTACACGTTCTTCTAATAAATTCATCAAACATATTATACAAAATTAAGAAAAAGTATTAACTATCGTAAAATAGTTCACTTTTCTTGTAATATTATGTGACAAACTGATTAACACCAATCTTGGAGATTTCGTTCGTTCCATTCACGAAAAAAGATAGTTGTGTAATTGTTTAGTATTTCTACGACCCATAATTCGCCTCTCGTGGTTTATATATAAGAAAAGCTCTTCTCTTCATCTTGGCGATACATTTGGCAAAATTGTCAACTCATTTAGTAAAAAATCGCCAACTTGGCGACATTTCGTCCCAGATTGACGAAAATATCGTTAAATTGCAAAAATGACACTGAATAATGAAAATAACAACAAATTGGCGAATTTATTATGACTGGGAGCATATATTTTAATAGTGAGAGCATATATTTTACACTGAGAGCATATATTTTAATATATGCTCTCTTGGTTACAGCGGAAGCGATCAGTATTGATGGTTGTTAGAGATAGGCAAAATATAAGTGAATTCAAAAAAATTTTATTTGTTGTCATCCGGTAAAGCGCTTAATGTATATACAATCCAACATTTAAAACATGCCGTGAATATTATACATCATTTTATCAATACCAAAGAAGTCAATTCATTGTATAAGGAAAGTCATGTGCTGCTCTCATCAATTTTTTTATTTATTTATTATTATGTACTATTATTTTTTACTGATGTTGCAAGTACACTTCTTTTCCTAAACAATTATTTATTTACATGTGTTTCAAACTCGTTACAATTAGAAAAAATCTGATGTGGGCAACACATGACTTTCCTTATATAATGTAATGAATTTACTACTTTTACAGTTTAAAAAATCTGATGTGGGCAACACATGACTTTCCTTATATAATGAAATGAATTTACTACTTTTAGAGTAAAATAAATAGGTTTCTCTTCTGGTAGATACTAATATCCTTTCCAAGATATTGAATTTTCGACAATTAGTCGTCATTTTCATTGATTTAGCGTCATTTTTATCCATTTGGCGAGATTTTCGTTAATTTGGCAACATTTCAAAAAGTCGCCAAGTTGGCGACATTCCGCCAATTTCGTCGCCAAAATCTCGCCAAGCGTTATGGATGAAGAAATAAGTTATATATATATATATATATATATATATATATATATATATATATATATATTTATATATATATATATATAACTTATTAGATATTGAATTTTCGACATATATTATATAACTATTATTATATATTTATATATTATATAACTTATTAGATATTGAATTTTCCACAATTAGTCGTCATTTTCATTGATTTAGCGTCATTTTTATCTATTTGGGGAGATTTTCGTTAATTTGGCAACATTTCAAAAAGTCGCCAAGTTGGCGACATTCCGCCAATTTCGTCGCCAAAATCTTTCGTCGTCAAAGCGTTATGGACGAAGAAATAAGTTGTTCTTACAGCAGATAAATTGGCGTTCAAATGCAAAAGTATTACTCAAAGTATCTTTTTTCATGAATGGAACGAGCTAGATCCACGAGAATGATGTCACCCAATTTATCGCATGATATTATATATGAAAAGTGAACATGTTTCTCAATAGGATATATTTTTTTTCTATTTTATATGACTTTTTGAAAACATTTTTGAAAAATGTGCAATATCTCGAGAACGGTTCATGTTAGCGTTCTAAAATTTATGTCAATCGTTTTCTAATGAAAAATTACATAAGAAATGTCTATTTGTGTAACTTTAATATTGGTTTTGATTTTTTGACGATTTTTTCAAAATTTCATTCGAAAATTTAGGGGGGTTCTGAACATTCGATTGCGTATAAAAACAATAGGCTTCCAGTATTTACAGATTGTGATTTTTGTACCAAATTTGGTTCGAATCGGTCCATTCATTCGTCAGTTATCGTCTCCACAGACCCACTGACACACACACACACACACACACACACATACTTTCACACACACACACACACACACACAGACATCACCTCAAAAATGTTTGATTTGTGATCAGGGATGCTTGAAACGTGCTCTCCCGTCGAAAACTCGAATTCGAATTTTCGACCCCGTCACAATACTTTCCTTATACATTATGTATATAAGGAAAGTAATAGAAAATGTCGATGCATTTATTTCGCATTTAATATTATATTCCCCTATATGGAATAATGTATAAAGAGAGTATTGTGACGTGGTCATATTGAACGCTTTGAGATGACGTCTCTGTGTGTGTGGACACGATATCTTACGAACGAATGGAGCATTTCAAATGAAATTCAGTACGAGTCTTCTTGAAGTTTATATATTGTGATTATATGTGTGGAGATTATACTACTTCTTTACTGTAGTATTGGCCAGCAAATATTTTAAACGTAATTAAAAATATTATTTTATATTATATGTTAAAAATATTTTATATACAAAGACAGTATGCAATTCATTTTACTATGTTTCTGCATAATATAAAGAATGTCTTATTTAACAAAACGCGAAAATCGTCTTTTCCAATCATACAATAAATCTCAGCATTAAAATATGACATTCTAGGATGTCGCAATGATGTCAAAACTGTGATATCCAGGTCATGTTCATGACAAGCGACTACACAACGCAACAAACATATTACTCTCCTTATATACATAGTATAATGCAGAAAGAAAGTATTGTGTCGAACATTCGAATTCGAGTTTTCGACGGGAGAGCACGTTTCAATCATCCCTGATCACGAATCGAACAGTTTTGAGGTGATGTCTATTTGTGTGTGTGTCAGTGAGTCTATTCATACGATATCTCACGAACAAATGGAGCGATTTGAATAAAATTGGGTGCAAAAAGTGCAATCCATGAATACTAGAAGCCTATTGTTTTTAAACACAATCGAATGTTCAGAACCCCCTAAATTTTCGAGAGGAATTTTGAAAAAATCATCAAAAAATCAAAACATTTAATGAAGTTACGCAAATAGACATTTCTTGTGTAATTTTTCCTTGGCAAACGATTGACATAAACTTTAGAACGCTACCATGAACCGTTCTCGAGATATTACACATTTTTCAAAGAAATTTATCAAAAAATGACATAAAATTAAAAAAAAAGTATTAACTATTGTGAAAATTGCTCACTTTTCATATGTAATATTATGCGTTAAATTTATTATCATCATTCTTATAGTCTAGCTCGACCTATTCACGAGAGAAGACACTTTGGGTAATAGCTTTGTAATTTGACGCCGATAGTCATTTATCTGCTATGTATAAGAATAACTTATTTCTCCGTTCATAACGCTTGGCGAGATTTTGGTGACGAATGTGGCGGAATATCGCCAACGTGACGACTTTTTTAAATGTTGCAAAATTAACGAAAATCTCTCTAAATGCATAAAAATGACGTTAAGTCAATGAATATGACAACTCATTGACGAAAATTCAATATCTTGGAAAGAATATAAATATGTACTATGAGAATAACCTATTTTTGTTTTTACAGTAAGAGTAGTAAATTCATTGCATTGTATAAGGAAGTCATGCGCTGCCCAGATCAGATTTTTTTAACTTTCTCTGTACAGCAGTATAATGTATAACAGTATGATTTCTCATACTGTTATACATTACAGAGGAAGTTTCCTAAAACGAAAATTTATTTGAAATTTAGGTGAAAAGGGGCGTGTTTGAAAGCATCCTAAACGCATTACGAACATTTTTGGAAGGATTTCCATTTGTGAAGTGTGGAAAAAATTACTCAAGAGGGAACGCCCCTAATTTTTATGAGTAGGGCACATTGCGTAAAAAAAAGGAAAGCTACAGAGAATATTTTGAAATTCACATGATTAGAACACGATGTTTTTGAAGTTAATACATTCATTATCACTGTTTGTCTATGGAGTAACACTTGTTGCAATTAACTTGTAGTAATTCATCGTAAAGTGCTGCGCAAATAAATGTGGAATGCAGACGATTGTTTCATAAATACCTGAGTTTGCTTCTTCAGCGCCAGTTGTAAGCGATCACGGGTTCCTCCGGGCCCCCAGCCTTAACTAATACAAGTAAGTAGTACAGCAACTCCTAGTACAACTAGGAGGGGGTAGCTGCTCCTAATTGTATCAAGATTTCACGTTTTTAAGTATTAAATAATAATTTCTTAGTAATAATTCATCTTTCTGCCAAAAGCATTGGTAGAGTTTTCCTGTTTAATTCAAAATTGTAATAGTTCTTATTGATGTAGGATGTAGGCCCTGGGTTTTATTTCGAATAACGGCTAGAAATGCATTTGTAACAAAAAAAAACCTGATGTAGGCAACACATGACTTTCCTTATATAGTGCAATGAATTTACTACTTTAACAGTAAAAACAATAGATTATTCTTATAGTAGATATATTCTTTCTAAGATATTGAATTTTCGTCAATGAGTCGTCATTTTCATTGATTTAGTCTCATTTTTATCCATTTGGAGAGTTTTTCGTTAATTTAGCAACATTTAAACAAGTCGCCAAGTTGGCGATATTCCACCCAATTCGTCGCCAAAATCTCACTAAGCGTTATGGACTGAGAAATAAGCTATTCTTATAGCAGATAAATGACTATTGGCGTTCAAATACAAAACTATTACTCAAAGTATTTTTTTTCATAAATGGAATGAGCTAGATCCACGAGAATGATGTCACCCAATTTATCGCATGATATTACATTTCAAAAGTGAACATGTTCCTCAATAGGCAATACTTCTTTTTTTATTTTACATGATATTTTGATAACTTTTTTTTAAATGTGCAATATCTCGAGAACGGTTCATGCTAGCTTTCTAAAATTTTTGTCAATCGTTTTCTAATGAAAAATTACATAAGAAAAGTCTATTTGCTTAACTTTATTAAAGGTTTTCATTTTTTAATGATTTTTTCAAAATTCCACTCGAAAATTTAGGGGAGTTCTGAACATTCGATTGCGTATAAAAACAATAGGCTTCCAGTATTCAATGATTGTGATTTCTGTACCAAATTTCGTTCGAATCGGTCCATTCATTCGTCAGTTATCGTCTATTCGTCTACACAGACTCACTGACACACACACACACACACACACATACTTTCACACACACACACGCACACACACACATACTTTCCCACACACACACACACACACACATACACAGACATCGCCTCAAAACAAGGATGCTTGAAACGTGCTCACCCGTCGAAAACTCGAATTCGAATTTTCGACCCCGTCACAATACTTTCCTTATACATTATGTATATAAGGAAAGTAATAAAACAGTTAATTAATAAATTAATTGCATAAATAATTTGTGGCAATAGTATAAAATCAGTTGTAAGAAATTTTATTTTAACTCTTGATGTTTTAGTAGGGTTAAATTTCATTTGAATGCAACAATTTATTAAAAAATTTTCAATTAATAAGGCTACATTTTTCAAAAAATTTAATACACCCTTGCACCGGGCTCGCCCGGTACTCGATCCTCCAGCTTGGGCTTCCCCGCAATCGCGTTGGCCCCCTTCAGTGCGAAGACCTTCCCATTCAACAGAGTTGAGAGCAAGGTGAGAGCTAGACCACAGAATAGATGATGCCGCTGTGGTAAATTTGTCCAATTTGTTAAAGCGGCATGATTTAACTCACGCTTTATCACTCTGCATTCAATTCTGAACTTATTCGCATTGAAGAAAGAAATCCAAGTATTTCCGAAACAATTGCCTGCATTTATTTGCACAATATTTCACGTTGTGTTCTAGTTATTTATTGTTTGTATGTAAAGTCCCATTCTGTCCATCAGAAGGAATATAAATAACCCTTTCAAGGTCCTAGAACCTCACTACTTTTTTAACAACTTTTTACATTACCATACAGCTATTTCTTTTTAAAATTATTTTTAAACCATATATCGTAGTTTCTAAAGGTATTCAAAGATGGCAGCACTGAATAGATTTTTTAAAGAAGAATATTTAAAAATTCTTATCTTACGTTGTTTTCTAGTTATTTACTACTTGCATGCAAAGTCATATTCTGTACATCACAATTAAGATAAACAACCCTTTCAAAGGCCTAGAACCCGACCACTTTTTAATAACTTTTTACATTACCAAACAGGCTACTATTTCCTTTAAAAATTATTTAAAATATAGATTGTAGTTTATAAAAACATTAATAGATGGCAGCACTAAATAAGCTAAGAACATTAAATTTTAATGCAGAGATTGTAGTTCAGAGAAGATAGATGACAACATTAAGTATAGATTTTATAACGAACATTTCCATAAAATGCTTATTTTTCCTTGCAATAATTTTAGTATATTTGACTGTAGAGATAGATTTAACTACCAATATTTTACCGTATAAATAACTTTTTACATTATCATAAGTTGCTATTTCTTATAAAAATTATTTTAAATGATAGATTATAGTATAAAAGTACTTTAATAGATGGCAGCACTAAAACTGAATATATTTTCTTTGAAAAGTATTTCAAAGTGTGTCTTTCCATCAAATAGTTTTGGTGTTTTTAATCATACATATAGATTGAACTACTAATATTTAACCATACAGTTAACATCTTACATTACCATACATACCCCAGAGGCTGCTCGCGACTTTAGGAATGGATGAAATGAAGCAGAATAAGTGGCGGGATTCTCCCCTCCTCCTCGACAACGAACACCATAAAAACACGTCGCGCTACTGACACAAGTGTTCTTAAATATTATCTAAAGATAGCCGAACGAGTCTGAAAAGTTCGTCAAATAATAATAACCCATTCAACCGATAACTTTAAGAGAAGCAATTGTTCCCCCAAGGCTCGGGTTAAGGCGTGAGCGGCCCAATTAGGGATGGCCATTTGAAAGTGAAATTAGGTGTAGTAAGAATGACTTTTGCGGTCGTATTCAAAAAATTTTTGAAAATGAATAAATTTTGTGCCACTTTAATATAAATGAATTAATGTATTTTTTTACATTGTATTAAAACATTAAAAGGGTAAAACCGTTTTTCTCCTATAATTATACATATTTTTAAAGCAATATATAGTTCTGCTTGAGAGCACGTACCTCAACCACTTCGAAGATGACTAGATTTTAGACAATTTGCAGCTGGGTGCAGCCTGCAATCCCTGAGGGTGACTTTGTTCACCCAAATACTAGAAGAAAACCCAAGGGGCGATTCTCAGAATTTGTTCCTTCTTTCAAATTCAAATTGCAAAATATCTGATGTGGGCAGCACATGACTTTCCTTATATAATGCAATGAATTTACTACTTTTACAGTAAAAAAAAATACATTATTTTTATAGAAATTATTTATATTCTTTTCAAGATATTGAATTTTCGTCAATGAGTCGTCATTTTCCATGTCATCATCATCAACGAGTCGTCATTTTTATCCATTTGGCGAGTTTTTTGTTAATTTTGAAACATTTTCAAAAGTCTCCAAGTTGGCGACATTCCACAAAATTCGTCGCCAAAATCTCGCCAAGCGTTATGGACGAAGAAATAAGTTATTCTTACAGCAGATAAATGACTATTGGCGTTCAAATACAAAAGTATCACTCAAAGTATCTTTTTCATGAAAGGAACGAGCTAGATCCACAAGAATGATGTTACCCAATTTATCGCATAGTATTAAATATGAAAAGTAAACATATTTCTCAATTGGAATTTTTTTTTATTTTATATGACTTTTTGATAATATTTTGAAAATTGTGCAATATCTCGAAAACGGTTCATGTTAGCATTCTAAAATTTATGTCAATCGCTTTCTAATGAAAAATTACATAAGGAATGTCTACTTGCATAATTTTATTAGCGGTTTTGATTTTTTGACGATATTTTCAAAATTTCACTGGAAAATTTAGGGTGATTCTGAACATTCGATTGCGTATAAAAACAATAGGCTTCCAGTGTTTACGGATTGTGATTTTTGTACCAAATTTCGTTCGAATCGGTCCATTCGTTCGTTAGTTATCGTCTCCACACACATACTTTCACACACACACACACACACACATACTTTCACACACACACACACAGACATCACTTCAAAAATGTTTGATTCGTGATCAGGGATGTTTGAAACGTGCTCTCCAGTCGAAAACTCGAATTCGAATTTTCGACTCCGTCACAATGCTTTCCTTATACATTATTGTATATAAGAAAAGTAACACATGGATGCAGGCTCTATGATCACACTTCTGAAAGGACTGGAAGGAGGAGATTAATCCAGATGGTCACTCTTTTGGTTATCTACCGTTTTATCTCATTTTGGCATTGAGCCTAGCTGCAGGCCATGCAAATAACACAGTGACTAGAAGTAAAAACTACTTCTTAGTGTTCAGAGTGTTGTGTTATGCTGCTGTGCGAGATTCACAAATTCATCGTCAAATATGGCTTCTTTTAAGTATTCGGGTAACATTTTTTTTCAATTATTACTTTCCTTATATACATAATGTATAACGAAAGTATTGTGACGGGGTCGAAAATTCGAATTCGAGTTTTCGACGGGAGAGCACGTTTCAAGCATCCCTGATCACGAATCGAACATCTTTGAAGTGATGTCTCTGTGTGTGTGTGTGTGTGGCAGTGAGTCTGTAGAGACGATATCTCACGAACGAACGGAGCGATTCGAATGAAATTTGGTACAAAAATCACAATCCATGAATACTGGAAGTCTATTGCTTTAAAATACAATCGAATGTTCAGAATCCCCTTAATTTTCGAGTGAAATTTTGAAAAAGTCATCAAAATATCAAAACCTTTAATAAAATTACGGAAATAGACATATCTTATGCAATTTTTCCTTGGGAAACGATTGACATAAACTTTAGAACGCTAGCATGAACCTTTCTCGAGATATTGCATATTTTTCAAATTAATTTATCAAAAAATCCCATAAATTAAAAAAATATATTAACTGTTAAGAAACATCTTCACTGTTCATATGTAATATAATGTGATAAATTGGGTGACATCATTCTCGTGGATCTAACTCGTTCCATTCACGAGAAAAAATACTTTGAGTAATACTTTTGTATTTGAACGCCAATAGTCATTTATCCGCTGTAAGAATAACTTATTTTCTCCGTCCATAAAGCTTGGCGATATTTTGGTGACGAATTTAGTGGAATGTCGCCAAGGTAACGAAAATCTCGCCAAATGGATAAAAATGACGCTAAATCAATGAAAATCAAGACTAATTAAAGGAAATTGAATATTTGGGAAGAATATAAGTATCTACTATAAGAGTAACACTTTTTTTAACTGTAAAAGTAGTAAATTCATTGTATTATATAAGGAAAGTCATGTGCTGCCCACATCAGATTTTTTAAAATATTTTCGTAAAATTTCTTAGTTCACTATGTCTTTTGTTGATTTTTAATGTGCTTTAACAAATAAAATAAATTTGATGTTGAATTTAATCTATGGCATTAACCCCAGAATAATACTAATAAAACAATAATTTTTTCAAGTTTTTATCCAAAATAATATCTATAAGCCCCGTGGCTGTTCTATGAGAAATTTCAGAGGCAAATAATTAAGAAATGATGTAAAATGATCTTAATTTTATAATGTTTCCAGTTTCGTTGCAAAACGAAAAAAAAAAAATTGGTACAGAATCTGGTACACCCAGCGAGGACTCGCGAGGGTGTTTGCCACCCCACGAGTTACAATTTGTGAAGAAACTCGTGCATCTCAATTGAAGACAGTGAATGACTTGCTGAATGTAAATCAAAAATAGTTTTCAGAATTATAGAAATAAATAAATATGTGACGTCCTTAAAGATTTCAGGCAGAAAAAGCTCGTATTATTTTTTTTTTTCATAATGAAATTGATATGTGTACGAAATCCAATTATTTAAAGACTTCTCCGAATGCGAACAAATGTGGAAATCATATTTTGTACAATACAAAAGATCAGTACAATTGTTTTCTTTTATTATGTATTATTATTGTTTCATGATGGACATTTGGAGATAAATCAATATTATTCTAAATTATTATCACAAAACGATTTTGATTTGTAGCAACCTTAATTTCTAATTTAAAGAAAATTAAACTCAGAAGCTGTGCAAAATGTTTGTAAATATGTTCAGTACATTTGGGTTGATACGTAAGTTCAGTAATAATGAGCTGTGGTGCTCGAAGTTAGCGGTCATTAAATATAGCAATTAGTTTTTACAGCAATTATTGATTTAGCAATTTCTATGTTAGAAGAGAAATTAGCCGCCAAAAATTAAAATATTCCTTCTTCGTTTAACTAAAGATAAGATACTGGTTTCTCAAAATGCTGTCAACAATGCAACTGCAATTGATGAAACAATACTTTTTATTGTTCTGTACTTAAGAGCATGGTTAAGATTCTGTGATGAATTTAGGTTCTTCGGCAATATAAAAATACTGCCATCAAATGAATTATTGAATACATTTATGAGGATAAAGGTAAATTAAGAAATGTAGATTGCCTAACTATTTTATAATTATGCATAAAATCTATTATAAGTTATATATTTTGATTAGTTTCGTTCATTTAACGGAAAGCATGAACAAAATTAAATTTCTCTTATACACATGAAAATAATTTTTAATAAGGGATTCATACTTACAATTGTATGTATGCATCAGGGTTGGGCATATAGAATATGTATTCTACATTTGACGTATAATACGTGGTTTTCTACTGATGTAGTCTACATTGTAAAAAAATATCAGATTTTTCTGCATATTCTATGTGTACAAAATTTAACCAATCATTTTAATTCAAAGTAATATTTTAAAACTTTATATGATATTTAAAAGTAATAGCATGATATTTAAAAATAATAACACATTTTTACAATATAAGATAAAAACTTAAACTTAATATACCAGTTTATAATTTTTTAATTAAATACGTCTTCTGTATTTTTAACGTTAATGATCGTTTATTTTCGTTTCACTAAGATATCAAGTAAGAAATTACACTAAGCAAAGTATAAAACACCACTGCAAAATAGTACACGCTTTAAACACCACTATAAAATAGTGAAATAGGACAAATCTGAAGAAATTATCCATTGTAACCATATTTTAAGCTCAAAAATTAAATATGGGAAGAAAAATCTCAATAAAATATCCCGTGTGCGTCATATTATGGTTGAAATTAAGACTAGGTGTGATACACAAATAATTGTTTTGAATGAGTAAATATTAATTTATTTATAATAAAATTATGAACATATGACCTGTTTGAAGTTGAGCAGTTTCATAACTAGCTACTCATATCTGGATATTGTTTTGAACTTAATCCCAAAAAGTTGATTTCGTTTAAGATACATACCAAATAAACCAACCATGTTGATTAATAAAAAGTAAACAAACATTTTTAGAAATTATATTACATCTTTGTAGTGATATATGATCATGTTTTTCATTATTTTTATATATTACATTGAAATTTCATATATTTTGAATTATTTGGTCGAATGAAAAAAAAATGTATAAAGTTATTTTTTGCATATGGTCACACTTTCACAAATGGTTGTTTTTTTTCTTAAATCTCTAAATAATTCCAATTAGGGATAAAATGCTGCAACATGTTACAAAACTTTATGCATAAACAAGTCATAATCAAATGGGAAAAAATGCATCCATCATATCTGTGACTTACTACATGTTATTTGATTTGTATTTTTACGTTGAATATTACACGAAATCTTATAGAGATCAAAAATAGGGTTTTAACACAAATGATATAATTCATCATTTCAAATTGGAAAACAGCATCATAGACAGTATATGTAACATATGTATATATAGTAAACTACATATTGCAAAAAAAGCAAACAAAAAGCTTTCAGAAAAAAGTAATCCATTTATTCTTGGAAATAGACATTCTATTATCAAAACATGGAAACATATAAAATATCATGTCGAAGCAAGATACCATCTAAATCTGGTAAATGAAATGAAATTTAAATTTTAAGCAAATTGTGGAATCTGCTTATAATATAATCGCATATACATAATAATGACAAAATAAAAATTAATTGTTTCAGGTGACTTCCAACAATGGTATTTTTTACCATGCTTTCAACTGTGCTACTGCTATGAGAGATCAATTTTATTTTTCTGTACAAATTAATACAAAGTACTTCCATACGTTAAATGTTTCATCTTTGAAAGTGCTTCAATGGTATTGTTGTGGTTGGATCTTTTAAGCATTGTACAATGTTTTGTGTATTCACAATTATTTTTTCAAAAAATGTAATTTTCAAGTTAAGTTATATTTTGCATTTGGCAAAACTTTTAAAAGTATTGTTCTGTTTTAAATCTCGACAAATGATTCTAATTAGAGGCGAAATATTACAAAAACTTTATACATAAACAATTTACGATTAAATGAAATAAAAATGCGTCCAGCACATCTATCGTCTGTGGCATACCACATGTTATATGGTTTGTATTTCTACTGATAATATTAGACGAGATCTTGTAGAGATCAAAAATAAGTTTTAACATATTGCTGACTATTTCAAGCCAAGGCTATTTCGTGTAGTGGGCAATGTTTTGGCAGTTGAAAATAAAACCAAAACATTTAAATAAGCTTCAATAAACTTTATTTATACAGCATGCGTTGATATGAAACTTACTACATATATTTAATAATTTTTTCGGGTATGGTATACTGTAAAGCATTTACCTATATGCAATGGTACACAAGTTTTACATACATATCGAGTTTCACTGCACTTTCCTTTGGAAGAGCATACTCTGGGATCCCGCCCCCCAAGTAACATCGAAACATCTAAATAAGTTTCAATAAACTTTATTTACACATACTCTGGGATTCCCCCCCCCCCCAAGTAAAATCAAAACATCTAAATAAGCTTTTTAGTAAACTTTATTTACATAGCATTACTTGAAATGAAACTTACTACATATATTTAATAATTTTTTCGGGTACAGTATACTGCAAGCATTTACCTATGTGCAATGATACACAACAAGTTTTACAAACAGATCGAGTTTCGCTGCACTTACCTTTGGCCGGCCTCTCAAATGGTTACTGTAAACCCTCTGGGTCAGCCGAGAGGTCTGGGTCTTCAGCACTTACCTTTGGAAGAGCATACTCCACATACTCCGGGATTCCCCCTTCCCCCAAGTAACATTGAAACATCTAAATAAGCTTCAGTAAACTTTATTTACACATACTCTGGGATCTGCCCTCCCAAGTGACATCAAAACACCTAAATAAGCTTCAATAAACTTTATTTACAAGCATGCATTGAAATGAAACTTACTACATGTATTTAACAATTTTTTCGGGTACATTATGCCTTAAAGCATTTACCTACGTGCAATGATACACAACAAGTTTTACAAACATATCTAGTTTTGTTGCACTTTCCTTTGGAAAAGTATACTCCACATACTCTGGGATTCCTCCCCCCCCCCCCAAGTAACAATATATTTTAAATATAGTGACATGAAAACACTGTGACCAGTCAGCAACATGCGGCCATGCAAACATGAGTATACTTACAACCTGCCAGCAAAGTGTTAATCACAAATGATTTATTTCGGCATTTCAAAGGAAGATTAATGGAAAACAACATCAAACATACACAGTATGTATGTAACATATATATATATAGTATTCTATATATTGCAAAGAAAACAAACAAAAGCTTAAAAAATAGTCTATTTTTTGTTCGTGCAGCTCTAAATAATATCGAAACATAGGCAGCATATTAAAAATCATCTCTGTCTAAGTAAGATATCATCTAGATCTGGCAAATGAAATGAAATTTACATCAATTTAATAGCTCGAGTAAAATCACATAATTTCTCTTGTTCAGAGGTACTTATATTTCTCAAATTTTTTTCAAAGCAAATTATTGCATTAAAATAAAGTAAATAAATTGACATGAATAGTACCTTGACTTCTTGTATTGTATCTGGACTTGGAGTAGAAGTAATAAATGACGATAGTATCCATTGGTTTTGTTGTATCAGTACACGCTATTCAAAAGTAACGGATATTATACAGACAGATCCGGATATTCATCAGACAAATCCCTTTGAAGTAATTTTTCTCGGTACTTTTATTAGCTTCTTAGAAGCAACGTTGTGGTGTGAGGTATAATTTCACACTGAAATCTTGACAGTGTCAAGATAAAAAAAATCGCTACATTGACAGGAATAGTAATGGCGGACGGCGTCTACAAAGAGTTTGGCGATAGCAACCGTTGCTAGGAGGAAAGTGACGTTGGTGCAACCACAGACTAATATGGAAATATATACCCCCCCCAAAAAAAAGAGATCACTTCTACAGAGTTAACTTATGTTATACATAATTATGCCTGTTTTCTCTTGCATAGCTTCAATAATAACTAATACAGCAACAGAACAACCGACCTTTTTTATATATAAATGAGTCAGCTGCTATATTACAAGTTTACAGCTCAATATATTTTACTAATAAAAGCCTTGCAAGAAATAAAAATAGCTCAATTAAATAAACAAACTTTGATGGCACAGATATGATTACATAATGCAATAATAGATGTCAACAAAGTAATTTTAAATGTAACTTACCCAATTCCTTTAGTAAACTTCCAAAATCAAATATTGTGCATATATCCTTGTAGCGGTCATCAAAACACATTTTTTTATGAATATTTGTGCTAAATAATTCTAAGAGAAGATAAATCTTGATATATCCTACTGAAATTATGCACTAAATGATTGTAAATTTCTAAAAATCATCTGTAATATACGGATAGACCTATGTTACAAAGAACATGGCCGTTGTGCAGTGGAATCGCGAACGTGACGTCACATGAAACTCATCTATTGGAGAACTCTTTGAGTGACGTCACTGTTTTCACTGTGATCTCATCTCACCGCAAAATATTCCGGTATACTATCTGAACGCACTTGAAGTACATCTGTGCGATTAATTAATTATAATTTTTTGGCATTTAATATTTAAATGAATATTTTCATAGATGTCTAGTTGAAACTGGGTTTTAGAAATTCAAAATAGAGATCCACACAATTTTTTCGGAAATTTTCTTGAGAGTCAAATTTTTTGAAGAAGACAGACACTTCTACAGTTTTAACACTTTCAAAAATCAGCCAATCGTGTCTACGTTTTTGTTCTCTCTCTCGTATTTGCTTTAAGACTGAAAGTGAGTCTCTTTGTGATTGTTACTTTTAAAATTATTAAATTAATCTCTACAAATTAATTGGTATATAAGATTTTATAAAGAATCTGATACTTACTGTATTTAATTTTCTAGTCTTTTGAAGTTTGAACCTCGTCTTATTGCGTTAATAGTATGTAATTGTAACGCCATTTTAACATGCAAGTCCCTAAGCAGCTGTTTTCTCTTTCAAATAAACCTTTTCATTTTAGACTAATGGCCAATAACTTCTAATAAACCTAAAAATTTTGGTTGCTTTAAGTTGTGGAGATTTGTCATTTTATGACCATTAATAGATTTGAAGTAGTAAATCGATAACCGTTTTTTTTTGTGTGCGGAGTTGAAAACGTGACATTTCTTTTTCTTGTGAAAAAGGTTTTAAATGCGTAATTATTAAAATGTATTTATTGTTTTTATTTCTTCGTCTGTTAGCTAATAATGTTTGTTTGTTTTCAAGGTGTCGTTATGTATTCCCAAAGTAGTCGATTAAAAGCCTTCAAAAATAAAGGAAGAGACCAAGAAGTACGTATATGTCATTAATTTACTTTCATGGCTTTCCGCTGTGTTTAAAATTTTACCTTTTCTTGTTATAATCTTTTGTATTTACATGTTTTGTGAACTTGCGAAAGCTAAAACGTGATGAGTCTTTTATATTTCCAATTATATTTGTTTCATATTCGGCATTCATTATCAAATTTCAGGCAATGCGGCGGCGACGAACAGAAGTCAATGTTGAACTTCGCAAGCAAAAGAAAGATGAAGGTCTTTCAAAACGCAGAAATGTAATCGAAGATGAAGATGATGACCCCATTAGCCCTTTAAAATCGCAAAATAAGGTGAGATTTATTAAAGTAGATTTTATTGAATTGTGCTGGTATAAATAGATGTGATCTTTAATGTTATAATTTATTTGCATACTTGTCCTGGGATCTGTGTTATTTGGAAGCATGTCCTACAAAGGGACTAGTAGGGGGAATTGCAATCCACTCAGAATTTGCAAGTTTAGCTTTAGTCATACCTGTTACTGATTGCCTATTTTTCTAGGAAATATAATTTGTTGCCCCATGCCATTTTGCCCAGATTGGAAGGTTTTAGCCTAGAACTTAATATGCAACTCATATTCGGGTCAATTTAAATGAGTTGAAAATATTCGCTAAGAAGTATAGTATCATCCTGGGTAATTCTTGATGAAAAATAAACATCCAATTATTATAAAAACTGTCGGAAGGTAATGTTTCCAATTTTGGCGTGGATTAAGCACCCTTTTATAGCTATGTAATAAAATTTTTATTTCAATGTTCAATACTTGTAATTTTAATAAAGTGATCAGGAATTACCCTGGGATTGGGGTAATTCCTGGTCACTTCTGGGGTAATTATTGGTCAGCATCATTTTTCATATGAATACAGTAAAATATTGATTTATTATTTATAGCAGTGTTAAAGCAATTGGATTAAATTATGCAAAGGTTTTTTAATCTTTTAAATACTGAAAAGCAGCACAGAGACAATATTTTGGGTGTAAATACAAATTTATTTCATATGCAAAAGGTTTCTCTTGCACCCTAAAACAATAATTGATGAAACTGATGCATTATTGGGCAGTCCTTGCTTTTCAGAATCCAATGTTTAAAAACTAGCATGGTTCAAATTAACTACTGGTCTGTTTTATTGATTTGAAGAGGCAATAAAAAATTTTCGAAGGAGAATTTTGCAAATTATACGATGCCAACATTCGACTGTAAAATCTATTCCCTGGATACTTGGTTAGATCTAATGCATATATCTCCGTGGACTTGAAACCAGATTTAATATTTTTTGGAGTTAGTGATACTGGCCACACTTCATCAACTAATTGTTTAAAGTTTGCTTTGGAAATCTGTTCATTTCAAGCTTTGCCGATTACATTCATAGACGTGTGTTTTGTGCCCGTCATAGATAATGAGCAATGGACATTTAGACACTTGTTTGCAAAAGAGATCAAACCAACTATCAAAAATTTGTCGTTATCCATTCACTTTCACTTATAGCTAATGTTAAATTTTTATTAATGTTAGGAACTTTCCACGTACGCTGAAGTTTCTTGCCAGCAAATACAATAAGTAGTGGGTGTCTCTCACCAGAAACAGAAACACGTGTTGTTACGGTAACAGATTTTTGTACTAGCCAATTTCCTTCCCTTTTCTCTCACTGCTTTTCCTCTTGAAAGATCTATAACATTTGGTTGCAAGAGGTGAAAATAATGTTAAGCATAAATACTGTAAAACGGCACTGACCAGGAATTACCCCATAAATATGGGATATAGTTTAGTATGCGCTTAGTAAACTGTTTCAAGAAGAAATCTTATACTCAGTTTTGGTAGCTGTAATAGTTCATAGTTGAAACAGAAAAATAATTAAAACTTTATGAATGATAAACATCTTTGCAAATTGTACAAATATTAAGGCCAATGTTTTGCAGAAATTTAACTAGCAGGTTTGATTGTTTTTTAATCATAATAAATGCCAACTTAATAAATAATTGAGTCATGCATTGGAGAGTAAAGGGTTCGAAGTACTTTATGACTTTTTACAGTTTGATGAATTATATTGATTATAAAAAAGTCATGTGACCAAGAATTACCCTGGAAACTCGGTGACCAGGAATTACCCCGGGTGGCACTATGTCCTGGTAGAGAATACATATGGCCAAATACTCGACTCGATTTGCCAGATTCTTTTGTAATGCTATATACAGTTGCCTATTTATTGTTTTTTCGATGTGTCACCAGTGTTCACTCTGAACTTTCACAAACCTGGGTCCCAAGTACCCATTAATGTGAGAAATGTAGGTCCTTTAAAATTTATATTATATCCGCTAGTTGTACAGGATTGGCATGGATACACTTGTACACATTTTGAAGTTTAATGACAGTATTAAACTATTCACAAATACAACACAAACATTACAAAATTTAAGAAGTTTCACACAGCAAAACTGGTGGGCTTCAGCCGATGCTAGTCTTCAGTCTCTCTCTCTCTTTTTCTTCTTTATTTTATTTTTCCCAGGTGTCTCTGCTCTGGCAGCTCACTCGTTACAATATTAAATATTTTTAAAATTATTAACCCTGAAGGATATTACAAACTTATACAAAATATAACTATTACTATCCATACAATTATTCTTGATTATATTTAAATAGAAAAATTATCGGGCACATAATATTTATAATAGTATTTAAAACTACCAACTCTCTTTTGTCATATGAAATGCTTCATTCGCTTTCTCCAAATACCATTTACTTTTTAGATTCTTTGAACCTTCCAGAGAAAGTAAGCAGTATTAAGTTTTATAATTTGCTTTTGGTTAATCTATTTTTAAAGTTGTTTTGATTAATAAAATACAAAACTTATCAGAAAAAAATAACAGAAATATTTTATTTTTAATGAGTTATTTTGTTAATGTGCATTTCTATCTTATTTTTTATATTTAATAAATTTTATGAACTTATTTTAAGTGTTTTGTAAAAGTTTTCTGCAAGTCATTGTCAATATCCCCATCTTTTCCATTTCTTGATAGTTTTCCAAATTTATTTTTTTCCTTTATCCATTCTATGAATATTTTTTGTCATTTTATTTGTCACTAATTTTTTCAACCTTGTTTCAAATATTACCAATGTTTTTCATTGTATTAGTTTCCCAGAACATCATTTAAAAAATCATTAACCATACTTTTTTGGGAGGGAGGGGGATTTTAAATTAATTTTCCTCCATAACACTTTAATTACTCAATGTTTTCAGCTTTAATTTTTTATCCAAATTATAGATTATTTCCGAATATGCCTTTCTCTTAAGTTTTCTCATTTTCTTAATTTTTACTTTTTCAAGCTGATAGAGCATTTATTTGTTCCTCTTTTATTCTTAAGAAGGTTGACCCCTAAGTTTTCTTAAAGTTAAGGTTTTTACCAATGATTTTAGGTGGTTTTTAATTAATTTATATATATTTTATCTTTGATCTCTTAACTTTTCAATCATCGCGATCATAATATTTCGGAAATTTTTTCCATTATGTTATCGGACGTTATAAATGTAGCAACCCTTTTTATTTTAAAATTTCCTGATATATTTATTTCATAACAAGTAAATTATTTTCCTTTTGATGAAATTTGATTTTTTTAACATTTCTTTATTTCTGAGTTTAAAATATATAATTTTGTATCGTTTAAAACGTGCCGTTTATTGTATTACTCGAATTTTCCGATCTACAGGGGATGTGCCTGAAATGTCCTTAGCCGAGGGTAAGTTGAAAATGTAACAGGTTTAACTTTGAATTGATAATTGTTAACAGAAGCATTTCTGAAAACACAACTAATGTTTTAGGAATTCATATATCTTTAGTTTTTTACATTATTGATGACAGATTAATAATATTAAACAGGGTATAATATAATCTATAAAAGGAAATCTAAAATTTCTCTGAGTGAGGAAATGTTGTGCACCGAGACATTAAAAAATTCAAACTTCTTGCGATCTATCTTTTTTAAAATGAATACAAAGTATGTCCAGGATATTAGCCTTTAGTCGCTGTATTGTAGCTAATACCACACTAGCTCATATTTACCGTATGGTTGTTTATGGATAGTATATATGTAGGTTAAAGTAAAACAATGATGCATTATGTTGCAATATTGACAATTCAGCTCGGAAAAGCATTCTATGTAGATATATCCATGTCAAACATTGATGATTATGAGAGTGGCACTCATTCTGGGCTGCAAGTGCAATAAATTAGGATTGGTTGGGAAGGAAGAGCAGCAGAAGAACTGTAGTATTGTAGGGATTATCTGTTTCTTTTCTGCGTGGGTGATTTTCTGTCCTTTTTCAAAAGAATATTGGACTTTTGGAAAAAGGTTTTGTTGACATGATACATTTTTGGTATTTTCTTTGTATTCTAATTAAATAGAAAAAAATTTCGGGTCGGTCCATGGGACCCAGACGTAACTGTAAAGTTTAGTTCCTCTTTAATAAATGTGCATAAAAAATCTTCTATAATCCGTAAACGCGAACCCTAGTCACATTTGATCACTGGGTCCCTATTTGGTTACAAACCATTACATCTATGTATATGCAAATCTAATGGCTGGGTTCAGAGTATAAAAAATTTATGTTAATACCCTGTGTGCCCTATTTGCTTTGCAGAACTCTTAGAAATTTTTGAAGCAGAGGAATATTATGAATTCAATTTATTAAATTTTACAAGTTTATTTAATAGTTGCAAGATCCCACTTGGTATGATAAAATGTATTTGGTCTGTCGTGTTTTATGTTAAAGTCGTATTTTAGTGGTTGTTTATTCCACATCTTTTTGTAAAGCACAACCATGTACACATTTTAATTTAATTTTTCCCAACCACTGGATCCTCATCCTACTACTGAGACCATTCAATTTTGATACATAAATGTATTGGTCAGGATAAATTATACTATTACTAATTTATTTAAAAATGTTTGCAGTATCAAGGTAAAATGTTTGAATTTCTATATGAATGAAATGCCAAATAGTAGTATAAACAATGTACAAATAAATACTTCAATATTTAACACAGCAATATGCATGTGTAAGTTTGACTTACTCTTTAAGAGGTGTATGGCAAATTATCCTAAATTATGAAATCAATTAGTATATACACTATAAATAATGAAAACTACGAGATTTCCAATTTTTTTTTTTTCATTTTGAAAAATGTAAATTGAATATTGTTGACTTGCAAAATAGATTTTTAACACTTTCCAGCATAGTTGAAAAGTGCTTTTGACGTGTGTCGTTCTGTCTGTTTATTCGCACAATAACTACCTTAAGAATGGCTTTATCAAAAAGAATGTTAGTTTATTATTTAAGCCAGGGGTGGCCAACCCAAATGACCTTGCGGGCCACTTCGGAAAAACATTATAATCCCGCGGGCCGCATATATATATATATATATTTTATTGCCAATGGCTAGGCACTTGACTCATCATCAATTGATTTGACTCATCGCTGCAATGCAATACTGCCCACTTCTAAGTATGTATAAAAAACAGAAGCAACGTGATAAAATAGAAACAGTTATGGGATTTATCTGTTACAAAACACTACACTAGAAACAAAAATATTGCACAAAATAATCGTATTTTGTAAAGTTGTAATGAATCTCGCGGGCCGCGGGTTGGCCACCCCTGATTTAAGCAGTCTGTGGGACATACGGGAATGTAAATTAATAATATCACCCAATTAGCTTTGGATTGAACCTGGGTTTAAAAGTGAAATACATTGAACCATGTGGCACATAAAATATAAAAATTTGAGCATATGTTTGGTAATTTATTAAATTAAAATAATTACACCCATAATATATAGAGATCACGTGACCCACTTCAAAATAAAATAGGGCATCCATTTTTTTTTCCCCAGTGTCAAAATCATGATTTTTAAAGTTCTTTTAAATTTATATTTAGTGTTGCATCCATCCTAAAATCACTTTATTTTTATGTATATTCTGCACCAATATAATTGCAATATTTTTGAGTTTAAATGATTGACATTTCATAGAGAAGCAGATGATTTTATAGCATTGCTTTTTTAGATGAATTTTTAAGCATGGAGTTAGAATGTATTTTTACCACCATGGTTTTAAGTTTTTAAATAAAATGATTGTAGTACTGTGATAATTTAAAAAAATATCACCGTTGAATGTTCACATTTTATATGTTTAAATAAAATTGTATTTCAACTGGAAAGTGTTTCATAATCATTACCTTATGCATGATTGATCTTTCTTGCTTTTAATTACTAAAATTTGCGATTTAAAGTCTCCTTGTTATGAGGCTTAAGGCAATCTTTCTCTATCTTGTACCTTGCACCTCATTCTAACCAGAGAGATGATACAGCAGACACAGGATCAAAAGCTTCGATGTTTGGTGCGTTCAAATGTCTCATATCTGTATCATTTTATTTAGTTGGTTTCTCAAGTCGATTTTTGCTTTATGTATAAATGTCTGAAGTGTCTTTCAGCTTCAGTTTACATATATAAAATGAGTAAAACATCTACAACAGCCAATATATTTTCATGTCTAATATAGTATAGTGCATTTGTGCTCGCTGAGTTAATTTATCTTTCAGGAAGCCAATTTTAAGAGGATTTTAAGGACTTCAAAAGTAAATTTCACCACCATTTAATATTTATATTTTGTCACTTTAGCTAAATATCACTATTTTTATTTCATAATTTATAATTTTTATTAGAAGCATGAGCAAAAATTATAAAGTTCTAATATGCTAAAGAATGTACTTAAAGGTCATTAAACATTTTTAATTTGCTCTAAAATACTCCCTTTGGCAATAGACACATATAACAGCATATATCTGCTTAGAATTTGGGGGAAAGAGCAGTAGAATTCCTGAGAAAAAAGCACAAGCATTTTCTGATTTGAGTGCTAAAATTTGCGATTCTTATTAAAAAGCGATAAAATTCATTTACATGAAAAAGTGCTATTTGCGATTATTTTAAAAGCCCTAAAATTAGTGATTGTGTAAAAGTGCTAAAATTTGATATATTTAAAAAAAACTAAAATTAGTGATTTATGCAAAGTTGCTAAAATTTGAGATTTAATCTAAAAGTGGTGTTATTTGTGATATTTATAAAAGAGTGCAAAATTACTAATTTAAATCCTTAAAATTAGTGATTTTATGCAAGTATGATAAAATTTTGTTTTATGAAAAATTTGACATTTTAACGCGGTAAAAATTTTCAATTTTAATGAAAAACAACTTAAATATACAATTTTATTTAAAAGATTAATGTTGTTTCCATTTTGGGGACACTGTGTGCTGGGGGTAAAAGAATGCCTGGAGCTTATCACACGAGACTTCAGACTTGCTCGTGTGACAAGCTTCAGGCATTCCTTTTACCCCAGCACGTAGTATCCCCGAAACGGATGGGGAATAACATTTGTGTATTATAGCCCTCCGCTCCTTTCTCCTTCAAGCATGTGACCACTTACAATGCTGAAGCATTTTGGCAGCTGACCAAGTAAGGCATTTTACTGCTGTCTGGCGAAAGTTCTGTCTGAGCATGGATGGAAGTTTCGTCTCCACTGACCATGTTTGGCATATTTCAAAAAATGAAATGAGATGCAATTTTGCAGTAATTAAATCAATTGGGCCCATGGACCACCAATATTTTTATTCTTCTGGTCCAATCAAACTTTTGATTAGTCTCGGACCACCAATGATTTCGAATGCTGAATTTGAGAGAGTTAAAATTTATGGATTTGATAGAAATGGTGCTGTGAAATCCTTAATTTGTTTGAAAAATGATTAATATGGTAATTCATGCATTTAGCACTGAACACTTTGCTGATAGAAATTGTTGCATTTCATGAAAAACTCAATTGGCAATTATGAATTGACTGTTCAAAACCAAAAATCATGGTTTGTAATGTATACTATTGTGCGTCTTTTCCAAAGCAGTGATCTTTGAAATTTGAGAATTTATAAATTGAATCAAATTCTTTTAAATGGAAACTCAAAATAATACTTGAAAAATAAAAACTCCATTTGGTGAAAGTAATTAAAAATCCAAAACAACCCCTGATTTAAGTTCAAGCCATTATATTAATAAATTAAAAATTAAGTTATGTTTTAAATATTTTTGATTTTCCTAAAATGTTGTGAATAGTGGGGTTTTCTGTCAAGTGCTAAATTTCTATATGATTTTCAAGTCGATTTATACTGTTAAATTATTTTTTGTTTTAATCTGTATCTCAGTACCCAACTTCTGCATGCAAGGGACATAAAATACCGTACATTATATATCATAATCAGTTTTAAGATAATACTGCTTTTAAAGTTTAAATGATCTTCCCTTTTCTACTATTTGAGACTGAAAACTCATTATGAACTGTAATATCTGTAATATCATGCTGAAAAGCACAGAAGTGCAGAATCGGTTCACTGTTACCTGCAATGGGAGGGATCCAAAAATGAGTCTGCTATTAAACACCCACCTCAGACATTTTTGTTTTTCTAAAAGGTCCATAAAATTATATAGTTGATATTGCTATATTTTTTTCTCAGTACTTTGTCTTGATTTAAACTAAAGCTATAAAAGGAAGAAAACCTTGACTTTTGTTTAAAATATTTAATTAAATATGATGCATTTGCAGCTATAATTGTATAGTTTATACTAATAAAATGTTATTAATTGTATTTGAATGAACAAATCACTGTTTTAATGGTGTTATTCTGGAAATGGCTCATTTCATTAATGTTCGAAAAATAGTTTTTGTATAAAATAAAAAGTAATTATAAAAAATTTTCCCAATAAAACATATTGCTGCTCCATGTCTTCGGACGAGTCCTTCGGCCTGGGCTTTCGACAATAAAACATGATATGCCTTGGAAATGTACAAATACAGCTTATCACAATATTGCAAATTTTTTTGCAGGAATTACTAATAAATAAAACTCTAAAATCCTATTAAATGAATATACTACAGAGCTAAAATTTAATACAAGATTAAAAACTGGTTAAAAATTGGTATGATGAATGAAAGATTTATTAAAAATTCTCTGTAAATAATTTGTTTTTTAAATTTATTTTTACATGTATATTTTATAATGAATAGCTTATGTAGGGTAAGTAATCTTTTATTGATTTTACATTCTCTTATAGCCTACTATGAGCATTGAAGAGATTGTTCGTGGTCTTCAACATCCAGATCTTCAAGTTAAGTTTAATGCAGCACAAAATGCAAGGAAAATTTTGTCCCGTGAGAAAAGTCCTCCTATAGATACTTTGATTTCTGCTGGAATAGTTCCTAATTTGGTTGCCTGTTTGACTTTTGATAAGTATGTAATATTTGATGTTTCCTATAAAATCGTACTCCTTTTAAAATGGACAACATAAATCTGAATTTTAATCTGGATTGTTAATCGTTCATGGGGATGATTGCGGGTTTGTTCATATCATAACTCTAGTAGTATTTATTCTGCTTCAACTGAAACTAATATCAATTCTGAAAATAGACTCAATTGCGTTATGTCAGTGGATGGTATGTTTGGGAAGGGGATCATATAATAAATATTAGATGTGAGGGAATCTTTTGCAACTTTATGGATAGTGTATCCTAGATGATCTTTTGTAGCTTTATCCCATCTTATGATGAGCTTATCCTTCTAGTACTGTCTAGTATCCATCATGTATTACAAGGGTTAGTACCTTAAATATTTTTCTAAGAAAATTGTCCTAAAATTCCTAAGCAAGACAAGATATGTATATCTGAAGTTTAAGTAAAATCCCCAATATTAAATGAGTATTATTTTGGAATTTTAAAGATTTTTACAGTAACTTTTGTATTTTATTAAGCAAATAGAATTAATGAAATATTTTTGCTAGTATACATTTCAAATACTTTATTGCATGTGGCTTACGATTATGCCCTGAATTTTGATTTGCAGTTATTAGCTTTTAGTAGTTTTTCAGTAACTTTACTAGAATTTTAGTGTCAAAAATCCAGAGTGCATACGGGTGCTTGAAAATTGGGAAGTACTTTAATTTTAGATTAACATTTTCAAGGCCTTGAAAGTACTTAAAAATTCTCATTTCTTTAAAAGTGCTTGAAAAAACTGGATTGAAAGTGTTCTACAGATTCACAGCATTGTGTTTTTTCTGAGAAGTTCTGCTTCCTCGAAAATTTTGCTGTTGCTGAAATTTTCTTATTGTTTTTACTCAAATTTCCTCAGCAGCTTTAACATTAAACAGTAATGTTGTTTTGCAGTGCTGTTTCCTCCCAGAAACGCATATGACTTCATAATATGGAAGAAATGATGTCTTTGAAAAATAATTGCATGGTACTTGAAAGTCCTTGGAAAAGTACTTGAAATCTTTTTTAAAGAAAGTGTATTTGCCCTGAGAATCGGGATAATGCATAATATTTATTACTCCATTGAATAAAGTTTAAAATTTGTAAATATTTTGTTATTGCTTCCTTTTAATTTTCAATTTTCACTTGTAGTGTTCCTCTTCAATTTGAAGCTTGTTGGGCTCTAACAAACATTGCATCGGGAACTTCTTCACAAACACGGACAGTTGTTGAGTCTGGTGCTATTCCAGTTTTTATTTTCCTTTTATCTTCGCCCCATGCAAATGTCGCTGAACAAGCAGTGTGGGCATTGGGAAACATTGCTGGTAATTAGTTTTTGTTTATAAATTCTTATTTTACTTTTGTGACATTCTTTTAACAAAATCAAAGTTATCAAATTATGATTACTAAATAGATTATAATTTTTCCCACAGGGTTAATGCCTATTTCAAAATATTTTATAATTTAGAGATTTATTGCATACTGAGGTTAAAAATCTTAACAAATACTGTATCTATATTGTCAACCATGAAGTGAGCTACCGAGAAGATACGGTCATTTAAGTAAATAAAACCATCCTATAAGACTTACAAATATTAAAAGGCCAGAGTGCTTTCGGGCATCACCATACCCTTCATCGGTGTAGCAGTATATAGCCACTGATGAAGGGTATGGTGATGCCCGAAAGCGCTCTGGCCTTTTAATATTTGTATGTCTTATAGGATGGTTTTATTTGATTAAATAACCTTTTTATCTATGATTTGTGTCTTTAATTTATGCTTAAATATTTTAAAGTAGACGTTATACCACTTTAGGTAGATAATAATACGTATCATGGAATTTTTGAAAATATTTTCTGGAAATCTGGGAATTTTTTATTCTGTAGCCACTGTTGGGGGGGGGGTGCATTTTATGATATATTAAAACACATTCCATCATTCAAAAGCATTCAAGTTCTTAAAGCTCTTACTCAAGGTTCTTAAAACCTAAATGTCATCTGAAAATAAATCTGAAAGTGCTTCTAAAATATCTGAAATTTGTAAAGTTCCTCAAACCTGAAAACATTTGACCAGTTTCCCTACGTGTACAAATATGTACTCTACATGTAATTAAATGGAACTTTCCTAAAAATAAAAACATGCATTAAAGTAAAATAAAAGAGAGAACACAGAATTTAGGTTTTCAAAATCTAACGTTTATTAAAATTTTAAACTTCACTTTTAAAATAATTTTCAAAATATTTTACATCTCATTAACTAACAAATCCAATAAACAACTTAAATAAATAAATAGAATGGCCGGTCGTATAGTGGTAGTAAAAACGTTAGAATATTAAATTTTAAAGTTAACAATATTAAACTTATACAACTATTTATCAAAACTAAAATTTGGAATAAAAAGAACATCAGTTAGCCAAAAGGGAAATTTAGAACAAAAGTTAAAGAAGATAACCACAGGATTCGCAACTTAAAATATATAAGTGAAAGGGGTCTTAGTCATGCCAATTTAATTTAACTTTAAATACTGCAAAAGAATAAAATTAATGAAAAGATATCACCCATAAACGGGAAAACGCTGAACGGCAGTAATAAAGTCCCGAGGACGAAATTGATGTCAGTCATCATCAGCTTGGGTGCAGTCCCTTCCTGCTCCAGAAGAGGCCAAACGGAGAAGTACCTCCCGTAGGGCATCGGTACATCAAGTGAGTCCAACCATTCAAGTGGAATATGGTGTTCCAAAACTCCGCGAAAAGAACACTCCCAAGGCCTGATCTGCACAAAAACGGGCAGCTCCTTCACATCATAAAATTCTCAGCCGAGAGTAGCAGAGCGCCAGTGGACATCGCTCGGAACAAAAGAACAGACAGCTCCATCATCAAAACCGTGAAGTAAACAATTGGAGGTCCGGTCCTAAGACTCGGAAAATTTAAACTACTCAGTTCACTATGAAAGAACAAATCTGACCTCCGGAAGTAAACAACTATTCCAAAGGCGCCGACGATACTTCAGTAGACATCAATCACTTCGCTCGCAACGTCATTTCAAGTAAAAAAAACACTCTGATATCAGGATTCCACACACATTTACAGGCAGGCCGGGAAATAAGGCGTTCGTTCCTCAGAACGCCTTTCGCTCGGCTCGCGCCGAGGCGCTGAAAACAACAACTCTATAAGACTACATTTTAGTTCCAATCAAAAGAGCAAAGAGAGCGAAAAAACGCGCGATTTGCTTATATACTGCGAAACATCGCTGCCACAGACTGTCAACAAAATTATCGATGAACGATAAAATAATTAATGACAGACGATTTTTAATATTACGATCAACCAATTAAAAACTCGAAACTTTAAAGAAGAGAAATGGAATTTTAGAGCAGACGAAAATTAAAAAGAAATGAAGTGAAATGATTTGGAAAATACGAATTCGGCAACAATTTAAATATGGACGATTCTGAAATATTTAAAAAGCTGAAAATAGAATAAAACTGTAAAATTGCGGTGAATTAACCAATTTTTAACCGAGAGCAATAAATTTGGAATCAAATTAAAGGGAATAAAAAGGGCAATAAATGGAATTGCAAATTTAAATAAATTTAAATTGCTAAAACCTAAAAAGAACGAACTTTTGCCGTTTTTAACACAAAACCTATGGAATACAATATATTTGAACAGAAGAATATCAAAACCTAAACAATTGGAAAATGGATAACTAAAAGAGAATGGCTATGTAAATAAGACCCCTGAACACATTTAAACTAAAAACAAAATTATTAACTATCCAAAAGTATAACCCAACACCACCATAGCAAGAGATGTTGCAAATATTGAAACTAAATATTTTTATTCCAAAATTTACTAGGATCAAGTCGACTATTTGGTTCAAGTTTTAGAGTAGATTCGTCATATAGACATGCATATCAAGATTATAGATAACCGATTTATTGCTAAAATACTTCCACAATCCCTTTAATTTTAATATTATGAAATTGAATTGATTTTAAATTTTCTTCCAATGATTTTTGTTTTTTAACGTTTTACAACATATTTGAAGTGTTTGTCTTCTGTTCTGTCCGTTCGCACAATAACTGCTGTAAAAATGACTTTATTAAAATGAAATTTTAGTATGTTGTTCGGACTGTCTGTGGGACCTATGGGAATATAAATGAATATCACCCAATTAGTTTTGGATTGAACCCGGGTTGAAAAAATGAAATACATTGAACCCTATGGGAACTCATTTTTCAAACATTTTTAAGTGAAGTTAAAATTCATACATTGCTTCGAAAATTTTAGGAAATATTCAAATTATCCCATTAAATATATATAAAAAAAAAAATTTCGGCTAAATATGTCTAGTAGTTTTTTAAATAAAAATTTAAATGACGCCCATATAATATAAAGAGGTTATGGGACCCACTTCAAAATGAAATATGGCATCCATCATGTGTCAAAATCGTGATTTTTAATTTATATTGTGTGTTGTATCTATCCTAAAACTGCTTTATTTTTGAGTTTAAATGAACATCGAACTTTATTTCGACAATGAAGCCTAACTTTAATGAATATAAAACATAAACAAGTTATTGTAAGATGAGTTGTATAAGAATGGCTGAATTTTTTTCATGCACGATTTAACTCTGAAGTCTTAAATAAAAGTGTATGAATCAAATACTTACTGCTTTTATATAGAGCCAGACGATTTATATTTAGATGTTGTTTGAATGACGTTTTAAGCATTGAGTTAGAACGTACTTTTACCTCCATAGTTTTAATTTTCAAAGTAAAATATATTATTGTTGTTCTGTGATCATTAAAATATCGCATTTTAGAGGCGTTTAAGTCTTTCGTAATCAGTGCATGGTTGATCTTTCTTACATTTTTCCATTCTAGGTGACTGTCCTGAGCTTCGAGATCTTGTGATTAAACATGGAATTGTTCAACCTCTTCTAACCTTGTTATCTCCTACTATTTCGGTATATGCCAATCCTTCCTTCCTATTTCTTTAGATATTTCTTTAAGGCTGTTCCTTGACTGTGGTGTTTTTGCTTTTCAGACTGTTTTCCGCCGCAACATCACTTGGACTTTATCCAACTTGTGTCGCAACAAGAATCCACCTCCGCCCTTCGAGGTCGTGAAGGAATGCTTGCCAACATTTGCTGAACTTATACACCATACAGGTGAGACATTCATTTTAAAATGCTCCATTTTGGAAAGGTATAGAAATGGTTTGATTTTTGTTATATTCAATGTATGGAATAATTTCATGAATAAAAATATCTTGTTGGCTATTCAGGGTTGGGAACCTAAATTGTATTCTACATTTGACCTATAATATGTATTTTTCTACTATAAAAATATTAATTTACTTTTACAGTTTAAGATTAAAAAAAATCTTTATATTATCAGTTTATAACATTATTACAATTAAATAGATTTATAATAATTCTGATACCTTAAGGATTTTTAGTTTATATATATCGAACAAATGTCCATGAAAAAAAATAACATCACATTAAACTAATTATTCTCAAATCTTATTTGTTTTTCATATTCACCAGAAGGGGACACTTTACAATCCTTAAATGTTTAAGGTATGGTTAATTTCTGAAGGCTTCAAATGAATTTTTTTTTTCTTCTTCCCAGTGTTATTGTCCTGAGGGGGTGAGGGTGGCACAGGTCCCCTGATTGTAGGAGATAGATTCAAACTGGGAACCTTTAAATTACTGATCCTGTGCTATGCCATCGACTCCAAAAGAATTATCTAGAGCCGAGGGAATAGCCTGCGATGCCCTTCATAGCAATGAGTGATGCAATGCTGCTCCCTCACACTGCCCCTTCCTGGTGAGATGCTCTGTTGAATATTCAGTGAGGAGGGGGCCAGCTGACACCCCCCCCCCCTTTACCAGGTGGAAATCTGGGAGATGAAAAAATAATAGAACTTTTACCAAATTACAGACATCTTTTGGGATATAAAAGATTCAAATTATATGAAAAACACATTAAAGAATGCTTTTTGGAACAAAATTGGCGGCATTAGAGAGAAGAGGCTTATTAAAGAGGAGGTATGATTGACGGGCAGAATTGCCCTGTGTGATAACACCATTAGTAATTTATCAAAGGTAGTTTGACAATACTGTGAAAATTACTTTTGTACGTTAATATGAGTGTTTTATTTTATTTGAAAATGCATCAGTTTGCAATAACTAAATTTTTAATTATTTTATATTTTATCTGAAAAAAAAAAACTTTTCAAAGAATTATTTGGGCACTTAAGACCAACCATTTCCAAATCATAAATTATAATTTGGTGCATTTGTATTTAAATAAAATCTGTTTCATCCCCTAATTCCTTTAATATACATAAAGAATAAATGAGAATAAGAATATAAAAAAATATAGCAATTTTAACTGCAAGAATATAAGAATTTTATGATCCAATTCTTTCACAGATAGATTTAAATATTCAATGGTATTGTGTTTGTTCTCTGGTTCTAGTTTTTTTCCACTCAGTCTCGTTGAAATTGCATGTGTAATGTTTAGGAAATGTAGATATATTGACAAAAGATAACTGATATTAAAGTCAAACAAGAAGTGATTTCAAATGATACTGTGATAAAATATTAGCAAAAGATAATGATTATGTTAAAAAAATATTAGATATTGCTAATAAAGAGTATGTATTTAAGAATGCTTAGTTAATTTATACTGAAAATTATATTTTCTATTAGACAATCTAAAAATTCTACATATTTCTTTAATAATATTGTGAAACCATTGTATAGAGTTACATGAATTAAATTGTTATAATTTATTGAAATTAAAATTATTTTTTATCATACAAATAAATGATCTTGGATGGTTCGTTGCTAAGATTTGAATCCCCAAAACTATCATTACTTATTGATGGTCCATTAGGCAATAATTACTGTATAATTTATTTTATTATATTTAATACTTTACAGTATATATATGTAATACTTTACAGTTGAAAAGTATTTATGACTTTGTTCATTCTGTCTGTCTGTTCGCACGATAACTGCCATAAAAATGACTTTAACAAAATGAATTTTTAGTATGTTGAGACAGTCTATCAGACATCGGGAATGTAAATGAATAATATCACCCAATTACTTTTTAATTGAACCCAGGTTGAAAAAATGAAATACTTTGAAACCTATGGGACATCATTTTTTAAGTGAATTTAAAATTCATACATTGCTTCAAAAGTTTTAGGAAATATTCAAATTATGCCATAAAATATATAAAAAAGAATTTCAGCAAAATAGGTCCGTAGTTTTTAAATAAAAATTAAAATGACACCCATATAATATGAAGAGATCACATGACCCACTTTTAAATAAAATAGAACGTCCATCTTTTTTTCCAGAGTAAAAATCATAATAAAGTTCTTTTTAAATTTATATTTAATGTTGCATCTGTCCTAAAACCGCTTTGTTTGCATATTTTCTGTAAATCTATATTCTGTGCCAACCAATTACAATATTTTTAGTTTAAATGATCATCAAACGAAGGTGATATGAATGATAGAGAGCCGACGATTTCTACTTTGATGATGTCATTTGAATAAAGTTTTCCAAACAAAGTTTTTAAGTTTTCAAGTAAAGTAAATTATTGTAGTTCTGTGATAATTAAAAAAATATCGCCTCAGAATATATTGCATTTCGGTTGGAAAGTGTTTCATAATCAATTCTTTATGCATGATTGATCTTCCTTGTTTAAGATTAAATTTTTTCTCAAATTTTACTTTGCATATAGTTTCATCGTTTTTGCAATTTTCTCAGTCTTATACCTGTGTTTTTAAGAAACTTTAGTATGATTGATATATTTTTCTCCAATTAATTTTACACAAACAATGGCATCCTTTTGCCATTACACAACTTCATAAGGAATTTACTTGAGTTCTTGGGGGGTGGGAAATAACGTCGACTAACTTCTGGTTTTATTAACACTTTACAACGTAGTTGAAGTGTTTGTCTTTGTTCTGTCTGTTTGTCCGTTCTCGCGATAACTGCCATAAAAATGACTTTATCAAAATGAAATTTTAGTATGTTGTTGAGACCGTCTGTGGGACATATGGGAATGTAAATGAATAATATCACCCAATGAGTTTTGGATTGAACCCGTGTTGAAAAAGTGAAATACATTGAATCCTATAGGACTTAACATAAATTTAAAAGAATTGAGTATAGCATCCTTCCTAAAACCGCTTTATTTTATGTTTTCTGTGCAATGCAATTACAATATTTTTGAGTTTAAATGATCATCCAACCTTGATTATTTCTACAACGAAGCCTCTGTTTAACTTATACAACTCATCTTACAATCACTTGTTTACATAAGAGTAGCTGAATTTTCTTCACTCAAAATTATTTTAGTTCTGGAGTCTGGAATGAGAGTGATGAATGAAATATTCACTGCATTTACATAGAGCCAGATGATTTTTTATTTTGATCCATTTTTTTTTTTTTTTCGATGAAGTTTTAAGTTTTCAAATATAATGAATTATTGTAGTGCTGTGATAGTTTAAAATATGCATTGCATTTTAGGTGTTTAAACAAAATTGCATTGAAGTTGGAAAGTGTTTCATAATCAATGCTTTGTGCATGATTGATCTTGTTTATTTTTCAGACCCTGAAACTGTCAGTGATGCGTGCTGGGCCATCTCCTATTTAACCGATGGTACCAATGAAAAGATTCAGGAAGTGATCAACTCGGGTGTGGTTCAAAGGCTCGCAGACTTACTTGAGATGAGTGAGGTGTCTATAATCAGCCCAGCTCTGAGATCTATCGGGAACATAGTGACTGGAACAGATGAGCAGACGCAGTCTGTCATTGATGCTGGGGCTCTCACACCACTCAGAGGTCTCCTGAGACACGAGAAGCCAAATATTGTGAAAGTTAGTTGTATTGAAATTTGCTTTCTTTTTGTTAAGTTTGTTTTCTATAAACCTCTGCTTTTCGTTATCATTTTAAGTGATCAAAAGATTTTGCCTAATATGGGACATAAATTCAAACCATAAATTAAGGTGCTGTCTATAGGTGTGCATTCTATACATTGTGACCACAAATAAAGCTATAAATTTTTACACTTTGTCTTTTGGCATGATTTCAACAGACAAGCATTTTTGGGGTACTTCCTTATTATAGTCGGCCTTGAGGCTGAATCGCAAAGTGGCAGATGTATTGCCAATGTAAGTTGTAAAATCTCACCAAACATTTGCAGTCCTAAATAAACTTATATTATCATATTGCTTTTTTGTTAACGTTCCCGATTTTGTATTGGTTTTTTAAAATCGCTCGTTTTTTTTTCTTTAATATGTTGTTAACAATCTTTAATTTACCAAACAATGAGATGGGTGCCATATCATTCTCTATTACATGTTCGCGCTACGGACCTTGGTGAAATTATAAATGCATCCTTGGTGTAATTGCAAGAGCCGCTATAATAAGGAAGTGCCCATTTTTTAATATGATGATATTCTGTTTACTATGGATTCTCCATAGTTTTTACTGGAAACACCATCATATTATGGTTTTCTAGGGAAAATCTTGTGTCTGGGCCAATGTAAATTTTTGGCTACATGCACGGTAATGCCAATTAAATCAATGTGATAATGGGGATTAATAGCCACATGTTGTTGTGAAAATTAAGATTGCGGTCGTTTTTTTCATGGAAGTAAAAAATATGCTTCTTAAAAAGTTGTCAATTTTGGTTGATTATAAAGGTTACGTTCTTAATTATTTTCTTATAAATAGTACGATCATGAAATTGTTTTTTCTCTCTTGCGACCGCTGCCGAGAGGACGCTATTATTCTTTTCCATGGATCGCCATCTCCTTATTGTTGCACATTAATTTGATTAAACTAGCTTATTTTCATATTAGTAGTACAATCCTGAAATTCATATGGGGGGGGGGGTTCACCCGAACTTTGCTGCGAGTACACAATTATCCTTTTCCATCCAACAACTTGACTAGATTATTTTCATATTTTGGTTGATTATAAAGGTTAATTTTTTTATTATTTTCACATATATAGTACGATTAAAAAATTCAGGTTTTTTTTTGCGAGCATTGCCGAGAGTACGGAATTATACTTTTCCCTCCATCTTCCTATTGTTGCACATTAATTTGACTAAATTAGCATATTTTCATGATTTGGTTAATTAAAAAGGTTAATTTTTTAATTATTTTCACATGTGTGCCAACTCTACTGAATTTGGCGGGAGACGCCCGATTTTTAAGTGTTTCTCCCGATTTTAACGATTTTTGAAAAAATCCCTACGTTTAGGGATAATATCCCAAACATTTCCCTATAAAAAGGATTTTTTTAGCTAAGTGGGAAATTTTTCTCTATTAGATTAAAAGCACGTCCATAAGATTACAAATGCAGACGTGCCAACTCTCTGGATTTTGGCAGGAGACTTTGGATTTTTCATTACTTCTCCGGCCTCCAGCTTATTAACGAAATTCTCCGGCTTTTTTTTTTTTTTTTTTTGAAATTTATTAATTAACCAGACATGGTATAATTCCTCGGAAACACAGATTTTCCGTTTTTTTAGCACTAATTTCTACCATTTCCGGGATCATAGCAAATCCATAATAAAATGCAGGGTAATGCCAATCAAATTAACTGAAATTTACGGCCGCGTGTAATGTAAATTAAAATCTCTATCTCCTATTTTATGAAAGTAATAAATATACTTCTTCAAAGGTTGTCTAATTCAGCATAAATCGCTAAAATGTTATTTTGTTCATTAGTTTCGCATAAACACTGCGATTGGGCAATTCAGTTTGTTCTCATGAATCGCCGAGAGTGCAATAGTATCTTTTTCCATCCATTTCAATCTTCTACATATTGCATTTTTGATTGACTAAACTAGTTCATTTTCATATTCTGATTAATTTTTATGGTTAATTTCTTAATTATTTTCGCATAAACAGTGCGATTGCGCAATTCAGTTACGTCGCGTGAATTGCCGAGAGTACGTTAGTATCTTTATCCATCCATCTCCATCATTTACATGTTGCATATTAGATCGACTAAACTAGTTTATTTTCATATTATGGCTAATTATTAAGGTTAATTTTTTAATTATATTTGCATAATACAAATTTTTCTATTTTGAAAAATGGGTAGTATGAACTCTGTGTAGGGATATTTTCCAAAAAGTGGTATTCATACCTGCCAACTTTTACGCATTATGCGTAAAATTTACGCATTTTAACTGCTCTTTACGCTTTTACGCATATATTGCTATATTTTACGCATTTCTGCATTTATTTGAATTTTTTAACATTATTAAGAAATCAATCTACGGCGAAATTCTCCGGCTGTTTTTGTTTGAAATTTATCAATTAACCAGACATGGTATAATTCTTCGGAAACACAGATTTTCCGCTTTTTGAGCACTGATTTCTACCATTCCCAGAATCGTAGCAAATCCATAATAAAATGCAGGGTCATGTCAATCAAATTGACGGAGATTTACGGCCGCGTGTAATGTAAATTAAGATTTCGATCGCTTATTTTATGAAAGTAATAAATATACTTCTTCAAAAGTTGTCTAATTCAGGATAAATCGCTAACATGTTATTTTGTTCATTAATTTCGCATAAATACTGCGATTGCGTAATTCAGTTTCTTCTCATGAATCGTCGAGAGTACAATACTATCTTTTTTCATCCATCTCAATCTTCTAAATATTGTATTTTTGATTGACTAAACTAGCTTATTTTCATATTCTAATTAATTATTATGGTTAATTTCTTAATTATTTTCGCATAAACAGTGCGATTACGCAATTCAATTACTTCGCGTGAATTGTCGAGAGTACGTTAGTATCTTTTCTCATCCATCTCCATCATTTAAATGTTGTATATTAGATCAACTAAACTAGCATATTTTCATATTCTGATTAATTATAACGGTTAATTTCTTAATCATTTTCGCATAAACAGCGCGATTGCGCAATTCAGTTACTTCGCGTGAATTGCCGAGAATACGTTAGTATCTTCCATCATTTAAATGTTGCATATTAGATCTACTAAACTAGCTTATTTTCATATTATGGCTAATTAAAGGTTAGTTTTTTAATTATATTTACATAATACAAATTTTTCTATTTTGGAAAATGAGTATGAACTCTGTGAAGGGATATTTTCCAAAAAGTGGTATTAAAGCAATGATTTAGGCAAATAAAAAGGAAACGATTTTGGCAGGGAGGAATATAATTCAGTGTTATATATATATATATATATATATATATATATATATATATATACAATACAAATGTTAAGTAAAATATAACTTTTACTAGAAATATTAAAACGGGATATGCCCATACTATCATAAGGCGCATTGCAGCACATACAATATAAGCACGAATATGGATTCAAATGAATAAGAAATGAAAGAAGTAAAAACGGATGGGGATGCTTACAAGGAAGTCGAACGGCCAAGGGGGATTACGACCCCTTTGCTTTTCCAGCGTTGGTATATGGAGGACTGCTTCAGGCGAGTCTGGTTCCGGGAACGTTTCCTGGGATTAAAAGCGTGCTTCAACCGGGAACAAGGGGTCGTAATCCCCCTTGGCCGTTCGACTTCCTTGTAAGCATCCCCATCCGTTTTTACTTCTTTCATTTCTTATTCATTTGAATCCATATATATATATATATATATATATATATATATTTTCATATTCTAACAGTACTATGCCTGATATTTAATGTATTTTAATGCAGGTACTTGTACATAGTTACATTAATTAGAGATGTCGTTTACATGTGTAGTTTAAAAAAAAATCATCATAAATCTCATTCACGCAAAATTTTACACATTCTAATTTTCCCAGGTTGGCAGGTATGGGTATTAAAGCAATGATTTGGGCAAATAAAAGTAATGCGGAGTGTGAACGTATTTTTAAACACCTACGAAAAATTAAAACTAAGTTTCGCACCTCAATTTCTGATGATAACCAAGATAACTTGATCGTTATGAAATTAATTTAAATGGTAAATGCTATGAGCAGCAACTAGATCTGCAACTTTTATAAAAAAATAAAATGTAGCTGTCATAAAACTAGTCTTTATTTCTTGTGTATATGTGTATTTATAAATATGTATATAATTCAAATTTAAAGGGGGGGAAATGGAGATGAGTAAAATCCCTATTTTTCCCTAAATGTATGTTATTTTTATACTGCAATGTTTGACATTGAAACACTCTCTTTAAGAAATACTGAATTTTCTTCAGTGAGGGTTGGCAGGTATGACATAAATAGTGCCATTCAGTTTTAATTAACTCAGTTAAGTCAGCAAAACTACATTTTGAACTTATAATATATGTTTTCAATATACATAAAATCTTATTGATGATTGATGCGGTTTTACTGAAAACTCTTGATTTTTCTACTGATGATCCCTTTCAGAGGTTGGCATCTCTGTATATTTCATTTCTTGACTTAACTTCTGATATCTTCTAATTACTAGAACCATCATAACATTGTTATTATTGCTACACCTTAAGTCTTTAAATAGTGCTTGATTTTTTTTAAGAAAATTTTATGAACCATGGTAACACATTCCTGTTTTCCTAATTGATAAGTAGGACCCTTCTTAAAAACAGTAATTTAAATAAATGAATTGCCGGGTAGAAACTTGGCATTTTTATTATGCAACTTTTTTAACGTTTAAATTTGTTTCCAGGAAGCTTGCTGGACTGTTTCAAACATAACTGCAGGCAATGTGCACCAGATTCAGGCTGTTATTGATGCTGGACTCATTGGGCTTATCATCGATGTTCTTAATGATGTGAGTAGCCCTTGTTCGCTATCCAGGAGTGTTCTTGTTTTGGAAATTAAGAAAATCTCTGGAACATAAAGATATTTTATTCATTTTATGTACAGAATAGAGCTCAACTGAGTGTGGTGTGGTATATATGTGGCTTTATATACACTGAGATAAAAGGATCTTATGAACCTAACAATTAAGTTTCTAAAAACTAAACAATTAAGTTTCTTTTGAAAGTAATGAATAAATAAAATACTTAGCCCTTTAAAAGTAATGTGTTTTGGCATTGACTGCCGTGAAATGAACAACTATGATGATTCTAAATGTGGACTGTATTTGACATCCAAACTAATTACAAACATCTGTTGAAGACTTTCCAACTTACAAGTATGGCGTAATACATGCGTCCAATTGCGGTTCAAACGAGAAAATACTTCATTGCGATTATCTGTCCTCTCTTCCTCCGTTTCTTACCTCTTCACCACTGCTCCTCATGGCTTATCGCTTCACTGGCTTTTTCTCGCCTTCTAATATACTTACGTTGCCACATGCACTTCGAGCATCGTAGAAATGCGTGCGCCTCTGTATTCAAATTAGAGCAAATTTGGTTATGCAAAATCCTATGGACAGGAAAAGTGCTTTTGAGCGAGTTGTCTCAAAGTCCTAATGGCCAAATATGGGGCACTTACTGTTCCATAAGTAACAGTCTTTAACCTGTAAGTAGTAGGGTTTTCCGCATTGCGAGCCCATAAAATTCTAAGAAAGCCTCTTTGAGAGGGTTCAATAAGAATTTGTCTGAACATTTTTGTAATGTCTGCAGTAAATGCAAATTTATATGTTTGAAATCTCAACAGTATGTCAAAAATATCTTCTACGACATCTCCCTTTAATAGGAAGTCATTCAGTGATTTACCCATTGTGGGTGATGATGCATTAAATACTACGTGACGTTTTGTAGTTGTCTTATCAGGCCGGTAAACATCGTGGTGTGGAAGATAATAGTTTTTAGGAAGGGTAGTTTCGTCTACTTTTTCCATGTGATCTAATGCTTCATACTCCTACATGAAATCCCGATGAAGCTCCAGCATTGGGACGTTTTTAGAAAATCTTTGATGTAATCGCTTCAACCTTGTTTCTGCGATAAGTTTTGAATCCCCCCAAATTATGCAATTCCTGCTTCATGGCCATTTGAACTATGTAGCGACCACCCATGTCGCGTCTGTGTGTAGCTTTGTAATACGCTTCACAGTCTTCAGCTTCCTTACTTAAAATGCGTTCATTTAAATTTGAGTCTTCCAATTTCCAAAATTTCTCTAGAGTGGTTTCAATATTGTTGACTTGAGATGTAAGCCCGCAATAACTAGATGCTTGATTGTGGCTTTCAATGTAGCCACTTGCAATATACCCAAAAGCAGTGTTTTGAAAAATGAGACTTTAACAAAGTGTGAATTTGTTCATCTCTAACAATCTCGAAAAATGTTTTTGCTCCAATCAGCATGTCAATTTTAGATGACTTTATTAAATTTGGATCCGCTAACATGGATTGCGGAGGGATTCTTACATTTTGTATGTCTATTTTTTTTTGCAGGAACAATATCTGTGATTTTCGGAACAACTAAAAAATTCAATGAGGCCGAAAATGAGCTATTACCATTTGTTATGGTAGCAAATGCTTGCGATTTTATCATTGTGGTGATCCCATCTAAGCTTCAAACTGGACTGTTTATTTTTTTCTTTCTTAATTCTGCGGAATTAACAAATTCATTCGTTGCAAAATTTGACTGTGACCCATTATCTAAAATTACTTTTGCTCTTACAAATTGTCCTGAGTTATTATGAACCCATAAAACTTCTGTCGAAAGTAAAAGTTTTCTTTGTCGATGTGAGGCATGCAGAAAGTGTATATGTAACTTTGATACTATCTTCACAATTTACATTAAGTCGTTCTGTCGTCAACGGATCTGAGGTTTTACTGACCACCATTCCTTGAGTATCTAGTGGATTGAAAGTCTCAGTAGGGCGATGCAAAAGTGAATTGTGCTTTGATTTGCACATGTATGTTACAAACATTTTTGGACTGACATAAAGCAACTTTATGACTACTACTAAGGCAATTTATACACACAAGGAATGCTTCTTAATGAGCTTATAACGTTCCTTGGAGTGGCTGCGAGGAATGACTTGCATTTGAAAATTGTTACCTGCGGTTTCTTACAAATAACACAAGTCGAAGTGGTTGTGATTTTTGTTACTAAGCTTCTAGGTTTACAATTGTGCGGAGAATGGACTTTTGATTGAGAGACTTTGCTTTGAATATTTTTTAGGATTTGGCATATCTTTTCTAGAAATTTAAGAAATGTGTTCCAGTCCATTAAATCGGTAGAGGCTAATGACATTTCAAATTGTTTGTGTGATTCCTTATCTATTTTTTTGAAGCACAATATTAACATAATTTCACTCAACTTGTCTAGTTCTAATTGCATGGATAGTACTCTTAAGTGCTTCTGTAATTGATCAATTAATGATCATAAATCTTTGGTGGATTCAAAATGCAATTTTTCGATGGATAGCAATTCATTTACATCAGTATTTACTATTAATCTTTTGTTGTCAAATCTGGTTTCTAGGGCCTTAAACAAGAAAGAAAATGTGTTTTCCATCATTTGCATTTGCTTAGTCGTTCCTATTAAACATGACTGCAAATAATATAATTTCTGAGATTAGCCGAACATTTGATGTAACGAAAGCCGAACATTTGATGTAACTAAAGCATTAAACTGTGATTTAAAATTATTCCAGTCTTCGTAATTACCGGAAAATTTAGGCAAAGGAATTTCAAGCAACTTTAAATTTACTTCATAACTTTTCAAATCTTTAGAACTGTTATTGATATCCTTTAAACTAGACACTGAGATATAAAAATGTTTGAGGCTTGCCTCTATATTTGAAATATCTGTTTCAATGTCTGCTAGTTAGTCCTCTATACTTTCCAAATCTTCGTCAGGTGTATACTTATAATACTCTAATCGCATCTCTTCTACTTGACTAAGCAATTTCTGTACTTTTTCTATTTGCAACACCACTGGTTCCAAATCTTCACTTTCTTCGGCATCAGCGATAACGGTCTGCAGTCTTTAATCTACCTTGACGACGGTTGAGCATCATTAGTTCTTATATTACTATCCTCAATGAAAGCATCCAAACGAGGTCCATCTCCAACTCAAACTCCGGGTCGACAGACCATGTTTTGGCATTGACTGTCGTGAAATGAACAACTTCAACAACAATGATGATTCTAAATGTGGACTGTGTTTATTCAACATCCAAACTAATTACAAACGTCTGTTGAAGACTTTCCAACTTACAAGTGCGGCATGATACATGCGTCCAATTGCGGTTCAAACTACAAAATACTTCATTACGGTTGTCCATCCTCTCTTCCTCCGTTTCTTGTTTCTTTGCCACCGCTCCTCGTAGCTTATCGCTTCACTGGCTTTTTCTCGCCTTTTAATATACTTACGTTGCCACGGGTACTTCGATCATCGTAGAAATACGTGTGCCTCGGTATTCAAATTAGAGCAAAGTTAGTTATGCAAAAGACCCATGGACAGGGAAAGTGCTTTTGGCGCATAGGCCACAACATAATGAATAAATAAAATACTTAAGTTTCATTAAATGCATATCAACATTAAAATTTTTTTAACTAATCTGCAGCTATATACTGCCAATTATGGTTTGTACATTTGTAAAAATGCTTGAAAAAGGTGATTTAGTTCTTGAATGTCCTTGAATATGTTTAAAAGTAAAAATAATCCTTTAATTTTTTGAAGAATGGTAATATGTACAAATTTTTCAAAAGTCTCAATTCAATCCATATTCCCTGTACTCTACAAATCATCAAAAATACTGAAGGTTAAGTCTGGATCTATAGATTGTTGAAAACTTGTGTTAAAGTGTTGATCTGTTTGCAAAATCTAAGTGGTAACAAAAGTTGAAAATTGATTTTCAAAATTAAGGAAAACTATATAGGCATAGGGATGCCCAAAAGCGCTTTGGGCATGTAATTTTTGTACGTCAAGGAAAAGCGATTTTATTAAAAGACTTTTAAAACCCAATTTTGGTTGTCTTTAAATTTAAAGATTAATTAAAGTTGACTTGTATCCATACCATTTGTTAAAAATTATTTTCATTGGTGGTGTTGGGGGAAGGGGGGAGAGAACCATCGTAGCATTGTTATTATTGCTAGACTTGTCTTTAGTTTTTGAACAGTGTTTCTTCTTCAACCCAGACCGTCTAACATATCCGAAGATGTAAGGTATCTGCTTGGACAGCCGGGACAGTACCACTCAATTTATAACGGAACCCAGTGACATCCTCCTTGCCCTATCGCCAACCTCTTGGAAGGTCTTTTATTTGAGGTCCTGCAGATTGTACCATGATTGACCGGATTATGCTAATTTTCCTTATTACTGGAAATTGGCATACTCCGGAGAGATCATGAAACTTAACAAGTATAAATACCCGGTATCAGTAATGTCAGATGAGCTCTGTGAATTCGAGACATTTAGATCAGATGTGTATCTGGTGTGTCATTTGTGCTGACTACAGCTTGCTAGTGAAAAGCACATGTAAATTGTATCATGTAGTCTTGATTTATGACTAAGTTTCCAACTTAGTAGCGGATGTATGTTTCTGGGCTAACTAAGTGAATTGTTTAAAGTTCTTGTGCTCCATCCTGTTAATAGCCGGTTATGGCTACGCTCTGTTTAGTAGAATGATGTTTTGTTTGATGTTACCATTTTTTCTCATGAGCTGCATCACAGTTAAAGATGCAGTCTCTTATGATTTCTTCTATTTTGTGTTTGTGAGTAATAAAATTAATTTTAATTGTACTCACTTCGTTGTGCGAATCCATTCGCTCCTGTGCATCTGCTACTCTGCTAATGCCATGATGCTTAAAATTTCACATAGATGAATTGGAACTAAATTTTCATATTTCCAACAATTTTTCCTCCCACGAAAGGCATACAACTTTATGAGCGGTCGATTGATGTCGATGAAAAAAATATTACATTGTACTTGAACGGGAACATATTTGAATTTTATTTAGGGAGTGTACACGCCCTGATTTTAGTGTGATAAATATTTTAAGATCTTGTGTCTTGAATCTCTTCTTCTCTCAAAGGTGCTATATCTTGTATACTTTTAGGGTGATTTCAAGAGCCAAAAAGAAGCTGCGTGGACAGTGACCAACTTCACATCAGGTGGCAGTTTAGAGCAGATTGTTTTTCTAGTACAAGCTGGTGTCATCCCTCCTCTCTGCAACCTGCTCTCTGTCAAGGATGCAAAAGTTCTCAATGTCATTCTGGATGCTCTCGCCAGTATTTTGGGTGTAAGAAAATTGCATTCATTCTCGCCTTCCATACAGTACATATAATGCAGTTATTGTAACTGCGAAAGATTTTGATAAAATTGCATAAGCATAACTATCATGGGTGTAAGTTTTATGTTCACACTGTGAATTTATCTTAAAAAGTTTTTCTAAAATGTAGACTGGATGGGTTTATTTAAGTGTCTCAAAGTATGGGTTTTTTCCCCCGTTTGAGGGCTCCAAAATTTCCTTTTTGATATAAGAGATTGAAACTTTCGTGCTCACATTGAGGCCACAGCACAAGTAGAATTTCCATTGCAGAGCTTACTCTTAGCTCATAAAATTGAGTCAAATTGGCTCTTTAAAAGTATGAGTCAATCTTTCGAATTTACACGTCATTTTTGCTACATTTTAACTATTGTAATTTTAATGTAAAAATAGGTTTTAAAAAAACTGGCGCTCTTGTATATCACAAGCATTTATACTGAAAACAGGAGTATAATGAATTTAAACTGATGAACAAAACACTGATAGCCAGACATCGAAAACTCCTGTGAAAGAGAAGAAATAAAAGAAACATGGGTGAAGACATATTTGGCTCTCGGTTCTTAAATAGCGAGTCAATTTGGTTAATAAGACTGATTTATGTGAGTAAGCACGAGCTCTACAGTTAGCTGCAACAAAAAGAATCTTAGCAAGCCAAAGTTGTGTAATGTACTACTAGATTGATATTTCAGTTATCAATATATTCAATATATTTTATATGTATGTGGGATTTTTTACACAATTAGATATTTTTGAAATACATATTTACATTATTATTATATTGGTATATTTTGAAATACATATTTATATTACTATATTACACGTAGAAAGTATTATTGTTTAAGATAATGGATTCAATACTTTTAAAATTCCGATTGTTAGATATTTAAAACACTCGAATGTAATTTTTAGATTTAATATACTTTTCACGATATATTTGAGCTTTTATTAGAAATAATATATGTATCATGATATTTTAATGATAGTCCTATGCATGTATGAGTGCGATCATTTAATTTCATTCTTTTAAAATTATAATAAGAATGATCTTATCTCCTTTTCGAATTATAAATGCGAACTTCCTAAACTTTATACACTTATCTCTATGTTCCCTATTCTTGACTTGTAACTCAGTGATGTCAAGCTTCAAGTTGCTCTCCCGGTCGAAAAGCAACCACCCTCTCTCGAACCTACCTCTTGTTTAAAGTACCTTGAGTTTCACCCACGCGTGACATGCCTATAAAATCTTATGAAACTTGGTCAATTAAGTTTTGCATTAGAGTGGATACATACATTGCATGCATGGCCATTGTGCTAAAAATAGTCTTCATGTTCTAAAGGTCTCAAAATGTGTAGGTCAGCCAAAAACTTCAGTTGTGATTTTTGACGTGATTCCAAAACTTCCTCATACATTACCATGTATTGTAGAGAAAGTAAAAAACAATTCAGTTGACACTTGATTCTATTGTATACTCCTCTTTTATAGGCTGCCGCTAAAGTGGGTGCTACAGAGAACGTCTGCTGCTTCATTGAACAATGTGGTGGCCTCGATAAGATTGAGAATCTCCAGCAGCATGATAATGTGGAGGTTTACAAGGCAGCCTTCACCATTATCGATACTTACTTCAGTGCTGAGGTAAGTTAATTCTAATTACTGTCAGGACTGTGGTACCTCAGACTCCTTTTTTCTACTGTCCAACTCCGATACTGACATAAGTATCTAAATTTTTCAATTATCAATATTTTTAATTAGAAAATATTTGATGTTTTCTTATTTCATTGCCTAAAGACTATTTAAAAAAATTAAATATTCCAAAATAAATCTATTTTTTAATAGTTTTGAGTCAGAAGTTGGTATGTGTTTACTAGCTCCACAGCCCTGATTGCAGCAATGCTGGATATTAATTGCTCAGAACTTCTTTCTCAGCCTAAATGTAATTAATTTGGTTTGGAATACTTTTATTTAGCAATTCCACATTTGTATATTTAGAGTTTTATTTAAAATACAGTGAAGGTTTCTTTTTGTGTGTGTGGTGATACACCATACTATTTGTAAACTTTCTTATAAAAACTATCTCCAAATAGCGAGGTCCATTCTCTATTGAAATAAGTATTTCTTCTAATCTAAACTTCTTCGCAACTTTATTCCAAAACTTTTGGGATAAGTTTATTGTTGAAACTGGCCGCTGATTGTGATATGCTCGGTGAATTTGTGTAGATAACAATCACTTTGGTCTAAATTAAGAAATGTAGTGTGTCCCTTTCTTGTGAATATTAAAAACAAAGATTTGAAATAATTAGTTCAGTAAAATGTCACCTTTTCCATTGGCATTTGATGTGTGAAAACTAAAATTCCTTAAGTATCTGAATTATTATATGTGTATATATTAAACTGTAAAAATAAGTTTGTTTTAAAATATAACGTTCTTTAAGTCTTAAAATATTACTTTGAAGTAAAATGATTCTACACGTAGAAAACTATGTATTATACGTCAAATGTGAAATACATATTTTACATGCGCAACCCTGATAGTAGTACACGTTAGGAATAGTATATCACTATTTTTGATTTTGGTATTGACAATTCATAATCTCAAATACTTTTGCCAAATCTTTTTTTCAATCACAAAATGGGACAATGGTGATCTCCAGTGCGAACCCTGTTTCTGGACTATACTTTAAGAAACTGTGTACAATTTACTGTATTTTTAGTGCTTATGTCAGATTGGGGATGAACCTAGTGCCTATATTATATCTGTGTTTAAACAATGTGATGTGCTAGTTGATTTTACTATTGTGGTTGCAGTAGAATTTAAATATGGTCATAAAACCTATAAATAGGGTGTGTAAAATTTTAAATTGTGTCAACCGGTATCAGTGTGTCTAGGTGTCATGCTTATTAGTGCCTTCAGCACTGAATAGCCAATAACTTACTCAAAAAAAAAAAAACTTGCTATGTATTTCAATTTTGCACATGACAAGTTTTATTAGTGTCAGTTGTTTCTATTTTTTCAGTTTTGAAGAATGTTAAGAACCATGTTCTGTTTAGGAGTGTGATTCTATTATGTAAATGTTTGGTAAATGAATGATTACTTAATTTTCATTTTTATGGCTGATGATCAGATGTTATCAAAGCTGTAGCCTGGCAGGGGGCCAGAGGGGGCTAACCCCCCTCGAGGTATACTCAACCCCCCTGATAAAATATTACATTGTTAGTAGTGATATAAAATGTCAATCAAATTTTGCATTAAAAATTTCTTGGATGATTTTTTTTTTTATAAATTACTTTGTTTCAAGGATTTTTTAATTTAGCTTTATTTGATTAATGATCATTTTAACTTTCGGAGTGTTTCTACAAATTATTATCAGCTTTATTACTAGTTAATGCTTACATCAAAATAAATTGTAATTATTATATATTAATATTGATGTATAGTAGCTATATAGATATTATTAATCAGCTCTTATTCAATTATTTGCTAATAATTTATATGAATTGAAATATGTAATAGTAACTTATGGTTTATAAATGCTAATGATGGTGTTTTGGGTGAGCCTCCTTGAATTTCCCTGTATGTTACACATTGATTGTTAATTGTTGGTTATTTTATATATTTCTGCCACTGTTTTAATATTTGATGTATTCATCTATTCTTGATCTGAAAATTGAATTTTCCCCCCTTAGGGTGATGAAGATGAAGAGCTTGCCCCTCAAGTTGAAAGCAATGGCACTTATGAATTTGCTGGACCAAATGTTGCTCCTGAGGGTGGATTTAATTTTTAATGCTGGGCATTATTTTCAAATTTTACTAAGTTTGCACGACTATTGGTTTAAAACTTATCTTTCAAAAATTCTTTCTGTACAGTTTGATTATTGTGGCATTCTTTTGTAAAAAAAAAAAGATGGACTTTGTTCTTTTAATGAAATTAAAACTTTGTATAAAAAGTTATAAATTTTTTTTTCCCCTTCCATTATGTGGTTCAGTGTATATTTCAAATTAGAATTATGTGATATGTGCTAGCTAAGATAGTAATTCGATAAAAGTAACAGCATTATCTGTGATGGGTGCTCACAAACTGCTATTCAATAATTTTGCCTAAAATTATTTTTTTTTCAACAGATGGACCCAATATTTTTTCCCTAATAAGTAATGATCAATCAATGCTACTGACCTGCGCAGCAAAGTGAAACATCAGATTTTTTAAATTGGATGTTTTTCATTTCCTTCTCTTTTAATCGCAATAAGAATGTTTTACTCATAAAAGAAATTATTTTGGGGGCTGGCACAATCCAATTCTCTTTTAACCCTTCGACGGTCATGCAGTATTGTTACGTGTACAGTCATCATCAAAACCATTCGATTTCACATAATTTTTAACTTATTTTTGTCCTATATTACTCACCTGAAATTATTTGATTAGGAACTTTTTAAGAATTTTTTTCATTTTTTACTGAGTGACCATATGATCATTTTGGTCAAAGGAGGACCTTTTTGCATTACAATCGCAGCATAATTTTTGTTATGGAAACTAGTCTTTGGCCTTATGCTAACTCTAGCCTTTGATATGTGAATGCCGTTACCCTTTGTCTGAAAAGAGGTGGTGCAACTCTTAATGATCAACTTGTTCTACATCATTTTGTGGAGTCATTTGAGTTTAGACTCTAAATGGCATACTCTGTGCACTCTACAACTGTCAAAGGGTTAATGGGAAGTATAATTTAAGAATAAAATTTGTTAATTTCATTGTTTCGAAATGTATGTTTCTTTGCAAAGTGTAAGCCTTATACAATTACCGTCAAATCTCCATGTACAGAATTGAGTGAAAATTTTTATGTAGTATGCTAAAGTATTTGTTAAATTTTCTTACATGAGTATCCTCGAAATAAGGAAGTCTGTTCTATTTAATAAAGTGTTTCTTTTGATCTAAACATTTTTACATGACTATTCTCAAAAATTTTGAACAGTTCAAAACTTTTTTCAGGAGAAACCACTTTATTACTGTATTTAGGTGGATTGATTGCGGAAACTGGTTATTCTTATGTCTGTTTTGGCTATGACTGGGCAATTGTTATCTATTGTTTACTCAATGTTTGGTCAATAATACTTAAGTTAAATATAGGTAGTTAAGTTTTCTTTATGAATTTCACAGTTAGTGTTCATTCTTTGTCGATTTGAGGGGTAAATTGCCCAAGGGAATATATTTAACTATTAAAGGGGGACAGGGTGCATACAAGTGCTGAAAAATTGGGAAAGTACTTGAATTTTAGATTAACATTTTCATGACCTTGAAAGTATTTAAAAATTCCCATTTTCTTGGCTAAGGCCTTAAAAGTGCTTGAAAAGAGCAGGGTTGAAAGTGTTCTGCAGATTCACAGCATTGTTTTTTTTTTTTCTTTAAAAGTTCTGCTTTTTCTGGAAATTTCCCTAGCAGTTACGCTGTTGCTAAAATTTTCCTAAACATTATTTTTCCTAAAAAAAATTTCCTCAATGGCTTCAACATTAAACAATGTTAGTTTGCTATGATTCTATGATTTTTCCCTCTCAGAAATGCATACAACTTCATAATATGGAAGAAATTATGTCCTTGAAAAATAATTGCATGGTACTTAAGTCCTTGAAAAATTTTTAAGGAAAGTGTACTCACCCTGATGAGGGGGGAGGGAGCAGATTCGATTTTCCAGAAGTGAAGGTTGCCTAATATATAATGTATAAACTGGCTTATAATTTCATCATTTTTTAGAATTGAAAACCCTGTGTTATTATGTAAATATATTTACTGATAGTCATTTAGCAAAATAAGTTAAATGTTTGGGTCTGAAGTTGATTTTCCAATTGACAAGTAAAAGTTTGTGATAAGATTGTGAAATATGATTCAGATTATTCCGTGACTGATGTTATGGTTATTATATTAACCCTTTCGGGACGGCGGCATTCCGGAGCTGTCGCGGCCCAAAAGACGAAGCGCTTCACTTCCGAACTGGTCGAAAAGGATGGCGCATTTTTTGCGCTAAGCCTAACTCTCGAAAAAAAAAATCACCTATTCAACACAGAAATCTACTTTTTTCAGGAATAAAAGAAATATTTGTTCTATTTGATGTATAATTTTCATACAAATCTGAATACAAAATACTCATTAGTTGCTCCCATTCTTTTATCCGAAATAAACGAATAATTTCACTGCCTCTAAAACCCAAACAAAAAAAAAATACTCTTATATTCCTATGATTCACCAACGAAATCATAACGCTGAAATAAAAATAAAAACCGAAACTCAATTATAAAATTGTTGATGCTATGAGAATTGCTCTGTTTGTTTATGTTACAAAATGATTTTCACCGCTCCAAATGGAGAAATAATTCATTCGATCCTCTTCTGCCAAGATCATGCCTCTGCAAAATACATTGAAGTTAGTTCCATGGACAAGTAACGCCATCTAGTACACAAATTAAAACGTTCCGCGTGGTGGTACTTATAGGTGCCACTATCCGCTTGCGGTAAAATTTCCTCTGGCCTGAGTGAGTGCCGTTCGTCCTTGAATGCAAGTTCGCATCTGGCACGTGGGCGTGCAGATCGTCGCGAAAGGGTTAAACACTTATCATCATGGAATGACCAGTATCTGCAATGGCAGCAAGAAACTCACTGAAAGCACAATTTTATCGAACTTCTATAAAGTATTAAAATTGCCGGTTCTCTTATAAGCATGTAATATGCTAAACTGTGAACTTTGCTCTTGCAGTTTAGTGTGGCTTGGGCTAAATTGTAAATTAATTTTATGCCAGCTATATGAAAGGACACAAATTGTCGGTTCAAGTAGCAAGTTTCTTGCTGCCATTGCAGATATGTTATTCCATGCTGACGAGTGCATATTAAAGACGAAACTGGTCCATGGATTCTGATATCCACAATGAGAATATTTTTCAATTTTTGGAAACTCCCCGTATATGTGGATTTTTATTTATAAAATATGACAGTTTGCTCAAGATAATTGTACTTGACAATTAACTCAAGACAATTTGAAAACCTTTGTCTTTCAATTCGGAATATGCATGACGTAAGTAACAAAAAAATGCTAGTTTAAGTCTGCTGCGCTCAGACATTATGATGTACATTTCAGTTTATGTACAAAGTTGTCCTAGTGTATGGTTGAATCTTAATTTGCCAAAATGTGCAATTGAGCATCTTGTATCCACCGAAATGCATACTCGTTCCTTAAAAGTATAAAATTACTTTTGAAAAAATATGCATTAAAAATTTTAATCCAAAATATAATTTTTTTTTTATTATTTCTGTACAATATAATTTTCACCTTTCCGTATATTTCGCTATAAAGTTTTTTTTTAATGTTTTATGATGCAACTGCTTTCCCTTAGAGCATTGTGATAAAATTTAAGTAATGTATTTGCAATTTTGTAGTTATTGTTTATCAATAAAATTAATTCATACTGTTTTGTAAATGATATAAATGTACATTACTAGCAGTGAATATCCGCTATTTGAATAAGTTAATTTGGATTGGGTAATTTTAAATCCTAGGCATTTGACAAACCAGCACATGCATTAAATGTTGCATGCATATTGACAAATCAGCACATGCATTAAATGTTGATACTCTGATGATTTTCTCCATTCTATTACTGAAGAAATGTAAATGTGAAGTTTATGAAATAAGAATAATTTTCTTATAAATAATCTGAATATATTAAGGTCATTCAGCATATGTTCATAAAGGCATTCAGCATATGTTTGTTCTCAAGCTATAGCATTCCGTAATTTGTTTGAATGGTGTTGCAAAAAGCACAAAATTTATAAATGCGATATTGAATCAATAATGCATTATTGCAAGGATTGAAATTTCATTTTAGGAATTTCGGTCACATCACGCATGCGATATTTGGACAACTTTAGTAGTATGAACATTGCTATGGATTTAAACTATATAATATGCACAATACTGAATGAGGGGGGGGGGGGATTTTAAGCACCTCTGATATGCAGACATGCTAACTCTACGGATTTTTCATTAATTCTCCGGCCTCCGGATTATTAATGAAATTCTCAGGGGTATTGAAATTTTATTTTAGGAATTTCGTCATGCTGCACATGCGATATTTTGACAACTTTAGTAGTATGAACATTGTGCTATGGATTTAAAAGCTATATATAATATGCAGTTTTAATAAAAACTGTATAAACAATGTTGTATAGATGCAACCTAATCAACTTAAATCTGCTACTGTATTAAAGGGTGCAAACTTGTATTTTTATAAATGGGATCTACTATATTATTACTGCCGATTAATAGTTACCAAGCTACTGAGAGTTGAAATCTCTCACAAAATGTAATAATTTATAATAAAAAATATTTATATAAAACAATAACAAATTATAAAATTATGTGATACTAAACACCAACAAGACTTCAAACGGTGATTGATAATGACGGATTGATACTTTTAAATTCGTCACCAAGTTCCAACGGAGTTGTTTTGTCGCGTCATCTGCAGATATTTGTTAGTCTCATAAATTGATTTTGAAACAGCATTATAAAATGACATTTGAAAATAAACATTTCATTCTTCTTTATTTCTTCTTCCTTTTATTGACCCTGGCACGAATGCCCCATTAGTTTTTATCAACGTACCCAGTACGACTTTTTACCCTTAAGCGAACGATCAACTAACTCATGCATCAGATTGCAAGTCTATTCGGGAAGTTCCTAAATAAAGCGTGACAGACGGACACTTGGCAGTTAGTATATATAGATAGATATTATACATCCTTTGAAGTCTCAATATATTACTTTGAAGTAAAACATTTTGAAATGTACAAAAGGGCCTTCAGGGATATGATCCTGAGCCACCACATTTGTTGTGTGTTGATGTTTTGTATGCGTTTCGTATATCGCCCTTCGAGTGTACACTGTAAAACAACTTGACTCATTTTGTTCAACTACTTTGTTGATCATTTCGGCAAACTGATGAGAAAAGCCACAATGACAGGCGCTCATGAAAATTCCATCTTCACATCTGGAATATCGTCTGCCGAAGCGTTATTTTTATATTCACTATATATATTATCATAACTATCGGGAACATTACAAGCAGCTGATTCTCCTGAAACTTTCAATAACATAAACCTTTTTATATCTTGACTATGATTCTATTTGCAATTTTGATCCCGTTCATACAGACCTTTACTTATGCTTAGCGTCTCGTTCTCGAGTCACTGCGTGTTAAACCTTTATGTGATTTTCAGAATATTTAGTAGTTAACTTTGTCTTGATGTTTCGACATTTCTATTGGTTAATTTATGAACCTTTTTCCTTTTAATATATGTTTTGTATTTTATAATTAAATAATATTTTAAATGCCTCGTATTTAAAAATGCAAAATACTATTTTATATGTAAATTTTGTCTGGCGGTTATGACATGTATTTAAGGACATGTTTACCACTTGTTTTCAATTTGCAACTGATGAAGGGCGTGAAAAAGCTCTATGGCGTTGTAATTTTAGCACGTCGTGAAAGGAGAATTTAATAAAATGCAATACTTTCAGCTATGGCCAATTTTTTGGTTGTCTTTATTTTTAAAGTAATTTAATAACATGCTTGCAAATGCTTTACAGTGAGATATCCTATAGGGTATTCCACATCACGTGACCTTAGCCCTGGCAACAGCATAGCAACCGGAATGTAGAATAGACAGTTAAGACTTACTCATAAGGTGCCTTCCCACTCACCGCAACGCAACAGCAGACGGTTCACGGCAACGCTCGAGGTACACGCAAGTCTTTGCGGCAAAATAAACCCCTTCACACTGTCGGTCGATTGCGAAGAAATGTAGCCAATCAGAAGCAAGCGCAGAAATGTCTCCTCGTTCAGCGGCCATGTTTACAAACCATCTCTTCCAAAGCGATTTTATATACATGAAATATTATATAATAAAAATTAAGATATTATTACTAATAACATCTCTTTGGTCTCTTCTGATTCAAATTTATATTTACCAGCGGGTTGCTAGTTTACAGTATTGACGTGTTTCAGAAAATCCGCCTTTCTGTGAATTTAAAGAAGAGCGTACGCGAGTTTGCTTTGGCCATATATACATATTTCATCAGTTTTCTAAAAAATAAGCTAACTAAAGTGATTCCATCGCAAAACACAAAGGATCCTAATTTAAATTGTTTTAGAATATTTACTACACACTGTGGCAATTTCCTCGTTTTAACGAATGCAATTATGTTCTCTTTCTCGAATCATTAAAAAAAAAATCCGACAGAATTCAGAAAATAAATTTTGACATATGTTCTTCATAGACTTTTTTTTATCCCTCTATTGCAATCCTAAAACAACTTGAAAATATATTTTGCTTACCCTTTAAAATAATATTCTAAAATAGCATTAAATGCTTTGCATGATATAATTTGCTAGTATATTTCAGGTGTGAAATTTTGGCTTGGGTGGTAGAGAATCAGTTCCGCAAACCAGTGGGTTCTGGTTCGAATCCCAGCGAATATTAAATTTTACAAGTGCTGCCATCTGTTGCTGAAATATTCAAATACAGTTTTTCTTTAACAATCTGCAGAATTTTTTTGTTTTAAATTATTTTAAGTTCTATATGCAAAATAACCTTATATCACAAAATTATTTTTAAGTTTGAATGCTTATAAAAATTTATTTCGAAGTTACTTTGAAAAATATCTTGAAGTATACTTTATATCAGCTATAGATGGAATGTACTCCTCTTAATTAAGGAAGTGTTTGTAGAAATAGCAAATATAAAATGTGCATATAAAATTAGACAGAAATCATCGAACATCATTATACAAGTAGTAGTTATCTTTCGACATGTAATTTTGAACATTTTAGATTGGAATAGAAACAAAAATCAAACTACTTTGAAATTTTAAAGAGGTGGCATTTTAATAATTTGGGGCTAACATTTGAAGAATTTTTTTATTATTTTAAATGCACATAGACAATTAGAAATTTACAATACATTTGAAAATCATTTATTTTAAATAAAATAAATAAGTTTACATGTAAATATGAAAAGTTTACTCTTTTAAGTTTGAATGCTTATAAAAAATTTATTTCGAAGTTACTTTGAAAAACATCTTGAAGTATACTTTATACCAGCTATAGATGGAATATACATTTAAATCAATTTTAAAACATAATTACTCAATAAATATAAATGTAGATAAAATAATTTTTAAATTTAAAAGTTTACTTTAATGAGAAATATTTTAAACGTTACAAATGAGCAAAGAACATATTCGGATATTTAAAATAGATACGTATTTGAAAACCATTGAAATCAAGTATAAAATAGTAATGAACTTATATTTGTTTAAGACATAATATTTCAATAACGGTATTCTTGAATTTAAATACTTTTTACGTTTTTTTTTTCTTTGATTGTTTCATTTCAGTCAATATCGCTTTTTAAAACTAATTTTGTATATTGAGTAAATGTTTTTCAACAAATATTTATTTGCTTTTTTATACGGATGTGTGACAAATCGAAATATTTTTTAATGTTCATTCATCTGTTTAAGCTTCTGATATCTAAAGTAATCCATATAAAAAAGATCAAATCAAAAATTTACTATACGAAATATTGATTTAGCAGTAAAAACATGATCTACGATGCTATTGGCTGTTGCGTTGCCGTCAACCGTGCGGTACGCGTTGAATTCGGTTCCATTTCGAATTTAGCGTTGCGGCCTGCGTTCACCGCGGAAGAGGACATTCCCCCACTTTTTCATCGTACAGCGCATGCGTGAACTCAACCGTCCTCTGCGGTGAGTGGGAAGGTACCTATAGTGTTAACATGGACTTTGCAGTGGCAAAGCATTATCAAAATAAAATTTCCAATTACGAGTATTTAGGTTCCAAACATGGATTAAGATCTTCTCAAGCTACATTATTGCCAATGACAACCCTACTTACTCTCAACTCAATATGATTTAGAAACATTTCAAATTTTATGAATAAATAAGTTATTTTCATTTATACAAAAGAATAAATTTACACGTTGTAAGATGTTTATCACACATTGAATTTTCAAGGATATGAGAACTTCAATTTTGAAGTTGTCAATATTATCATTTAAGAGCTGAAATCCCTTTTTCACGCCTTTCCGACTTTTAATTTAATATAGCCGGATTTCCCTGATTTGGGAATACGGGGGATTCTGCAAAAAAGAAACAATCTCGACTACCCCATCCTAAACGGCACAAAAGTTTGGCATATTTATAAATTTGTCTATTAAATCTCGGGCTTTTCTTACGAAATCAAATGGATCCAATCAAAAAATGATCACGTGGTATCCTACAAACGCTTTTGAAGCAGACGATAAAGAACATGTGAAGTCACATTGGAAAGCTCTATGTAACGTACGATATCGTATATTCTTTAAAATATTATCTCACTCTCGATCAGGGAATCGGCGTGAATTGTTCTCTCCTCTTGATGGTTGTGCCGAGAGTTCGCCAATACTTCCTCCTCTGCTTACCGTCAATATACGAATCAGCATAACGCAGAAAATCAGGCAGAGGACGAAGATCAAAAGCACCGAAACACGGGGAGGGGGAATTATGAAGGCTGGAGAGATGAGGGAGAGCCTGTTGCATCCGAACGTTTTGCAGGGCGATAGACACTTAAAATTCCGCGCCGGTTCGCTTTGATGTCGCGTGCTAGCGTCTCCAGGAGTCGTTCAAGCTGTCTTCGGTGGCTTCGTTGATATTAGGGCAGACGATATCACGTTCCGGGAAGACGGGTGGAGTCCGGGAAGACAGGTGGTGCTTAATTAAATGAAACAAAAAATTATTTTTAAGTACGTAGTGTATGCCATCTTGAGGCATGGGCTTCATTTTTAGCAGGGAACATGGAATTCGAGCGAATAAATTTGATTCGTTTTGTAGGAGACATTGCTTGATTACCCGGGGTGGGATGGTTAACGAACTAAGGAGTAGATGGAGTCTTTCTATCTTTCCCAATACTAGAAATCCGGAGGTGACGCCTCACTCTGAACTATCACTTTGACCTCGTGGTTTTAACGAGAAAGTGTCAAAAGTCTTCTCTGAATGACTATGTTTTTTTCTTGACATTCTGCTCGTCAACTGCTAATTACTTTAGGACCACGCCTTCTTTGTTGGTGTTACAAATCCCCTTGGTGTAGGAAAGCCTTACACCAAGTCCAAAGACCCCTGGTTCATGGCGAAGGGTAGTATGCAGCTTCACTTGAGACGAGGCTCCACAAGGGCAGACGACTGACTTAACCTCAACATCCATGCCCGCAAGTAGGACTCGAACCCGCAACAGAGCGATCATTCGGAAACGCCTGCCTTGACCGCTCGACCACCGCGTCGGCACGCCTTTTCCTACGCTAATAGGATTTGAGCGTCAGCAGATCCTAAGTACCAATACTCTTAATGACTTCACGGAAGTAGGGAGTCATCCGAAAGAAACCCTTCTCAGGCAGCCTAAGAAACATTCTTGGGACGTTTCTCAAATTTGTTCTATCCATCTATGTATTATATAAGATATCTACGGGTTAAGGAACGGGGGTTCGATTCCCATCTCTACCCAAACTGTTCGCGTGGTGTACGGACACGTTAAATAAGTGGGTTTGTAAATCCTTGAGAGAGGTCGGTGATAGGAGGAGGAGGAGGGTACGGTCCCACTGGGTTCCGGTCTAAATTGGGTGGCGCTGACCAAACAGATATCTTACATTTTCGGTACGTCGGACGATCTGACAAACAAATAATTCCCCGGGATGGTCATTCACAAAATTGATGGGGTTTTTTTTCTTATCAGGCATTTCTTAATAGCAGACTTCTCTTGCTTCGCAACAGACATTTATTTCCTAATTCTCCGTCGCATGAAAAGGATGTTTCAAAAGGGTAGTTACACGGGGTTTTTTCTTTATCTGTTAAGAGATTTAAAAAATAAAGTGGAAAAATGTTCAAAAGTAGTAAAGAATCATAACAGTGCAGTTCGATTTCCATAGAAGGGAGGGGGGATCTAAAATTTTTAAGCAGTTGGAACATTTATGCAAACATTTATGCGAAAAACATTTATGCAAACTGACTCCGGCTAAAACGGGCAACGTGAAGGAGAGTTGGAGTCCTTCGGCAGGGTACCGAAACCTGAAAAAACAGTTCCTGGTCTGCAGAAACTTTGAGTAAACTTTTTTTCTTTTTACTTTCCTTATATACATAATGTATAAGGAAAGTATTGTGACGGGGTCGAAAATTCGAGTTTTCGACGGGAGAGCACGTTTCAAGCATCCCTGATCACGAATCAAACATTTTTGAAGTGATGTCTCTGTGTGTGTGTGTCAGTGGATCTGTGGAGACGATAACTGACGAACGAATGGACCGATTTGAACCAAATTTGGCACAAAAATCACAATCCGTAAACATTGGAAGCCTATTGTTTTTATACACAATCGAATGTTCAGAACCACCCTAAATTTTCGAATGAAATTTTGAAAAAATCAAAACCACTAATAAAGTTACGCAAATAGACATTTCTTATGTAAGTTTTCATTAGAAAACGATTGACATAAATTTTAGAACGCTAACACGAGCCGTTTTTGAGATATTGTACATTTTTAAAAAAAAATATCAAAAAGTCATATAAAATAAAAAAAAATTCCTATTGATAAACATGTTCACTTTTCATATGTAATACCATGCAATAAATTGGATGACATCATTCTCGTGGATCTAGCTCGTTCCATTCATGAAAAAAGATACTCTGAGTAACACTTTTGTATTTGGACGCCAATAGTCATTTATCGGCTGTAAGAATAACTTATTTCTTAGTGCATAACGCTTGGCGAGATTTTGGCGGAATGTCGGCGACTTTTTAAAATGTTGCCAAATTAACGAAAATCTGGCCAAATGGATAAAAATGACGCTAAATCAATGAAAATGACGACTAATTGTCGAAAATTCAATGTCTTGGAAAGAATATTCGTATCTACTATAAGAAAAACCTATTTTTTTACTGTAAAAGTAGTAAATCCATTACATTATATAAGGAAAGTCATGTATTGCCCACATCAGATTTTTTGTATTTTGTGGAGAGTTTGTTTTTACAGTGAAGTTGTATTTTTTTTTAGATTTAAATACGTTTTTTAAAAATATTTATCAACAAGAATACACAATGATATATATATATATTATATATAATAAAAATATAATGTGAAAATCCAATGATAGAATAGAGAAGTTTTAACTCAAAAAACCCAGCATATTTAGTAAATGGTATAGTTAAAAAGTTTGGAATGGTTGAATATACTTAAATTCTCTCCTTAGTATCTTATATTAGCCAGACATCTACTTTCTCTTGAATAAGCATTACCATGTATTTACATCCCCTTATAATTTAGCCTCTATGTTTTCTATTGTCATCTACCCCATTATTTTGTTGCTCTTACTGTTGAATATCCCCTTTTATAGCTTTTTCGCATTACTTTTTTTTATTTCTCACGTTTGGCAACAGTAGTTCTCAACTTTTTATTTTTTGCGACTGGCAACATTGATCTCTTTATTCAAAGCTCCAATGGATCTGACATATGCTTTGTTTTTTCAGGTATTCTTGTTTCCTATAGTTTTTCAATCTTTATGCATGTCGTCCAAGTTAGTAGTGTTTATAGATATAATCTATCACTGATAACAGAAACATGCATTTTGTGTTCATTTTGATAAAATACTTGGACTTGAAGAATAGTTTTATCAAAATGAACATTTCTTTTGTTTGGGCCTAGGGCTTGTCCACGTGTAAAGCTTTAATGCTTGGATTTTATTTGATTTTCTATTATCGATTCCTTTCCATTGATGTTTGTTGTTTGTCTTCAGCTTGATGACTAGAGGTTTGCATTTCATTTTCCACTTGATTGATGATTCTCTGTTTGATACTTTTTTGTTAGGCATTTTTTAATGTTGGTGTTTTTTAGTTGCAACTTCTCTCTATTCTATCATTGGATTTTCAAACCATTATTATATATACACACACATATATATATACTACAGCTTGTTTATTAAATACTTGAGATATTTATTTCTTTATCCTAAATGCTTTTACAAAATCATAGTATAGTGCTACCATCTGGTGCCCTTTCTTCAAAATTCTTATTGAGTCGAAATATTTTTTGGAAAATTTGAAGGCAATGTTTTGCTATACTGAATTTTTGCACACTGGTTTGAAATAATTTTATATAATGATTATGTTTTTATGGATAATATAAATCTTCAACAGGCCCAAGGGAATGTTTGAAGCACAGTTTTGTAATCATTTGGTTTATGATTATGAATATTTGGGAAAGTATATTTCTTCTTTTTAGCCGACTTCATGTTGTCTATTTTTTGTTATTTATATAAGCAAGACATGCTCAAGACTTTTCATACAACTATTATGTATACTTTCAATTGTTTATTTCAATGTATAACTCCTAAGCAATATTACTTAACCTTTTTACAAATATGAATATACAACATGATATTTTAGCGACTGGCAAAAAAGAAAAAAGAAATCTTGTGCCAGGTACTTGGATATGAATAGGGCATATCAAAGATCGACATCCAGTTACCCAATTCAGTGTGAAAGCAATGTGATAGCTGCAATACGCCATAGGAATTTTAGATTTCAAACCTGCAAAACAAAAACTGTAAAGCATGTCCCAATGCAGAACCAAATCACTGCGATAAGAATTCACTTACTTTCTGTAAAGTTTTTAGATGCATTTACAAGCTTCATTGTTCTGTCTGCCAAATGAACATATGTGGGACAGACTGATACACCATTACATCTTACAAGGAAGGTCTCCTGACCAACCTCCAACGATTTTAATGAAAAAATTACTGTGAATAGTATTGGTCTGTCACAACACATTGTGCAAGTACCAGCGGCCCTATAGCAATAGAAACGACACAATAAATTATTGAAAATTGGTTCTGGGTTACCAGAATCTATACGTTATCCCGATTTGGCGATTATTCATTATGATTACTGTTTTGACAATCGTGAAAGCTGAAAACCTCTGAGAGGTAATACTATAAAAATTCGGTTAATGCCGAGATCCTGGGCACACGAGCGTCGCACTTGTAAGTAAGACACCACTGGAAGATTTTGAGTTCTCGTGTTCGATTGATCAGACAGCACAGAGTTTTGAGTTGTGTTCTTCACTTATAACGTTAATGCGAAGCAAGATCTTTAGAAAGTCCCGCTTTACCTCCTCTTGGGCACTTCTCCCAGCAGGAGGAAAACCCTTGTGCAGTTTTTAACAAAATCAATCGTAATACTAAACAGTGCACACTAACAAGACAGTACGTACTAATACAACTCATCAGCTTTTGAAGTCTCACTTTTTATAAACTTGTTATAAATAAATCTGTAGGACAAATCCAATCTGGTGCCACTACGACCTAAATGAATGTAACGTTAACAAGCTTATTATTTTATGGAATAAATGTATTGCAGAGGTGAGAAATAGTAAAAAAATGTTCGAAACAGAAATATGTGCAACACCAACTACATTTTGCAAACCTTTGGAAAGAACTATTGGTCAAAGAGCAATGAAAAGAATCTGATGTATGAAAAACAAAATCAACCGGATTTTGAAAATCTCCTGGGTGTAAATCTGTGTATTCACAGGAATACCAAGAATATTTCCACATATCAATGAAACGTGGAGAAGAAAACTGATTGTGTGTAATCGCTTGCAATTTAAAAATATTGTCTCTTTTGTATAAATGAATGTTAATTTGCTTAATCATAACCACATCTGAAAATTTTCTCACGAGGTTCTTCCATAATCGAAATCCGTACTTATCTATAGGGGTTGAATGAGAACTGTAATTTTAGGAGGAATGTTAAGTAAATGCATATCTTTATCAGATGGAATACAATTATTAATTAAATCTTGGTTTCTAAATGCAGACCAAGAATCTACCAAAAGTACTGTTTCCTGTGGAGTGATTTTGAAAAAAGATTCCGTCAACCACGTACGCAACTCTTGCGATCCCATTTTACCTGATTTGGTTGCAATTGTATAAATATTGCTTGCTTGAAACATGTTCCTTTCCACATTGATTCCAAACTTTCCCGTTGGTTCAGGGTATACAATGAGTAGTGGAGATAACAGATTGCCACTTTTACTAATTATTGGCATTATTGTGTAGGAATGGGTTGTGGAATGCATAGATTGGACAACATTTTTAATTTAATTTTCTCCTGAAAACGCGAGTGTTCGCCAGAATATATTTCCTTATTGAAGCCCTATTGATCGGCGTTGGAAACCTGATCATCGCTAAAATGTGAATGTTTGACAAAAGTAGTAACATCGTTTACGAAAGCTTGTGCAGAGTCTTTTATATCCATCTGTTCGACTGTTTCCCGAGACGACATGATTTTTGTTATTTTCCTGCTGATAATACGGTACTTTTTCTTAAATGTGGTTAGCCATTTTCGCGATGCCGAGAATTTTATTCCTAAATCAATGGCTTTAGAACAGGCCCAATGCTGTAAATTAACAATCATGTACAACGATGCATTTTTGTCTTGTTTCCTGGAATTGTTCGTATGCAAAATCTTGAATGGCTTTTAATTTGTGTCCGCGATCACCCAAATTTCCAATTCGTTTTTCCCAATTTTTTAACTGGCGCAGGTTTTTTACTAATTAAAAGCGATGTTGTACAGATAGTAGAGGGCGACATGATCGTTTACTTGTATTTCTCCAATATTTCACTGCAGCTTCCTTATATTCAAAACTTATCTTCGGTATCTGTAAGTCACCTTCATCAGAACCCAAATTAGCATCAGCACTCATATATTCAGGATCGCTTTCGTCGCCAAGCTCGTAATCAGAGGATTCTTCCTCAATCCCAGCACTTTGCATCGAAGTTACATATTCATGTGTGACTTCATTGATTCTGTTTTTCAGATCTCTTTCTTGGATGAAAGGAGTTATTTGAAAATCCTTTTGAGTATATTCCAGACGAAGCATCCATATTACGTTACATACGTTGACGCTAGTCATTTCGAATTAACGGAGTTCAAAATTACGAAAAAAAATAAAATAAACAACAATGCGAAATTGCAAATGTAAAAAATATTCAAATAGTTTAAACACACTGTTCTATCAGTCTTTGATAGTGTAAAAAAAATCATGCAACAAGCTTGCATTCAAACAAACAGTAAAGAGAAATAAACTATTAAAAATGTCGCTGGAAATACGAAATGTGTAGTATACTACCGAACAGTAAGCGAATTGAAGAGCAAAGCAAACGAGCCGATGCACTGGTTCCGTACTTTATTCGGGGGATTTGACGTATACTGTACGCCAACGTTGGCGCCGACTTCTAGAGTAGGGTTACATTTGGCGATGAAAACTATTTTTTTTTAATATTTTATTGTGTCGTTTCTTATGCTATAGGGCCGCTAGTACTTATACAATGTGTTGTAACAGACCAATACTATTCACAGTAATTTTTTCATTAAAATCGGTGGAGGTCGGTCAGGAGACCTTCCTTGTTAGTCAGTATCATGTAATCTACACAGCTAAGCAGCGCAAGGGGTAAATACATTTATATTATTATATTCTTATACCTTTTCATTACATTATATTCTCCAATAAATAGTTAGCCACACGCTGGTATATTTGATTATTATATTTGATTTCTTATATATATATGATCCAATTTGTATTTTCTTCTACGTCGGACCATGTGAATTATTTCTGTAATACAATTTACAGTAATGCACACAGAAACGTAGAATCCGCATTAACGAAGCATGTATGGCCCTTGACAACGTACATGATTTCGGAAATACTTTTCACTTTATTTAGTTCATTTATTACTTTCCCTGCAATACATGGTAATGTATAGGGAAAGTATTGGAATCATGCCGAAAATCACAACTCGAGTTTTCGACGGATCTACACGTTTCGAGACCTCTAGAATACGAAAAAACCATTTTTAGCGTGACGTCTGTGTGTGTGTCTGTCTGTCTGTGCAGATTTTGTATCCACTCTAACTAAAAAACTAATGCACCGAATTTTACAAAATTTTGTAGGTAAGTCACTTGTGGGCGGGGCTGGTGCTGATTAGTTTTGGGTACGATTCGGAATAAAAGAATCCGCCTTTTTTTGCGAAATGGCCCGCAAAAGCTTGTATCCACTCTAGCTGAAAAACTAATGGACCGAATTTCACAAAATTCGGTAGATGAGTCACGTATAGGTCACCCTGGTGCTGATTAGATTTTGGTACGATTCAGAAAAAAATAACCTGCCTTTTTTTGTAGAATGCAAAAATTGCCAAAATCTAAACTAAAAAGCTACGTATGCTCAAATATATCCATTAAATGCTTGTTTAATGCGTAATTTTTAACGAAGAAAAGAATAAGACCAACCCCATTACACTAGGACTAGCCGTTCTCGAGATATATTAGTTTTTTTCGTATTTTTCCACCCCACCTTTGAAAATAATTCCAGTTATCAAATGAGAACGAAAATTGAATTAAAAGTGAATTACATTTAATTGAAATAAATAGAACGTGGATATAAGTTTGCAGGGAAAGCCATGTGCTGCCCACATCAGATTTTTTTATTCAATTTCAAAAAAAAAATTTGGGAGCTAGAAAAGGCCTAGCTCATCGTACAAAATAATGTTTCTGTTTTGCAACTTTTCATCTTTAAACACATTTCTTGCATTTACACCATGTATGTTTATGCAGGGAACAAAGGGATTAGTACCTTAAGTACCTGCATTACATATATGATTTACATCAATACTTTCATCTTAATGTGTTGCAAAAAATTTATTCACCCCTCTTTACCACATGAAATTCTTATTCCATTCCTTAACTTTTATATGGAACAGGGAAAAGGGGATATTTTATACCAATTTAGTACCTGTTTTATTACTTTCCCTGCAATACATGGTAATGCATAGGGAAAGTATTGGAATCATGCCGAAAATCACAACTCGAGTTTTCGACAGATCTACACGTTTCGAGACCTCTAGAATACGAAAAAACCATTTTTAACGTGACGTCTGTGTGTGTGTCTGTTTGTGTGTCTGTCTGTGCAGATTTTGTATCCACTCTAACTAAAAAACTAATGGACCGAATTTCACAAAATTTGGTAGGTAAGTCACTTGTGGGCGGGGCTGGTGCTGATTAGTTTTGGGTGCAATTCGGGATAAAAGAACCCGCCTTTTTGTGCGAAATGGCCCGCAAAAGCTTGTATCCACTCTAGCTAAAAAACTACTGGACCGAATTTCACAAAATTCGGTAGATGAGTCACTTGTAAGTCATCCTGGTGCTGATTAGATTTTGGTACGATTCGGAAAAAAATAACCTGCCTTTTCTTGCAAAAATCATCAAAATCTAAACTAAAGAACTACGCATGCTCAAATATATCCATTAAATGCTTGTTTAATACGTAATTTTTAACGAAGAAAAGAATAAGACCAATCCCTCTACACTAGGACTAGCCGTTCTCGAGATATTTTAGTTTTTCGTATTTTCTCTACGCCACCTATGAAATTAAGTCCGGTTACCGAATGAGAAAGAAAATTGAATTAAAGGTGAAATAAATTTAATTAAAATAAAGAGAACGTGGATATAAAGTCTGCAGGGAAAGTCATGTGCTGCCCACATCAGATTTTTTATAATGTTTTCTTATCATGTTTTCTTTTTAAATATTCAACGGCTTCTCGTATAGTATTTTTGATGTCACATATACATTTCAGTCCATCTTCCTTTCACTTATGCTATACAGTCATGCATTCACTTATATTTAAACCCATTAATAATCAGTCTATCAAAATCAAAACTAAAATGCTAAAATTATATACACAATTAAATATTAATTATAAGTTTTATGAATTTCCATATGTTACTTTGGTTCCTAAATTCCACAAATCACCTCTCAGTTTTTGAACGGTCACTTGTGGACACAATACCTTTACCACTACAGCTAGTAAGTTTTTGCTTAACTGTTTAAATAGAATTAATGAATCTCTTAAATTTAAGAATTCAGGCTATTTCATATTGAACAATAGTTTTGATTTAGTTAATCACCTTAGCAAGCTTCCACATATTCTTGGTTTCTATATTGATTTTTTTTTTATTGTAAAGACCTATTATATTTCGTTCAAGTGTATTCATTCCGGTGTCCACTCGCTTTGACGAAGAGATGTAAAATGCTCTGTCGAATGTTCATCTGCGAACACGTGGTCTCCCACGTGGTGACTGTGCCTGTGAGTTACTATTTCTGTTTTTTATATTTCTGGTTTATAATTCACTTGATTTTTATTATTTGTCCTTCCACTAGCCAGTAGACAGTTCCAATGGTATCTATAGGTAAATACTATCGCCATAGTCAGAAACTTGCTATTCTATCGGTTTTAATTCGAATTGTATGGCTGTCCTGATGAGAATGCAATTTCGAACTAACCGCCATTTTTTGTGTAGTTTCAATTGATTGTTCTCTATGTCTTAATCTTTTATCTTGAGCTAATTATTATTGCCTTTTCTCATTTTTGCCGTGTTTTCTTTTTAATATATTTATATACTTTTACTTGTGAATTTTGTATCCTAATATTCTTCTCATCCCCCTTTCCATTGTAGTGATATGTTACCTTCTATCTTTATCCTTAGTCTTGGTCTATAGTTACTCATTTGTAACAGATATGCTCAAGATGGGTTTTTTTGTACATACAGTAGTTTATGCATAATTTTCGATTAAAATCTTTCAATTTTTATAAAATTTTTATCAAAGTGATAAATCCCTACGTGCATTTAGATTATTAATGCAGAAGAAGTAAACACTTGCAGAAGAAGTAACACTGTAGTAGAGCTATCATAAACATAATAGCGATTAATAAAAAAAAAGACAAATGTCCTAAAAATGTAGATTTAAAACATTTAATGATCCTATTGTGAACAATATACTCTGGGTCCCAAATAACTAAATTATTTATCTAATTTTTCATTGGAAAACGAATGATACAAACTTTAGAACGCCAACCCTCACTTTTTCTCGAGATATTATATCGTGTATGAGTTTTTGAAAACATCAAATCTTTTAATCCTGTTAAGTAAATAATCACGACATACGTCAATTTTTAATTGGGAAACGAATGGTATAAACTTTAAAACACTGGCATCACCCGTTCTCGAGATACTGTACATTTTTCGAGTACATTTATTAAAAAAAGAAGTAGTGAGTATCAGCTAATAGAGATCAACTTCATATGTGTTAATTTTATGACAACAAAAAGTATATTTATTTTCAGGGAAGTTAATATCTTTAATCGGAAATTTTTAATGTGTGTTACCGTCTCTACAATATGGATTCGTAATCTATAGGGCATGTCACGTGTTGCACACGCCTTTTTTTCTGCATACTTCGGTGATTCACCCCTAGGAACGCGAGAGCTCGCAAGCGCCCTCGGTCGTTACCTGGACTTCGAGTACGAGATATCTCGTCCAGCATAGTTTTATGTCTGCTCTCATTTTTTAGTTGTGACGTCTAACCAGTAGCGTCTCGTTATGTGACAGTGCTGCAAATTGTGTCTGAAATTAAACTAGATATGTGACACAGCAATAGAAAAAATTAACTTAACAGCATAGCGATAAATGTTCTATTTATTTGTATACAAAGGATATTGTTTAATTCTTTACATAATAGACAGACAGTTACCTTACACCTTTCTGGTAGGTCGGACGGTCTGGGTCTCAACAACAACAACATAATAGGCAGACAAACATATAATATAAATGGACAATTTTTGAATCGAAAATTAAAGGAAGCAAATTAGCACATGATACCAATAAAGCGTTGGGACTGCATTCTCTGCAGCTCATCTCGCTCCCGACACATCACTCTGAACATGCGTACTGGGCCTTTTAGCGGAGAAAAGAAGCTGAGAGTTCTGCAGCTGGATTGCGCTTTTCGGCATATTTTGAGGATACTTCATAAGAAAATCCACCTTCCCACTTGCTTTGAGAGCGCAAGAAATTATTTACGAACATTCCACTTGTATTCAGCGGCAATTCTATGCTATAAAATTGTTTAAATGCGACGAATAAATGAAAATATGTTTTTTAAATAAATTGCAGGGGGCGCTACAGCTCAACAGCACTTATAGACGAGCTGCTATTGCTTCTAACCCTTCTGTTCCCTTCCCATGCTTTTGGGAAACCACGATTCGTTGGTTAGCCTTTCCTCCTTGTCTGCTAGTGTTGCTCAAGTCAAGACCCTGCGCTTCTCTTCCGTCTTATCTTTCTTTACCTCTACTGGACGCCTGCTTGGGCGCCCGTTTATTCCTTTCTGAAGCCTTGGGGACGGGCTCGACTTCGGTCGTCGCCCCCCACCCCCAAGTACAACTTAGATTTAAGTTCTATCCATTTTATGAAATACCTTTTTCTTTTGTATCTTTTTCTCTTCGCTAGAAATTTAAAGGGAGGATCCTCTCCTAGGCACTTCTGTAACTTCGTCCTTGAGATTTTGAGATACTTCGCTGATTCTGGAACTTCATGCCGCTTGCCGAAGAATCTCCTTTTTTTTTTCTGCTTACAATTCTTCTTATTCAAAGGGAAAAAAATTCCAATAATGATCTTACCTCCCTTTTCTTCTTAGAATCTCCAAAGCCTCCCCTAATGTTTTTCCGAATTCCGAGAGGGGGTGGAATAAATTCGGAAAATATTCTGCATCCAGAAATGCGGCTCGTCATCCCCCCCCCCCCCCCCTCTCTGCACCTTTCCTGGAAGATTGTAACGAGCGTTTGCTGGGTCATTTTACGCTCAATTGCTACTTTCTCAAAGCTGGTCAAAACGGTTTTTGCAATGTCTAGCGATTTTATCTCATTTTGTAAGATGAACTCGTTCTGCAGAGAGTAGCTGACTTGCAAAAAGGACAGTAAAATAGCTGGAGTACGGGAGGGGCCAGAGAGGGCTAAGACCCCCCGAAGAGGTATACTCAGTCCCCCCCCCCCCCTGATAAAAAGAATTAAAGTTTTAGTAGTGATATGAAATTTCATAAATGTCATTTAAATTTTGCATAAACAATTTCTTTGAGATTTTTACTTTCCTTATATACATAATATAAGGAAAGTATTGTGACGGGGTCGAAAATTCGAATTCAAGTTTTCGACGAGAGAGCACGTTTCAAGCATTCCTGATCACGAATCAAACATTTTTGAAGTTATGTCTGTGTGTGTGAAAAAGTATGTGTGTGTGTGTGTGTGTGTCAGTGAGTCTGTGGAGACTATAACTGACGAACGAATGGACCGATTCGAACGAAATTTGGTACAAAAATCACAATCCGTAAACATTGGAAGTCTATTGCTTTTGTACGCAATCGAATGTTCAGAACCCTCCTAAATTTTCGAGTGAAATTTTGAAAAAATCGTCAAAAAATCAAGACCGCCAATAAAGTTACGCAAATAGACATTTCTTATGTAATTTTTTATTAGAAAACGATTGCCATAAATTTTTGAACGCTAACATGAACCGTTCTTGAGATATTGCACATTTTTCAAAAACATTATCAAAAAGTTATATAAAATAAAAAAAAAATATTTCCTGTTGAGAAACATGTTCACTTTTCATATGTATTACCATGCGATACATTGGGTGACACCATTCTCGTGCATCTAGCTCGTTCCATTCATGAAAAAAGATACTTTGAGTAATACTTTTGTATTTGAACAATAATAGTCATTTATCTGCTGTAAGAATAACTTATTTCTCCGTCCATAACGCTTGGCGATATTTTGGCAACGTGTTTGGCGGAATGTCGCCAACTTGGCGACATTTTTAATTGTTGCCAAATTAACAAAGATCTCTCCAAATTGATAAAAATGACGCTAAATCAATGAAAATGACGACTTATTGAAGAAAATTCAATATTTTGGAAAGAATATAAGTATCTACTATAAGAATAACATTTTTTTAAACTGTAAAAGTAGTAAATTCATTGCATTATATAAGGAAAGTCATGTGTTGCCCACATCAGATTTTTTTTATAAATTAATATAATAATATTATAATAAATGACTTTAAAAATTACTATAATTATTTTAAAGATTTTTTTTTAATTTAGCTTAAGTGTGATTATACTAATGATCCATGTATTTACATATTTATATTTAAAAATGATGTCAATAGTATTTAGGATACTTATGTATTATTGCGGGGTTCACTGTTATACATTATAGAGACAAAATCAACTGATAAGTAGTTAAGAGTTAATTATAAGAGTCAAGCATTGACTTGTATTAACGTTGAGAATGCTTCTACAAATTATTAACAGCTTACTACTTCAAATTACTAGTTAATGCTTACTTATTCAAATTACTAGTAAATGCTTACATTAAAATCGATTGTAATTATTATATATTAAAATTAATGTATATTAGCTATGTGAATATCAATAATCAGCTTTTAGCTTGCAACTATAAATATGCAATTATTTGTTAATAATTTATATGAATTGAAATATATAAAAATCTGATGTGGGCAACACATGACTTTCCTTATATAATGTAATGAATTTACTACTTTAACTGTAAAAAAAATAGGTTTTTCTTAAAGTAGATACTAATATTCTTTCCAAGATATTGAATTTTCGACAATGAGTCGTCATTTTCATTGATTTAGCGTCATTTTTATCCATTTGGCGAGATTTTCGTTAATTTGGCAACATTTCAAAAAGTCGCCAAGTTGGCGACATTCCACCAAAATCGTCGCTAAAATCTCGCCAAGCGTTATGGACGAAGAAATAAGTTATTCTTACAGCAGATAAATGACTATTGGCGATCAAATACAAAAGTATTACTCAAAGTATCTTTTTTCATGAATGGAACGAGCTAGATCCACGAGAATGATGTCACCCAATTTATCGCATGGTATTAACATATGAAAAATGAACATGTTTCTCAATAGGAAATATTTTTTTTTTATTTTATATGACTTTTTGATAATTTTTTTGAAAAATGTACAATATCTCGAGAACGGTTCATGTTAGCGTTCTAAAATCTATGTCAATCGTTTTCTAATGAAAAATTACATAAGAAATGTCATTTGCGTAACTTTATTAGTGGTTTCCATTTTTTGACGATTTTTTCAAAATTTTATTCGAAAATTTAGGGGGGTTCTGAACATTCGATTGCGTATAAAAACAATAGACTTCCAGTGTTTACGGATTGTGATTTTTGTACCAAATTTGGTTCAAATCCGTCCATTTGTTCGTCAGTTATCGTCTCCACAGACTCACGCACACACACACGCACACACACACGCACACACACACACAGCCATCACTTCAAAAATGTTTGATTCGTGATCAGGAATGTTTGAAACGTGCTCTCCCGTCAAAAGCTCGAATTCGAATTTTCGACCCCGTCACAATACTTTCCTTATACATTATGTATATAAGGAAAGTAATAGTAACTAATAGGGTTTATAAATGCTAATGATTGATTGTGTTTTAGGTGAGCCCCTCCTTTAAGACTTTTGAGCCCCCCCCCCCCCCTTCGAATTTTTCTCCAGTTTCGTCTCTGGCTACGGCCTTCCTCCTATGTATATTTAAGAGCCTTACTTTTGGAGAATCTTCTCAGAATTCTCCGTTTCGAACCTGCCCCTCCAGATAAAGATCCATGTCAATACCTGGATGAAGTTCCGCCCTCCACTTGACTCTTTCTTAGTACTGCTTTACGATACTTAGTACTTCTTTGATTTTATGTGACATTTTGATAAATTTATTTGAGAAACGTGTGATGTTTCCATGGTCGCTTTAATCCTTGGCAAAATTAAAGGGTATTAATTAAAGTGGAAATTTCTAGGCAAAATTAAATCCTAGGTCTTTCCATTGAGATTTTAGGGTGCAAAATTATACATTGAGCAAGGAAGATAGACCCCAGAGCTTTGCAGGTCCTTACCATTAGGCTGCATTGCGTAAGAGGGTCAAAAACCGCCCCGAATCGAATACATCGGAAACGGTTTCGTGTCAACTTTCCGAAATGTGTGCCCCTTTGTATGATAAAGTAATTTTAAAAAATACCTTTGTATGGTAAAGACATCTGTAACCTGATACAAAAGTAATCCATAATGAAATGCAGAATATAAAACACAAGAAAAATTGTCTGCAGTAGGTGCAATGTTTCTGTCGGCCATTTCCCCAAACGCTGGCAGAATTTAATATTCGCACGTTGTTCTTCAAACGCCTTTTCCGTTTTCGACGAACGCGAACGACTCCAGTTCACTGATACGCATTGTCTGGAAAAACACCTGCATCTTCCTTTTCACATCTCGCGTCCCATGTGCCTCTACGCCACGGTAAAATAATTCCCCTCTCCTCCAATCAGGGTTGGAGATATCAACACAGTGTCCGAACTTTTTGATCCTACCTTGTATATTTCAATTCCCATAAATTATTAACAAACAATTGCATATTTAGAATTGCAAGCTAAGAACTGATTATTAATATCCATATAGCTACTACACATCAACATTAATATATTATAATTACAATTGATTTTTATATAAACATTAATTAGCAGTAAAGCTGTTAATAATTTGGAGAAACCTTTTAAAAGTGAATGCAAGTTAATGCTTGATATTAACTCTTACCTACTGATTCGTTGATTTTGATTCTATAATGTATAACAGTGAACCCCACAATAATATAAAAGTATCCTAAATACTCTTGTCATCATTTTTAAATTCAATATGTAAATTAATGGATCATTAGTTTTTAAGCTCAATTAAAAAATATTTTAAGCGAAGCAATGTATAAAAAAAAATCTCAAAGAAATTTTTTTTTTTGTAACATTTGAATGACATTTTATATGACATTTTATATCACGACTAAAAATTTAAAATTTCATGAGAGGAGAGAATGGGGGCGGGGGACTGAGTATACCTCTTGGGAGGTGGGCTTAGCCTCCTCTGGTCTCTGGCTACGGCCCCGTGTCATGGTCATGGGTTGCGTGAATTGTGAATAGTCGTTGCAACGACGCTGACGTTAGCGTAAAGTGTTGAGTGTTTGAAAAAATAAAAAGACTGTTCCGCCCGGAAGCTTTGACCGTCCACTTTTAAGTTCTCCTCCGCCCGCTTCAAAGAGATCCGAGATTTTGCTATCACAAGTCATGACTGTTCCCTCTCTCAGTCTATGCAGCGTTCGTTTCGAGGGAGGTTTTTTTTTTCTTTTATGGATCGACTTCATTCTATTTTCATTCACTCAACCACACCGAGAAGAAGAGTCCCTTCAAAGTAATTGAGACCGCTGCTGCACTTGATGCCTCTTGGTGCCGTGGAGAACTTTTCGACCATTCTGATTCCGAAACGTCGACGAAAGCGGTCGCTTTCTTTCCGCTTCCTTTTGCTAATCTCTTTGAAATGAGAGATTATGGGAATCCACTTGCAGATCCACTTTGACGATAAGAGCTTACAATTCCACCCCAGTGGCTCAACGGTAGAACATCAGCTGGTCTGTTCGGAGATCCAGGGTTCGATTCCCGGTTGGGGCAGCAGGGCTCTTTACTATGGCGCCCGAACCTATCAACCCTATAGGTGAATGTAAAGAGGTCGGAGGCCTGAAAGTGACCCAGTACGATTGGATTTAATGGACTCTGGAAGATGGAACGCCGATTTTAATTGAGAAGGCGACCACGCAGGATATTTACCTGGGTAAAAATAGTAGTAGCAGGAGGCTAACCTGAGGTAAAAATAGCAGGAGGTGGTTCGTCATAAAGTCCTTTGCCAGCCTGTCTGGCATTAGAGAGTGGAGAATTCAGAGTCCACTTTGACGATAAGAGCTTGCCATTTCGTCCCAGTAACTCAACGGTAGAGCGTTGTCTGACCAGTTAGGAAATCCAGGGTTCGATTCCCGGTTGGGGCAGCAAGGTTCTTTACACACTTCAAACATCGGCCACACAGAAAGCTACCATTAGCCTATGGGTTGGTCGTGTGGTCTGGGTTTTCTACACACTTCAAACATGGAAAGATGGCGTTCCAGTAGTTCAATGGATTGAATAGCCAGAGCAGGGCCGTAATGAAGAGGGGTTGAAGTGAAATTCAAGGGTGTGTGTGTGTGTCTCAACAGCTTTGAAGGAAGGATTCCCTCGAAAAAACATTTGGGGGGGGGGGGGAGAAATGCACTAAAATGTTAAATTTTAGTTTTTAATAAATTTTCTGCATTAAAAATATTTTAATTATGATTAAATATATTATATCACATAATATTAAATTGACTGCAATGACTTATCAATTGATAACGTAGTACTCTATATAACTCATGACTCATCTGTATAGCGGCTCATCCGTTGGCCATGTATAACGGCGAAACTCGCCATAATACAAAGGTACCCTAAATACTATATTCTTAATTTAGTTTCTAAAACTTTATTGAATATTTTTAAATTAAATATGTAAATATATGGACGATCATCCATATAATCAATCGCACATTCAGCAACGAAAAAAATCAATTCTGTGCTATACAAGATGAAATTCACAAAATATTCTGAAAAAGCAGTTTTTTTTGCAAAATTTGGATGACATGTATGAAATGTCATACCAATACAAAAGATTAAATGTTTCCATCAGAGGGGGCTGAGTATACCTCTTGGGTGGGGGCTCAATCCCTTCTGGACCCTGCCTGGCCCTGAGCCAGATACCCCGCTCGGGCAAGCGTTCTTTATCAGGGCGCTGTAGCCCACTGGTTAGCGCGCGGGAATTGCACTCGGTAGACCCGGGTTCGATTCCCCTCGCTGCCAAAAAAAAAAAAAAAAAAAAAAAACTGCCGCCGTGTTCACGCTGAGTACGATCACGTTAAACACGTGGATCCGTAAGTCCTCAGGGGTGCGGAACTAAACCTGTAAACCGAGAGGTAGGCCAGGTCCGCACTGCTGTCTCCAAGCGTTCTTTATCAGAATACCACTAGTCATGTAATTTCGCATGTTAGATGCAATGAAGTCTGGATTGACGCTGGGGCCCTACGATTTGTAGTAGTGTGACACCAGCTGACTCTGCTCCTGCCATCGATCGAAGATGCTAGGAATCAGTAACCGAATTATAAGTTCGAATCCGAAGCTAGCTTTTGATCTAATCTTATAACGTCGGTCTTGTAAACTCTAGGTCCCGAGTTCGAGCCTTGCGCGGGTCCATCAACATCAATTCCTATAATCCTTCAGTAGTATTTTCGATTCGTCTAGCATTCAATCGGCGAGAATGCCTTATAATTGTAGTTAAAATCTTATATGCCCCATGCATGCATTTTCCTGCAGATGAATAAGTATCAACAACAAAGAGAGCAATGTAAGTGAACTAAAACCCGGCGTTCTAAATCGAGTGTCCACTACGTATAAATAATTAAATAAGTATTCGCTGCTTAATTTGGAACACAATTTAAGATGGTTTCGTTCTGAAAATGGCGGGAATCCAATCTCAGCAAAAACAAGAAATAGTCAATGGTCCGTATTGTTACGAGCTAGAATCGTGGGGTGTACACGCAGGATACAAGAACGAGTCCAAGTTTCTGGATTCTGGATAACTTAAATTTATTCACAAGTACAAAATAAACGGGAATAGTATACAATCAACCAGCACTTAAATGCTTCACTCATTTCACAGAATAAGCGATATTATTCACTGAAAGTCATTTCACAAAACAGCAGCTGTTATTCTCAAAACATTGACACAAGTCACAGTTCACTGTCAACTCCCCTGCAACGGAGGGTCCTTTTTAGAGTCTCTCCATAGAAACTTCTGGAAATCTCTATATCTCAAAGAATAAGCGCTCTATCGAGAAGTTTCTGGAATATTCCGAAAGTCGACAAATGGGAGATAAATCGCCCAATCTGGAAACCCTTCTTCTAACTGGAAGATCCTGGAAACCCTGGGATCACGTTATCCTCACGTCATGCTGGCGTCATGCACTGTATTTTCTTCGCCTGGCCTTCGTGGCAGATGAAAGAGGAGGCGCCAAACGGAACATTGCGCGTTCGCAACAGTATATTGAACTGCTCATGATATAGGTGATTTCCCGGAAATCCACATGCACCTTAATAAATAGAAAGCGCCGTTCGTTTGGAATTCCCGGTTTCGCGACATAAACGCTTGTCTAAGATCTTGCCACAGTGCCTCGAATGAAATTCGAGACTTATATTTCTCTCCACGTGTTTTATTCAGATTTTAGCGGTTTGAAAGGAAATTCGAACCTATAAAATAAATAAAAAACTAATTCGAAATTTAAAATATTAATAATAAATAAATAAATAATGCTGAGGTGCACCTATTTATGTCCTAAACTATCTGTGTACCCAATTTCATGGCTGTACGACGTTTAGATTTCCCGCTACAGACGTATGTGTGTGTGTGTCTGTGCAATGTATCCACTCTAACTCAAAAACAAATGACCCAATTTCAAAAAAATTTTAGTTAAGTCACTTGTGGGTGATCCTGGTGCTGATTCGATTTTGGTACAATTTGAAATAAAAGAACCTGCCTTTCAATGCGAAATGTCTCGCAAAAATCGTTCCAAATCTAAAATTAAAGACTATTTTTGCTCAAATGTACTCATTAAATGTTTGTTTTGTGCGTTATTTTTGACTATATATATCAAAAGAATAAGATCCGCCCCATTGCAATAGGGCTAGCCGTTCGAGATATTTTAGTATTTTGCATTTTTTGCTACTCCGCCTTTGAAAATACGCCCCGTTATCTAATGAAAACGAAATTTGAATTGAAAGTGCCAATGCAGTGTCATTTCAAGTAATGATGCGTGTTACTTTGTGCGATTCAACTCAATTGAATGAATTATTAAAGATATAAAGAGAAAATGAGTTTGTAGGGAAAGTCATATTCTGTCCACATCAGATCCCCCTCTTCACTCTTTGATAAAGAGTATAGACGATCGTAAAAATGATCAGAGTACTATATACATCTTTAAAGCAAAGATTCTAGAAATTTTCTGGTAGATATTTTGAAGTATTTACCATCAGCCAGTGGTACATATACACTATAAAGTTTAAAAGAATGTTATTGATTGCCCCCTTTTGCCTTGAATTCCATATACTATTCCATATACTTGTTAATAATACTGCAAATAATAATAAAAAAACCCCATTATTTCACAATACTACCGTTAAACACAATTACATTAAGGGCCATTCAATCTATAAATTTGTGGATCTCCATTGTACTGAAATTGATATTACTTTCCTTATATACATAATGTATAAGGAAAGTATTGTGACGGGGTCGAAAATTCGAATTCGAGTTTTCGACGGGAGAACACGTTTCAAGCATCCCTGATCACAAATCAAATATTTTTTAGGTGATGTCTGTGTGTGTGTGTGTGTCAGTGAGTCTGTGGAGACGATAACTGACGAACGAATGGACCGATTCGAACCAAATTTGGTACAAAAATCACATTCCATAAACACTGGAAGCTTATTGTTTTTATGCGCAATCGAATGTTTAGAATCCCCTAAATTTTCGAATGAAAATTTGAAAAAATCGTCAAAAGATCAAAACCACTAATAAAGTTACGGAAATAGACATTTCTTAGGTAATTTTTCATTAAAAAACGATTGACATAAATTTTAGAACGCTAACATGAACCGTTCTCGAGATATTGTACATTTTTTAAAAAAATTATCAAAAAGTCATATAAAATAAAAAACAAATATTTCCTATTGAGATGAGAAACCTGTTCACTTTTCATATGTAATACGATGCGATAAATTGGGTGACATCCTTCTCGTGGATCTAGCTCGTTCCATTCATGAAAAAAGATACTTTAAGTAATACTTTTGTATTTGAACGCCAATAGTCATTTATCTGCTGTAAGAATAACTTATTTCTTCGTCCATAACGCTTGGCGAGTTTTTGGCGACGAATTTGGCGGAATGTCGCCAACTTAGCGACTTTTTGAAATGTTGCCAAATTAACGAAAATCTCGCCAAATGGATAAAAATGACGCTAAATCAATGAAAATGATGACTAATTATCGAAAATTCAATATCATGGAAAGAATATTAGTATCTACTATAAGAAAAACCTATTTTTTTACTGTAAAAGTAGTAAGTTCATTACATTATATAAGGAAAGTCATGTGTTGCCCACATCAGATTTTTTTTAATTGGACTCCTGCCCATTTTAAAAGAAGCCAGTTTTAATGCGCTTGACATGTATACTACTTTAGTATTCTTGAATCTTATGCTCTGTTCCTTTTGTGTTTGTGTGATTACTGTAACTGGATTTCATCTGTAGTAGCCATGTAAATTGATTAAATAAATAAATGAATAATTCTGCTTGGACTGCCAAAAATGGTCCATTTCAATTTAAATAAATAAATAAATAATTATCGGCCCACCCCCTTTCTGCAATACTATTCAGCTAGCCCATGAGGTTCTAGTAGGCTTCGGCTAGGCACCTTTGCTGAAAACGGAACGATAAAAGTAACCCAGAAAGTTCTCATTGGGTCATCTCTTCAACAGCTTGGGACCGGTTTCGCGATGGTGCTCCTCTTCAGCAAGGGCCTGTAAAAAAATTCTTTGCAAATAGTGTCCTCAGCCTAGTTCGGAATCCTCGAATCCCAGACAGGTGTAACAACACATCGTAACGGGAATAGTTCGGCGAAGATCAGAGGCACCTCCTTGTTGATGCGTAGGGGGCGACGAGGGGCTACGGGTGCACGTTCGCCATCCATCATGTCGACACACTCCACCTCGTTTGCCATCCGACACCTCTCATCTCCCCCTCACTCTCCTCTCGGATCTCCTCTCTCTCTCTTTTCTTTTTATTTATCTCTCTAAGTGTTTCAAAAAGCATTGTCGTGAACAATATGCGTCACTCAAACGCGCCGCCATTTTGTTTTTGGCGACTTTTTTTTTTCTGAAGTGATGCCACCAGGTGAAATGTGATTTCGTTTTTTTCTCTCTCACGAATATTTTTTTCAGCAGAGTTTGTGTGTGTGTGTTTTTTCCTGCGTTCGCAAGGTAGGAATTCAAGATAGGCACCGGGTTGCGCGCAGAGAAATTGCGGTGCGTGTCCTAAGCCACGTTTCCGGAAAAATAGCCTGATTGGAGGGGTAAAAAAAGTGGGTAAATAAATTGTTCTTTCAGCGAGAAAGAATGCGGTTACAGATAGATGGAATTCTTTACGACATTTTTGGATATAAAAAAATTCTGGTGTGTCCAGTCCGTGACTTTTCCTACGAACCAGAGCCGTAGCTAGAGACGAACTTGAAGAGGAACTGGAAGGAAATTCGAGGGGGGGGGGGGGGTGTAATAATATTAACTCTTACCTACTTATCCGTTGATTTGGATTCTGTAATGTATAACAGTGAACCCCACAATAATACAAAAGTATCCTAAATACTATTGTAATAATGTTTAAATATTTTTAAATTCAATATGTAAATAAATGAATCATGAGTATAACCACACATTCATCTAAATTAAAAAATATTTAAAACGAAGTCATTTATAAAAAAAATCTCAAAGAAATTTTTATGCAACATTTGTATGACATTTTATATGAAATTTCCTATCACTACTAAAAATGTAATATTTTTATCAGGGGGGAAGTATACCTCTTTTGGGGGCTTAGCCCCCTGGCGCCCACCTAGTTACGGCCGTGCTACAAACTGATGTCAATTTCACGCCCCCCCCCCCCCCCCCCAACGCATCGTAATGAGTGTAGGAAAAGTACTGGTGAATGTATGTATTCACTTTAGCTCCAAAACGATTTTCATGAAATTTTTTGGTGAAAATATGGTAATCAGTTAATGTGCTTTACCATGTACTGATTAGATTTATATACAACAGGTAAAAAGAAATTAACATTTACAATAATTTTTACAAATAGAGTTCTCTAATATTCCACTATACATATTTGAAAATCATGAAAGCAAAACTTTATTTCATACAAGGGATTTTTTATTATATACTTCGAAAAATTCAATATTGTTACGACGTATGCTCTGGAATCGTGGGTGTACGCTCAGGATACAAGAAAGCCAAATTGACGTTAAATCATTAAAACTGGCAACCCTAAACCGATAGTCCAGAAATGACAACCCTAGATTCATGTTATACGAATGGCTACCTGTAAGGTGTTTTTCCATTCTGGCTCCCAAAGGAACATCTAGTGAATGAATTTTTCATGTTCTTAACAGCATTATTCATTTTTGAAAATAGTAAAAGTAAAATTTAATTTCATACTTCGAGAAACAAACTACTTTCATAAAAACTTATAAGTAAATTTTCATCTTTCCTTTAAAACATAAGATATTATTTAGTCATTTCTGAAGAAATTCCTATATTTCTAGAGAAAGTTTGGGAATTAATTTAGATTTAGAAAAAAAATTACCAAAACAATCTAACTTTTAATAATGTTAATTTACCTGCAGAACATAGAAAAAACTTAAGTAATAGATAGCTTAATACTTTTTTTTTTGGGGGGGGGGGGATGACGATTATCACTTTATTCCAAGAAAACATGAAGCTTAGCATTTGCAATAATTTTCACCAACACTTTGTAATCTGTGTATTGTTGTATCTCAATAAGTCGTAAAAGCAAAATTGTTTAGCTCGTTCTTAAATAAGACACTTGAACTTAATTTTCACTCCACTTGAAAAAAAAAAGTTTCTTTAATATTCTACTATACATCTTTGAAAATTGTAAAAGTAAAATTTGATTTCATATTTAGAAAAATTCAACGCATTGTTCCTTTTTGAAAATGGTAAAAGTAAAATTTTGTTTCATGCTTAGAAAGATAAACTGTCTTTATGAAAATAAGTAAATTTTCATCATTGCTTAAAAACATAAGATATTATTTTGCAATGTCCCAATTCAGAAAAAGTTAAACATAATATTATAGAAAATGTTGTGGAGCTTAACAAGTTATTAGAATTATAGAAAAAATGTTACAGAAAAAACATGAAGCTTAACATGTTACCAGAATATTCCAACTTTGAATAATGTGAAACTTAATTTTACTCTAGAAAATGGAAAATACAAACCGTTTGCCAGTGCTTAGAAAACTTTAGGGTATTATTACATCTGTGAAAATCTTAAATGATCATCCTTTGTATTGGGGCGGGGTCGAAAATTCGAATTTGAGTTCTCGATGGAAGAACACGTTTCAAGCATCCCTGAAGACGAATCAAACGGTTTTGAGGTAATGTCTGTATGTGTGTGTGTGTGTTAGTGAGTCTGTGGAGACGATATCTCACGAAGAAATGGAGCGATTCAAACGAAATTGGGTACAAAAAGTACAATTAGTGAATACTGGAAGCCTGTTGTTTTTAAACGCAATGAAATGTTAGAAAGACTCCCAAATTTTCGAATGAAATGTAGAAAAGAAATCATCAAAAATCAAATCATTCAATAAAGTTTCATAAATAATCATTTCTTATGCACTTTTTCATCAAAACACGATGAACCGTTCTCGAGATACTGCACTTTTTTTTTTTTGTAGTATATACTGAGAAAACGAAAACACCCAAGTATTTTAACTTAAGGGTGAGCATCAGTAAATCTTCTGCCCTATCCGCGTTTTGTTAATTTTCGCGGCGCACGTTTTTCGCCGAAATTCTGCTCAAACAGTTGCGAAATATTTTCTGATAGATAAAATGCAATGCTTAGATTATATTAAAACTAAATTTAATGCCCAATAAAAACATAGAATACATTTTTTATTTTATTACAAAATATTTTTGGTGCTGCCATCTGTTGTCGTAATTTAATTCATAGCGATTGTTTTTATTTTTTAATGAACATTTTTAAGTATCTATTCCTTCTAATACAGTATTAAAAGCAACAGCAGATCATATATAATAATGCCACAATCATGGAAAGGTAATTTCTCAGATTTGATAAGGGGATCTGAATGTACATGTCTGAGGACTGCAACTTTGTCTTCAAGTCCAGGTTCAATTACGTTTCCGTGATTGTGGCATTATTATATATGATCTGTTGTATTTAATAGCGTATTAGAAGGAATAGACATTTAAAAATGTTCATTAAAAAATAAAAAATAGTCGGTATGAATTAAATTACGACAACAGATGGCAGCACCAAAAATATTTTGAATTAAAATAAAAAATATATTCTATGTTTTATTGGGTATTAAATTTAGTTTTAATATAATCTAAACATTGCATTTTATCTATAAGAAAATATTTCGCAACTGATTGAGCAGAATTTCGGCGAAAAATGTGTGCCGCGAAAATTAACGATGCGAGGATAGGGCAGAATATTTACTGACGCTCACCCTTAATTATTTTTTCATCGCTAAATTGAGTTGTGGAGAGTGATTGTACTACTAAGGAGGCCGCCTTTAAAAGAGAGCCAGAGAACCACTTTGGTCTCAAAGAGCCAGTATCTCCTTAGATTAATCCTCGAAGTTTTCTGTTCGAACCTTTGAGGAGCAATTTAAGTTATTTGGTTCGGATCTCAATATCGTGTATATGTTACCGGCAAAGTGTGAAAAGCAGGGCATTGTGTAGAATGCGGGGCGTTTTTAGGCAATGTATGAAATGTCTGTTTTATTTTAATTTTTTGCATGCTTTCCCTAGGCACTGCATAGAATACCTACGCATTGTATAGAACGACAAATACTATTTCGGCAAAGTGTGAAATAGGCTTTTATTGAAAAGATGCAAGTGAAAATGTAAGAAGTACAAAATATGTACGATAGGAGATTTTTCTACAGAAGGAAAAAAAGACCAGTGCTGCAAGGTACATTTCGTTGCTGCAAGGTACATTGGAATGGGAACCGTTTTAGTCTAATCCCTTTTTCATTTTTGGAGATTGTAGGTGAAATTCTGGCAATCCCTGCCATAATGTAGAGAATATTCCATTCTGGCAACTCTTTCTGCCTCTTTTGTCGCCCTTTTGTCGCCAAGGTAAAAATCGAATATTTCATTCTGGAAAATTTTCCGCGTTTTTCTTGATCTTCTGTCGTCCGTTTTCGGCCGTGCAACCGTTTTGTGCAACAGTTTATCTGTAGCAATTCAAAAATGGGCTTACGTCCTCTAAAAAACATCACAGAATCCGGCCCCGCTGGCTGTCGGAGGTCGCACGTAGCAATAGTTGTTTGTGTAACAGGTGTTCTGTGGCTCATAGAGCAGTATAACATGAAAATCAGAAAATTTTCTGATTTTTTACCTTAACGACAAAATTCCTTGGCCACAAATTACCTTGGTGACACATTTTCTGATCCCATGTTTGAATTGCTACAGATCAACTGTTGCACACATCGCGAAAAAAAGGACGACAGAAGATCAACCCAAACGCGGAAAACGTTGCCAGAATGGAACGTTGCAATTTTTACCTTGGCGACAAAAGAAGCGGAAGGAGTTGCCAGAATGGAATGTCCTCCCAATCATAGCAGGGATTGCCAGAATTTCACCTAAAATCGCCAAAAGTGGAAAAGGGATTAGACTATATCTGCTCCCATTCCAGTCTACCTTGTAGCAACGAGTAGTTCAGCAGTCTTTTTCTCTTTCTGCAGAAAAATTTCTTATCTTGCATTCTGTACTTCTTACATTTTCACATGCATCTTTTCAATAAAAGCCTCTTTCACACTTTGCCGAAATAGTCTTTGTCATTCTATACAATGCCTAAGTATTCTATACCATGCCTAGGGAAAGTATGTAAAATATTAAAATAAAACAGACATTTCATACTTTGCTTAAAAACGTCCCGCATTCTATAGAATGCCTGCTTTTCACACGTTGCCGGTAACAGATATATATTCAATTTGCACGAACCAAATAAAATGTTCGATATCAAAGCATTATTAAACGTTCCAATTATGTTTAATACACGACTCGTTATTACTGAAACTCACATCATCACTCGATGACACCATTAACACTCTAAAAAGGAATAAAAAGGACAAATCCCGTTGGTTCATGCAGGGATGAATATAAAAGGACGGTCATCATAATGGTGCTTTAACAAACTCCTTTTTTGCCCTTATTGCACCTTTTTTTTAGAACTCTATATTTTCTCTTTAAAACGCAGTGTTTGGAGTACAGCCAATTGGCTCGGCCCCGTTTTTCTAGATTCTGTCCAACTTTATGGGTCTGAGAAATTAAATCCCTCGCCAAGGGCGGTAATGATGTGATTGTTTGCTCTAATTTCGTCTATTCCTTATTTTTGCAATGCTTTTGCGTTATCAGTGCTCATATTTGTTAATAGGCAAAGTGTGTATACTTGCCTACGGCTGGCAAGGTATTCTCTAATCATTTTCGTCAGCGGTTACTGGATCGATGTGAATAACATCTGTGGTTGTTGTTGTTGTTGAGACCCAGACCGTCCGACCTACCAGAAAGGTGTAAGGTAACTGTTTGGACGGCCGGGAAGTACCACCCAATTTAGACCGGAACCCAGTGGGGGAAGGCATCTACTGGGACCGTACCCTCCTTCTCCTACCATCAACCTCTCGGATGGACTTACGGACCCACATGTTTAACGTGATCGTACTCCGCATGAACACGGCGGCAGTTGTGGCAGCGTGCAAATTTAGCGCGCAAACCACCGGGCTACCGCGCCCAAAATGTGCTAACAGCACGCGGTGTTCCCAGGTGGTCACCCACCCAAGTAACATCTATGGTTGGAGTATCTCTTGCGGAAAAACGGAGCGTTACGTAAAATAGAAACACTTTGGACGCTTACACCCCCCGAACCCAAAAGAAAACAAGAAAGATCAATCATGCATAAAGCATTGATTATGAAGCACTCTCCAACTGAAATGCGATTCGTTGAATGTATCGCATCTCTAAAATGCGGTACCTTCCTTCAGTGGTGATATTTTTTTAATGATTACAGAACTACAATAATTTATTTTACTTGAAAACTTAACTTCATCGAAAAAGATGAACTTGATTCAAATGACGCCATCGAAATATAAATCATCTGGCTTTCTCTGTAAAAGAGTGAATATTTCATTCGTACACTTTTACTCCAGACTCCAGAGTGAAATAATTTTACGTGAAAGAAATTCAGCCATTCTTTTACAACTCATCTTTACAATAACTTGTTTACATTTTGCATACCTTAAAATGAGGCTTCGTTGTAGAAATAATCAAAGTTGGATGATCCTTTAAATTCAAAAATAGTGTCATTGCGTTGGCACAGAATATAGATGCACATAAAATACACAAAAATAAAGCAGTTTAAAAAGGATGCAACATTTAATATGAATTTAAAAGAACTTTAAAAATCACGATTATGACACTGGGAAAAAAAGATGGATGCCCCATTTTATTTTGAAGTGGTTCACGTGATCTCTTCATATAATAGAATATGTTTCTTTTTTCGAAAAAACTTTAAAATGTAGCTTTCCGAGTGATTTTTTTTTTCATTCCTGTAACTTTTACTCGAAATGTGTATATTGTAAACTATAAAATATATATAAAAGAATATGATAAAAACTTTAAAATATATATAAAAGAATATAATAAAAACTATAAAATATATAGTACACATGTAAATAGCAAACGACACAAATGTGTTCTAGAAAACTTTATTAAAATCTTTATTTATTACTAAAAAAGTTCTTATTGTTTCCGTGTCATCGTCTTGACAAATTGAAGACGATTGAAAAATATTCCGTTTTTCAAGATTGTAATGCTTATGTCTCAAAAACTAAAACAGTGAGTTGAATAAAAATGTGCAGCTCTTTGAAAGCCCTATAAGTGTATAGAATCAGATTTAGGAATGAGTTCTTTTTTAATTTCAACTCTATAAAAGTTGTGTTTTATTTTACAAAACGTTATTCACTCAAAGTGGCTTCATTGGATTGGAGCCACCGACGATTTTTTTCCCGTACATTGCATGTACCCGAGAACAAAATATTTTCTATCTTGATAAAATTTAGTAACCAGTTGTTTTCCCATTTAATTTGTCGTAATTATTACTTTCCTTATATACATACGAATGTATAATGTACAAGGAAGTATCGGGATCGAAAATTCGAATTCGAGGTTTCGTCTGGAGAGCACGTTTTAAGTATCCCTGAAAAATGAATCGAAGGTTTTGAGGTGATGTCTGTGTGTGTGTGTGTGTGTATGTGTGTCAGTGTCAGTGAGAGTGTGGAGTCGATATCTCACGAACAAATGGAGCGATTCGAACGAAATTGGGTACAAAAATTACAATTCGTGAATATTGGAAGCCTATGACTTTTAAACGCAATCGCATCTTCAGAACTTCCTTTGATGTTGGAGTGAAAGCTATCAATATTGACAATTGTTTATTTAGAGTTGCGCGAAATATAAGTTATTTTTGTACTTTGATTTAGTTTTACATGGTGTCATCCGGAAAATCACCCATAGTGCAATTCAACGTTAAAAACACAGTTGGACATTATTTTTTAACTGTAAAAGGAGTGAATTCATTAAATTATATAAGAAAAGTCATGTGCTGCCCACATCCGATTTTTCTTATATTATAGTTATTATCATATTTATTTCTCTTAGTTATTATCGTCTGTAGTTCGTAGTCATATTAAGTGAACGAGCTCTTTGAATTTTTTTTCTGTTTGTTCACATACCTCCTTTTTTACTTTCATCCATTAAATTCTTCTGCTGTTCATTCATTCGCTCCTTGGTTTTTACTTTTCATTCGCAGAATCCTTTTGCCGCTCGTTTACCTCGCTTTCCATTTCTCCTTGTTCTGTATGGTTGTTGTTGAGACCCAGACGGTCCGACCTACCAGGAAGGTGTAGGGTAACCGTTTGGACGGCCGGGAAGTGCCACCCAATTTAGACCGGAACCCAGTGGGGGAGGCAGCCACAGGGACCGTACCCTCCTTCCCCTACCACCAACCACTCGGAAGGACTTACGGACCCACATGTTTAACGTGATCGTTCTCCGCTTGAACACGGCGGCAGTTGTGGCAGCGTACAAATCCAGTGCGCAAACCACCGAGTTACCGTGCCCGAAATGTGCCAACAGCACGCGGTGTTTTTGTTCTGTATGGTGTCTTTCCTCCTGAATCCTGGAAGCTACTCGGTCGTTTTGGCTTTGGTGAGTGTGGTCACTAGTACGACTAGCCCGGATTGAGTGGACTCTGGAAGATGGAGCGCCGATTTCAAAATTGAGAGGATAACGACCCCGCAAGATACTAACCTGGGTAAAAAGAGTAGTAGCAGGAGGCTAACCTCAGGTAAAAATAGCAGAAGGTGGTCAGTCAGATGGTCAGTTGCACGACAATCTGACATTAGAGGGTGGAGAATGCAGAGTCCACTTAGACTATAAGAGCGTGTAATTTTCTTTCTAGTAGCTCAATGGTAGAGCTGCGGCTGGCCAGTTCGGAGATCCAGGGTTCGATTCCCGGTTGGTGCAGCAAGGCACTTTACTACCTTCTAAAAATGCATCTTCTCGAATTAGCTTTTTAAAAGTATTTTATTTCGTCAATAAATGAATTAGAACAGACAATTTCGAAGTTCGGCAGTAGTCAACATTTTGAATAACTATCTTTAAGTAAATGTTTATGATCTAGTTCTGACTTTCTATATTTATTTTGTGCAAGAGGGGAGAAAATAATTATACAACCCAAAATTCACTGTTTTATTCGTAGAATCCTTCTGCCGTTCGTCCACTTCTTCCTTTGTTTTTACTTTTCCTTCACAGAATCCTTTCTTTTCAAATCCCGGACCTTTAAACGTGTCAACCGAGGCTCTACCGTTGAGCTACTGGGACAGAATGGCGAGCGCTTATCTTTGAAGTGGACTTTGCAATACTTCATTATAAAAACTTATTATGCATAATTAGAGTGTAAAGAAATAAATTAAAAGTTTATTACATTTTTTTTTGAAAAAATGACGCTTTATGCTAGAAGTATTCACTTATTAGCCCTAAAATGTTTGGGCATTATCCATGTATAGGAGAAGAGGTCAAGGCCGTTGCTACAGATGAAAATGAAGAGGGGGGGGGGGGGGGGGGGCTCAACACTCTTACAGGAGGGCTTCACCAAAAACACAATTAATCATCAGCAATTATAAACCATAACAGTTACTATTATGTATTTCTATTCATATAAATTTTTAACAAATAATTGTATATTTATAATTGCAAGCTAACAGTTGATTATTAATATCCATATACCTACTATACATCGATATTCATATAATAATTACAATTGATTTTAATGTGAGCTTTAACTAGTCATAAAGCTGTTAATGATTTGTTGAAACATTCTGAAAGTTAATACAAGTTAATGCTTAATGTTAACTTATCAGTTGATTTGGATTGTATAATGTATAACAGTGAACCCTACAGTAATACAAAAGTATCCTAAATACTGGTATTATCATTTAAAAATATTTTTAAATTAAATATGTAAATAAATATATTATTAGTATAATCGCACATTTATCCAAATTAAAATATCTTTAAAACGGAGTCATTTATAAAAAATATCTCAAAGAAATTATGTAAAATTTGAATGACATTTCATATGAAATTTTATATCACTACTAAAAATGTAATATTTTTATCAGGTTGACTGAGTATACCTCTTGTGGTGTGTGTGTGTGTATGTGTGGGGGGGGGGTAGGCTTAGCCCCCTCTTGGCTTCGGCTCTGGAAGAGATATTCAATAAAACGCGGAGCTTGGGAATTCATTCTGTTTAGAGCACGTCCCGTGGTGCTTATTTTGAGTTCACTCCTTTAAAATCGACCGACTGTTAAAGATGTAAGTGACCGCGATAAAACAGGAGGTGACCGCTGTCTTATTTTATTAAAACGAGCAATTATTTTCGCAAAGTTCCACAGCTCATTTCGGCCCGTAACCTCCTTTGGGTATCACCGGATTGTTGTTATGATTGGACGATCATGTCGAAAATGATTCTCTTTTGAAGTCATTTTCTTCTAATGATCAGCTAAATTGCGATTTTCCTCCACGCAGAAGTTTCAAACATCTAGAAAAATGTCTGAGAAATAAAATTTTTGTTTCGCATCTAGTTTCGACATTATGTCTACTAACGTGTTACCTCTGTTCCTGACACATATAATGAATCATTCCCCCCCCCCCCTTCCCCCGAAATTTAAGTTATTTAAATTTTTAAAATGAATGTGATGTCGGTCATTCTAGCTGATGCTCAGGGCCGTAGCCAAGCAGGGGACAAAGGGGTTAAGCTCCCCCCCCCCCCCCAAGAGGTATACTCAGTCAACGTAACAAAAATATTATTTCTAAAATAGTGATATGAAATTTCATTTAAAATGTTATTCAAATTTTGCATAACAAATTTCTTTGAGATGTTTTTTATAAATTACTTTGTTTTAAAAAATATTTAGTTTAGTTGAATGTGTGATTATACTCATGATTCATTTATTTACATATTCAATTAAAAATATTTAAAAAACTATGACAATAGTATTTAGGATATTTTTGTATTATTGTGGGGTTCACTGTTATACTGTGGTGTGGGGTTCACTCTTTATAGAGTCAAAATCAACTGATAAGTAGGTGAAAGAATAAGCATTAACTTGTATTAACTTTCAGAATGTTTTTACAAATTATTAACAGCTTTATGACTAGTGAATGCTTACATTAAAATCAATTGTAATTATTATATATTAATAATGATGTATATAGCAGCTATATGGATATTAATAATCAGCTCTTAGCTTGCAACTCTAAATATGCAACTATTTGTTAATAATTCATATGGATTGAAATATATAATATGATTTATAAATGCTAATGGTTAATTGTGTTTTGGGTGAGTCCCTCCTTTAAGACTGTTTTTCCCTCCAGTCCCCTCTTCAATTTCGTGTCTGGCTATAGCCCTACGAGTACTGAGCGAAAATGTTCGATTAAGCGGTCGGGTCAAGTTACTTTGAAAATATAACGAGTTATTCTATGAATCGGTAACTGGAGAAGTAACTAGGGCGTTACAGTTATACAAGTTACAATTACATTTTTCAGTACACTTCATCTTTTATTAAACACAAAACGCGTATTTATATTAGGGAAATTCACTTCGATGGTAAGAGCTTGGAATTTCGTCCCAGTAGCTCAACGGTAGAGCGTCGGTTGGCCAGTTCGGAGATCCAGGGTTCGATTACCGGGTGGGGCAGCAAGGTTCTTCACAATAGCGCCCGAACAAGGACAATACTGTAGGTTAGTGCAAAGATGTTTCAAGTCTGAAAGCGGCCCTAGCATGGATTTAGTGGGCTTCGGAATATAGACAGCCAATTTAGAAATCATGAGGATAAGAGCCACACAGGAAGTTAAAGTGGAGGGTAAAATAAATAGAGTAAGAAGGCTAATTTGAGTTAAAATAGCGGGAGGTGGCCAGTCAGATGGCCAGTTACCTGTCAATCTGACATTAGACGGTGGAGAATGCAGAGTCCACTTCAAAGATTAGAGTTTGCAATTTCGTCACAGTAGCTAGCTCAACGGCTGACCAGTTCGGCTGACCAGTCGGCGATCCAGGGTTGGACTTCCGGGTGAGGCAGCAAGACTCTTTAGAAATAGTTAAGTTTCGTTTCCATGGATGTCATTTTTTTCCTCACTTTGAATATAAAAATCGCCAGCACACGGTTTTCCCTACACACTTAAATTCATTTTCTCTTTATACATTCATCAAAGGGAATTTAATGTCACGCAGTAACACGCATCGTTATTTAAAATGACACTGAAATGGCACTTTTTTTATTCAATTTTCGTTTTTATTTGATAATGGGACATGTATTTCGAGAACGGCTAGTCCTAGAGTAATGGATTTTATTCTTTTCATCGTCAAAATGTATCATTTATGTATTATTTTTATTTTTGTATTTAATATTTTTGAGGATCACTTCGCAAAAAAAGAAAAAAGAAAAGAAAAAGAAACAGCTTCTTTTTTTCCCGAACTGTACCAAAATCGAATCAGCACTAGGGTAGCCCACAAATGACTTATCTACCGAATTTTGTGAAATTGGGATAATAATATTTTATCTAGAGTGGATACATATGATTTTTGTTCCATTTTGCAAAAAAGGTAGATTCCCTTTTTTCGAATCGTGCCAAAATCTAATCAGCACTAAGGTTACACACACACACACACACACACATATATATATAATATAATATATGGGTGTATGTATATACATATATAAGCTGCCCTGTTAACTGCATATAGTCCTAAATATTATGTTGACTACAATTTGAAACTTCGTAAAAAAAAGCATATATGCACAATAAATTGGTCAACCGGTTTTAAAGGCAAAAAGACAGCGTTCTTCTTCAGGACCGACAAGAAGCGCGACTTCACTTGCTAAAGTCGGCAACTGAGGTAGGACACTTGTGGCTGAAGGTAAGAGAAAAAATTTGCTGACGGCGAGGAAAGAAGTGGGGGGATAAATACCGAAACGACTGGTAGAAAATTAAGATCACGCAAAACCACAGAGGGACTGACGAATAAAATAAGGCGGTAAGAAAGTGGATAGCCGAACGAATAGAAATGAGTTATATTTCCAAATAAACAGTATCGAAGTCTTCAATTGCTGATATGTACAGGCCTTTAAAAAATATTTTTTCTGCACAAAAACAATAATTCCTTTTAGCCAGCGATGTAAAAGTCATACTTAAGAAACGACTCAAACTTACAATTTCGAATCGTATTTGCCGACCCAAACAAAGCTGTTGTTTAAGAGAAATCTCTACGAGGATTGCACCGAAAAGAAAGTCCTCCTATTTATCTTCCTTGGCATCTTTTCCAAACTCAGTCATTAATCACTTCTCGAAAATATATTCAGCTTAACCGAAAACGCCAAATTCGACGATTTTTCGCCAAGTTCGGAAACCGCCTGCGGCGACTGCAAGGCGAAGTGCAACCCGCAGTGGCTCGTAAGAAACTCTTGCCACAAGCCATTGAATCTTGACGAATACTCGCGCGCCGCACCAAACGATGAAATTTAGAATCTCAGCTCCGTGGTTCCATCCCTTGACAGCTCTCAACTCGACTCGAAGAAAATAATAATAAATATAAAAATATATATATATATATATATATCGCTCGGTCGTACGGAAGACTGCCAATTTGGAATTTTATGTCCTACCTATAAAATGATAAAGGTATGTTCTTTAATTTCTTAAATTTTAGTTCAAATATTTTATTTTTTTCTTTTATAAATTTTAATTCGTCGTAAATATGGGTCATCCAATGGATTGTTTTATTACAATTTTGCTCAGATTCAGTATTTCCTGTCGTTGTAAAGTGAAAAAAATATATCTAATTCTCCATTCGACTTTTTCATTCATATTCCATAGTGTCACAATGATTAGAATGAAAAAGAAGAAAAAAGTGTCCATTATAGAATGAGTACCCAAATTATTCTTTTAAAGAATTTCGTAAATTTTCTTTTAAAGTTTATTTTCGGGGTGTCAACAGCTCAGTGACTTCAATTCATTGGACGCATCTGGCTTCTGTGTTAATATAAACTATTTTGATGCCATTAACATCCGTATTAAATGATTTACTTCCTTTCATATATGATCATTGATTTAAAGCAGCGGTCTTCAAAATTTTCGACGCGCGGGCCACATTTGAGCAGCATCTCTCTTAGGGCTTTTTGACCGGGGGAAGGGGGCAAGTTTTTTATTTGCCCTATATAAATGTAAAATTATATATACTTTTTAACTAATTTATATATAGAATTATATATATATATATATATATATAATTAAAAGATTCATAAATACCAAAGTAAACTAAAAATCCTAATTATACTTAGCAAGTATGAAAAGTTATATAAACTGAAGGTAATAAAGTAATAAAGTAGGCGATGCAAAATACATTTAATTTATTGCGCAAATACAGCTTATAGATAAAATGATTTCAATAATAAAATTATTATATGAAATTTCAATGCTAGATTAGAGATAAGTTGTAATATATATATATATATATATATATATATATATATATATATATATATATATATATATATATATATATATATATATATATATATATTTCGAACCATTACCAGTGGGCATAATTCTTACATTACTAATGCTGGAAAATTATTATTAAAGATATTACATGAAATATCCTTGTCAGATGAAATCTCAAATAATTGTCATATTGTAAAAAACAGTTTTGAATTAGTTAAGAAATTGAAAACTCTTACAAATATTCGTAGTATTTATACCTTTGATTTCAAAGATTTGTTTAATAATATTAATATAGATGATCTGTATAAAGTTATATTAGGAATTTTTGAAAAATATAATATCAACCTAAAATATTCAAATTTTCTATTTAAAAAATTACTTAACTTCACTCTTTATGAGAATTATATTCAACATGGTGGTACTTTTTTTAAACAACAGGTTGGTATCCCACAAGGGGGGTGTGCCTCATCATTGTTAGCTAATCTGTATTTATTCTTCTATGAAAAAAACATTAATCCTAGCTTGCATAATATGTACATGTTTAGATATTTAGATGACATTTTATGTGTATCCCCAAATAATAATATCCCTATAGTATTAAACTTTTATCCAAAAAATCTACAATTAAATGCAAGTAATAATGACACAAATGTTGCAAACTTTTTAGATTTAAATTTAAATTTACAAAATTGTAATATGGTTATAAACTTGTATGATAAAAGACAGGATTTTAAATTTAATACATCAAAAATTCAACATTTTGACTCTTGTTTGCATATATCTGTATTTAGAAATATTATAATAAACCAGGCTCTTAGAATCAATAAAATTTGTGATGAAGATTATAAATTAGCGCACTTTATGGAATTATTGAGTACAGCGACTAATAATGCATATCCCCCCAAGTTTGTTATTAAAATTATCAACTCAGTGTATCAAATTTCACTCGATAACATCCTAGAAAACATTCTAAATTATAGTGACTAACATACAGTAGGGGGGGGGGGGAAAAAAAAAACCTTAAATATATATATATATATATATATATATATATATATATATATATATATATATTATATATAATTATTAATTATATAAATAAAAATGAAAAATAATAAACTAAGTCAAAAACATTAGAAAAATCAAAAAATAGGAAAATAAGATGCATTAACATTAATGTTTTGAATTTTATTTTCGCAAAAAAATGTAACTTTTGTCAGTATTGAAACTAGGTTTTGAGCGCCCTTATAATGGTGTATAGTGGCATTCTCGATTATCCATTTTTCATATGAATTTCTTGTTTAGTAGGAATTTTCATCTTTGATTCATATTCATATTCATGTTTGCATGTTTGGGAGGTTGTGTTCTGAATTGCTTGTCCAGTCTCCAGCTTAGACTCACTGGACGGGTTTGGGAGTAACTCCGTGAACGTTCGTACTGCCTCCCTGGTAGAATTTCGACTTGTTCATTCCGGTGCTTCCAGATTGAGCTGTTGAGGTTGATCGTGTATACACGTGGTGGAAGAATGGTTCATGCCGCATGGTAATACAATTTTCTTGCTGTATCCTTTTTTCATTTTTTGTTGCCTGTAGTCTGAGTTTAAGTATTTATAGTAATGTACTATTGCTTAATCTGAAACAGGCATTTGTTTGGGTTAATTGGAATTAAATACTCAGACCTGACGATGAATTTAATTCTAATTAATCATCGAATTTGGGATGGTGCTGTTCTTTTCTCTTATCGGCATTATGGCTTTGAATTTGCTTCTATGGTGATGTTAATATTGCTTGAATTGTATTTTTTTATTTTTACATAATTCTTATTATTACATTTCAAACATATATATATATATATATATATATATATATATATATATATATATATATATATATATATATGTATATATATATGTATATATATATAAATACACACACACACACACACACACATATATATATATATATATATATATATATATATTAGTACAATTTCTCTGGACTTTTATAAACTATTTCTATTCTTTATTTTTCTTGCATAGCAAGTAATTAGGCAAATATGCAATTTTTAACTTTTCCCTAGTTATAAATTGTTTGCTAGGTGTTTAAATTTCTACGTAGCTTATATTTTAAGTTACGTTTATATGAATTACAACTTATCACTAATCTATCATTGGAATATCATAAAAAAGTTAGGTTTATCGTGTTACATCTTCTTTCTTTTCGTTCATTGGATTTTCAAACTTCTATTATTATATATATATATATATATATATATATATATATTAAGAATTTCAATTTACTTGTATTTATATATTGCAATTTGGACTACATACAGTCACAAAATCTTATTCTGAGAATAATCAGTCGCGAAATAAAATTGATGCAAATGCTGGCCCATAAATAGAAAGTAGGTTAAAATATAAAGTTTAACTTGCATATTTTCTATAACAATTATTTTGTGTTTACCAACAAAACTTTCATAATAGAAGTGAGTTGTAAAAAAACTTGTTTCAGTTATTTATGTTCGAATTGCACTTGTTGAGTTCCAAATAGGTAGCACCAAAAGAAGCAAAACTTTTTTTTTTTGCATTATAGCCTGAATGTATTAACATTTAGCTGGATAACATAAAATGTCTCCGGAGAGGTGAATTATCAGGGTGGGGGGCGAAGTCCCCGCATGTATTCCTGAGAGAAACACCGCAGAAGTGTTCTCAAACATTTAGTGGGCCACAACAACTTTTAAGAAGGCATGCATGAAATCTACGTGTAAAATTAAGTGCATATTGAACAGTAAAATAAATATAAATTTTTAGGATAAAAAATATTCTAAATAAATCATTTTTGAGCAACGCTATTCGGGGAGGCATGCAGCCGCTGTTCCTTTATTCAAACATTTAGCCTATTCTCGAAATCGGAAATTCAATCATTAAGATAGTTTGCAAGTAAGTGCTCATCCACACGGCCATAGACAGAGACGAAACTGAGAGGGGCTGGAGCGAAAGTCAAGGGGGCGGAGGGGGGGGGGGGGGCTCAACAGTCTTAAAGGAGGGGCTCACCCAAAACCAAATTAATCATTAGCATTTGTAAACCACAATAGTTACTATTACATATTTCAATTCATATAAATGATTAGCAAATAATTGCATATTTAGAGTGGCAAGCTAACAGCTGATTATTAATATCCCTATAACTACAATACATCCATATTAATATGTAATAATTACAATTGATATTAATGTAAGCATTAGCTAGTCATAAAGCTGTTAATAATGTGTAGAAACATTCTGAAAGTGAATACAAGTTAATGCTTGATATTAACTCTTACCTACTTATCAGTTGATTTTGACTCTATAATGTATAACAGTGAACCCCGCAATAATACAAAAGCATCCTAAATACTAGTGTCATCATTTTTAAATATTTTCAAATTAAATATATAAATAAATGAACCATGAGTATAATCACACATTCAGCCATATATGCGTATAAAAACAGTAAGCTTCTAGTATTCGCGGATTGTAATTTTTGTGCCCAATTTCGTTCGAATCGCACCATTCGTTCGTGATATATCGTCTCCATAGACTCACTGACACACACACACACACACACACACACACACACACACACACACACACACACACAGAGAGAGAGAGAGAGATCATCTCAATGTTCGGTTCGTGTCCAGGGATGCTTGAAACGTGCTCTCCCGTTGAAAATTCGAGTTCGAATGTTCTGTCCCGTCGCAATACTTTCCTTATATGTTATACTATGTATATAAGGAAAGTAATAGACTGAAGTTACGGCACTGCAATGATACTATAAATATTCATCTTCGTGAAGTTTTGCCATGGAGACAGTTCAAGTCATAGGATGGGAGGGGGTAAAATCAGAGTATTTACATATGTAACTAAATGCTATTGAATTACAATAAATTTTATATTAATTACATTTCCATTTTTTACCTCAATCATGTACTGGGTCGCGGGCCGGATTGGAGTACCTTTCGGGCTACATTTGGCCCGCGGGCCCTTGTTTGGGGACCCCTTCTTTAAAATGTTCCTTGTTTTCTATAGGAAATAATACTACGAAAATGCTGGAGTTCTAATCATGAGAATGAACAAAAATTCACTCTAGTTCTAGTTTTTTTAAACAACTAGGAGGCTCTGTCGGGAGACTTCGTCTCCCTTCGGGAGGCTTCGTCTCCCTTCGGGAGGCTTCGCCTCCTACTCGCTGCGCTCGATTCATATCCATCTTTCCTAAAAATTCTACTTTCAAAAATATATTTTCCATCCCTGTCTATTTTCCGCAGGAGGGAAAAGCAGGGATTTAATTAGCCCAGGGAATCCAAGAACTGAATTCCCTGATCTTGAGCTATTTCATGCCAAACTAAAGTTTAAATCGATAAAGGGTTTATTTCATCGTGTTACTCTATTATTTCTTTATAAATGGACCCAATTTCATATTTTTGTATGACATTTTTTTTTCTCTTTTCCTCTTTTTTTTTTTTTTTAAATCAAAATGGCCAGGCACTTGACTTTCATCATTCGCCTATCCATCGGCCAGAAACGTGAACTCTTTAGCCGTCCTAGGACGTTGCCCCAGGCGCACCCGAGGGGGCCGGAACACATTGCGCCCAACAACACAACATCCATGCCTTACGTGGGACTCGAACCCCCAACGCGACGGCCGAACGATCGCTTGGAAACGCTCGCCTTGACCGTTCGACCACCGCGTCGGCTTTTTGTATGATATAGTTTTTACGGTACGAGACTAAGAAATCGCTAGACGTGCCGATACGAAAAAAAAATCACTTCAGAAGTGCAAAAAAAAAGTAAAATATTTCGAAAACTACATCAAATTTAAAAAAAGGGGGCACCGTCCTGCAAAAATCCATCCATATAGGTACCTGCTTGCAAAAATTCGTGGTCTTGCTATTGTTGAGTCTATCCAGGACCCGAACTCGCAGCTCAAATATTTTGTCTTTGACCTTGACATTAAATATTCTTAAACGACAATATACATCAAAAAACGGTTTATTTTAGCGTATTTCCCAAAGCTTTTTCTACAAATGTACCCAATTTCATATTTTTATATGCAATAGTTTTTGCGGTACGAAGCAAAGAATCTCGAGAAACGAGAAATGTGTCAAAAGGCGGCGACGTCATCCATTTTTTTTCTTAATATGGAGCGATACACATAAAGTTTCACCGAAGCGCTTGAATTCTCTTGAGTTATCGTGTCCATACACAGAGACAGAGAAACGGACGGATCCGCTTACCAAAAGTATTCGAATTGGAACATGACTTAATTAATGATTTCCCGCAACTTATTATGATTTTGTAAGGAAATAGATTTCTTAAAGCTTGCTCAAAAAACATACAGGTCTGTTCTGATGGTTCATTGAAATAATCGTCCCAAATCGCTCCCCAATCCCTCCCTATTCTGCCGGGAGACATTATCAGTGACAATTTGGAGAATAAAAATACTAATATCTCGAGAGCGGCTCATGATAATTTATGAGCGACGGTGTTGGATCCACATCTGTTTGGATCTACTTGTGAAAAATATTCCGATCTGTTAGTATTTAGATTATTTAATTTATTATTTTGCTGTTGTAACATCTTGTAAAGAGCATTGCTGCCCCAATCGGGAATCGAACCGTTGATCTCCGAACTGGTCAGCCGACGCTCTACCGTTGAGCTACTGGGACGAAATAGCAAGCTCTTACAGTCGAAGTGGACTCTGCATTCTCCACCCTCTAATGCCAGATTGGTGGACCACTGACCACCTGACTGACCACCTCCTGTTATTTTTACCTCGGATTAGCCTCCTGCTACTACTATTTTTACCCAGGTCGTTATCCTTCTTCTCAATTTTAAAATCGACGCTCCATCTTCCAGAGTTCACTGAATCCGTACTAGTTGTACTAGGGTCACTTTCAGACCTCCGACATCTTTGTACTCATCTACAGGGTTGATTTATCCGGGCGACATTGTACAGAACTTTGCAGTTCCAACTGGGAATCGAACCCTGGATCTCCGAACTGGCCAGTCGACGTTCTGTCGTTGAGCTACTGGGGCGAAATGGCTAGCTCTTATCGTTGAACTGCACTCTACACATGTTATAATTGTTATCATTTGGGTCAACGATATAAATGTTGTTTTTCTTGTAAAATTTGGGGGGGGGGGGGGTCGCAGGCTACTTAAAAATGGAATCTGGTATGAGAAAGTCGAGTTGAGCCACACTCCAATTAATTTGTAATTTTTTTTTTCCATTTAAAAAAAATGAAGTTTCTTTACCACTCCGATCATGTCCTGTTTTGCTGACATAATGACACACAATTTCATCCATAAGCAGCTCATTGTGTTCGAGAGCTATTGAGATCACATGTGCGCAGACATACATCATTACAAAAAGGGTTCCGTCGTGTTCAGAGATTCTCAAAATAAGTCAATCCACACAAATCCAAGATTTGGGATTTAGAAACCACCACCACCACCACGCCTTTCTTATTACATATTTTATGAAGAGTAGAAAGGTGGTCATAAATGACCAGGGTTAACGACAGCAAGCAAGGTAAAAAATATATATATAGAAGCCAGGGCTGCCATAAACAATTCATGAAAAATGATCAATAACTTGTAAAATAGGAGGTGGTAAAATGTGTAGCTGGCTCATTTATAATGGGCCCGAAAAATGTCGTTTGTGGCATAACAAATAACTAAAATAATATGACACATTTTTGCTTAGTTATACATTTTCATTTTGTTTAGTAATGAATCGTGTGATTTCCTTTTCTCTTCTCATAAAACATCATTTTCGAACTAAATTTAGAAGAAGATATTATTTTTTTTATCTAAATTTTTTGAATTTTCTTTTTTGACGCAGACATATAAAAATGAAGTGACCGCAATTGTTTCAAGAGCGTCATCAGTTCACCAGATCAAGAACAGCATGAGATCGAAAGATCCGATACAACTATTATATACTTGTTGCATACCGCCAACAGATTCAAAACCGACCGCAATTGTATCGGATCTTTCTATCAGTACACACTGTTCCTAGAGCTCACAACGCTCCTTTAAACAGTTGTGACTTTTTACTTTCCTTATATACATAGTATAATGTATAAGGAAAGTATAGTAACGGGGTCGAAAATCCGAATTCGAGTTTTTGACGGGAGACCATTTTTCAAGAATCCCTAAACAAGAATCAAACGTTTTTGAGCTGATGTCTGTGATGATTGTGTGTGTGTGTGTGTGTGTGTGTGTGTGTGTGTGTGTGTCAGTGAGTCTGTAGAGAACATATCGCACGAACAAATGGAGCGATTCGAACGAAATTGGGTACAAAAATTACGATCCCTGAATACTGGAAGCCTATTGTTTTTTTTATACGCGATCGAATGTTCAGAACCCCCCCTAAATTTTTGAATGACATTTTGATAAATTATAATTTTGATAATTTCGAGTGACATTTTGATAATATCATGCGATCCACTGGTGACATCATTCTCGTGGATCTAGCTCGTTCCATTCATGAGAAAAGATACTTTGGGTAATACTTTTGTATTTGGACGGCAATAGTTATTTATCTGCTGTAAGAATAACTTATTTCTCCGTCCATATCGCTTGGCGAAATTTTGGCGGAATGTCGCCAATTTGGCGACAGAAACATAGTACCCTGGATCTTATACATTATGTTTTGACTGGAAAAAGAGTCAATTCATTGCATTATTTAAGGAAAGTCATGTGCTAGCCACATCAGATTTTTTCTGATATGACTATTTCAAACAAGAAAATTAAAAAAAATTATGTCTTACAAGCGGCATTTATATTTGTCGTAATTTTTTTTATCTTTGTATATTATTTTTGGCATCAATAACATGCGATTTCTAACGACCGATAAACAATGTAAAATATAAACTCTTTAGACGCTTATACTCGTACCCCAAACCCAATAGATGAAAATAGAAGCAATTTTCTTATTTGGCCGGAAATGGGAACCAGATTATGAATATAAAGGAATGTATTATCAATATATATATATATTAAAAATAATTTTAACAGTTTTAATATTTTGAACTTTTTTGTTTTCGAAAATACATTTTTCTAACTTTTACTCGAAATATATGGTAAACTATAAAAGATAGATATAAATAGTAGACGAAAAAAAATGTGTACTCGAAAATTGAGTATTAAAATCTATATTTATTATTAAAAAGGCTCTTAAATTTTCGAGTCATCGTCTTGTCAAGTGGAAGAAAATTGAAAATGTTCGTTTATTCAAATTTGTAATGCTTATATATCACAAACTAAAATAGTCAGCTTTGAACAATAAGCAAGAATTACCAGCTTTTTGAAAGTATATATAATTGAAAAAATATATACTTTCAATTATATATATACTTTAAATGAAATTGAAAGTGTATATATTTTGAAAGTATATATAAGTATATATAACTGAATTTTAGATTGAGCTGTATTTTTTCGAAAAAACTTTAAAAAGTATTTGTTTTGAACGAGTTTTTATTTTATTTTTTATTTATGTATTTTATTTATTTATTTATTTTTTCATTTTCGATACTTTCCCTCGAAATATCTTCAAAACTATAAAAGATAAATATAAATAGTATGAGGTATGTAAATAGTATGTATTGAAAAAATGATCCTGATTCTATATTAATCCATTCATTAGCCATCCAATTTATTAGGTATTATCGATGTATAAGAAAAATTCAATGTATGCATGTCAAATCGATGTATATAAAAATAAAATATAATCGATGTATATCAAAATAAAATATAACCGATGTATATCAAGATAAAATATAATCGATGTATATCAAAATAAAATATAATCGATGTATATCAAAATAAAATATATAGCATGGAGATTCCTTCTGTTTAGGGCACTTTTAAGACTTCTAAGGTCCCTTACGGAAGTACCAATTATGGTATTCTCACAAGCAGCAGGTTGCAGAGTCCAATTTGACGATAATAGCTCACAATTTATCCGAGTAGCTCAACGGTAAAGCGTCGCCTGGCCAGTTTGGAGATCCAGGGTTCGATTTTCAGGTTGGGACAGTAAGGTTCTTTACAATGCAGCCAGAACCAATCAACCCTGTAGATGAGTGCAAAGATGTCGAAAGTTTGAAGGGGATTAGTGTAGCTAGCTGCACGGCCGGGAAAGGATACCTCCTGCACTCAGGAGGCACCCGAGAGCTACCATCCCGCCAAACGAACATTTATTTAGACCTAAAACGATAACAATTGATGAAAAATAGTGTGATTGTTTAATCACACAGTTTTACATTATATTTGAACTGACGTCCATTTTTCAAAACGGGAAAAGGGGTATTGCGAATATAGATAAAAGATCATTGAAAATAAAATTTAGAGTGAGGTATAATAACATAATCAAAAATAGATTAAAATGAAAGAAAATAATAAAATTGTAAAAGTAAAATTTAGAAAATATATAAAAAGAAAATAAATGAAAACGAAAAAAAAAAAAAAAATAGGCACATGAAAAACAAAAACAGAAATTTAGAATAAAATTTAGGAAAGAAAAATTAGTAAAAATACAAATAAAAAGGATCAAAAGAAAAAGAAAGAACCTAGAAAATAAGAACAGTTAACATAGCTTTTTTTTTTTAACAGAAAATATGGAGGGAACACAATAAGTTCATAAGAATGAAATAAAGGGATTCATTGATCCAAATTAATTGAGAGCAGAATCTACTCATAAGTTTAGGTCACTTTATTAGAAATTACCATGGCAACAAGAATACAGTTGTTGCCATGGAATGTCGGAAGTCTGAAGGATGGATGTCGTGTCGGAAGTCTGAAAGTGACCCTAGTACGACTAGTACAGATTCAGTAGACTCTGGAAGATGGAGCGCCAGTTGCCCACCCATCTGACATTAGAAGGATGAGAATGCAGAGTCCACTCCGACGATAAAAGCTTGCCAATTCGTCCCAGTAGCTCAACGGTAGAGCTTCGGCTGGCCAGTTTTGAGATCCAGGGTTCGATTCCCAGTTGGGGAAGCGATGTTCTTTAAGAGTTTTATATTTTATGATCTAGTATATCATTTTTCTTCCTTAAATAAAGTCTTATTTGCATAGATCTGCTTTCTTTAAGAAAGCATTCATTATGTTATATAGTGAGATGTTCACTTGTCCATTAGTACTATTAATTGAAATAGGATATATAGGATTTGTTCCAATCCCATCTGCTTATCTTTGTGCATTCATTGATTTCTCCCGGGGAACTTCCGTTCCGTTTCAGTTAGAAGTAGTTAGTTCTATTAATGGACTCCTGCCGCCGTTTAATGAATGCAGGGTGTTTTGGATCCAATAAAGCATGGATTGGTTGGTTAGATCCAATAAAGCATGATTGGCATGGTTCAATTAACACTCCGGAAGACACATGATGTTCTAAACAGGATGCAGCGGATGCATATTACAGTTCAATGAGGCATGTAAATGCTGATTGTGTTCGTTTACTGTAGAATACTGTATACCCTTCAGCAGGGTAGTAGACAGTCAGGGGCCAGAGAGGGCTAAACCCTCCCCAAGAGGTATCAGCCCTCCCTCCCTTTGATAAAAATATTTAATTTTTAGTAGTGATATGAAAATTCCTATTAAATGTCGGTTCAAATTTTGCATAAAAAATGTCTTTGAGATTTTTTTTATAAATGACTTCACTTTAAAGATGTTTTAATTGAGCTGAATGTGGGATTATACTCATGATCCCTTTATTTACATATTTAATTTTAAAAATATTTAAAAATGATGACAATAGTATTTAGGATACTTTTGTATTATTGTGGGGGTTCACTGTTATACATTATTAAATCAAAATCAACGGATAAGTAGGTGGTGAGAGTTAATATCAAGTATTAACTTGTATTAACTTTCAGAATGCTTCTGATAATTATTAACAGCTTTACTACTCATTAATGCTTACATTAAATTCGATTGTAATTATTATAGTATATTAATATGGATATCAATAATCAGCTTTTAGCCTGCAAATATAAATATGGAATTATTTGTTAATAATTCATATAAATTGAAATATATATTAGTAACTATTGTGGTTTATAAATGCTAATAATTCATTGTGTTTTCGGTGAGCTCCTCCTTCAAGACTGTTGAGCCCCCCCCCCCCCCCCCTCTCCTTAAATGTCCCTCCAGTCCCTCGTCAACTTCATCTCTGGCTACGTCCCTGCCCTTCAGTGAGATGAGTTTGAAATCTGCTTCTTGCTGGTTTCACACAGAAAAAGACTCCAAATTTATATAGAATTTTTTATGAACGCATATGTGTCCTTACCGGGCTGTTCAAAACAATATATATAGTATATATATTAATTGATGTTCCATTATCAATTCCTCTCTATTAATGTTTGTTGTTTGTCTTCAGCTTGATGACTAGAAGTTTGCATTTTATTTTCCACTTGATTGATGATTCTCTGTTTGATACTTATTTATTTGATAGGCATTTTCCAATGTTGGGATTTTTTGAGTGGCAACTTCTCTCTATTCTATCATTGGATTTTCAAACTATTATATATATATATATATATATATATATATATATATATATATATATATATATATATATATATATATATATATATATATATATATATATATATATATATATATATATATAGTAAGGTTGTCCAGTAAGGTTCCTTGAATTAAAAGTAATACAAGTAGAATGAAAGAAGTTTGTTCTACGACGAGAACACGGTATTTGGGGGTCCTTCTTAGTAGTCATCTTATGTATGGAAGAAAGTGTGGCTTTAATATTTCATTCCATAAAAATTTTTCTTTATACACTCTGTTACAAAAGAAATGTATTCACTCATAAAAAATGGAGCTATAGCCGCAGAACTCGGCATACAACTATTGTTTGAGGAGATATGCAAATGATTGGAATTTAGGGGCAAAAAAAAGTTTTATTAAGAAATGGTGACTACAAGAACATGGCATTTTAGTAAGTGGGGAATCCGCTCCTGGCAGCCGTACAAGCCGATATTCTGCGCGGCACAGAGTCGTTGTGTATACCCCTCTGAAGATTCTACCACAATTGTTGCAACGGCTCAGCTAATTAAATGGTATTGTTAGAAGGCTGTACTGGCTGTTCCAGAATGTTCAGACGTGTTCTGTGGACAATAGGTCTGGATACCTGGATGGTCATGGGAGGGTATTAAATTTTTGAAGACACTGCTGAAAAAGTCATGCAATATGGAGTCGAGCGTTGTTCCGTTGCTATATGAAACTTAGCAGGCTTGACAGCACAGGCAGAACAATCGTCTACAGAATATCGTCGTCTCATAAGCAAACCGGCACAGATTGGCTTTCAGTTCAACTAGAGACGATCGGCTGTCACACCACATGGGATGTTCTTCTGCTGTAGAATACATGATGACTGGCCAGCATGCCGTTTGACAACACAGGCCGGATCGAAATGCTGGCCTGGCCGCCCCCACACACGTATGCAGGGCCCGATTAAGCTAAAGAGCGGCCCAGGGCTTGGTGGTATTTCGGGGCCCTCGTACACTCTGAGCGCACACACAAATATCATATACCAAATTTAAGGACCCTGGACCACAGGCCCTTTTGTACATATAAACTTCCATACTTTTTACTTTAAAGCAATATATTAAGAATTAGAAGAATGTATAATATTTTAAAATGTTGACATACTTGTAGGGATGCGAAATGCCCCCATTCTGAAATTTTAGGAGAAAAATATTTTGCAATGAATTATGTGCGTCATTTTATTTTTCTATTTTAATTTTAGGAAGATTTACTTCATGAATATTATTTTTACTTAAAAAGTAAAAATTACTTCTGCTTAAAATTGACCACTTACAATGTTTAGGGGTACAGGGCCCGTACGTTAATCAGGCCCTGCACGTATACGGCGGTCATCAACACTGAGAGAGAAGCGAGATTCGTCGCTAAAGACAGTATGCTTCCAGTTGGACACTGTGCAGGTTGACCAAGCTCGGCACCCATCCAGATGGCTCTGCCTATGTTGAGGAGTCAGTGGTAGGCCCTTTAATTAAACGTCAACACATAATCCCACCTTCTGCTAGTCTTCAACGAATAGTATGCATGGGGGATGTCAAATGCCTTTCAAAGGCTGGTAGAGACGCCATTAGTGTGGACGTGGCTCCTCTCCCGACTGCACGATCCTCTGCCTGGGGCGCATTATTCCATTGTGTGAACTAACTACCTCAGAAACCTTCTTTCAAATCAGACGCCAAACGTCGTTTTGTCACCAGCGTTCTTCATACGCGAGAAGAGCTAGCTCTCTTTCTAGCTATAGTAGAAGCGCCGTATTCTCTATACCTCAGGAGAAACACCCGCAAATTTTTCTTTTTGTATGGATATATAACATGCAATTTAGCAATATAGACACATTTTAAATGCATTATCCCTTAGATTACAATTACATTAATTCAATATTGGTCGTCTTGAGCCGCTGTTGACGGTTATATGCACAATCTCTGATCTACTGTTGCCAACACCGAACAACTACCTTATCGCTTCGACCAAGTTGGCGACTGATACGTCGGACTCACCCGTGATGATGCGAACTCTCTCTAAATCCGACAATTGTTCATGACGCCGTCGAGTACGTCGCAAAGGCAGCTTTGTACACAATTTTCAGTTTAAAGCAAAAAACCCAGTTCCAATGGGCCATGAGTGAGAACACCAGTCGTTTTAAATGTTGCATGAGCGTTGCAGGAGTCCTATAACATCATTGGCGCTGACAGTTTGATCGTTTACATAACTCTTTAAACGTCATTTGCATGCCGAGTTTCGCGGCTGTAGCTCAACTTTTCATGGGTGCATGTATTTTATTTCAACAGAATGCTTTTATATGCGTGTATAAGGGGTGTGATAAAATATTTGCTGCCATTGGCTGTTCTACTCTGAGCGTATAAAAAGTTAACTTGTCCATGAATGCTGTTATTTGTAAGCGCGATCTAAGATTTTGTAGGCCTCCTTTAGGTGGATTTTGCATATAAAAAATGTTATATAAAAAATGTTAAAAATGTTATATAAAGTTATATAAAAAAAATGATTTCTCTTTCACCTGCCTGCTGATTAACAGAAGAACCTATTTCGGTGTTCATTGCTTTCCTTATACGCGTTTCATTTGTTCCTGGTGTTTCCTAATGTCTAAAATTCTGTCATTGGGCTCTTTTTGCATGTATCTCTTTGCGCTCTAGTTCGTTATCCCAGGTTTTTTAATTCTCCACTAGGGTCGCTGTAATCGCTTTTATTCAACGGACAGGTTCACTTTACCGGTGATAGATTTAATGTGTATACCCTGCAGAGACTAATTCGACAATAAGAGCTTGCAATTTCGTCCCAGTAGCTTAACGGTAGAGAATCGGCTGGCGGTTCGGAGATCCATAGTTCGATTCCCGGTTGGGGCAGCAAGGGGCTTTACAACTCATGGACATTTCCTTGCAGTTATTGAGGTATTTAAGGAATTATGACTCGATGAATATCAGTAGGTTTTTTTTTATTGCAAAGTGAAAACTTCGTCCAAAATACAACCTATAACCAATTTGTAACGATATGAATAGGTTTCAATGGCAAAATGGAGCCTTCTTCCAGTAAAAGGGGCTGAAAATCCACACCAGCAAAAACAATAAAGCGTTTATGAATTAATAATTGTATAGGACGTGATCCACGTTGTAATTCATTGTCAAACAAAGAAAATGGAAAATTTGAAAAGAAAAACCTAAAAAGAAGAACGGGAGAAGAATAAACAGCAAGACTACAGTGAGACAACATAATTTAGAAAACAACCCGTTTCGATTGCTGTATGAGCAACATAGTCCATTTATTCAACAAAAATACGTGAAATAATAATAAAAAAAAATACTGAATAACGTTTGTGTTATTTATTACTAAATAATACGTAGTTTTTTTAATACAATAACTGTTGTTATTTATACTAAAAAACTACGAAATTATAGTACAAATAACAACAACAGCAAATAAATAAATAAAAATTAAAGTGTGGTTCAACTCGACTTTCTCATACTGAAATCCAATATCCCCTCCTCCCCCCCCCCCCCCCCTTCAGAAAAAATTATAAGCAAAATCGGACAAAATTATAAGCAAAATTGCAAATATTTATAATTACAATTATATCGTGGTACCCTTCACTTTAAAGAGGTTCAAAAAAGGCTTTAAATCTTTCGATTATTTGACAATAATTGTATTGGGTTTTTTTTTTTACAACAATAATTGAAACTATTAAGTCTCGTGATCATTAAGCCATAAATATTTCCTTTTATGTCCAATTTTGTCTCATGCTGCTCATGTTAAAAAAAATATAAAATTTCGAATAAACTTCGAACTTTATTTAAAATCACTCGAATTAAAAAAACAATTTTTTTTTTCTAGTTCTAGATTTTTCGATAACAAATCCGGATTTCAAATTTTGTGAAAGTCCATTTATATGTGTGGCCGCTATTCTGTACACAAAAAATCGCCCCCCCCCCCCCCCCCAAGATAAGACAGTCGGACATCACTCCAAAAGTAATCAAAACGTTTTCAGGAGGTCTTGCATTAAAATCTCGAATTAAAAAAATTTCGCAAAAACAGTACTGTCTTTATACTGTATTGCGTAGTATGGGAAAGTGAAAATGAAGAAAACAAAGCTATTTCAAAAACTGAAAATACACCAAATTTTATCAAGGTACTTTCAAAAAACATTTCATTTAATTACTGTTGTTTCGAAACGTATCCTCAGGAATCGTGGATGTATACGCAGGATACAAGCACGAGTCCATGTTTCTGGATAACTTACGTTCATTCACAAGCACAAAGTAAACAGGAACAGTATACAATCTAACAACACTTAAATACTCTATTCATTTCACAGAATAAGCGATATTATTCTCAAAATACTGACGAAAATAATTTCACCAATGTACTCAGTCCAATGTAGCTTGTTGTTGTTGTTGTTGTTGTTGTTGAGACCCAGACCGTCCGACCTATCAAATCCCATTCGTCAACTCCACTGCAACGGAGGGGGTGAGTCCTTTTTAGAGTCTCTCCATAGAAACTTCTGGAAATCACTATGTCTCAAAGAATAATCGTTCTATCAAGAAGTTTCTGGAATATTCCCAATCTGGAAACTCTTCTTCTAACTGGGAAATACTGGTAACCCTGGGTTCACGTCATGCTGACGTCATGGATTGTGTTTTCTTCGCCTGGCCTTCGAGGCAGACGAAAGGGGAGGCGCCAAAATGAAACTTGTACGTTCGCAACACTGTAATAAATACCAGCTAATAATAATAAAAAAAACCCTACGAAAATTAAAAATATAAAAAAATAAATAAACGGGTTTTGAGAAGCAGCTTCACATCCACTCAATTTTTATTAATTTAATTCTGAAAGAATTTTCCTTATTGTGAGTGATTGGATAGAGCTGGCGGATTACAAAAGTATAAATAATGTTTATTGTAATGTTTACACGGGGGGGGGGGGGGGGCAAGCTATATAATATAACTTCGTGATATCACGCTTGTTTCTGTCAAAACTTAAACAATCATGAAAAGAGTTTAATATTCTTAATATCTAGTAAAAACTTCCTTGAAGAAAGCGGGAATAGGTCAGTAAAATGACGACAATTGTTTCTAAGGTGTTATAATCCCCCCTTTTCAGGCCAAATTAACAGGTAGAATAGTATGCATCCTTAACAACCGCTAACAATGAACTGCCTTCGCATACTGTTCGCAGTATGCATAAGAGGGCATAATTTTCTACTTGTTCTTTTGTTCCAAAGAAGGGAGCTTACATCGTTCTTAGCAGTTGCATACTGTTCTAGGTGTAGGGGCTTATAACTTTTTTAGCAGTTGTTAAGAGTGCATGCAATTTTACCTGTTCTTTCGGCCTGAAGAAGGGGACTTGTAACGTCAACGAAACAGTTGTCGTCGCCTCACTGACATATGCCTGCTTTCTTCAATGAAGTTTCGTAAATTTTTATCTTACAAGCAACAGTTTGATTTGTTGTAATAGTGAATTGAATTTTGAAATTTTTTACTGACTTTGAAAAGATCATCTACCGCATTCGAGATAATTATAATTGCCCTACAATGAGCGCGATATCTATCGAGAGAATTTTGGGTATGGGAGGAAATTCAGTACGCTTAATCTAATTTCAATGATTGGAAGTATATTTTTGGCAACGTTAGAGTCTTTTTTTTTATCACTTTCCAACATAGTTAAAAGATGTTTATGACTTTGCCCATTCTGTCTGTCTGTCCGTTCGTACGATAACTGCCGTAAAAATGACTTTATCAACATGAAATTTTAGTATGTTGTTGAGATGGTCTGAGGGATCTATGGAAATGTAAATGAATAATATCACCCAATTAGTTTTGGATTGAACCCGGGTAGAAAAAGTGAAATACATTGAACCTTATGGGACCTCATTTTTCAAACATTTTTTAAGCAAAGTTAATATTCACAAATTGCTTCGAAAATTTTTGAAAATATTCAAATTATTAAATAAAACATATAAAAAAAATTTCAGCAAAATGAGTTTGGTAGTTTTTTTAATAAAAATTAAAATAATAATGACACTCATATAATATGAAGAGATCGCGTGACCCACTTCAAAATAAAATAGGGCATTCATCTTTTTTTTCCTAGAGTAAAAATCGTGATTTTTAAAGTTATTTTAAATTTATATTGAATGTTGTATTCGTCCTAAAACCCTTTTACTTTTGCGTGTTTTCTGTGCATCTATATTCTGCGTCAACGTAATTACAATATTTTTGAGTTTAAATGATCATCCAACTTTGATTATTTCTACAACGAAGCCTAATTTTAACGTATGCAGAATGTAAACAAATCAAGCTGTAAGATGAGTTGTATAAGAATGGCTGAATTTTTTTAAACGCAGAATTACTGAGCTCTGGATTCTGGAATATAAGTGATATGAATGAAATATTCATTGATTTCACATAAGGAAGCAGACGATTTTATAGCATTGCCTTTTTTAATGAAGTTTTAAGTTTCCAAGTAAAATAAATTATATTGTGAAAATTAAGAAAATGTCACCGCTGAATGTATCGCATTTTAGAGATGTTTAAATAAAATTGCATTTCAGTTGGAAAGTGTCCCATAATCGATGCTTTATGCGTGATTGATCTTGCTTGTTATTATTATTGTTGGCGCAAAATAAAAAACATTTTGAAATAGAAGTTGAAAATTTCTTTATAAACTTTCTCTTCAATAAATTAAAATGTTGCTTTCGCTTTACCCCGGAGTTCCTCGGTAAAAATCTAAAATGTGCTGTGGGTTATTTCTGTTTTAAAAAAAAACACCTCGTTTTAACCTTCTTTATGTGCAGATATGCTATTGCTCTCCCCACAATGCATAGAAGACGTATTGAAGACGTATTTAAGGCCTTTAGCATCCCTGAACTCGAATCTAAAATGCTTGAGGTGATATTTGTATACGTATGTGCATGTAAGGTGCCAGCTTTAGTAAACTTTTATTCTACAATACTTTTTATTCTACAATAGCATATTTAAAAATAAGATGTGTTTATGCTTATTCATTAAATTAAAATTAATTGACTGTGTATAGGGTATGTGTATATAAACCTTTATTATATTACTTTCCCTATATATGGTAAAATGTAATATAGGGAACGTATTGGGGCGGGGTTTAAAAGTCGAATTCGAGTTTTCGACGGGAGAGCGAGTTCTGAGCGTCTTTAAACTCGAATCAATCGTTTTCGAGTTTTTCTCTTTCTTTCTTTATGTGTGTGTGTGTGTGTGTGTGGATTTAATATTTCACGAACGAATAATATATTTCACGAACGTTTCAAATGAAATTTCGTACAATCATTGAATATTTAATTTATTACAATCAGTGAATACTTGAACCCTATTGATTTTAAACGCGCACCCTAATTTTTAAATGATTTTTTTTTAAATCACTAAATATCAAAAGCTTCAATAATAATAATGCCGATCCGGTGGTCGAGCGGTCAGGGGCATGCGTTTCCGTCTGATCGCTGGATTGCCGGGTTGTGGGTTCGAATCCCGCCAGCGGGCATAGATGTTGTCTTGTCGAGGCCAAGTCAGACTTCCGCCCTTCGGGGAGCCTCTATAAAAGTGAAGCTGCAATTTTTCTTCCCTTCGGCATGGGACCAAGGGTCTTATGGACGTGGTGCGTAGGCGCCTCTTCACCACGGGGGAATTAGTAACGAACGAATAATAATAATAAATAAATAATAGGAAACGTATGACACACATTTAGACGTAAAAAATTTAGACTAGAACACGTCTGATACAAATTTACAATCTTTGGCATGAAACGTTCCTGTGATAGTGTCTGATTGAGCGAATTTTTTGAAAAAAATCCAAACCTTTAACACTGTTAAATAAATAATCATTGCACGCGTAATTTTTCCTTATAAAACAAGCAACACAAACCTTAGAACACGAGCATGAACCGTTCTCGATATATCGTCTGTTTTTCAAATAATTTTGTCACAAAAATAACATGAAATTAAACAAGAAAGATCAATCATGCATAAAGCATTGATTATGAAACGTTTTCCAACTTCAATGCAATTTTATATAAACATCTCTGAAATGCGATACATTCCTCGGTAATATTTTAAAAATTATCACAATACTAAATTACTTATTATATTTGAAAACTTCATCGAAGAAAATGAACTTCATTCAAATGATGGCATTGAAATATAAATTGCCTGGTTTAAACATCTCTAAAATGCGATACATTCCTCTGTAATATTTTTAATATTATCATATCACTACAATAATTTATTATATTTGAAAACTTCATCGAAAACAAATGAACTTTATTCAAATGACGTCATCGAAATATAAATCGCCTCTCTATAAAAGCAGCATTTCATTCACAAACATTTTTCCAATCGTTTCATTCATCACAATACTATAATAATTTATTTTATTTCAAAATTTGAAAAATTGTTATCTACCATATTTATTTTCAAATGTGAAACCTCTGTTACATATAAATAATTCAACGTTTGGAAAGATATTTATTATATAATATATCTCTTTTTTCTTTCTGGAGGCAGAATTTAATTGAATTTGTTTTTCTCCCTATATTAAATAATTTTTATTTAAAAAACTACTTAACATATTTTATTGAATTTTTTTTTATATATTTTATGGGATAATTTGAATATTTCCTAAAATTTTTGAAGCAATTTGTGAATTTTAAATTCGCTTAAAACATGCTTGAAACATTAGGTCTCATAAGGTTCAATGTATTTCATTTTTTCAACCCGGGTTCAATCCAAAACTAATTGGATGATATTATTCATTTATATTCCCATAGGTTCCACAGACCGTCTAAAAAACATACTGAAATTTCGTTTTGATAAAGTCATTTTTACGGCAGTGATCGTGCTAACGGACAGACAGACAGAATGAACGAAGTCATAAACACTTTTCAACTATGTTGTAAAGTATTAAAAAGTAGAAATTATCATTCCATAGTTCACTTTCCATTAGCAACAAATCTGTTAACACCATTCGCGTGGATTGATTTAGTTCCATTCACGAAAGACAATACTTTGTTGTTGTTGAGACCTAGAACATCCGTCCTACCAGAAAGGTGTAAGGTAACCGTTTGGACGGCCGGGAAGTGCCACTCAATTTAGACCGGAACCCAGTGGGGGAGGCATCCACAGGGACCGTACCCTCCTTCCCCTACCACCAACCTTTCGGAAGGACTTACGGACCCACATGTTTAACGTGATCGTACTCCGCATGAACACACTTTATGCAATAGTTTTGCATTTGGACCCCCCCAAGAATTCATCAATGGTTATTTAGTTCACTGTATATCAATCAAATGTCTATTGCATTTATATGAAGATTTTACACGTGAGTATGGATTTAGGACCCTGTCTATCAATCTGCATTCCAAACAAATGGAAGTCGTGCAAAATAAACTTTTACGTGCTATGAATTACAGAATGTCTGGCTATTACCCTTATGATATGCACACGAGTGAACTCAGACAAAAATTTAATTTATTGTCTCTTAAAAGAAGAAGAAAAGGGTCCTGCCTCTTGTTTTACTGTAAAGTTTTAAATAATGCTATTGATTTCTCCATTTTACTTTATCGCTTAGAATTCCATATATATCTGTTAATAATACTGAGAAAAAACATTATTTCACAATACTGCCTTTAAACACAATTACATTAAGGGCCATTCAATCAATAAATTTGTGGATCTCCATTGTACTGAAATTGATATTTTTAATTAGACTACTGCCCATTTTAAAAGAAGCCAGTTTTAATGCGCTTGACATGTATACTACTTAGTATTCTTGTATTTTACGCTCTGTTCTTTTTGTGTGGTTACTGTAACTGGATTTTATCTGTAGTTACCACGTAAATTGAATAAATAAATATATAAATAGTTCTGTTTGAACTGCCCAAATCGGCGCATTTCAATTTAAGTAATGTTAATTCAATACCATGAAAACATTGCACCGTAGATCTTGTACGCCATTATTTAGCTGTGAAAGAACTCTTCTCTCGAAAGAAGTCTTTACATTATGTAGGGTCATGTGCTGTCCACATAAAATGTTTTTTATGTAAGTAATATCTAGGGCCAGGATTTTTTCTTGCAGAAAAACAAAGCTTTACGTAAAATATAAACATTTTGGACGCTTATACTCCCGAACTTTGTAAAGAGCCTTGCTGCTCCAACCGGGAATCGAACCCTAGATCTTCGACCTGGCCAGCCGACCCTCTACCGTTGAACTACTGGGACGAAATTGCAAGCTCTTATCGTTGAAGGGGACTCTGATCAACCCAGGCCGGGGAGCTTGCCTATAAAGGCTCTTAGCAATTGTTTTCTCGGCCAGGAAAGACTCTTCGACTACGACCATCTCCCCTGTCACCCAATTGATCACATGCTATTACATATGAAAAGTGAACATGTTTCTCAATAGGAAATATTTTTTTTTATTTTATATGACTTTTTGATAATTTTTTGAAAAATAGGCAATATCTCGAGAACGGTTCATGTTAGCGTTCTAAACTTTATGTCAATCGTTTTCTAATGAAAAATTACATGAGAAATGTCTATTTGCGTAACTTTATGAGCGGTTTTGATTTTTTGACGATTTTTTCAAAATTTCACTCGAAAATTTAGGGGAGTTCTGAACATTCGATTACGTATAAAAACAATAGGCTTCCAGTGTTTATGGATTGTGATTTTTGTACCCAATTTCGTTCGAATCGGTCCATTTGTTCGCCAGTTATCGTCTCCACAGACTCACTGACACACACACACACACACACACACACACACACACACACACACACACACACACACACACACACACACACACAGACAGACATCACTTCAAAAATGTTTGATTCGTGATCAGGGATGCTTGGAACGTGCTCTCTCGTCGAAAACTCGAATTCGAATTTTCGACCCCGTCACAATACTTTCTTGATGCATTATGTATATAATTAAAGTAATATTAAATTTTTAGTAGTGATATGAAATTTCATATAAAATGTTATTCAAATTTTGCATAGAAATTTCTTTGAGATTTTTTTATAAATGACTTCGTTTTAAAGGTTTTTCAATTTAGATGAATGTGTGATTAGACTAATGACCCATTTATTTACATATTTAATGTATAATCTTTAATATTAATTTATGAGCATTCATTATTTTTTATTAAGCTTTAACTTGTATTAACTTTCAGAAATTTTCTACAAATTATTAACAGCTTTATGACTAGCTAATGCTTACATTAAAATCAATTGTAATTATTATATATAAATATTGATGTATAGTAGTTATATGGATATCAATAATCAGCTCTTAGTTTGCACATATAAATATGCAATTATTTGTTGATAATTTATATGAATTGAAATGTATTATGGTTTATAAATGCCAATGATTAATTGTGTTTTTCGTTAACCTCTCCTTTAAGGTTGTTGAGCCCCCCACCCTCGAATTTCCCTCAACCCCCTTTTCAATTTTGTCTCTGGCTAAGGCCCTGATTCTTGATAAGTGTTCCTTCAAGCAGGTCGTAAGAGAATCTAAAATTATAATACATATATAAAAATTGAACTAAACTGTTGTGAAAATGCTATCGCCCTAAAAGTTCTTCGTTAGTGACATCATAAAAAGTTGACTACAAGTATGAAGTGAATGTTAAATGGGCATGTTTTATTATTGTCATACAGAGCACTTATCTCCTTAGCTTGTTTGAGAAAGTGTTTTGAACCCTTTCATTTTTTCTTTACCCCTCTTCCTAAGTCAAGTTCGACCATCCAGAGTTCACCTATTGGATATGATTCTTCTTATTGTATGTCCTATTTTAGATTAATTTATTTTAAAAATGTATCATATTTCAAGAACGGTTCTAACGTTTTTGCCAATTGTTTTATAATGAAAAGTTACATATGAAGTATTTATTTATTCACCATTATTGCAGGTCATGATTTTTTAATGAATATTTTCCCAAATATTCGTTCATGAATCCTGTGTGCTTGAGAACGGTCTATGCTCTAGCGTTCTAAAATGTGTATCATTAATTTTTCAAGAAGAAATGACGTCTGAAATAATTATTTATTCATCATTATTGAGGTTCGAAAATGGGGTAATGCGGGAAATCCAGTATTCACTGATTATAATAATCGTACCCAATTATTTTTGAAACGCTTCACTTGTTCATGAGATATTGCGTTAACACACTAACATTCGTCTCTATACCGGATTTTTGTGCTGCTACTATTCATACAAAATGTCTGCAGCTAGAAGAGTTCACGAGCAAAAGTCTAAAAGCTTACTTCTTGAATTTAAGAAATATCGGTTTAAATTTTTAAACGTGGCATTCTAAAATGGCGAAGGTAAGGTAAAAATTCTTTAAGATAGCATATAATATTTTTAATTTTATTTCTCCCAGTGGTAAATGATATTTTGTATATTAATTTATTATTGGGAACGCAGTGTTTATTTTAAGCAGGTTCAGCATCCTTCCATTTGGCATGCGCCTCACGCACTTTCACAAGGAAGTCGTTGCTCAATTTCGTTGCGCACGGAAGAAACGGAGCGTGGGAATGATTTTGGTTCAAAGCAGACGATTTGGAATTTGAGTGGTGTTGTCTGCATCTGTATTATTTACGTAGCGGGCGATTATTAAGGACGCTGCAACGTCGGGGAATTCATTCTTGTACATTATAAAAAAATCGCCTGTCTGTCTGTAGATGTCGCCTGCAGCGGAAAATCGAAGTTTGGGACAGCCGTAAAATTTGGTACAAGGGTAGCTAAAATCCCGAAAGGACACGCATATGTAGAACTTAAATATTTAAGATTTTCATAGCATTATAACTGTAAAATCATTGCAATAATGATCTGTTCTGGAGCAATAATGGCATTACAATCAACAATGCATTTATAATATAAACACATTGATTTATCTGTCTATCTATCTGGGTAACGCTGCTACAAAATGTTGCCAAATGTGATTTAATCAGAGATAAACATTTCAATTTAGATACTAATCCAGACCATCAGCATCTTCATAACCCTCCTCGTGAGCACTCATTTTTTCCGATCATCCCTTGACTTCCCACGTTCACTGCTGCTTCAATTCAGTGTTCATATTAAACACCGGAGAGTTCTTCTTAGCTCATTAAATTTTTACTTAAACGAAGTTCGTGCTTTTTTTTTCTTTTCTTTAAAGAAATATTTCAAATGTAAATAATTGTTCTGTTAATCCTTTTCACATCAGAGTGATTGAAAACAATAAATGTAAATATTTTCTCCTTTCAAATTATTTTCAATTTCTCTTCCTCAGTCATCATAAGTTCACATTTATTTTTTCTTCCAAAGGCTTAGATAAAATTAAAAATAACTTTTTTCTTTTAAAACGGACACCACGGACGTCAGGGTTATATTCTAGTTAAAATAATATTAACGTAGGCATCGGCTCGAATGTAACGGATGCATCGGCTCGAATTAATTCAATTACTTTTAATTCGCCGCCTAGGCGGTGAAGTGAATAGCGTCTTCGGCTGCTGTCTTGTGGGCTCGGGTTCGAATCCCGAATAAAGCATGGATGTTTCTTGAGGATAAAGTCAGTCTTCCGCCTTCTGGGTCCTCGTCAAATGTGAAGCTGCACCACCTCCGACCTTCGTGATGCTTTCTTGTAATAAACTTCGTTCTTTCCTGCGTACTAGGCCTGAATTGGTTCCGCCGAAACAGGAGGTCATTTAGTCAACAACAACAACTTTTAATTCGATTTTCGGTTTTATTGGGTAATGACGTATTTTCGTAGGCGGCGTAGCAAAAATGCGAAAAACTAAAATATCTCGAGAACGGCTAGTCCTAGAGTCATGAAGCTGCCCTTATACTTCTCATTGTCAAAAATGACTTATAAAACAAACATTTAATGGATACATTTGAGCATACGTATTCTTTTATTTTAAATTTGAACGATTTTGAGGGTCATTTTGTAAGAAAAAACAGTTTTTTTTTTCTGAATCGTACTAAAATCTAACCAGCACCAGAGTCACCCACAAGTAACTTATCTACTTAATTTCGTGAAATTGGGTCCATTTGTTTTTTTGGCATGCATACGATCTTTTATATCCCGAATCGTACCAAAATCTAATCAGCAAGCACCAGGGTCAGTCACAAGCGACTTGCCTATAAAATTTTATCAAATTCGAACAATTAGTTTTTGAGTTAGAGTGGATACATACACACACACACGCAGACGTCATGCTAAAAATATTTTTTTCGTGCTATGTTTGGTGTTGTTGTTGAGACCCAGACCGTCCGACCTACCAGAAAGGTGTAAGGCAACCGTTTGGACGGCCGGGAAGTGCCACCCAATTTAGACCGGAACCCAGTGGGGGAGGTATTCACAGAGATCGTACCCTTCTTCCCCTACCACCAACCTCTCAGAAGGATTTCCGGACCCACATGTTTAACGTGATCGTACTCCGCATAAACACGGCGGCAGTTGTGGCAGCGTGCAAATCCAGCACGAAAACCACCGGGCTACCGCGCCCGAAAAGTTCCAACAGCACGCAGTGTTCCCAGGTGGTCACCCACCGAAGTACTAACCACGCCCGATGCTGCTTGACTTCGGTGATCTAACGAGAACCGGTGTTTTCAGCACGGCAGGGCCGTTGGCTACCCTATCTTTGGTGTAGATTTTATGAAAACTCAAGTTGCGATTTTCGACACGATTCCAATTTTCGACAGACAATTTGCGATTTTCGACACGCTTTCTCAGCAAAACATTAATGTTTTGCAGGGAAAGTAAAAGATCTGATGTGGGTAGCACATGACTTTCCCTGCAGACTCAGATTCACGTTCTCTTTATTTCTCTTCAATATTACGTTTAATTGAGTTTAATTGAACAAAAACAACACCCATAATTATTTTAAATAACACTGGGCACTTTTAATTCAAGTTTCGTTTTCATTGGATAACTGGACTTATTTTCAAAGGTGGCGTAGCGAAAATGTGAAAAAACTAAAATATCTTGAGAACGGCTCGTCCTAGTGTAATGGGGTGGATCTTCTTCTTTTCATCGTCAAAAATGACGTATAAAACAAGCATTTAATGGATATACCATTTTAGCATATGTAGTCTTTCAGTTTAGATTCTGACGATTTAAGCCGGCCATATCGCAAAAATAGTTGGTTATTTTTCTGAGAATCTTACCAAAATCTATTCAGCACCAGAGTAACCCACAAATGACTTATCTACCAAATTTTGTAACATTTGGTCTATTAGTTTATCAGCTAGAGTGTATATAAGCATTTTTTGGGGGCCATTTCGTAAAAAAAGGCGGGTATGTCCTACCGGAATCGTACACAAAACTAATCAATACCAGAGTCATCCACAAGTGACTTACATGCCAAATTTTATGAAATTCGGTCCATTAGTTTTTTAGTTAGAGTGCCTACATACATTGCACAGACAAGACACACACACCGATAGAGAGATACAGAAACACACACAGACGTCAAGCTAAAAATGTTTTTACTTTCCCTGCAATACATAGTAATGTATAGGGAAAGTATTGGAATCGTGACTCGAGTTTTCGACCATTTTTAGCGTGACGTCTGTGTGTGTGTTTGTGTGTGTGTCTGTTTGTCTGTGCAGATTTTGTATCCACTCTAACTAAAAAACTAATGAACCGAATTTCATAAAATTTGGTAGGTAAGTCACTTGGGTGCGACCCTGGTGTTGATTAGTTTTTGTATGATTTGGGATAAAAGAACCCGCCTTTTTTTGCGAAATGGCCTGCAAATATTGCTATATCCACTCTAGCTGAAGAACTAATGGACCGAATTTCACAAAATTCGGTAGATAAGTCAATTGTGGGTTACCCTGGTGATGATTAGATTTTGGTACGATTCGGAAAAAAGTAACTTGCTTTTTTTTGCGAAATGGCTCGCAACAATCTTCAATTTCTAAAATAAATAACTACGTAATCTCAAATATATCTATTGAATGATTTTTTTTATACATAATTTTTAACAATGAATAGAATAAGACCTACCCCATTATACTAGGGTTTGCCATTCTCGAGATATGTTTTGCATTTACGTTGCGCCACCATCGAATAAAAAGCCCAGTTACCAACTGAGAACGAAAATTGAATTAAAAGTGCTAATTGAGTGTCATTTTAAATAACTGTGGGCATTATTTTGTGCAAACTCAATGAGTTTTTGAAGAAATAGAGAACGTGACTATGAGTCTTCAGGGAAAGTCATGTGCTGCTCATTTTTCGTATTCTAGAGGTGTCAAAACGTGTAAATCCGTCGAAAACTCGAATTGCGATTTTTGACCCTATACACCATGTATTGCGGGGAAAGTAAAAAGAGTGGAGGCTCACATGCCATACATTTAATTTCAAAATGTTACACATTATGACGTTTATCCGCCCCCCCCCCCCTCCTCTCTCCAATAAAACCTGACGCTCAAGGCTCCGGGTCTAATAGACCTGTTGGGACTTTTGTCACTGCTTTCATTGAGGATCGGGGACTATTAGCTTCTTTACCCAATGTGGAAAGGAAAAGGGGAAAAAAAACACGACAGACGAGAGGCGACAAGAATCCTGAGAGTTTCTTTTCGAGCGCTTTTGTTCTAAATTTCACGGAGGCTAAAGTTCCGAAGTCTTTTGATGTGCTCGCACCAAGATCAATATCTCAGCGAAAAAATAGAGGGGGAAAAACTTCAAAGGTGCATTAGCTTCTGTTAATTGCCCATTCCAGCAGAACTGAAACTGGGAATAGAAGACTCTAAATTTACGTTGTCGTTGACATTGCCACCTTATTTTTTTCTTCTTTTCTTGATGCCGAATTAAAAGAACAGTTGAACCGGGCAGGGAGGGGGCTTTTATATCTTAGTCGCCGAATCGTCGGATTTTCGCAAGAGACTCCCAATTTTATCCATTTCTTCCAATCACCCGGGTAATATGCAAAGTCCACTTCGACAATAAGAGCTTGCCAATTCGTCCCAGTCACTCAACGGTAGAGCGTCGGCTGGGCAGTTCGGAGATCCAGGGTTCGATTCCCGGTTGGGGCAGCCAGTTTCTTTACAAATAATAAAATAACCGTTCTCGAGATATTTTAGTTTTCCGTACTTTCCCTACGCCACCTTTGAAAATAAGTTCGGTTACCGAATGAGAACGAAAATTGAATTAAAAGTGAAATAAATTTAATTAAAATAAAGAGAACGTTAATATAAGTTTGCAGGGAAAGTCATGTGCTGCTCACATCAGATTTTTACTTTCCCTGCAATACATGGTAATGTATAGGGAAAGTATTGGAATCATGTCGAAAATCGCAACTCGAGTTTTCGACGGATCTACACGTTTCGAGGCCTCTAGAATACGAGAAAACTATTTTTAACGTGACGTCTGTGTGCGTGCCTATGTGTCTGTCTGTCTGTGAGTCTGTGTGTCTGTGTGTCTGTCTGTGCAGATTTTGTAACTAAAAAAGTAACTAAAAAGGTAATGGGCCGAATTCCACAAAATTTGGTAGGTAAATCATTTGTGAGACACCCTGGTGCTGATTAGATTTTGGTATGATTCGGAAAAAAATAACCTGCCTTTTTTTGCAAAATGGCCTTCAAAAGTCGCCAAAATCTAAAATAAAAAACTACGTATGTTCAAATATATCCATAAAATGCTTGTTTAATACGTAATTTTTAACGAAAAAAATAATAAGACCAACCCCATTACACTAGGACTAGCCATTCTCGAGATATTTTAGTTTTTTCTTATTTTCTCTACGCCACCTTTGAAAATAAGTCCAGTTATCAAATGAGAAGGAAAATTGAATTAAAAGTGAATTAAATGCAATTAAAATAAAAAGAACGTGAATATAAGTCTGCAGGGAAAGTCATGTGCTGCCCACATCAGATTTTTTTTAATCGCCCTGTATACATTATACAGGCACATACACACACAGACATCCCACTCAAAATAGATTTTTCGAACCCTCGAGTTGCCATTTCCGACATGATTTCAGTATTTTCCATGTATTGCAGGGAAAGTAAAAATCCTATAATTTCCCACAATTTAGTCATTTCTTCCACGGTTTGCACCACTGATTCTCAGCCAAACTTTCGGTTTCAGTTCTTGTTTAACTTCCAGAGCAACAAGGGTCCATTTATTTTAGATCCTTGTTTTAAGATGATATGTTTTTAAAATTTCTGGTATACAACGTTTCTACTTTCCCTGCCGTACATGGTAATGTATAGGAAAAGTATTGGAATCGAGTTGAAAATCGCAACTCGAGTTTTCACAGGATCTACACTTTTTGAGACTTCTAGAATACGTAAAAATCATTTTTAGAATGACGTCTGTGTGTGTGTGTGTGTCTGTCTACAATGTATATATCCACTCTAACTCAACTAATAGACCGAATTTCATAAAATTTGGTATGTAAGTCACTTGTATGTGTCCCTGGTGCTGATTAGTTTTTGGTATGATTCGAGATTAAAGAACCCGTCTTTTTTTGCGAAATGGCCCGCAAAAATGGCTTGTATCTACTCTAGCTGTAAGCTAATAAACCAAATTTTACAAAATTTGGTAGATAAATCGCTTGTACGTTAAACTAGATTTGATTAGAATTGGTACGATTCAGGAAAAAAGAACCTGAATTTTTTTTCCCTCGAAATGGCCCGCAAAAGTCGTTAAATCTTAATATAAAAGACTAAGTATGCTCACATATATCAATTAAATGCTTATTTTATACGTAATATTTGATGATAAAAAGAATAAGACCAACCCCATTACACTAGGACTAGCCGTTCTCGAGATATTTAATTTTTTTCTCATTTTCGCTGCGCCACCTTTGAAAATAAGTCCAGTTACCCAATGAAAACGAAAGCTGAATTAAAAGTGCCAATTCGGTGTCAGTTAAAGTAATTATGGCTGTTATTTTGTTCAATTAAGCTCAATTTAATGAATTGTTGAAGAAATAAAGAGAACCGGAATATGAGTCTGCAGGGAAAGTTATGTAATACTCACATCAGATTTTTTGCTTTTTTTATAGAGAAAATCTTTACAGATCCTAATTTGATTTTACATTTTTTTTTTTTTAAATCTGAAATATATTGTTTTGGAATGAATAACATGTATGGTTGGCGTATCTTTGGCTGAAATCGGAGCGTTTTGAAAATGAGAAACACTTTGGATGCTTCTATCTCCCAATATAGCAGATAAAATGCACTTGTTTTGTCAGAAATGCGGAATAGTTTATGAATATATAAAAATAATTCCAATAGTTTAATATTTTGGACTTTTTCTTTCGAAAAATCTAAGCGAGTTTTTGCCCCACTTTACTTACTCTCAAGGTAGATATAGTAAGAGACAAAGATATTGAATGGGAAATCTAGTTTCTGGATCTGTTTAAACTGTTTTTACAAATATTTTATAGTTTCCGAGGAGTTGTCGAAGATTGAACATTTTTTAGAATTTAATTTGTAATGATTCTGAACATAAAACTGTAAATTATAAGAATTAAACTGTAGATCTTTAAAAATACTAAAAGGATATACACTTTTTTTGCAAAAAAAAGAAAAAAAAAAAGCACCCCCTAAAAAAATAATCCGATCATTTCGAAATTTCGCATGCAAATTCCTTTATACCAAGTATGCAAATGATTAAATTTCAAGGTCAAGGTGTTAACTTCGGTCATAGCGCGAGTCTTTACTGCACAACTAGCATCCTATAAAACAGGTTAAAAATGTGGACGGTTTATTTTTTCTCATTATCGGCGTTGCAGTTCCGTGGAGACACAACCAATAATGCCGTTACGACAACCAATAATGCCGTTACGGCCGTGGTCGTATAGTTGGTCATACCGAGCAATAGGCCTCCACCTGCACCCAACAGACTCTGCTGTGTAAAGGTGCTAACGGTTGCTGCTAGGAACTCATCTGCGGAATGAAGGATGTGGAAGGCCGAAGTGCACGAATGCGAGGCAAGATCGGATGATTGTGTGACAGGCCCACACTGGCCCACCGGCATTATTGTCCGCCATCCAACGTGCTGCAGCCTTTTCCATACCACCCGTGACACCTTCCACCATCTCACGGCGCTTGGTTGAGGTGGGGTTACGCTCACGGCGGCCTTTAAGACGTCTGCCCATAACCACACAACATCGGCAGAGTCGTTTGGATTGGTGTCGTAGCCGAGCATCATGACTGCCAGCAAACTGGCATCGCATAGTGTTCAGAGATGAATCGCGCTTCAGTCTTTCAGCAGATGACCATCGGATGCGTGTGTGGAGGCGCCAGGGCCAGCGGTCCCAATCAGCTTTTTTTTACACAGGCACACAGCCATTACCCCTGGTGTGATTGTGAGAGGTGTTATCTTTTACGACAGCAGGTCACCCCATGTCATTCATGTCATCCTGTGTACAACTTTAACAGCTCAACGATATGTTGATGAAATCCTGCAGCCGTTTGCGTTACCCTTCATAACACGTCATTCTGGAGCCATTTTCCATTAAGATAATGCCACGCCACATACGGCTCGCATATCTGTGGACTGTCTCCGTGCTGTTCATACTGTTTCTTGGTCAGCAAGGCCACCAGACCTTTCGCCAATCGAACATGTATGGGACATGCTAGGCCGCCAGATTCGGGCACATCAAAATGTAGCAGATCTGGAGCAACAATTGAGGAATGCCTGGTAGAATGTATCGCAGGATGACATTAGGAAGCTTTATCACTTCTTACCTAGACGTATACAAGCATGCATTGCCGTCAAGGAGGGTTTCACCAATTACTGATTTGAAAATTCAATGTGCAACCATTGATGCTAACCATTGATGGGTCCTGCGGCCTTGATTTTGTAATCATTTCGTTCGTTACCTGTGTATGAGCTGTATGCATATTTAATTTCAATAAAAATTGTCATATTAAAAGGATATATAAGAATTTGTAGATTTAAAATATTAAAAGGATATATGAGAATTAATTTGTAGATTTTTAAAAATACTAAAAGGATATAAAATACTAAAAGGATGTATAAAAATTACTTTGTAGATTTTTAAAAATACTAAAAGGATATATAAAAATTACTTTGTAGATTTTTAAAAATACTAAAAGGATATATAAGAATAAATTTGTAGATCTTTAAAAATACTAAAAAGATATATAATATTAAAAGGATATATAAGAATTTGTAGATTTAAAATATTAAAAGGATGTATAAGAATTAATTTGTAGATTTTCAAAAATACTAAAAGGATATAAAATACTAAAAGGATATGTAAAAATTACTTTGTAGATTTTTAAAAATACTAAAAGGATATAAAATACTAAAAGGATATATAAAAATTACCTTGTAGATTTTTAAAAATACTAAAAGGATACATAAGAATAAATTTGTAGATTTTTAAAAATACTAGAAAGATATATAATATTAAAAGGATATATAAGAATTAATTTGTAGATCTCTAAAAATACAAAAAGGATGTATAAAAATTGATTTGTAGATCCAATTGTATACTAAAAGGATATACAATTGGATTTTGGATCGGGTCGGATGTATAGAAATAGTGTGGTTATAATTTCAATATTTCGAAAAGATGGTTCAATTTTGATATTTTAATAATTTGAACTATTTTGAATGGGTTGTTGTAGTTACATACGGCTTTATTAGAAATCAATCCATTATATAACTGGCATCTCACAATGATATAAAAGTAGAAAATAATTAAATAATCTAACTAAACACAATACAAGAATATTACAAATTGGACAAACACAAAGCCCAATCGCGACTTCAGGGACAGTTCATAGGACAGTAAGTTCTAGCTTCCCAATACAGTATGCAAACATTCCCTTGCTGCTGGGAATCTTTTATCTAAACCCGGGCACACTGATACATGACCTGAGTTCATTACACCAGCATTACATATGGGGCGCACGGTTTGGAATCTAACAGAATATATATATATATATATTCTGTTTTATACTTTTTAACACTTTACAACATAGTTCAAAATTGTTTATGGCTTTGTTCATTCTGTCTGTCTGTCTGTTCGTTCGCACGATAACTGCCGTAAAAATGACCCATAAATAATAATAAAGACACCCATATTATATGAAGAGATCATGTGACCCACTTCAAAATAAAACAGGGCATCTATCTTTTTTTCCCCAGTAAAACATTGTGATTTTTAAAGTTCTTTTAAATTTATATCGAGTGTTGCATCCGTCCTAAAACCACTTTGTATTTGCGTATTCGCTATGCATCTATATTCTGTGCCAAAGTACTTACACTATTTTTGAGTTTAAATGATCATCCAATTTTGATTATTTCTACAACGAAACATTTTAATGGATGCAGAATGTAAACAAGTGATTGTAAGATGAGTTGTATAAAAATGGCTGAATTTTTTTCACCCAAAATTATTTAGCACTGGAGTCTTTAATAACAGTGATATGAATAAAATATTCATTGCCTTTACATAGAGAGCCAGACGATTTATATTTAGATGACATCTTTTGAATAAAGTTCATTTTTTTTCGAAGAAGTATAAATTATTGTAGTACTGTAATCTTTTAAAATATATCAGCACTGAATGTACCGCATTTTAGAGATGTTTAAATAAAATTACATTTCAGTTGGAAAGTGTTTCATAATCAATGCTTTATGCACGATTGATTTTTCTTGTTTTACATATATACATATATGTAGAATACATTTTCTAATTTATACTTTTTAAGTTTGTATAATCTTCCAAAGAGTCCTTAATATATTGTTGATTCTTGCAAAAACTGTTCACATGTGAACAATTTAATTTCCGAGTTCAAAGACTATTCAACAAAATTTCTTGAAATTTGGAAGTTCTACTCATTTGCGCAATATACAGGTGCTGATTAGATTTGAGTACTCTTTTGAATAAACCCAGACCTTGTTTTAAAATGGCCCTCAAAACTCGACAAAGACTATAAAAGAATACAGTAGCATAAATCTGTTAATTTCACTTATTCTGTGAATTCACACATCTGTTAATCCGCAATCTTACGTCATTTGGGCTGACAAAACAATTCCCCATTATCCTAGATTAAACTGTTTTTGAGATATGAAGGGAAATAAATGGATTTGAGTATGCAGGGAAGTCATCTGCTGGCCCCATCAGATATTCCTTGAATATTTTTTATCTCATTCAGCGCCGTTCAGCCAACGCGAATATTTGTAGAGCCGGAAGAACAAAACTATTATTTTCCTTTCAAAAATGTTATTGAAAAATAAAAGCATTTTATTGTTATCATGCGCATTAAGTTATTTAAAACTGCTACATTAAACTGGTTTTTTTTTATAACAAATAGGAAAGCAATTATATACAAAACATCCGTTGCTTGTTAAATGTAAATGAAACTGGTTCTCAAACTTTGAAAAACGCGAGGCCCTGTTAAGTGTGAAGCGGAAGACAGGACGAGGCCAAACATGTTGGTGTGCGTTTAACGAGGGCTTCACTTCGCAATTGCCTTCACTTCACAGAGGGGGGAATAGCACACAAAATGTAAAAGGTCTCAAGTTATGATAGTTTTTTTAATAAATAATAAGCAGAAGGAGCTTAAGCTATTTTAAGATATTTGAAAATAATTTTCATTCAATTACCTACCGCTCCAACAAAAATTGAAGTAAAACAAGTAAAGAAGCTTAGAAGAAAAGATACAATGAAATATCAAAAATTTCCAATTTTTTCACCCATGACGCACAAGTTTCAATTTTCCAATATTTTGAGTCTCCTAAAATTTAACCCACCTCCAAATAAATAATAGCATTCTTTTAAATGCTTTTATTTTAATAATTAAAGTGGTTACACGTCAACTTCAATAATGCCAAAGACAACAAATCATAGATTAAAAGGTCATTTAATAAAAACCATTTTTTATGACGCATAAATATTACAAATATTTGATATTTGTTCGTCATACAGGTTGGTTTTTATTAAGTGACCTATTAATCTATGATTTGTTGTCTTTGATTTAATGTTTTTATTTTATTTATTTATTTTAATTTATTTATTTTATTTTATTTGGGGGAGGGGGACTTTTTTTTACATCCAAGGATCCAAGGTCTTTGCATTTCGAGGCACCTGAGGGAGAACCCTCGTATCCCCACATCGAATGGTATTGTTCTTTTTAGTACTTGAAAAAATAGCAATGAGACGTTTGAGCATCCCATTCCACCGATGCTTGTCGTTGATTCTTTTAAATATTTGCTTAAGGGACTACAATTCCTAATTACGTTGTTGTTCGGCGTTCAAAGTTCAGATTTAAAAAAAATTAAAATTTGGCAACCCTAAACGTGCGACTTCTCGAAAAATTGTTCGGTTTCGATTTCATAGAAAATTCGTCACTAAAGTTCGAAAGAGAAACACTCACGAGAAACATCCCCATGAAACTGCTGCTCCATTTAAGGTACTTTTTTTTTTTCGAACGAAAACTTTACAAAATATCTCGCACGCAATTATTCCGTAACTCCATTAGAAAGCCTCCGAAAAATCCCCGTGCGAACGCCCACAACTGTTTTTCCCCCCGCACCTCATCTATCTCTTCCATTAGCCGCGCTTCCCTTTAATGTTGGAAAATCTTTTTCCTGCAACATTTTCTCCCTCTAATTTTCCCCCTCGTGCGTGCCCGGTAACAACAATAACTGCAAGCCGAGAACTCTGGCGTTGCTATTATTTAACTCCTCAACTCCGGGGAGCACCTGGCGCTCTCCTCCCTACCCCCGTGCCAATCAAAGGCGCCGCCACCCTTTGAGTTGTTCCGCACTTTTTGATAGCTGAAGAAAGATGCACGTGTCTAATCCGTTTAGGGAAGAATCTTGTTGGCGAACAACGCTTCACGCCAATTTGGCGATGGCTCGGAACTCCTCCGATGCTCTTTTTTTTTTTTCCCCACTACGCATCTGTTGGATTTGTTTTCATCTTTTATTTTCCCGCGTTTAATTTCTTGCCTGGTTATGCTATTGACTTGTGCCACATGCCGTTGTTTTTAGAATTCTACGGGAATTTATTTATGTGTGTGTGTTTTACATTCTTTGCATACATAGTATAATGCATAAGAAAAGAAAGTATGGAGAAGGAGTTGAAAATTCGAATGCGCGTTTTTGTCGAAAGCAGAGAGAGCTTCATTAATGCACGGGGCCTCGATCCTAGGCCCCTAAATTTTGCATGTGATAAAGAATTTTAAGCAGAAATGGTTTTTAATTAATTATACTGGTAATATTAGTTTTTATTTTAAATTATAAAATATGTTAATAATTTTAAATATTATATATCCTTTAAAGTCTTATAGTACTTTGAAGTAAAAAAGTTGGCAGTTTTGGCAAAAATTTGACCTGCAAACGCGATATAAAGCGTTTCAAATATAATTTGGTACGATTATTACAATCGGGAGAAGAACATTACATCGATACCGGAACCCTATTGATTTTAAACACAATTGAATGTTCGAAAAACTTCCCCCATTTTCGAATGAATTTTTGAAACAATGACTAGGAAATCGATATTTTGAATAATGTTTACTTTGAATAATGATTATTTACTTTAGTAAATAATCATTTCATACTTATTACTTTCCTTATATACATAATGTATAAGGAAAGTATTGTGACGGGGTCGAAAATTCGAATTCGAGTTTTCGACGGGAGAGCACGTTTCAAGCATCCCTGATCACGAATCAAACATTTTTGAAGTGATGTCTGTGTGTGTGAGTGTCAGTGAGTTTGTGGAGACGATAACTGACGAACGAATGGACCGATTCGAACCAAATTGGGTACAAAAATCACAATCCGTAAACACTGGAAGCCTATTGCTTTTATACGCAATCGAATGTTCAGAACCCCCCTAAATTTTCGAGTGAAATTTTGAAAATATCGTCAAAAAATCAAAACCACTAATAAAGTTACGCAAATAGACATTTCTTATGTAATTTTGCATTAGAAAACGATTGACATAAATTTTAGAACGCTAACATGAACCGTTCTCGAGATATTGCACATTTTTCAAAAAAATTATCAAAAAGTCATAAAAAATAAAATAAAAATATTTCCTATTGAGAAACATGTTCACTTTACATATGTAATACCATGCGATAAATTGGGTGACATCATTCTCGTGGATCTAGCTCGTTCCATTCATGAAAAAAGATACTTTGAGTAATACTTTTGTATTTGAACGCCAATAGTCATTTATCTGCTGTAAGAATAACTTATTTCTTCGTCCATAACGCTTGGCGAGATTTTGGCAACAAATTTGGCGGAATGTCGCCAACTTGGCGACTTTTTTAAATGTTGCCAAATTAACGAAAATCTCGCCAAATGGATAAAAATGACGCTAAATCAATGAAAATGACGACCAATTGTCGAAAATTCAATATCTTGGAAAGAATATTAGTATCTACTATAAGAAAAACCTACTTTTTTTACTGTAAAAGTAGTAAATTCATTACATTATACAAGGAAAGTCATGTGTTGCACACATTAGATTTTTTTTAAATTAGAAAACGATTGACACAAATGTTAGAAAGCCAGCATAAATCATTCTCGAGACATGACACCATTTTCAAATAAATTTATCAATATATATATATATATATTGCATTGTTATTCTTACATTCTTACTTTAATAAGTTTAGTATATCTAACTATTCATTTCTGCACACTATCCTAATTCCTTACGTTTGATTCGTATTAAAGAAACATTCTATTTGCAATCTATTCAAATTTATGCTGCATTCGCGCTAAATTTAGTAATAGAATTTATTTTAATTTATTTATTTTGTTTATTAATAATTACTACGTATTACTTTTAAATCTACTTTCTTCCAATGTTGATGGAAGTTTTCTGTGGCTCATTCTCCTATTTTATTCTTTTCTTTTATCTGCCTAGGTTATTAATTAATATGCTATAAATATTATAAATCGTTTTCTTCTTTTCTGTTTGTTAATTTAGTAAATTTTACTTGTTATATTTATATGTATTGCTATTTTTCTTTAGCCATTAGTAATGTAATATTAGAAGATACAAATTCAAGTGCTGCAATCTATTGTTATTTCTTCTTACTTTTTTATTAATTTTTGTAGTTTTATGACTGGGTAATTACTTATGGGATTTTAGTACTGGAGTTATTTTGAAACTTTTTTAATTTTATAATCTGTACTTTTTAGTACAAGCTTTTTATTACTACTTATTTGGATAGGATTCTATGTGAATCCAAGAGTTACACTTTATGTATTTTATAATACCCTGTGTTTTATCTACTCTAGTTTTGGATTGATAGTAACTTTATAGTTAAATCATTTCTTTTTTTCTTGTAATATCCTCCTTACTACATTATTATTAGGTTTTACATGCACTTTGTTGTTTATACTTAAATATAAGCAATTATTTTATTTCTATTATTAATTCCTATATGTTATATTGTCATACTCATAAAATTTCTTTTACTATTATGAATTGCACTTCTTATTTGATTTAGTGGCTGGCAAATATATTTATACTTATTATTATATAATTAGATAGATATTGACCGGTATTTTCAATTTGTGTTGGGAATTGTTTAGACCGATATCCATTTACCAACATTGTGCCATGGATTGTTTAGGATATAATCATTGTCCAGCTAAAAATTATAACTTCAATAAATGTAAGAACAAAAATTGCAAAACCTGCCCATTTGCTTCTAACTCTCAAATTACCAATCAAAATAGCCAAAAGTCTTTCTGTAAAATTTTTAATTGCATCTACAAAATATCCTGTAACATATGTAATTTATCTTATATAGGACAGACTAGTAATCCTACTCATCTACGCATGAATGTTCACAGAGATCATGTCAAAAAATTTATCTCCAATAATAATTTTCTTCCTACTTCTAATAAAATTGAATATAAACACTTTGCTAAGAATGGTTTTGAAAATATAACTATACATATCTTGGATATAAAAACTAATATAGCTGATAGAATGTTCTTTGAAAACTTCTATATTAAATCAAATTGTACTCTTTTTCCATACGGATTAAATCAATTATATTTCAATGGTAATATTGTAAAAAAATAATTTTGTAGATAATAAATATTCCATTTTTAATCACCTTTTTCTTAATCCTCATTTACATAATAGAAATTCGGCTAAACTCAAAAGATTTAAAGGCGGTAAAGGAAGCTCCCCTCATCATGACTTTAAAGCTGAGATTAAAAGTATGCATCAACATTTTAACAACTCATTTCAATGGAAATTTATAAAATCATGGGTATTTTCGGTTAAGAAAAAACAATTAAATACAGTTTATGCTATTTTCTTAAAATTAAATCCAATTAATGAACATTTTAATCATATTTTCTATCATTTGCTCATTACAAGATCAAAATATTTAAAAATAAAACTTAATCATTTTCATAATAATAATTTTTCTAATTCTTATTGTGTAATATCTTTTAAGCATCCCATTTATAATTCTATCAATTTTAGGAATTTATTTAATCGGTTTCATCATTTATTGCCTGTTAAGGATTTGAATGTTACTAAGACTTTTAAATACAACAAGCCTACTGTTAGAACAATTTTTAATTATAATGAAATTTCCCAATCTTTATCAGACGATAAAGATTCCTCAACTAATTTGGATGGTGAATGTATTTGTAGAGTGGATAATTATGCTAATTTTATAGATCCACACTTGGGGCATATAGTTACTGGAGACTTAGCCATAGTTAAAGATAATTCTTTAAGAACCTTAATATTATTTGGTGCAAAATTCAGCTTACCTTCTTGTAATAATTCTAATAAAGTCTTAAAATCAATAAATCTCGACCTTGATAAATATATTTATGGATTAGCTTCTAAATATGCTCAGCCTTTACAGGCATTTAATATGTGGAAATGTACTCTTTTAAAGTCTATTAAAAATGCCATTTGGAGTATCAATTTATCTAGATCTATATATAATATGGATAATATAAAACACTCTTTAAATGATTTACATAAATCTGTTGTTATTACTTAAGTTGATAAAGCCTCTAATAATTATGCTATTATTTGTAAAAAATTCTATATACAATATCAGTTAGATTATTTAAAAAATAATAGTCTATTTAAACTTGATTCACGCTCTGTTAATAGTATTAAATTGAAAATTATCAATATGTATAGTGATTTAGATATTAATAATAAATTTTTGAAATTTCCATATATTGTGCTTATTCCTAAATTTCATAAAAATCCTATTAAATTAAAACTGTAGCGAGTGGTCATAATTCATACTCTACTACTGCTAGTAAATTATTATTAAATTATTTAAATGTACTTAATAGTAATGTACGTGATTCTTGTGATAACTACATTATTCTGAATAATAGTAAAGAATTAAACAAATTAACATCACTAGGTAAAATAATAGGATTTCAAACTTTTGATTTTTAAAGATCTATTTAATAATATTAGGATTACAGATCTTTATGATGTCATATTAGCTTTATATAATGCCTATATTACTAACCATTCTCACCTACCTAAATTTACCAATTTTCCAAAACTTCTCCATTTTGTTCTTTTCAATAATTATATTTTTCAAGGTAATAAATTATACTTACAAGTCTCAGGTGTTCCACAAGGTGGCTGTAGTAGCAGTATGTTAGCTAATTTATACATATATCATTATGAAAAATTCTTTACTTCTACAGAATATAAAATTTATAGATATGTAGATGATCTGATTTGTTTAGTATTTAGTAATAATTATGTCATAAATATAGATTTCTATCCGGATAATTTGGAATTAATACCTAATGAAACTACTATTAGTAAAATTATTAATTATTTGGATTTAAATCTAATTATAGAACCTACTAATGGGATAGTTACTAATTTATATGATGAAAAAGATTTTTTTAAATTCAATATTAATAAAATATTACCTTTTAATTCCTGCAACTCGATTCAATTGTTTAGAAATATTATACTTAATCAACTTTTTAGAATTTATAGATTATCAGATAAAAAATTTCATGCTTTGCACATAAATAACCTCCTACTTACCAGTAATTTATATAAATATTCACTATATTTAGTAAATGTTACAGTTAATAAATTTCGATTAGCCTAAAATTTTTAATATTCTCGCCTTAGTATCTTATTTTAGCCTTACTTCTACATTCTCTTGTTTTTACTTTATATATTCATCTTTCTATTTTGCACCTTTTACTGTAGAATATCACATTTAACTGCCATTGCGTAGTACGGTTTTTATTACTCACTTTGGCAACGGTAAATCACTTCTTTACTCTTCAGCGTATGACAACATTGGTCTCTTCTTTTTTTGCTTGTCACGGTTGCACGTTGGTGTGCATTTTAAGGTATTTATGTTTCCTTTCTATTTTTTCAATCTTTATGCTTGTCATCCTTTTAACACATGTTTATAGATAAAATCTATCTTGTGTTTCAGAAACAAGCATTTTTGTGTTCACTTCGTTTAAAATATTAGGTTTTGATAACGAATTTTTTCGAAATGAACTATTCTTAAGCCTAGAGCTCTTCCACATCCAAGCTTTAATGCTTGATTATTTTGGTAATCCTTTTTTCGATTCCTCTCCATTGACTTTTGTTGATTATCTTTAGCTTTCTGAACTATAATATGTATTATAATTTCCTCTTTATTGTTGAATTTAATTTTATTTCATTGTATTCTGTAGGCACAAATTTTTTTTAAGATAGTGTATTATGAGTTACTTCTTCCATTCTACCATTGGATTTACTATTTTAATATATATATATATATATATAAATACTGTAGCATACTTAAAATATTAAGGATACTTTGCAAATATGCAAATGCAAAAAAAAATGAGTAAATAGGAATGACAATGCAAAATACATTTAATTTATTGCGCGAATGCAGCTAATAAATAAAATAATTTCAATAATAATAAAAGTTTGAAAGTCCAATGAAAGAAAAGTGAGAAGCTGTAATTCGAAAAACCTAACTTTCTAACAGCTTACAAAATAAAAGTATAAATCAGCAAATCTTCAAGCAAATGGAAAAAAAATACAAATTTCGAATCATCAAGTTAAAGAAAATTATCAAAAATCAATGGTATGGAATCGATAAAAGAAAAACAGATGAAATCCAAGCAATAATGCTGTACACGTGAACAAGGTCTAGGTCTAAATCATGGATTTGTTCACTTCTTAAAAAAAAATGTAAAATTAAAATTAAAATTAAAATATAATAGACCAGACGTTAGGCTGGAGAACAATTCCTTTATAAATAAAACAGGTACTAAATAGGTATTAAATGCCCCTCGTTCCCTGTTCCATATATAAGGTAAGCTTGTGAAATCTGGATCTCATATTGAGAAAGTCTGGAAATAATATAAGTCTGTAACTACACTCAATAAGAAAATTAATATATAAATGTTTTAAAAATCATATATTTAATACAGATCCTTAAGGTACTTGAATTAACATACATGTTGTGTGTAAGTGCATGAATAATGTAAACTTGGTTTCAAGCTAAAGATTTTTTTTCAAGCCCTTTAAAATGAAGAGTAACATGTTATAACTGTGATCGTTTGAAACAACAATATAGACTTTAAACCTTTTTTCCCATTTAGCGTTATTTTTATAAATTGGGCGAAATTTTTATCAATTTGGCGACATTTTCGTCAATTTGGTAATATTTAGAAAAGTCGCCAAGTTTATGACATCCCGCCAAATTTTTCGCCAAGCATTACGGATGGGCGGAGAAATAGGTTATTCATATAGTCGTTTGTTATGCTATTTCCAAGATATTGTATTTTCATCAATGAGTCGTTAGTTTCATTGATTTAGTGCCCATTTTATCAATTTGGCGACATTTTCGTTAATTTAGCAGCATTTAAAAAAACTCGCCAAGTTGGTAATATGCCGTCAATATTCGTCGAAATATGTTTGAGAAGCAATATGTTTGAGAAAAAATATGTTTGAGAGATGTCATACCCGAAGTTGCACATAAATTAAGCAAAAACAAGAAAGATCATTCATGCATAAAACATTGATTATGAAACACTTTCCAACTGCAATGCAATTTTATATAAGCATCTCTAAAATGCGATATATTCTTCGGTAATATTTTTAAAATTATCATAATATTACATTCATTTATAATATTTGAAAACTTAAAACTTCATCGAAAGAAATGAACTTCATTCAAATGACGGCATTGAAATATAAATTGCCTGGTTTAAACATCTCTAAAATGCGATACATTCCTCGGTAATATTTTTAAAATTATCATAAGACTACAATAATTTATTATATTTGAAAACTTCATCGAAAACAAATGAACTTTATTCAAATGACGTCATCGAAATATAAATCGCCTCTCTATAAAAGCAGCATTTCATTCATATCATTTTCCCAATCCTTTCATTCATCACAATACTATAATGATTTATTTTATTTAAAAACTTAAAATCATGGAGGTGCATGTAATTTAACTCCATGCTTAAATCTTCATCGAAAATATCGTCTGGTTCTCCGAGTAAAATCAATGAATGTTTCATTCATGTCAGCTATATAGCAGACTCATTGAGTTAAATAATTTTGAATTAAAGAGATGCAGCAACTCTTATACAACTCATTCTACTTTTTTTAGTGTTTACGTTTTCCATAAGTGAAAATTAGGCTTCGTTGTAGAAATAATCAAAGTTTGACAATCATTTAAACTCAAATATATTGTAATTGCGTTGTTTCAGTATGTAGATGCACAGAATTTAAGCAAAAATAAAGCGGTTTTAGGAAGGATACAATACTCAATATAAATTAAAAAGAACTTTAAAAATCACGATTTTGAGACAAGATGGATGCCATATTTTATTTTGAAGTGGATCCCGTGATCTCTGCCTATAATGGTCACGTGATCTCTTCATATAAAGGGTGTAATTATTATTTTAATTTTTATTTAAAAAACTACTAAATATATTTTGTTGAATATTTTTTATATATTTTATGGGATAATTTGAATATTTTCTAAAATTTTTGAAGCAATTTGTGAATTTTAAATTCGCTTAAAAAATGTTTGAAAAATGAGGTCCCATAGGGTTCAATGTATTTCGTTTTTTCAACCCGGGTTCAATCCAAAACTAATTGGGTGATATTATTTATTTATATTCCCATAGGTCCCACTGACCGTCTGAACAACATACTAAAATTTCATTTTGATAAAGTCATTTTTACGGCAGTTATCATGCTAACGGACAGACAGACAGAATGAATACAGTCATAAGCACGTTTCAACTATGTTGTAAAGTGTTAAAAAGGTTAATTTGTATTGAAGAATGCCCTAAAAGTGTTGATCCATCAAAATCTGAGATGGCCACAATACTTTCCCTTTACATATATTTTCTGTTGTAGGGAAAGTAATAAAGAAATCACAACGTAAATGTCTGTGTCAATAAAATGATAAAAGCAGACGGCCATTTTGGAGTGCAACGATGGTTTTATTCTTCGGTGCCAGAGATCTGAAGCACAGGAGAAACAAGCGTGATTCTAGCTTAGAAAACTTTTATCAAAGGATCTGCTTGTAAAGGTTGCATAAATTTATGTTGAAGATATTATGTTTCATTGCTTACCTAAAAATTTTAAATTTTGTCAACCTCGCATTCCTCCCGATTATTATTCTATTAATTATTCTCTAACCTATTAATTATTCCTATTAATTATTCTCTAACTAAAAAAAATAATTTTCGAACCCCCTGGATATACCCCTTTTAAAACGTACTTGATTCTTCAAAAAATTAAAAATAAAATATTCAAAATATTATTAATTATTTTTCAAAATTATTATATGAATTCCCACAAAGCAAGAGGAATTATACGAAATAAAATTTTATTTTTAGAAATAATGAATGACTGTAGACTCGCTGACATTTTCTGAAGCCGCCAAGTTGGCAAAACCGTGCCAAATCACTCGCCAAGCGTAACATGCAATCAGAGATTGGTGTTTAGTATATGGTATTTATTTCTTGTTGGTTGTGCACCGTCTCGTGCCGTTGTAAATTCTTCCAGCTTTACGTTTCTTTTTCACGTGAATAACATGTATGGTTGGGGTCTATCTGTCCAGAAAATGAAAACACTTTGGACGCTTAGACCCCCGAACCTAATAGATAAAAACGTAAGTCTTTTTTATTGTTTTGTCGTATATAGAGTCTACATTATGAATATATAAAAATAATTTAATATTTTGAAACTTTTTCTTTTCGAAAAAACTTGAAAACGTTGTTCATCGAGCGAGTGTCTTTTTTTACTTTTCTTACATTCACTGGAAATATTTTCGAGACTATAAAAAATAGATATAAATAGTAAACGGCAAATATATGCATGAGGAAATTAGTTTTGAAATGTATAAAAGAAAGTTCTATCTATATCCATTCTTAAAAAAAAGCTCTTATAGTTTTCGAGTTATCGTCTCGTCAAGTTGAAGATTGAAAATATTCCGTTTCTAAAGTTCGTGAAGTTTATATTTTAAAAAGTTATAGCTATAAACAATCAATTGTCTTATTCCTTTCGTGATTTAGATCCATATTTCAATGATTGAGCGATTTTTAATATATACTTGCAAAAACAAAATGCCCTTAATAACTGAGGGAATAAAAATTACTTATATATATATATATATATATATATATATATAAAACAGTTTTGATTAGTTTTGTCAAAAATTATATTAGATCATCTTCGGAAATGCATAAACTTGGATTTTGCTTTTTAAATGTGTATAACTGATATGACTTTAGAAGCTAAAGAAACAGATAAATATCTTTTATATATGAATTTTACCCAGCACAGATATGTGCACTGAATTAATATAGATACTTTGTCAACATCCTTTTTCAACATAGGAAAATATTATATAGATGTGTTGAGGGGGAAGTGAAACACAATATTTTTTCTCGAGGTACTATGATATAAAGATTAAGACAGACAGTACTGTGAAGTACGTTATTTAAACAGTACTTCATAGTTGCTAAAGTATTAGTATTAAAGTTACTGAAGTACTATTTAGGCAATTGAAGTTATTGCATACTGTTTAGTATACAGTACTTAAGCAACTTATCGCCAAAAAACAGACTACACTGTTTATTGACTACAACAATAGACAGTGTAGTTTATTGAAAACTGTTTATTGAACACTGTTTATTAAACACTGTTAATTAAAAACGACAATAAACAGTGCATATTGTCTGCGACAATGAACAATAGGACGAAATATTGTCAATATTTTAACATATTAAAAACATATTTTGAAAGAGTTCGGAATCTATATTCTGTAAATATTTAGCAGTGTAAATATTATGTAAATGTGTGTAATGTGTGAATGCAGCGTTTCTGAAACTTTAACACAAATACACAATTATCATATAGGTGTGTTGTAAGGAAAGTGAAAAAGAATATTTTTGCTTGACATATTCTGCTATGCAGTAAAATAAGATTAAGGTAAACAGTACTGTTTATTTAAACATTACTATATAGTTACTGAAGAGTTATACTATTCAAGTATGTGAAGTATACTATTTCTGCAATTGAAGTTACTGCATACTGCCTATTCCGCAGTCACTTTTTGTCAATAAACAGACTACTGTAATAATTTGGGGGGTTTTCTGAATCTATACTATGTAAATATTTAGCAAAGTCTCTAAAATATTCCTTTCTTTTGCAGCTGATGATCTCGATCAGATGCTCGGCGCACAGCGCTGTTCCGAGTTGAAAATTCAGCCGGAAAAATCTGCAATTCATCCTCTCGAAACAGTTATTCGCACAAAAATCTTGTAAGTTGCTTTCTCTTATAATTTTACGGTGTATATTCAGAGCCGTAGCCAGAGATGAAATTGAAGGTGAAATTCAAGGGGGACTGAAGGGGTCTTGGACTGACTTGGAGGGGCTCACCCCAAAACACTGTTAATCATTAGCATTGATTAACTGTACTATTATATATTTCAATTCATCATTATTAACAAAAAGTCTGATGTGGGAAACGCATGACTTTCTTTATATAATGCAGTGAATTTACTACTTTTACAGTTAAAAAAATGTTATTCTTATAGTAGATACTTATATTCTTTCCAAGATATTGAATTTTCTTCAATGAGTCGTCATTTTCATTGATTTAGCGTCATTTTTATCTATTTCGCGAGATTTTTGTTAATTTGGCAACAATAAAAAAATGTCGCCAAGTTGGCGACATTCCGCCAAATTCATCGCCAAAATCTCGCCAAGCGTTATGGATGGAAATATAAGTTATTCTTACAGCAGATAAATGACTATTGGCGTTCAAATAGAAAAGTATTACTCAAAGTATCTTTTTTCATGAATGGAACGAGCTAGATCCACGAGAATGATGTCACCCAATGTATCGCATGGTATTACATATGAAAGTGAACATATTTCTCAATAGAAAATATATATTTTATTTTATATAACTTTTTGATAATTTTTTTGAAAACTGTGAAATATCTCGAGAACGGTTTATGTTAGCGTTCTAAAATTTGTCAATCGTTTTCAAATGAAAAATTACATAAGAAATGTCTATTTGCGTAACTTTAAGAGCGGTTTTGATTTTTTGACGATTTTTTCAAAATTTCACTCGAAAATTTAGGGGGGTTCTGAACATTCGAATGCGTATAAAAGCAATAGGCTTCCAGTGTTTACGGATTGTGATTTTTGTACCAAATTTCGTTCGAATCGGTCCATTCGTTCGTCAGTTATCGTCTCCACAGACTCACTGACACACACACACACATACTTTCACACACACACACATACTTTCACACATACACACATACTTTCACACACACACACACACAGACATCACTTCAAAAATGTTTGATTCGTGATCAGGGATGCTTGAAACGTGCTCTCCCGTCGAAAACTCGAATTCGAATGTTCGACCCCGTCACAATACTTTCCTTATACATTATGTATATAAGGAAAGTAATAATTGTATATTTATATTTGTAAGCTAAAATTTGATTAGAAAAATTTAAATATAGCTACTTAATATTAATATATAATAATTACAATAATTTTAATATAAGCATTAACAAAACTGTTAATTAAATTAAAAAAATTCTGAAAGTTAATACAAGTTAGTGCTTAATATTAACTCTTAACTACTTATCAGTTAATTTTGACTCTTGAATGTATACCAGTGAACCCCGCAATAATGCAAAAGTATCCAAATACTAGTGTCTTAAATTTTAAATATTTTTAAATTAAATATATAAATGAATAGATTATCAGTATAATCGCAAATTTAGCTAAATTAAACAATTTTTAAAACAATGTAATTTATAAAAAAAAAATCCGATGTGTGCAGAACCTAACTTTCCCGGCCGACTCATATTCATGTTCTCTTTATTACTTTCCTTATATACATAATGTATAAGGAAAGTATTGTGACGGGGTCGAAAGTTCGAATTCGAGTTTTCGATGGAAGAGCACGTTTCAAGCATCCCTGATCACGAATCAAACATTTTTGAAATGATGTCTGTGTGAGTGTGTGTGTGTCAGTGAGTCTGTGGAGACGATAACTGACGAACGAATCGACCGATTCGAACGAAATTTGGTACATAAATCACAATTCGTAAGCACTGGAAGCCTATTGTTTTTATAAGCATTCGAATGTTCAGAACCTCGCTGAATTTTCGAGTGAAATTTTGAAAAAATCGTCAAAAAATCAAAACCGCTAATAAAGTTACACAAATAGACATTTCTTATGTAATTTTTCATTAGAAAACGATTGACATACATTTTAGAACGCTAACATGAACCGTTCTCGAGATATTGCACATTTTAAAAAAATTATCAAAAAGTTATATAAAATAAAAGAAAAAAATATTTCCTATTGAGAAACATGTTCACTTTTCATATGTAATACCATGCGATAAATTGGGTGACATCATTCTCGTGGATCTAGCTCGTTCCAGTCATGGAAAAAGATACGTTGAGTAATATTTTTGTATTTGAAAGTCAATAGTCATTTATCCAATAGTAAGAATAACTTATTTCTCTGTCCATAACGCTTGGCGAGATTTGGCGACAAATTTGGCGGAATGTCGCCAATTTGGCGACATTTTTAATTGTTGCCAAATTAACAAAAATCTCGCCAAATGGATAAAAATGACGCTAAATCAATGAAAATGACGACTCATTGAAGAACATTCAATATCTTGGAAAGAATATAAGTATCTACTATAAGATTAACATTTTTTTAACTGTAAAAGTAGTAAATTCGTTGCATTATATAAGGAAAGTCATGTGTTGCCCACATCAAATTTTTTTAAATTGAGTTTAATTGCACAATATAACACTAAATTTACATTTTTAATTCAGTTGTCATTTGGTAATTGGATATTTTTCCGAAAGCGGCGTAACAAAAATGCAAGAAATCTCAAATATCTCGAGAACGGTTAGTCCTAAAGTAATGGAGTTGGTTATATTCTTTTCCTCTTCAAAAATTGCGTATAGAACAAGCATTTCATGGATACATTTGAGCCCACGTAGTCTTTTATTTTAGATTTTTGCGAGCTACTTCCTAAAAAAAGGCAGGCTGTTCTTTTCCGAATCGTACGAAAAACTAATCAGCACCAGAGTCACACACAAGTGACTTACCTACCAAATTTTATGAAGTTTTCGAGTTAGAGTGGATACATACATTGCACAGACAGACAGACGCACACACACACAGACGTTTGAGAGGTCCCAAAACGTAGTATGGATCCTGCGAAAACTCGAGTTGCAATTTTCGATACTCTCTATACATTACCATGCGTTGTAGGGAGAGTAAAAATCTGATGTCGACAGCACGCGACTTTCTCTGCAAACTCGTATTCGAGTTCTCTTTATTTATTCAATAATTCATTATATTGAGTTGAAGGGCACAAAATAACACCCATAATTATTTTAAGTAACACTAAATGTGCACTTTTAATTCAATTTTCGTTCTCATTCGGTAATTTTGTAAAGATGCCGGAATGGAAATGCATCTTTGATAAAAAGAAACAAATTTTATTCTATAAACTGTAGAAATCATAAAATGAACTCCATTAACTTAATATATGTGAATGTACATGGTCAGAATATACATCGTTCACCCTTGCTGCCACCATCGTCTGTACGCATACACGCCACGCTCTACGTGCCAACTCGTACCATCTCCCTCCATCTCGTGCTTTGCACTTTGCCTTTTTATAACCTGATTGCCAGAACCCTCCGCAATCTGCAAGGCTTCTATTTAAATGTAGCCTCTTCTTTCCACGGGGAAGACACTGCTTGAAAAATAAGAAGTCGAGAATAGAAATTGTTAATCCTTACAACTTGACTTATTTTCCAAGGTGGAGTAGCGAAAATGCGAAAAAACTAAAATATTTCGAGAACGGCTACTCCTAGTGTAATGGGGTGGGTCTTATTCTTTTCATCGTTAAACATTACACATAAAACAAGCATTTAATGGATATATTTGAGCATACGTAGTTTTTTATTTTAGATTTTAACGATTTTTGCGAGCCATTTCGCAAAAAGCAGGCAGGTTATTTTTTTTCGAATCGTACCAAAAATCTAATCAGCACGAGGATCACTCGCAAGTAACTTATCTATCAAATTTTTGTAAAATTTGATCCATTAGTTTATCAGCTACAATAGATACAGGCGATTTTTGCTGGCCATTTCGCAAAAAAAGCGGGTTATTTTATCCCGAATCATACCAAAAACTAATCAGCACCAGGGTCACACACACGTGACTTACCTACCCAATTTTATGAAATTGGGTCCATTAATTTTTGAGTTAGAGCGGATATATACATTGCGCAGACAGACACACACACACAGACGTCACGCTAAAAATAGTTTTTTCGCATTCTAGAGGTCCCAAAACGTATCGATCCGTCGAAAATTCGAGTTGCAATTTTCGGCATGATTCCAATACTTTCCCTATACATTACCATGTATTGCATGGAAAGTAAAAATGGTCAAGGTGTCTCATGTTTTCAAGTTCCTTTTTCTTAGCTGACCTGGTAGAAGCCGAAACTTTAAATCCCCCGAGTTTAACAATAGATTACTGCAGCCCCTATAATCATGGGTATACCTAAAAAATCTCAAATCTGTTTTAACACTTTCCAACATAGTTGTAAATTGTTTGACTTTGTTCATTCTGTCTGTCTGTCCGTTCGAACAATAACTACCGTAAAAATAAATGACTTTATCAAAATGAAATTTTAGTATGTTATTCAGACGGTCTGTGGAGCTATGGGAATGTAAATAAATAATATCACCCAATTAGTTTTGGATTGAACCCGCGTTGAAAAAATGAAATACATTGAACCCAATGGAACCTCATTTTTCAAACATTTTTTAAGCGGAGCTAAAATTCACACATTGCTTCGAAAATTTTAGGAAATATCACATAAAATTTGTAAAAAAATTTCATCGAAATATGTTAAATTTCTAAATAAAAATTGAAACAATAATTACATCCATATTATATGAAGAGATTATGTGACTCAATGCAAAGTAAAATAGGGAATCCATTTTTTTTTCGCTTAGTAAGAACCGTAATTTTTAAGGAACTCTTATACTTATATTTAGTGTTGCATCCGTCCTAAAACCGCATACTTTTGCATATTATCAGTGTATCTAAATTCTGTGCCTAGGCAATTACAATATTTTTGATTTTAAGTGATCACTCAATTTTGATTATTTCTACAACAAAGTCTCATTTTAACGTATGTAGAATGTAAACAAATCAAGCTGTTGTAAGATGAGTAGTATAAGAATTGCCGAATTTTCTTAACGCAAAATTATTTAACTCTGGAATATAAGTGGTATGAATGAAATATTCATTGATTTTACTTATATCGAGACGATTTTATAGCATTGTCTTTTTTGATGAAGTTAAGTTTCCAAGTAAAATAAACTATTGTACTGCGATAATTTAAAATATATCGGCGCTGAATGTATCTCATTTTAAAGATGTTTAAATAAAATTGCATTTCAGTTGGAAAATGTTTCATAATCAATGCTTTATGCATGATTAATCTTTCTTGTTATGTAACATTTATTTCATTCTAGTGTATAACAGCGTCCAATATTTTCACTTCAACAAGAAGTAAAACATATCAATTTTGCTCACATGTAAAGAAATGTTTATCTGTGACGACATAAATATTAATAAGACTTCTGATACCAAATTATATTATATAATGGGAAATTTGATAAAACAGTGTAATGCGTTAAACTTACTTAACAGTACTGCATTTTTTAACACTTTACAACTTAGTTGAAAAACGCTTTTTTCCCCTCCTCCCTCCCCCCCCAATGTTGGCTGATGGGTCACTTACAGCACACGTTTTTTACGGGTTGTCCAATCCTATTTCAATAAAATCTTATCTCTTTTTCTTGTAATGGGCGTGAGTGCTTTGATCAGTGCCGATGCCGACAAAGGGGGAGGGGGGGGGGGTATGAACAGTGCTACTTCAGACATTTATTCATGTGTCAGAGAATGAAAACTCTGCATTGGCTCCCGATTGCTCGGCTTTAAAAGGATACAACAAACGGCATAAAGTTCAACTTGATTTCCCAAGCCATAGATCGAGATGCAGACTTAATTCTATTGTACGATCTAATTAACACTACGAAATTGTATCCCTAGATGGTGATGATAAAAGTATAAAAGCAGGTGATACATTGTGTCGACTGATAAACTCCTGTTCCTCTTTGGGGCCTCCATTTATGTCTGGTCGATACCCCTTGTGATGGCATATAGATAGTCACCCAATTGTATTTCTAGGGTATAGGGTATTCCACATCACGTGGCCTCAGCCCGGGCAACAGCATAGCAACTGGGAATGCATGATAGAGAACTAAGACTTAATCTTTATGCTAACATGCATTTTTCAGTGGCAAAGGGATATCCAAATAAAATTTCCAACATAAATTGTATTGATCCATATATTTTCTATTCCAAAAATGGTTAACATCTTCTCTAGCTACGGGGATGCCTTTTGAACATTCGATTGCTTTTAAAAATAACAGGTTTCCGGTAATTACTGGTTGTTGTTGTTGAGACCCAGACCGTCCGACCTACCAGAAAGGTGTAAGGTAACTGTTTGGACGGCCGGGAAGTGCCACCCAATTTGGACCGAAACCCAGTGGGGGAGGCATCCGCAGGAACCGTACCCTCCTTCCCCTACCACCAACCTCTCGGAAGGACTTACGGACCCACATGTTTAACGTGATCGTACTCCGTGTGATCACGGCTGCAGTTTTTGGCAGTGGCTGGAATCGAACCCGGGCCTACCGAGTGCAACTCCAGCGCGCTAACCAATGGGCTACCGCGCCCCTGGTAGTTACTGGTTGAAGACCCAGACCGTCCGACTCGTCCAGAGGACTTAGAGTAACTAGTTGGACGGCCGGGAAAGGTAGTTACTGGTTGTAATTTTTGTATCCAGTTCCGTTCAAATCGGTCCATTGATTCGTGAGATATCGCCTCCACAGACACACGGATACGCACACACAGACATCAACTCAAAAACGTTTGATTCGTGTTCAGGGATGCTTGAAACGTGCTCTTTCGTCAAAAACTCTAATTCGAATGTTCGACCCATTACAATACTTTTCCTGTATTGTATACTATGTATATAAGGAAAGTAAAGCATTGTACCGTGGCCAAGGCATGCATTTATTTCGCTGTGGAAGAAAAGACAGTCTGCATTATATAATGAAAGTCACGTTCTGCCTACATCAGATTTCTTGACGCGAATAACATTTAGGGTTGGGGGAGAAACTGTCGGAGAAACGGAGCATTACAAAAGATGGAAACACTTAGAACACTTATACCCCAGATCTAATAGATGAAAATCTGATGTGGGCAGCACAGGACTTTCCCTGCAAGCTCATATTCACGTTCTCTTTATTTTTTCAATCATTCATTATATTGAGTTTAATGGAACAAAATAAAACCCATAATTATTTAAAATGACACTGAATTGGCACTTTTAATTCAATTTCCATTTTCATTGGGTAATTGGACTTATTTTCAAAGGTGGCGCAACGAAACTGCGAAAAGACTAAAATATCTCGAGAACGACTACTTTTAGATTAATGGGGTTGGTTTTATTCTTTTCGTTGTCAAAAATGACGTATAAAACAAGCATTTAATGGATATATTTGAGCATACTTTGCCTTTTATTTTTAGATTTAACGATTTTTGCAAGCCATTTAAAAAAAAAAAAAAAAAAAAAAAAAAATGCAGGTTCTTCTTTTCCGAATTGTATCCAAATCTAATCAGCACCAGGGTCACCCACAAGTGACTTATCTACTAAATGTTGTAAAATTTGATCTATTGTGTTTCAGTTAGAGTGAACACAGGCAATTTTTGCGGACTATTTCGCAAAAAGGTCAAATCCTACCAAAATCTAATCAGCACCAGTATCGCTTACAAGTGACTTACCTACTAAATTTTATGCAATTCGGTCCATTAGTTTTTGAGTCAAGAGTAGATACATACATTGCACAGACAGACACACACACACAGACGTCACGTTAAAAAGAGTTATTTCGTATTCCAGAGGTTCCAAAACGTGTCGATCCGTCGAAAACTCGAGTTGTGATTTTCGGCATGATTCCAATACTTTCCTTATACATTACCATGTATTGCAGGGAAAATAGAAATGGAATTAAGTTTCTTGTTTTGTTGGAAATAGGGTCCACATTATGAATATATAAAAGTAATTTTAATATTTCGCACTTTTTATTTCAAACAAACTTTAAAAAGTAGCTCTCCGAGCGAGTGTTTATTTCATTTTTCTAATTTTCATTCGAAATATATAGAAAACTATAAAAAACAATTATAAATGGTAAGCTACAAAAATGTGTACTAGAAAATGGAGTATTAAAATCTATATTTATTATTATAATGTTCTTATAGTTTTCGAGTTATCGACTTGTCAAGTTAAAAAAGATTAAAAATATTCCGTTTTTCAAGTTTGAAATGCAGTATGTCTCTAAAACTAAAAGAAGAGGTAGCTTTTGAATTTTGGGTCAATCCAATTTGGAATTTGGAATTTTATAAGGTCTATTTTTACGGGAGGGGGGGGGGGGGGACTTAGTGCATTTGCCGGAATAAGTTTTATTTTTCATTTTGCATAATTTCACTCACAATATCTTCGAAATTCTAAAATATAGTTATAAATAGTAAGCGATAATGTAAGAAATTTAGATTCTAAATCTGTATTTATTTTTTAAAAAAGCTGTTTCAAGTTTATAAGTTAGTTATAAAGTAGTTATTAGTTAGTTATTAGTAATAAAGTTTCAAGTTTATAATGCTATATCTCAAAAACTAAAAGTAACATCTATAAACAATAAACAAGCAAAATACTGTAAAAGCCCCATAAGTGTATCTGATCCGATTTTGAATTGAGTTATTTTTTTTACGATATTACAGAAGTTGAGTTTTATATAACAAAATTTTATTAACTTATCCATTACAATCTTATCCATTTTTGCTCCATCGAACCTGAGCCACTACAGATTTTTTTTTTTTCATTTATCTACGCTTTTCCTTTTCACTTTTTATATCTTGCGTTTGGCAACGATTTCCTGCGTCATGCGATGCCCTTATTCATTAAAGAGTCATTCTTACCAATAGGGTAGTGTGGCGACTCCGTCTTTTTATCCTGAGGAGGGAAGCTGTTTTTTGCCTCCGAAACCAGTTGATACTTTTAATCAACCGCTAATGGTTTCACTAATGACATATTCTTTATTTCGGATTGTTTTCTAGACAGCAAGATTTTTATATTATACGACGGACATTGTCACCCAATATGCTTCATCCTCAATCATTAAATTAAGAGGGGGAAAACTCGCAGAAGATAAAAAGAAAATCTCGTACTCTTGGCAACTTAATCCCATTGCCCACCGCCGCCGTTCATCGTTAATTCATACTATTCCTGCTTGCATTGCAACCCTGTTGCCTGTAAAACAGCTTTCTCCTTCGTAGTCCTATCTAAACAGGAAAGCTAATGCTTCTTTCGAATATAATTGGAGTCAAATAACTTTCTGAATTATTTTTTTTTAGTAAACGCGAAACGAGAAGCGTTATTGAAAATAATTCTTTTTCGCGCCCATGAGATAGGTTTATATCTGCTAACGGGGGAACCATTCGAGGTTCAAAGAGGAAAGAAGCAAAGTTGAAGAAAGTTACTTTGTTGTGAAAGTAACAGTTAGTTGCTACTTTGTTAATCAGTAACTGATGTATCGCTGCAGTGTTTTGCGTAACTGGAAAAGTGACAATTAAGAGCGCTCAATACTAATTTAGCAGTTTCACGTACTATATCGAAAAATAATCTAATGATCACATGACTTTACCTACGTAATACAAAACTTACATTCATGCGGGATTATGGTGTATGATTGGCAACACAGTGATTTCTTCATGCTCATGCACGTACTCCTGATCAAAATGCAAAGACATTTAATGGATATTTCGCTGGGCGCGATAGCCCAGTGGTTAAGGCACGGGGATTGACCACGGAGAATCCGAGTTCGATTCGAGTTACCCTAGATTCAAGGTCCGATTAAGCCGAAGAGGGGCCCAGAGCTTGGTGATATTTCGGGGCCTTCGTACACTCTGACCATGCAAACAAATATCATATACCAAATTTGAGAACCCTGGACCGCAGGCCCTTTTGTACATATAAACTTCCATACTTTTTACTTCAAAGCAATATATTAAGAATTAAAAGTATGTAGAAAGAATTAATATTTGTAGGGATGCAAAATGCCTACATTCTGCAATTTTAGGAAAAAAGTATATTTCAATGAATTATTTTCGTAATTTTACTTTTATATTTTAATTTTAAGATTTAGTTCATGAATATTATTCTTTGTTAAAAAGTAAAAATTATTTCTGCTTAAAATTTACCACATATAATGTTTAGGAGACCCTAAAATTTTGGGGCCCCGTCCCCGGAGACCCGTGCTTTAATTAGTAGATTATCAAACTTGTTACCAATCGAAAGATTTTTTTCACTCTCTTTAGAAATTTTGATACAATTATTGACTTAGGGGAAACGAGGTTAATTTTTTAAATAATCCTATGTTGGCTCATCCTGTTACTCATTCGTCATTCAATGAATGAAAATCTAGTCTGACTTTTTACTTTCCCTGCAATACATGGTAATGTATAGGGAAAGGATTGGAATCATGTCGAAAATTGCAACTCGAGTTTTCGACGGATCTACACGTTTTAAAACCTCTAGAATACGAAAAAACTCTTTTTAGTGTAACGTCTGCCTGTCTGTGTGAAAAAAGAATTTTTTTTTTTTTTTATTTTGCGAAATGGCCCGCAAAAATCATCAAAATCTGAAATAAAGGACTACGTATACTGAAATATATCCATTAAATGCTTGTTTTCCATATAACTTTTGACAATGAAAAGAATAAATATCAACCCCATTACTCTAAGACTAGCCGTTCTCGAGATATTTTAGTTTTTTCACATTTCTGCTACGCCTGTTTGGAGAATGAGTCCAGTTACTAAATGAAAACGAAAGCTGAATTAAGAGTACAAATTGAGTGCCATTTCAATTAATTATGTGTGTTATTGAGCGCAATCAAACTCAATTTAATGAATTATTAATGAAATAAAGAGAAAATGGATTTGAGTGTTCAGGGAAAGTCATGTGGCTCAGATCAGATTTTTTTTTAGGAAACGATTGACGCACATTTTCGAACGCTAACATCAACCGAGCTCCAGATAAAAGCACATTTTTCAAATGAATGGATCAAAAAATCATATAAAATGATTAACCATTTGGGACCCACAACATCGAAATTGAATAACAATGATCGTTTCGATCTCATTTTTACTTTCCCTGCAAAACATGGTAATATATTGGGAAAGTATTGGAATCATACCGAAAATCGCAACTCTATTTTTCAACAGATCGACACGTTTTGGGATCTCTAGAACACGAAAAAATTATTTTTAGCGTGACGTCTGTGTGTGTGTGTGTGTGCCTGCCTGTCTGTCCGTGCAATGTATGTATTCCCTTACCTACCCAATTTCATAAAATTGGGTAGGTAAGTCACTATTGTGTGACCCTCATGCTGATTAGTTTTGGGTATGATTCGGGATAAAAGAACCCGCCTCTTTTTGCGAAATGACCTGTAAAAATCTTTTGCACCCACTTTATCTCAAAACCGAATTGTCCAAATTTCATAAAATGTGGTAGACATGTATGTCACCTGTGGGGTATTCTGGTGCTAATTAGCTTTTGGTACTATTTGGATAAGAAAAACTCGCCTATTTTTACTAAATGGCCCGCAAAAACCGCCGAAATCTACTACAAAAGACCACATAGGCTCAAATGTATCCATTAAATGCTTATATTATGCGTAATTTTTGACGAGGAACAGAATAAGATCAACCCCATGACTCAAGATATTTGAGTTTTACTACGCCGCTTTTGAAAAACATGTCTAATTACCAAATAAAAACAAAAATTGAATTAAAAGTGCAAATTCAGTATTATTTTGTCCAATTAAACTCGATTTAATGAATTATTAAAGAAATAAACAGAAAATGTCTGCAGGGAAAGTCATTCGCTGCCCACACCCCATATTTTTTATGGGTGGCAAAATTTTGCCACACTATTGTTTTCGAAATTTTTTTTTCTTCAAACATCTGTTTCTCAGAATCTGCTATTATAAACATATTTCGGATAATGATTGATTTGGATTCAGTATCCAATTTTACGGTAGACTAGGTGTGGGGATTCACTAAGATTGTGTGCTTTTAATTCTTTTCGAAAGTTATGAGTCTACTACATCTATTCTTGAGACTGACTACATAGATAAAGCTTGGATAATGTCGCATATGAATTTTCGGAGAAGAAATTCACTAAAGAATTTCAATTCTGTTTTTAACACTTTACAACATAGTTGAAAAGTGTTCATGACTTTGGTCATTCTGTCTGCCTGTCTGTCCGGTCGTGCGATCACTGCCGTAAAAATGACGTCATCAAAAATTAAATTTTAGTATGTTGTTGAGACGGTCTGTGGGATCTATGGGAATGTAAAGGAATAATATCACCCAATTAGTTTTGGATTAAACCCGGGTTGAAAGAATGAAATACATTGGACCTTATGGGAACTCATTTTAAAACATTTTTTAAACGGAGTTAAATTTCCCAAATGGCTTCGAAAATTTTACGAAATATTCAAATTATTTTATAATATATATAAAAAAAATTTCAGCAAAATGGGTTCGGTAGTTTTTTTAAATAAAACTTAACATAATAAAGACACCCATATTATAGGACAAGATCACCTGACCCACTTCAAAATAAATTAGGGCATCCATCTTTTATTCATAGCGTAAAAATCGTGATTTTTAATGTTCTTTTCAATTTATATTCAATGTTGCATCCGTCCTAAAGTCGCTCTATTTCTACGTATTTTCTATTCATCTCTATTCTGCGCCAACATAATGACACTATTTTGAGTTTAAATGATCATCGAACTTTGATTATTTCTACAACGAAGCCTCATTTTTATGGATGCAAAATGCAAACAAGTGATTGTAAGATGAGTTGTATAAGAATGGCTGATTTTTTTTTCATGCAAAATTATTGAGCTCTAGAGTCTGGAATAAAAGTGTATGAATGAAATATTTATTGTTTTTACATAGAGAGCCAGATGATATATATTTCGATGACGTCATTTGAATAAAGTTAATTTTTTTCGATAATGTTTGAAATTTTCAAATGTGGTAAATTATTGTAGTACTGTGATCATTTTCAAAATATCACCGCTGAATGTATCTCATTTTAGAGGTGTTTAAATAAAATTGCATTTCAGTTGGAAAGAATTTCATAATTAATGCTTTATGCATGATTGATATTTCTTTCTTTTTTCATTTCGGTTCAATAATTTTATTGTAACATCTATGTCTCAGGATATGATAATGCAGCTTAAATAATGATTGATATGGATTCAGCATCAGTCTTTGAAGGAAATAATGATAATATAACATCCAATTAAAAATGCTAGGACGAAATTTTTTAAAGTCACAAAGTTAAAAATTAAACATAGTTTGGAATTACTGGGGTTTTTTTTTTTTTTTTTTTTTTTTTTTTTTTTTTTTTTTTTTTCCTTGTCGTCGAGATGGAATGAATCAAACGCTCGTCCTCGAGTGTCGGCCGTAATGAATGAATACGTTTCACTTGATATAATAGCGGAAAATGGTGATTTTCAACTTTAAAAGTTTTAAACCAATTCAACCCCCCTTCCCCCTCTTACCATCCCAAATCGATTTTATACAAATAAACTCAGGGAGTGGGAAAGCCTAATACTTAGCGTAGATATTCTATATAAGGATCTACAATGCCTCTTTTAGGATATTTACGGTGCTTAGCGCGTGAGGATTGCACTTGAACGACGCGATTTGATTTCCGATTCTGTCCAAACTGTTCCTGTGTTCATGCAGAGTACTATCTTGTTAAATATGTGGGTCCGTAACTCCTTCCGAGAGATTGGCGGTAGGGAAAGGAGGGTACGGTCATTGTGGGTGCTGCCGTCACTGGGTTCAGGTCTAAATTAGGTTGCACTTTTCGGCTGTTTAAACAGATACCTTACACTTTTGGGTAGGTCTGAATCGAAGACGTAGACTTAGTGTTCAAGTTCATGAGTGCGACGGATTTTACCATGTGATTACGCAGAGGATTGACCACCGGTCTTGCAAGTATATAAGGTCTATGGAATTTTCTCTTGCAAGGAGGGGAGGAATTAAAAAAAATGATTATACTGCAAAAGAGAGTTCGCGCCCTTTCTCCTTCCCCCTTCCGCATTTTCTATTTATATAACTAACTGGTATAATGAATGTATTAGTCACCAGTTCCAACGCATATCTAAGACATTGAAGAGGAACAGAACGTTGTTTTATGTAGTACTCTATTAGGGTGATGAAAGCCATATGCAGTCACGTACGTTTAGCAGCGACTGCCAAGTCTACTTGTATAAAGTAACTTCAAACTACTATTCTGTATAAATTTCCCATTATTCTGGTGTAAGTTGTCGATGACAACCGGGGACCACCCCCCTTTAAAAGACAACAAGGAGTGTTCATCAACGGGAAGAGAAATCGTCTCACCTGTGAAAGGCCATTTTTCTTCCAGACGATTTAGGGTGGCTTCAGGCAACGAATCTCTCCCATAAATCGTCGAGAGAGAGCTTCTTGTGTTGGGAAGAGAGCGTTATTGAGTTGGAGTGCATTAAAGATCAACTGGAGTGTGGAGCAACTCGACTTTCTCGTGACGGAATCCGTTTTAAAATAGATTGTAATTACTTATTCATTTATTTATTTACTTTGCAAATTTAGCAAGAAAATTTGAAAAATAGGTATCATGGGGCCAAATGATCACAATTACAGCATGTTGCCCTTCATTTTAAAGGGTTTGAAAAATATTTCGATTGATAGCAAGTTTAATAATGTACTCCCCTCCCTGGGGGAGGGGGGGGGGGGTTAATGACGAAATAAGCACAACGATTGTATCTTGGCTATTTTTACAGTAAGTTTCGTGATTATTGAGCCATAAAATAAACCCTTTTACACATAATTATGTCAAATAACCCTTTTACGTATAATTATCTCTTCTATGGTGCCATGTCAAAATAAATAAATAAATAAAATTTCGAATCCATTTTGAAGTTTTCGCTAAAATAATTTTTTTTTTTAAATCTAATTCTAGAATTTTCGATAACAAAAGTAAATCTAAACGTTCGTGCAAAAAATCGACCAGAGACAGACGTCCCTTTAAAAGTAGTCCAAACGTGTTGAGGAGGTCCTAAAACATATATCGGCATCCAAGTCTCGAAATCGAAAATTCCCGTGTAAACAATACTTTTATAGTATGATAAAGTAAGAATTATATATGGTGTAAAGTTTGCCACACCAGACTCATTCTACATACTGCAGAGTCCAGTTCGGAAATAAGAGCTTGCAATTTCTCCCCAGTAGCTCAACGGTAGAGCGTCGACTGGCCAGTTCGACGATCCAGGGTTCGACTCCGGTTGGGGCAGCAAAATACTTTACAATGACGCCCGAACTAATCAACCTTGTAGGTGAGTGCAAAGATGTCGGAGGTCTGAAAGGGACCCTAGTGCGATTAGTACGAATTCAATGGACTCTGGAAGATGGAGCGCCAATTTCAAATGGAGAGGAAAACGACCACATAGGATACTAACCTGGGTAAAAATAGTAGTAGCAAAACGCTAACCTGAGACAAAAATGGCAGGAGGTGATCAGTCAGGTTGTCAGTTTCCCGCTAATATGACATTAGAGGGTGGAGAATGCAGAGTCCACTTCGACAATAAGATTTTGCAATTTCACCCTTGTAGCTCAACGGTAGAGCGTTGGCTTCGGAGATCTAGGGTTCGATTCCCGGTTGGGGCAGCAAGGCACTTTACAATATTAAGTCCCATTTTTCCATATCCAGACTCGTTTTGCGTATTTCAGATATCAGAATTCGAGAACATTTTCGAACACTCTGCTTTAATGGGCGCGACAGCCCAGTGGTTAGCGTGCGGGAATTGCACTCGGCCGGTCCGGGTTCGATTCCCGTCACTGTCAAAAGTACCGCCGTGTTCACGCGGAGTACGATCACGTTAAACATGTGGGTCCGTAAGTTCTTCTAAGAGGTGGGTAGTAGGGGAAGGAGGGTCGGTCCCTGTGGATGGCTCCCCCACTGAGTTCCGGTGTAAATTGGGTGGCATTTCCCGGCCGTCCAAACAGATGCATTATACTTTTCTGGTAGGTCGGACGGTCTGTGTTGAAGAATTATAACAAACTGCTTTGAATAGATAAAATTAAAGATGAGAGAAACAAATAAGATCCTCTTCAAATAAGGGTTATCCGCACCCGCAACATGAGGAAATGGTAGACCTGTTAACCCGACACGAACTCTCAACAAGAAAAAGGACCCATCCGAATACCCGATCTGTGACCCGAAACGAAATTGTATTTCGAAAATTCCATTTATTAAATGTTAAATACCTTTCGTATAAACACATTTCTCCACAGTTTACCGTTTGCATCCTCCGTTTACGAATTTATCCACTTACTCCCATGAAAAAATGTGATACAGTATATAGTCCTTAAAATAATGTTTGCGGGTACACCTGCGATCCAACCCATATGTGTAACAGCAGTGGATTCCCGACCAGCATCCAGTGAGGGACCCGGGGGTATTGGACCCGAACCTGTGTAGGGCTCTACTTCAAATATGGAAAGGAAAAGTAAGCTCAGTTCAATAAACAAAGTGTTGTCTGTCCAGTCGGAAACGAAGTTGATGATTCGATCCTCCATATTGCGGTTTTCTAGAAATTCCTGGAATGTTTTACTATGACAATTCCTAAATTCCCATTTTAAAAGAATCTTTTAATACTCTTATAAAAATTGTGTCCCCACCCTCATTATAATCCTCCGTTTTAGAGTACTTACAACTTGAATGATAATCGATACATTAAAATTTGGAACTTGAGAAAATATTCCAAAAAATACGCAATCATTTCTGTTATCTTGGGGGGGAGGAGGGGGGGGGGAGAAAAGAAAAAGAAAGAAATCGTAAATGATTTCGAATGCATCTCTCCTCCTTCTATGGATTTAGAAGAAGAGAACTGGAGAAAGTAATCTTCATTATTACTTTCCTTATATACATAATGTATAAGGAAAGTATTGTGACGGGGTCGAAAATTCGAATTCGAGTTTTCGACGGGAGAGCACGTTTCAAGCATCCCTGATCACGAATCAAACATTTTTGAAGTGATGTCTGTGTGTGTGTGTGTGTGTGTCAGTGAGTCTGTGGAGACGATAACTGACGAACGAATAGACCGATTCGAACCAAATTTGGTACAAAAATCACAATCCGTAAACACTGGAAGCCTATTGTTTTTATACGCAATCGAATATTCAGAACCCTCCTAAATTTTCGAATGAAATTTTGAAAAAATCGTCAAAAAATCAAAACCACTAATAAGGTTACGCAAATAGACATTTCTTATGTAGTTTTTTATTAGAAAGCGATTGACATAAATTTTAGAACGCTAACATGAACCGTTCTCGAGATATTGTACATTTTTCAAAAAAATATCAAAAAGTCATATAAAATAAAAAAAAAATATTTCCTATTGAGAAACATGTTCACTTTTCATATGTAACACCATCCGATAAATTGAGTGACATTATTTTCGTGGATCTAGCTCGTTCCATTCATGAAAAAAGATACTTTGAATAATACTTTTGTATTTGAACGCCAATAGTCATTTATCTGTTGTAAGAATAACTTATTTCTTAGTGCATAACGATTGGCGAGATTTTGGCGACGAATTTGGCGGAATGTTGCCAACTTGGCGACTTTTTAGAAATGTTGCCAAATTAACTAAAATCTCGCCGAATGTATAAAAATGACGCTAAATCAATTAAAATGACGACTGATTGTCGAAAATTCAATATCTTTGAAAGAATATTAGTATCTACTATAAGAAAAACCTATTTTTTTTACTGTAAAAGTTTTAAATTCATTACATTATATAAGCAAAGTCATGTGTTGCCCACATCAGATTTTTTTGACGTTTGAATGGATAAATTTATTAATTAAATAAATAAATATTGTATTATATTATATAAATAAAATAAATATTTATAGGGAGTCTACAACAGAGAAGCCGCTGAATCCGTTCACTGGGGGAAATATTACGTCTGTTTTTGCGAGTTGCAATTTTTCGTAGATCGTAGAATGGCATGTTAGCCATCCAGCTCTTTTTTCTTCTAGATCCATGGGTAAAAGTGACAAAATCGTCTGCTGCTATTTCCTTAAACTTTTTTTAATTTTAAATAAGAGGAATTCTAATGTCAATAATTTTACTTTGAAAACAAATTATAAAGCGAGATTACAAAGAATAGAATAAAAATCTTCAGTTTCAGTTTTATATAAATATGCTTTGCTTAAAATGAAAATTCCAGTACATTTTTTATAAAAGCAATGGATTTTTGTATGTTTGTGTTTTTTGTGGTAAAAACTTTTAACTGTTCAACTTTTCGGACGATTCTCGGTCTGCCATTTCGAGGAACGGTTACAAAGTGCGAATGGCTTATCGAATTGGATGTTCTACCGATTGGCACAAGGTAAAGTTTTCTGTTTGTTCTATTTCGCTGTTTGTTCCATTTCGATCTGTCAATATGATGTTTAAAAGGGTGAAACTGGTTTTCTTCAAGTTAGTCTATTGAATCATCTGTGCTTATTTACCGTTGTATTCTAGTTTAGATGTATTTACTAATTGTAATGTAGCATGTGCATTGTATACTTATTACAACATTTGCTTCAAAGTGGTACAAATGTCTATTAGAAAATATTAGAATTGTTATTTCTCATATGTCAAATTTTTCTACATTGATAAAAACAGGAGAACATTCATGTATTATTCCATGAAAAAAAATCTGATGTGGGCAGCACATGACTTTCCCTGCAGACTCCTATTCACGTTCTCTTTATTTCTTCAATAATTCCTTCAATTGAGTTGAATGGCACACAATAACACCCATCATTATTTAAAATCACACTGAATTCGCACTTATAATTCAATTTTCGTTCTCGTTGGATAACTGGACTTATTTTCAAAGGTAGCATAGCGAAAATGTGAAAAAACTAAAATATCTCGAGAACGGCGAGTTCCAGTGTAATGGGGTTGGTCTTGTTCTTTTTATCTTCAAAAATGACGACCTCTAGAATACAAAAAAAAACCATTTTTAGCGTGACGTCTGTGTGTGTGTGTCTGTGCAATGTATGTATCCACTCTAACTCAAAAACTAACGGACCGAATTTCATAAAATTTAGTGGGTAAAACTCTTGGTCATGACCCTGGTGCTGATTAGTTTTTTGGTACAATTCGGGAAAAAAGAACACGCCTTTTTTTGTGAAATGGCCAGCAAAAATCTCATGTATCCACTAAAGCTGAAATACTAATTGACCAAATTTTACAAAATTTGGTAGATAAATCACTTGTAGGATACTCTGGTGCTGATTAGATTTTGGCACGATTCGGAAAAGAACAACCTGCCCTTTTTTACGAAATGGCCAATATCTAAAAAAAAAGAAAATCGCCAATATCTAAAAAAAAAAGAATACGTATGTTCAAATGTATCAATTAAATGGTTGTTTTATACGTAATTTTTGACGAGGAAAAGAATAAGAACAACTCTATTACCCTAAGACTAGCCATTCTCGAGATATTTGAGATTTTTTGCATTTTTTTTATGCCGCCTTTGGAAAAATGTCCAATTACCAAATAAAAGCTGAAATTGAATTAAAAATGAAAATTTTGTGTTATTTTGTACCATTAAACTCAAGTTAATGGGTTCTTAAAGAAATATAGAAAGAATGAATTCGCGTCTGCAGGGAAATTCATGTGCTGCCCACATCAGATTTTTTTATTTTAGATTTTGTGATTTTTTGTGGACCATTTCGCAAGAAAGGCAGGTTATTTTTTTTCGAATTGTACCAAAATCGAATCAGCACCAGGGTAACTCACAAGTGACTTATCTGCCAAATTTTGTAAAATTTGATCTATTAGTCTTTCAGCTAGAGTGGGTAAAGGCAATTTTTGGGGGCCATTTCTTAAAAAAAACTCTGGTTCTTTTACCTCGAATAGTACCCAAAACTAATCAACACCAGGGTCACCCACAAGTGATTTACATACCAAATTTTATGAAATTGGGTCCATTCGTTTTTGAGTTAGAGTTGATACATACATTGCACAGACACACACAGAGGTTACGCTAAAAATATTTTTTTCGTATTCTAGAGGTCCCAAAACGTGTCGATCCGTCGAAAACTCGAGTTGTGATTTTCGGTATGATTTCAATCCTTTCCCTATGCATTACCATGTATTGCAGGGAAAGTAATATTGATCTGTACGTAAGATGTTATTCTATAATTGAAATCTACTTCATAAAACCCTTAGGCACACAAGATTGTCATAACTTTAGTGAATTACAACTTTTGAGTTTGAAGCAAGTCGCTGAAAACCGAGCCTGAATTCAGAGTAGAAACGGAATCGAATCCCCTACAAGTTTGGTCACATTTATAGAGGCAAACTGGAGTTTTTTCTTCTTCGAGTCAGATTTGGTAGTATAGTATTTTGTTAATTATGGTAAGAATGTCTAATAGGTTAAAATACACGAATTTGTTTTAAAAAGCTATCTAAAACTCTTTTATGGAACATAATATTTAAGTAACTTGGCCCAATATCAACTTTTGTGTTTGCTTGATTCGAATTCAGATTTCCGTGAATCAGACTCAGGACTAGATTACATATGGAATCACTCTAGACACCATAGGTATTGAGCTCAAGCCGGACCACCAGAGCTATAAATAAATGGAAAATGATATGAACTTTGTTATTTATTAATTAGCAATGTTATTCCAAGTTATGCACTGAATATATTAAATATCTTAGTGAACTTAAAGTATTTGGCTCAATTCATTTGAGAGCTTGTCTTCGCAAGTCCTTTATTTTGACGTTTGAGTGAATAAGTTCACCGAACCAAAAATCTGATGTTACATGACTGCACATGACTGCACATGACTTTCCCTACAGACTTAAATTCATTTTCTATTTATTTCTTTAATAATTCATTAAAAAATGGAGTTGAATGGAACAAAATAACTCTCATCATTATTTGAAATGACACTGAATGACCACTTTTTCTTCAATTTTCATTTTCATAGGGTAACGGGGCGTATTTTCAAAGGCGGCGTAGTAAAAATATGGAAAACTAATATATCCCGAGAACGGCTAGTCTTAGAGTAACGAGGTTGATCTTATTCTTTTTATTGTCAAAAATAACGTATAACACTAGCATACAATCGACACATTTGAGCATATGTAGATTTGGACGATTTTTGCGAGCTATTTCGCAAAAGAGGCAGGTTCTTTTTTCCGAATTGTATCAAAAACGAATCAGCATACTAGGTTAATTTATAAGTGACTTATCTACTATATTTTATGAAATTGAATCCATTAGTTTTTTTTAGCTAGAGTGGATACATACGAGTTTTGCGGGCCATTTTGCAAAAAAAAAAAAATAATAAATAAATAAATTAAAAAAAAAAAAAAAAAAAAAAAAAAAAAAAAATGCGGGTTCTTTTATATCCCGAATCGTACCAAAATCTAATCAGCATCAGTGTCATCCACAAGTTTCGCGGTATAAAAGAACCCGCATTTTTTTTTTTTTTTTTTGCAAAATGGCCCGCAAAACTCGTATGTATCCACTCTAGCTAAAAAAAACTAATGGATTCAATTTCATAAAATATAGTAGATAAGTTAGACTTACCTTAGATATATAGTAGGTTAGATATATAGTAGGTAATTAGACTTACCTCTAAGATGTTATGAAATTCGGTTCACTAGTTTTTGAGTGAGAGTGGATACATACATTTCACATGCACACACAGATACATACACAGACGTCACGCTAAAAATAGTATTTTCGTGTTCTGGAGGTCCCATAACGTGTCGATTCGTCGAAAACTCGAGTTGCGATTTTCGGTATAATTCCAATCCTTTCCCTATACATTACCATGTATTGCAGGGAAAGTAATAAATATTATATTAAATACATTAAAATATCTATAGGGACTATTGACAAGTCGTCGATTCCGTCCACTGGGGGATGTTTCGTCTGCTTCTGCGGGTTGCAAATTTTCGAAGATAACTAGAATGACGCTTTGTACATCCAGTTAAATTTTGGCTTCAAATTTAGCGGAATATCGTCAACTGGGTGAATTTTTTTTTTTTTTTTTTTTTAATTTTGCCAAATTGACGAAAATATCGCTCAATTGATAGAAATGAAGTTAAATCAAAGAAAATGACGACTAGTTGGTGCAAATTCAATATCTTGGAAATAACATAACAAACAACTAGAAGAATAACCCATTTCTCCGTCCGTCCGTAATGCGTGGCGAAAAATTTTGGGGGATGTCGCAAATTTGGCGACTTTTTAAATATTGCCAAATTGATGAAAATGTGGCCAAATAGGAGGCGACGCTTTGCAAATTTTTAATTCCGTCGTGTGACGGGCATACCTTCTAGTATATAAGAAATGTTTTTCTCTCTGTGTTTTTGTAGCACTTAAAAACACATATGGCGAACTTGGTGAATAATCCAGCAAAATATCGCCATCTTGGCAATGTTTAGCCCCAGATTGACAAAAATATCGCCATAATTGCAAAAGTGACGCCAAGTTAATGAAAATGGCGCCTAATGGATGAATTCATTATTGAAATATTTGTGGACTTTATTGCTTTGATTGAGGATGCTATTAGCATTGATAATTGTTAATTTAGAGTTGCTTGAAATATAAGTTAATTGGGTATGAAATAGCTTTACACGCTGTAATCCGGAAAATCGCCCAATGTACAATTCAACGTTACAATCACTGTGTCGTGGATCGGCATTTTTTACTTTTCCTGCAATACATGGTAATGTATAGGGAAAGGATTGGAATCGTAACTTGAGTTTTCGACGGATCGACACGTTTCGGGACCTCTAGAACACGGAAACACTATTTTTAGCGTGACGTCTGTGTGATGTATATATCGACTCTAACTCAAAAACGAACGGACCGAATTTCATAAAATTAGGTAAGTTCCTTGTGAGTGACCCTGGTGGGATGAATTTTGGGTGCGATTCGCGGGGGGGAAAACCCGTAGAAATGGCCTGTATCCACGCTAGCTGAAGAACTAATAGATCCAATTTCACAAAATTGGGTAGGTAAGTCCCTTGTGGGTAACCCTGGTGCTGATTAGATTTTGGTACGATTCAGAAAAAAATAATCTGCTCATTTTTGCAAAATGGCCCGCAAAAATCGTCAAAATCTAAGATAAAATACTACTGCTCAAATACGTCCATTAAATGTTTTACACATAATGTTTAACAATAAATATAATAAGACCAACCCCATTACCCTAGGACTAGCCGTTCTCGAGATATTTTAGTTTTCTTACATTTACGCAGTATCACCGTTGAAAAATCGTCCAGTTACCAACTGAGAATGAAAATGGAATTGAAAGTGCCAATTCAGTGTCATTTTAAATAATTGTGGGCGTTATTTTGTGCAATTAAACCGGTGTGCAGGCCTTTCTCGAGATTTTTTTTCTTTTTTTTTTTGCATTTTTGTTATGCTGATTTTGAGTCTATTATTTATGCGTGTTATTTAGTGCCATTAAATTTAATTTAAAGAATTATTCATAAAATAAAGAGACAATGAATTTGAGTCTACAGGGAAAGTCTGTGCTGCCCACATCAGATATTTAACTGTGAAAGAAGTCAATTCATTGCATTGTATAAGTAAAGACATGTGCTGTCGACATCAGAATTTTTGTAGCTGATCCTGGTGCTGATTAGATTCGGGTAAGATTCGGAAAAAAAGCACTTTTTTTTCTGAAGGGATTCGGGAAAATTGTATGTATCCTTTCTAGCTAAAAACTAATTGACCCAATTTCACAAAATTGGATAGATAAGCCACTTGTAGGTTATCCTGATGCTGATTAAATTTTGGTATGACTCGAAATTGAAAATTAACTTTCTTTTTTTTTATATGTTACTTTGCGAAATGACCGGCAAAAATCGTCCAAAATCTAAAATAAGACTGCCTACGCTCATATGTATCCATTAAATGTTTTTTTTTTATATGCAATGCAAGATGAAGAAAAGAATAAGCTCTACCCCATAAATATAATACTAAACGTTCTCGAGATATTTTTCAAATTTTTCTTGCATTGTTACCACGTTGCCTTTAAAAATACTCCCAAGTCTCCCAATGGAAATGAAATTTGGACTTAAAAAAGTGCAAATTCAGTGTCATTTTAAATAATTATGGGTGTTATTTTGTGCAATAAAACTTAATCTAATAAATTATGAAAGGAAAGAAAATGAATTTGAGTCCGTATGAAAAGTCATGTGCCGCTCACATAAGATAATTTGTTTTCGGAATCACGAAAATGTGTGCGGTTACGCATATAAACGCGGCCAAAAAGAATTCTTTTTACGGTGGTTTCGACCCCTACATCGTTCTTGCCCACAAATACCACCCATGACTGACACAGCATGACGTCAGAGCCGATGTGTGGTTAAACCCTTTAATGTTCCGCTAATAACAACTTTGCATACTTGTCGCATTCCACCAACTCTTCGAAACAATTTTAAACAATAGAAAACCACCGAGTGGGTAAAAAAATAAATTCTGGAAATGCAGTCTATTGATTGAGTAAACAGATGCGTCTATTTTCCTCTATAATAATAAAATATGTTCACGGAAAATCTAAGCGTCGCACGGTCGGTCCTCAGTACCTCGGCTACCTAGTAAAAACGCCTTGTCGAGATTTTTTTTTAAATTTGAATTATGAAGTTATGAATTTGGTGGTCGAAATTTAGACGTATACCATATCCATGCTGAATTTAAAACTACAAACTAACGTTCATCCTTTAATTATATCTCAAACTTTTCTTTCGATTCAGACCGTCCGACCTACCCAAAGGTGTTGTTGAGACCCAGACCTTCCGATCTATCAGAAAGGTGTAAGGTAACTGTTTGGACGGCCGGGAAGTGCCACCCAATTTAGACCGGAACCCAGTGGGGGAGACATCCACAGGGACCGTACCCTCCTTCCCCTACCACCCACATCTCAGAAGGACTTACGGACCCACATGTTTAACGGGATCGTACTCCGCATGAACACGGCGGCAGTTGTGGCAGCGTGCATATCCAGTTCGCAAACCACCGGGAACCGCGCCCGAAATGTGCTAACAGCACGCGGTGTTCCCAGGTGGTCACCCACCCAAGTACTAACCGCGCCCGATACTGCTTGACTTCGGTGATCTAACGAGAACCGGTGTTATCAGCACGGTAGGACCATTGACACTTTACCCAACGGTGTAAGGTACCTGTTTGGATGGCCGGGACAGTGCCACCCAATTTAGACCGAAATCCAGTGGGGAAACATCCACAGGGACCGTACCCTTCTCCCCCTGCCACCAATCTCTCGGAAGGACTTTTAGACCCGCATATTTGACGTGCCTGTATTCTGCGTGAACACGGAGACGTACTTATACTCTAATGAATTATTAACGAAATAAAGAGAAAATGCATTTGAGTCTGTAGAGAAAGTCATGTTCTGCACATGGATATTTTTTTTAATTATTCGTAGTGTGTTTCAAAGCGAAGAAGCGGAGCGAACTAATTCCAATAGAGCATGGGCACTTGACATCACAATGACCCTTTTGCACTTACGCTTCCAAAACAAAATAGAGTCGTTCGCTTAACAGTATGGAAATTTTCATTATTTCTGTTTTTTTCAGTTGGCTACTTTAAAAAACTTACAATCGTTTAACTTCTCATTTTAATACTATATATTTCAATTTATCTTCTTGGATGGATATTTTTAAATAAAATATTCACTTTCATTAAAATATGTACACGAGTTTCTTTTTTACTTTCCTTATATACATAATGTATAAGGAAAGTATTGTGACGGGGTCGAACATTCGAATTCGAGTTTTCGACGGGAGAGCACGTTTCAAGCATCCCTGATCACGAATCCAACATTTTTGAAGTGATGTCTGTCTGTGTGTGTCAGTGAGTCTGTGGAGACGATAACTGACGAACGAATGGACCGATTTGAACCAAATTTGGTACAAAAATCACAATCCGTAAACACTGGAAGCCTATTGTTTTTATACGCAATCGAATGTTCAGAACCCCCTAAATTTTCGAATGAAATTTTGAAAAAATTGTTAAAAAATCAAAACCCCTCATAAAGTTACGCAAATAGACATTTCTTATGTCATTTTTCATTAAAAAACGATTGACATACATTTTAGGACGTTAACATGAACCGTTCTCGAGATATTGCACATATTTAAAAAAAATTATAAAAAAGTCATATAAAATAGAAATAAAAAATATTTCTTATTGAGAAACATGTTCACTTTTCATATGTAATATCATGCGATACATTGGGTAACATCATTTTCGTGGATCTAGCTCGTTCCATTCATGAAAAAAGATACTTTGAGTCATACTTTTGTATTTGAACGCCAATAGTCAAGTTATTCTTACAGCAGATAAATATTTCTTCGTTCAAAACGCTTAGCGAGATTTTGGCGGCGAAATTGGCGGAATGTCGCCCACTTGGCGACTTTTTGAAATGTTGCCAAATGAACGAAAATCTCCCCAAATGGATAAAAATGACGCTCAATCCATGAAAATGGCGACTCATTGTGGAAAATTCAATATCTTTGAAAGAAAATTAGTATCTACTCTAAGAAAAACCTATTTTTTTACTATAAAAGTACATTCATTACATTATATAAGGAAAGTCATGTGTTGGCCACATCAGATTTTTTATTTACGGAGTGCTCTATTAATTGCTACTTTGTATTGTAATGTATGTCTCCAATTCGATACACAGTAAAGGGTTAAGCTAGGCAAAGGTCCTCGTTATCATCAAGGTTTGTTCGAATCTACTCTTGAAAACAAAAGGAATCGGTATCTGGCAGACTTCCACCCGCGAGTCAACGCACTTCTCGAATCTGCCGAGACCGATTTTCTGAAAGGAAAACGACCCACTCCACGTCCAACAAGGTTCAACCCTCTGCAGCACTTAATTGAGAATTAATTTATCAGTCGTTCAGGACCGTAGCCACAGACGAAATGGAAGAGGGGGGCTCAACAGTCTTAAAGGAAGGGCTCACCACAATCATTAGCATTTATAAACCACAATAGTTACTAGTATATAAATTATTAACACAATTCATATAAATTATTAACACATAGTTGCATATTTAAAGTTGCAAGCTGAGAGCTGACTATACATCCATATTAATATATAATAATTATAATTGATTTTAATGTAAACATTGACTAGTCATAAAGCTGTCAATAATTTTGTGAAAGTTAATACCAGTTAATGCTTGATATTAACTCTTGCCTACTTATTCGTTGATTTGGACGCTATAATGAAAAATCTGATGTGGGCAGCACATGACTTTCCTTATAGAATGCAATGAATTGACTACTTTTACAGCAAAAAAAAAGATTATTTTTATAGTAGTTATTTATATTCTTTCCAAGATACTGAATTTTCGTCAATGAGTCTTCATCATCAGTGAGTCGTCATTAATTTAGCGTCACTTTTATCCATTTGGCGAGTTTTTCGCTAATTTAGCAACATTTAAAAAAGTCGCTAAGTTAGCGATATTTCACCCAATTCGTCGCCAAAATCTCGCCAAGCGTTATGGACGAAGAAATAAGTTATTCTTACAGCAGATAAATGCCTATTGGCGCTCAAACACAAAAGCATTACTCAATATATCTTTTTTCATGAATGGAACGAGCTAGATCCACGGGAATGAAGTCACCCAATGTATCGCATGGTATTACATATGAAAAGTGATAATGTTTCTCAATAGAAAATATTTTTTTTATATTTTATGACTTTTTGATGATAATTCTTTTGAAAAATGTGCAATATCTCAAGAACGGTTCATGTTAGCTTTCTAAAGTTTATATTAATCGTTTTCTAATGGGAAATTACATAAGAAATGTCTATTTGCGTAACTTTATGAGCGATTTTGATTTTTTGACGATTTTTTCAAAATTTCACTCGAAAATTTAGGGGAGTTCTGAACATTCGATTGCGTATAAAAACAATAGGCGTCTAGTGTTTACGGATTGGGATTTTTGTACCAAATTTCGTTCGTCAGTTATCGTCTCCACAGACTCACTGACACACACACACACACACACATACTTTCACACACACACACACACACACACACACTTTCACACACACACACACACACACACACAGACATCACCTGAAAAATGTTCGATTCGTGATCAGGAATGCTTGAAACCTGCTCTCCTGCCGGATATAAGGAAAGTAATAACAGTTGCAGAGTTCACTCCGGCAATAAGAGCTTGCAGTTTCGTCACAATAGCTCAACGGTAGAGCGTCGGCCGGCCAGTTCGGAGATCCAGGGTTCGATTCCCGGTTGGAGGAGCAAGGTTCTTTACAATAGAGCCCAAACCCATCAACCCTGTAGGTGAGTGCAAAGATGTCGGATGTCTGAAAGTGACCCTAGTACGACTAGTATGGATTCAGTGGACTCTGGAAGATGAAGCGCCGATTTCAAATGGAGAGAATAACGACTATGTATGATGTTAAACTGGGTAAAAATAGTAATAGCAGGAATCTAAACCTGAGGTATAAATAGCAGGAGGTGGTCAGTCAGAGGGTCTGTTGCCCGCCTGTCTGGCATTAGAGAATGGAGAACAGAGTCCATTTCAAAGAAGAACTCGCCATTTCGTTCCAGTCGCTCAACGGTAGAGTATCGGCTGGTCAGTTCGGAGATCCAGGGTTCGATCGATTGATTAGCTTTTTAGCTTGGATACAGGCGGGCCATTTCGTAAAAAGAGAAAAAAGCGAGTTTTTTTTCCCGAATCGTACCAAAAACTAATCAGCCACAGGGTTACACACAAGTGACTTACCAAATTTTATGAATTTCGGTCCATTCGTTTTTGAGTTGGAGTGGATACATTCATTGCACAGACAGACACACACACACAAGCAGACGTCACGTTAAAAATAATGTTTTCGTGTTCTAGAGGTCCCGAGACGTATCGATCCATCGAAAACTCGTGTTGCGATTTTTGGCATGATTCCAATACTTTCCCTATACATGACCATGTATTGCAGGGAAAATAAAGAAATTAAATATTTGAGAATTCTAATACAAAAGAGCCTGTAAGTTTTTAGAATTGGACTATTAAATGAAACGCATTAGAATAAAGTATGGAATTATCACCCAAACGAATTTCCACAGATTTGCGTTTATGTGTCATAGAGGTCATTTCATCTCTAACTTTAGGGTGTGTACTTTGTTTCGTTGCATTTTTTTATAGAAACCGTGTGAAAATAAATGGAGTAGTGAACATGGAGGTAAAACTTCATTTTAAATAAAGGAGTTAAAACTTCAAAAAACTTTTTAAAAAATCGCCCATATCGTTTGAGACAATCATTCAGGTGGCGCTGGGATACAAAAGTAGCCCTGCATTGTATGCATTTCTAAGGCGAAAGATCTAAAATATTTATTTAAACTATCCATTTTGTAAACGCAAATTATGAGCGCAATGCAAAATAGAACTGAAACCAAAAAGAACTACGCGCTTTTCGAAGGACGCGCTTTCCGTAATGGACAGAGAAATAAGTTATTCTTATAGCAGATAAGTGACTATTGGCGTTTAAATACAAAAGTATTACTAAAAGTAACTTTTCTCATGAATGGAATGAGCTAGATCCACGAAAATGGTGTCACCCAATGTATCGCATGATATTACATATGAAAAGTGAACATGTTTCTCAACAGTTAATATTTTTTTTTTAATTTATCGGATTTTTTTTTTTGATAAATTTATTTGAAAAATGTGCAATATCTCGAGAACGGTCACGTTAGCGCTCTAAAGTTTGTCAATCGTTTTCTAAGGAAAAATTTCATAAGAAATGTCTATTTGCTTAACTTTGTTAGTGGTTTTGATTTTTTGACGATTTTCCCAAAATTTCACTTCAAAATTCAGGGGGAGGGGGGGGGGGGGGTATGAACATTCGATTGCGTTTAGAAATAATAGGCTTCCAGTATTCATGGATTGTAATTTTTGTACCCAATTTTATTCGAATTGCTCCATTCGTTCGTGAGATATCGTCTCCACAGACTCACTGACACACACACACATACACTGTCACACATACAAACACACACACAGACATCACCTCAAAAATGCGCGATTCGTGATCAGGGATGCTTGAAACGTGGCCTTTCGTCGAAAACTCGAATTCGAATTTTACGATCCTTATACATTATACTATGTATATAAGGAGAGTAAAAATATTTCCATTTTTATCTATTAGGTTCGGAGGATCTAAGCGTCCGAAGTGTTTCCATTTTTCCGCTAGAGAAACCCCAACCGTATTCCTTTTGAAGACTCATCTTGATCCTAGCTCTTTGGTTATTCCCAGGTTATTCCCAGATTATTCCCAGCCTTGAAGGAGTAATCAAGTAAGGGTGATTCTAGCTCTTTGTTCGCGCCCAAAAGAAGTACGCTGCTGTCGTCTTCCTTAATTGACTGAGCTGGGGATACCTTTTCCCAGTGAATCTTTTCACCGCAAGTCTTTCATGTAAATAAAGACCTTTCTTCAAACTAACCTCCGGCGACGCATGGACGCCCTCCTAATAAATGCCCCAGACAGTATTGGGCGAAAGTCATGCCTCACTCTTGTGCTGACAACTGCCCGGGTAGTTAGAAAAGCTATTAGTGCCCCCCACCTCCCAAGTTTGTGCACATCGACCTTATATTCAAGTAGACCCGTATTCAAGTATCGTGATCTTCGAAGAGTGATTCTAGCTCTTTGATCGTGATGGACTTTTTTTTTTGACACGTAATTAAGTCTTAGGGCTTTACAGTATATATTACAATATATATTTAGTACTACTATTCTTTCCGTATATATTCTACTAGGATGTCCTTTCAAATGGAGGCAGGGCCGTAGCCAGGTAGGGTATACTTAGCCCCTCTGAAAAGAATATTAAATGTTTAGTAGTAATATGAAATTTCATATAAAGTGTCATTCAAATTTTGCATAAAAAATTTCTTTGAGATTTTTTTTTATAAATTACTTCGTTTTAAATATTTTTTAATTTAGCTGAATGTGCGATTATACTAATGTCAATTTATTTACATATTTAAAGATTGTGAGAATAGTATTTAGGATACTTTTGTATGACTGTTATACATTATAGAGTCAAAATCAACTGATAAATAGGTAAGAGTATTAAGCATTAACTTGTATTAACTTTCAGAATGTTTCTACAACTTATTAACAGCTTTACTACTAGTTAATGCTTGCATCAAAATCAATTGTAATTATTATATATTAATAGATGTATAATAGCTATATGGATATTAATAATCAGCTCTCAGCTTGCAACTATAAATAAGCAATTATTTGTTACTATTATATATTTCAATTCATATAAATGATTAACTATTATGGCTTATAAATGCTAATGATTATGATTTTGGTGAGCCCCCTCCTTTAGGACTGTTGAATCCCCCTTGAATTTCCCTCCAGCCTCTTTTCAATTTCGTCTCTGACTACGACCCTGCGTGGAGGGCAGAGAACTCATGGACTATGTGCATTACTACAAAGAGAAAGACGCACGCTTAGCAATCAATGCTAAGTCTATTTGTGTAAAGTGGGTGCTTTTACACATAGATTTGCTAACTCAAATTACAGAGCCGCCCATACAAATTGACGCCCGCCCCCCCTCCCCTACAATCATATAACACGGGCTTCACTTATATTTTATTTTCCTTTTTTTGTTAATTTTTTACGTATTGTTCTTCCTAAAAAAATATATTTTTTTTAATTTATTTCTTACCCAGGCCGTCCAACTCACCCAAAGGGTATGGAGCAGCTACAGGGGACGGTCGGTAAAAACACAGAAATAACAATACGCAAACATACAAAGACAATATACATAGAAATACAATACAGACAGAAAACAACACAAAAGAAAGCATACAAAGAAAAAAAACACTTTGAAAACAGTTGAGATTGATATAAAAAATGAAGTAAATTCAAATAATTTAAAATCCCCATTGCAAGAAAAATTCGTTTTATATAAATAAGAAAAAAACAAAAAAACAGAAATTTTCAAAACTCCTTTTAAATAATAAATTACTATCCAATTGGAGACACCCAAATATTATTAAACGCATTAAAAAAGCCCTATAAAATATAACAATAGAAAAATTTACAGAAACAACCTAAAACCAGAAAGAAATAATATACTTTCATTAAGTAGCTGTCAATTGGATCATGATCCAGCCTGCAGCAAAGAAGAGATCCAATCATTTCAGACAAATGTGTTGAGAAAATGTTACATTTGAAACAGTGTAGAATTTTATGAGTCCTATACTTTAAAGCAGTAGCCAATGCATTACTAAGCAACCTTTTCAAAAATACTTTTGGCAATAAGAACACAGTTTTTGATATTTTCAATAGAACGAGGGGTTTTACAAATATTACGAATATAATCAATCAACCCATTATGGTTAACCTTAAAATATTAGCAATCCGGGCTCAAACTTAAGGGGTGGCCGCACTCCCCCCCCCCTTATGGGCGGCCCCCTTTATAGGCCACCAGTAGCTTATCAGAGAAATGAGGAAAAAGTACTAAGAAGATCCGCTATTGCGGTTTATTCATTATGGATAACAGAAATAAAAAATCTGATGTGGGCAACACATGACTTTCCCTGCAGACTTATATCCACGTTCTCTTTATTTTATTTCAATTTAATTCACTTTGAATTCAATTTCGTTCTCATTTGGTAACTGAACCTATTTTCAAAGGTGGCGTAGAGAAAATACGAACAAACTAAAATATCTCGAGAACGGCTAGTCCTAGTGTAATGGAGTTGGTCTTATTCTTTTCTTCGTTAAACATTACGTATAAAACAAGTATTTAATGGATATATTTGAGCATACGTAGTTTTTTTATTTTAGATTTTGGCGATTTTTGCGGGCCATTTCGAAAAAAAAGGCAGGTTGTTCCTTTCCGAATCGTACCAAAATCTAATCAGCATCAGATCATCCTACAAGTGACTTATCTACCAAATTTTGTGAAATTTGGTCAGTTAGTATTTTAGATAGAGTGGATACATGAAATTTCTACGGGCCATTTCGCAAAAAAAGGCAGGTTCTGTTTTTAAGAATCGTACGAAAAACTAATCAGCACCAGGGTCATACCCAAGTGACTTACCTACCAAATTTTATGAAATTCGATCCATTAGTTTTTGAGTTAGAGTGGATACATACATTGCACAGACAGACAGACAGACAGACAGACACACACACAGACGTAACGTTAAAAATGGTTTTTTCGTATTCTAGAGGTCTCGAAACGTGTAGATCCGTCGAAAACTCGAGTTGCGATTTTCGGCATGATTCCAATACTTTCCCCATACATTACCATGTATTGCAGGGAAAGTAAAATAGGTTTTTCTTATAATAGATACTAATATTCTTTCCAAGATATTGAATTTTCGACAATTAGTGGTCATTTTCATTGATTTAGCGTCATTTTTATCCATTTGGCGAGATTTTCGTTAATTTGGCAACATCTCAAAACGCCGCTAAGTTGGCGACATTCCGCCAAATTCGTCGCCAAAATCTCGCCAAGCGTTATAGATGAAGAACTAAGTTATTCTTACAGCAGATAAATGACTATTGGCGTTCAAATACAAAAGTATTACTCAAAGTATCTTTTTTCATGAATGGAACGAGCTAGATCCACGAGAATGATGTCACCCAATGTATCGCATGGTATTACATATGAAAAGTGAACATGTTTGTCAATAGGAAATTTTTCCTATTTTATATGACTTTTTGATAATTTTTTTAAAAAATGTACAATATCTCGAGAACGGTTTATGTTAGCGTTCTAAAATTTACGTCAATCGTTTTCTAATAAAAAATTACATAAGAAATGTCTATTTGCGTAACTTTATGAGCGGTTTTGATTTTTTGACGATTTTTTCAAAATTTCACTCGAAAATTTAGGGGGGTTCTGAACATTCGATTGGGTATAAAAAAAAATAGACTTCCAGTGTTTACGGATTGTGATTTTTGTACCAAATTTCGTTCGAATCGGTCCATTCGTTCGTCAGTTATCGTCTCCACAGACTCACTGACACACACACACACACACATCACTTCAAAAATGCTTGATTCGTGATCAGGGATGCTTGAAACGTGCTCTCCCGTCGAAAACTCGAATTCGAATTTTCGACCCCGTCACAATACTTTCCTTATACATTATGTATATAAGGAAAGTAATAAATAAATTATATTTGCTTAATGAGACTGGCCCTTTGCAATTCTCATTGCCCAATCTATGGAGGAGAAGGTTATGACCCCCTAACCCTCTTTGCCTACGTCACTGCCCCGACTCGACAAACCTGTTGCCACCTTATATATTAAAATTTTAAGAAAATGAATATAAAAAAACAAACTTGAAATGAATTTTCGAAAAAAACTCTTATACGGATTGGAATGCAAACGGAACATGTAAAACTATTTTGAAGTAAATTCACTGCTATTTCACGCAATTTTAAATTGACAATGGTCAATATTGATAGCATCCACAATAATCACTAGAGTCGATATATTAAACTATTTTAATAATTAATTTGTCAATTTGGCGTCCTTTTCATTATTTTTGCAATTTTAATGATATTTTCGTCTAGCTAGGGGGAAATATCGCCAAGTTGTCGATATTTTGCTAAATAAGTCATCAAGTTCAGAAAATGTATCGCCAAGAGGAGAGCATTTCTTATATATAATAGGCTATTGCCGAATTGTTAGGTCAAAACTATTATAAAAAGTACCTTCTTTCGTGAATGGAACGAACTAGATCCACGATAATGATGTTAACACATTTATCGCGAAATATTATAAATGAAAAATGAACCCATTTCACAATAGTTAATACTTAAATAATAATAGTTAATACTTAAATATTAAATTTATTTTAAAAAGTGTAATATCTCGAGAACGATTCATGTTGATGTTCTAAAATTTGTGTCACTCGTTTTCAAATGAAAAAATCGCATAAGAAATTATTATTTACGCATAACATTAAAGGTTCTAACTTTTTCATGATTTTTTTTTTAATTTCCTTTGAAAATTTGGGGGTTTTCCGAAATTTGATTTCATTTAAAATCAATAGGCTTCCAGTATTCACAGATTGTAATTTTTGTATCCAATTTCGTCCAAAACGCTTCATGTGTTCGTGAGAGATCGTCTCCACGGATACACACAAACACGCATATTACCTCAAAAACGTTCGATTCGAGATGAGAGATGCTTAAGACGTGCTGTTCCGTCGAAAACTGGAATTCGAATTTCCGACCACTTCACCTTACATTCCCTATACATTATACTATATATAGAGAGCATGTACGCTAGCGTAAATAAAGAACCTGCATAGTAGAATGCGCAGAAACGTAAGGGTAAAACGGCATTTTTTTTACCAGAGCGTATAATAGTAAACGGACGATGATGGCACATAAAAATTGAAACTAAACCCATTAAACATCGAAATGTATCTTTGCGATGAATATTAGTTGTTTGGAATACTTGAGTAACGACATATATTTAAAGATGTCATTTGCTAAAGTGCACTTGAAGTGATTTTAAGTGAATGTACCTACTACTCTTTTTTAACGTAGTCACTTCACTAGCGTTCTGAAGATGTATATATTGACTAGCCAATTCTGCAATGTATATGCTAGCAAGAAGGGAAAAGTACATAACAATTTTTCTTTAAAATAAAAAAAAAAAAACAAGAAACGCATATATATTTTAATGAAAGTGAATATTTTATTTTCCGATAAATTAAAAATATCCATCTAAGAGGATCAATTGAGATATATTCTACAAAAATCTGATGTGGGCAACATATGACTTTCCTTATATAATGTAATGAATTTACTACTTTTACAGTAAAAAAAATAGGTTTTTCTTATAGTAGATACTAATATTCTTTCCAAGATATTAAATTTTCGACAATGAGTCGTCATTTTCATTGATTTAGTGTCATTTTTATCCATTTGGTCAGATTTTCGTTCATTTGGCAGCATTTCAAAAAGTCGCCAAGTTGGCGACATTCCGCCCAATTCGTCGCCAAAATCTCGCCAAGCGTTATGGAAGAAGAAATAAGTTATTTTTACAGCAGATAAATGACAATTGGCATTCAAATACAAAAGTATTACGTAAAGTATTTTTTTCATGAATGGAACGAGCTAGATCCACGAGAATGATGTCATCTAATTTATCGCATGGTATTACATATGAAAAGTGAACATGTTTCTCAATAGGAAATATTTTTTTTTATTTTATATGACTTTTTGATAATTTTTTTGAAAAATGTTCAATATCTCAAGAACGGTTCATGTTAGCTTTCTAAAATTTATGTCAATCGTTTTCTAATGAAAAATTACATAAGAAATGTCTATTTGCGTAACTTTATGAGCGGTTTTGATTTTTTGACGATTTTTTCAAAATTTCATTCGAAAATTTAGGGGGTTCTGAGCATTCGATTGCGTATAAAAGCAACAGATTCCAGTGTTTATAGATTGTGATGTTTGTACCAAATTTTGTTCGAATCGGTCCATTCGTTCGTCTGTTATCGTCTCCACAGTCTCACTGACACACACACACTACTTCAAAAATGCTTGATTCGTGATCAGGGATGCTTGAAACGTGCTCTCCCGTCGAAAACTCGAATTCGAATTTTCGCCCCCGTCACAATACTTTCCTTATACATTATGTATATAAGGAAAGTAAAAATGAGAGGTTAAACGTAAGAGCAAAATGGGCTGTAAGTTTCTAAAGTAGCCTGTTTTTAATACAGATGTAACGAAAATTTATATACTGCTAAGCAAACGAGAATGTTGTTTCGGAAACGTAAGGGCAAAATGGGCTGTGTGACGTCACGTGCTCTATAGGGAACGTAATATGGAATAGCAGTCTCCGAGAAAGCGAAATGGACACTCGATAGTTTTATCTACCGGCAAAAGAAACGTATCGTGAAGACTGATAAGGATCTTTTCCTTCCTTTGTTCATCCGATATATCTATAGCAATAAGTCAAAAAGGCAAGTTGCTTTCCAATGGAGCCGAATATTTCGGCCTTTCTGCACTCAGGGTGAATTTCCCATAGAAATCAGAAATCTTTTCAAGGTGTGTGGCTCAATATATCACGGCACAATCTGAAACGGAAAAGATTCCAGAAATTCTCACATTTCCCGTCAGCGGGGGTGCTTCGCGATGGATGTCCGCTTGCTACGCCCCGCTTTCGTTCCAGAACCGCCCGCCACGCCCCCTCCCATCGCCTCTTGTCCAAATATATGCATTTTGCTGTCGCGCAGAGAGAAGAAGGTAAATGCCATTGAATAGCTCGTTTACCTTGCCGATCGGGCAGCAAGGGGGTCGTGGCGCCGGGTGGGGATATATACCTGCTTCGTTCTGAAGTTCTGGGACATTGGATGGACCAGTCGGTCATCTGTGCAGCGAACCCTCTCCGTGCGTCGATGAACATGGATCTTGAATACCGAGGTAAGTGAAAATTGCAATCCATATTTTGACGGCAAGGTTTTTATGTGTTCTTTTCACCTTCCCCCCAAGAGGTATACTCAGCACCATCTGATAAAAGTATTAAATTTTTAGTAGAGATATGAAATATCCATTAACATATCATCCAAATCTTGCAAAAAAAAAATTGCTTTATGAGAATTTTATAAGTTATTTCGTTTCAAAGATTTCTTAAGGTAAATGTGTGATTATACGAATGATAAACTTATTTACATATTCAATTTAAAAATATTTAAATTAAAGAAAAATTAAAACAATAGTATTTAAGATACTTTTGTATTATTGTGGGGTTCACTGTTATACATTATAGAGTCAAAATCAACTGATAAGTAGGTAAGAGTTAATATTAATCATTAACTTGCATTAACTTTCAGAATGTTTCTCCATATCATTAACAGCTTTATGACTAGTTAATGCTTACATTAAAATCAATTGTAATTATTAGTATTAATATTGATGCTATATTGTAGCTATATGGATATTAATAATCAGCTCTCAGCTTGCAAATATAAATATGCAATTATTTATGTGTTAATAATTTATATGGATTGAAATATAAAATAACTATTATGGTTTATGAATGTTCATGATTAAAAGTCTTTTTAATGAGCCTCTCCTTCAAGACTGTTGAATCCCCCCCCCCCCTTGAATTTCAATCCAACCCCTCTTGAATTTCGTTTCTGGCTACGGGCTTGGTTTCGAACACTTTAGACTCCGAAAAAACTATTTTTAACGTGATGTCTGCGTGTGTGTTTGTGTGTGCAATGTCTATTCTAGTTGAAAAACTAATGGATCAAATTTCACAAAATTGGGTAAATATGTCACTCGTGGAAGACCCTGGTACTGATTAGATTTGGGTACGATTCGGGATAAAAGAACCTGTTTTTCGCGAAATGTCCCGCAAAAAATCGTTAAAATCTAGAATAAAAGATTAAAATAAAAGAAGTATGCTGAACTGTATCAATTAAATGCTTCTTTTATACATGTCATTTTTGACGACTAAAGGAATAAGACCAACCCCATAGCTCTAAGACAAACTGTACTCCTGATATTTAATTTTTTTTTTTTTTCATTTTTGCCATGCCCCCTTTGAAAATATATCCAGCCGCTAAATGAAAACTAAAACCGCCCATTAAGTGTCTTTTAATTAACTAGCCATGTTATTTTGTGCCATGAAACTAAACTTATTGAATTGGGAAAGAGAGAAAAATAATTTGAGTCTGTATATGGAAAGTCATGTGCACATCAGAATTTTCATACTAATGCATGGAGAATTTTCCCGAAACTTATATTTGAACTCCAGACTTAAACGGAAAAGCACTTAAGACTTCCTGAATCTATTTTAAACACTTGTGGGAAAATGACCGAGTATACTCGACATAGTATACCCGAGTACATCGCTCTGAAACGTTGTGTTGTTGTTGAGACCCAGACCGTCCGACCTACCAGTAAGGTCTGAAACGTTGTGTGGATAACTAGACAGATAGATTGCAGAGTTCATTTCAGCAATAAGAGCTTGCAATTTCGTCCCTGTAGCACAACGGTAGAGCGTCGGCTGGTCAGTTTGGAGATCCAGGGTTCGATTCACGGTTGGTTCAGCAAGGCTCTTTACAATATAACTAGATAGATAAACAAAACTAGAACGATTTATTTTTCGCTATTAGCGTGACTGGAACAGGAATTATTATAAGTGATTTAATAACGCTATTTTCTATGAAGGACGCAATGGCCAATTCCCGAAACAATTAGGGTTGTCTATGCCAGGTTTGGGAAAAGGGTCAATAAAGTCAGTAAAAGTTAAGTTTTTTTTTTGTATTGATTATAAATTTGCCTGTTTTTAATACTTTCCAACATAGTTGAAAAGTGTTTATGACTTTATTCATACTGTCTGCCTGTCCGTTCACACGACAACTGCCGTAAAAATGACTTTATCAAAATGAAATGTTGTTCAGACGGTCTGTAGGACCTATGGGAATATAAATGAATAATATCACCCAATTAGTTTTGGATTGAACCCGGGTTGAAAAAATGAAATACATTGAGCCCTATGGGATCTAATTTTTCAAACATTTTTAAGCGGATTTAAAATTCACAAATTGCTTTGAAAATTTTAGGTAATATTTAAATTGTTACATAAAATATATAAAAAAAAATTCAGCGAAATATATTCAGTAGTTTTTTAAATAAAAATTAAAATAATAATGACACCTCTTATGTGAAGCGATCACGTGACCATATGAAAAGATCACGTGATCCACTTCGAAATGATATATGGCATCCATCTTGTCTCAAAATCGGGATTTTTAAAGTACTTTTTAATTCATATTGAGTGCTGTATTCGTCCTAAAACCACTTTATTTTTGCTTAAATTCTGTGCATCTACATACTGAAACAATGCAATAACAATATATTTGAGTTTAAATGATCATCTAAATTTGATTATTTCTACAACGAAGCCTATTTTTCACGTATGTAAAATGTAAACAGCAAAATATGTAGAATGAGTTGTATTAGAATTGCTGTATTTCTTTAACACAAAATTATTTAGCTCATGGAGTCTGCATAGCTGATATGAATGAAATATTAATTGATTTTACAGAGAGAATGACGATTTTTTGCGATGAAGTTTTTAGCATAGAGTTTATTTACTTGTAGCTCCATGGTCTTAATTTTTAAATAAAATAAATTATTATAGTATTATGATGAATGAAATGCTGCTTTTATAGAGAGAGCCAGGCGTGTTATTTTTTCTATCACGTCATTTGAATGAATTTCAGTTGTTTTCGATGAAGTTTTCAAATATAATAAATTATCGTAGTATTATGATAATTCTAAAATTATTACCGAGGAATGTATCGCATTTTAGAGATGTTTAAACCAGGCAATTTATATTTCAATGCCGTCATTTGAATGAAGTTCATTTTTTTCGATGAAGGTTTAAGTTTTGAAATATAATAAATTAATGTAGTATTGTGATAAGTTTTAAAATATTACCGAGGAATGTATTGCATTTTAGACATGTTTAAATAAAATTGTATTGAAGTTGGAAAATGTTTCATAATCAATGCTTTAAGCATGATTGTTTTTTTTTTGTTGGATATATATTGTAGTTTAAGAAATATTTAATATCAAAGACAAAATATTTGAGCTGCGAGTTCGCGTCCTGGATAGAATAACAATAGCAAGACCTCAAATATTTGCAGGCAGGTACCTGAATGGATGAATTTTTGCAGAACGGAGCTCCTTTTTTAACACTTTACAACATAGTTTAAAAGTGTTTATTACTTTGTTCATTCTGTCTGTCTGTCCGTTAGCACGATAACTGCCGTAAAAATGACTTTATTAAAATGAAATTTTAGTGTGTTGTTCAGACGGTCTGTGGGACCTATGAGAATATAAATGAATGATATCACTCAATTAGTTTTGGATTGAACCCGGGTTGAAGAAATGAAATACATTAAACCCTATGGGGCCTAATTCTTCAAACATATTTTAAGCGGATTTAAAATTCACAAATTGCTTCGAAAGTTTAAGGAAATATTCAAATTATCCCATAAAATATATATATATATATATAAAAAAAAATCAGTAAAATAAGTTCGGTAGTTTTTTAAATAAAAATTAAAATATTAATGACACCCATGTAATATGAAGAGATCACTCGACCCACTTCAAAATAACATAGGGCATTCATCTTTTTTTTTCCAGAGTAAAAAATCGTGATTTTTAAAGTTCTTTTAAATTTATATTGAGTGTTGTATCCGTTCTAAAACAGCTTTATTTTTGCGTATTTTCTGTGTATCTATATTCTGCACTAACGCAATTGCAATATTTTTGGGTTTAAATGATCCTCATACTTTCATTATTTCTACAACGAAGCCTAATTTTAATGGATGCAGAATGTAAACAAGTGATTGTAAGATGAGTTGTATAAGAATGGCTGAATTTTTTTTTCACGCAAAATTATTTAACTCTGAATTCTGGAATATAAGTAATATGAATGAAATAGTCATTGATTTTACACAAAGAAGCAGACGAATTTATAGCATCGTCTTTTTTGATGAAATTTCCAAGTAAAATAAATTATTGTACTGTGATAATTTTAAAAATATCAGCGCTAAATATATCACATTTTAGAGACGTTTAAATAAAATTGCGTTGCAATTAGAAAGTGTTTCATAATCAATGCTTTATGCATGATTGATCTTTTTTGTTTATTAATATCTCGATCACCCCAGGTCCTCTCGAAACATGGAGCTATTCAATCAAGTCTACTCCGAAAATTTCATCCAATTCTGTGCAACCATTTTACTGTGGTGATCAGACAATCACACACTTTCATACGCATGCGCAAACACATATACAGACAGATTTCTAATTTCATTTATATGGATATTAAAATAATAATGGTATGATATTTTTTTATCCTTATCGGTGTTTCTCTCGCTCTCTGCAGCTCCCAAGGCGCTCCTACTTGCGATGCTCCCTCTGCTGCTGCTTGCCTTATGTAGCAGTGCAACTGGTTTCGCCTCATCCACGCCTAGCTCCATCAGTCGCCTCCCGGAACTGCTTCAGGTCCACGCGAAGGGAAGCAGTAGTCCCGGTCTGGACCTCATCCGCCAGCTTCTCCGAGAGCTCCACGAGTGCCGTACGGGAAAAAATCCGGCCATGAGGAAGGTCATGCTGGCCAACAAGACAGTCACCTGCAACGACGGATCGCCGTCAGGGTGAGTACACAACGTAAAGTTTAATTTCGATTTTTTTTAAACTCATGTATTTCGTTTACAGGCTTTCGAAGCGCTGCAAATGACTTCCTAACTGTTTATAGCTAGCAACACGGGCGCTTGCAGGATTTTTTCCAGGGGGGTGCTAAAATGGATTGCAATCAAAATTTAGAAATGACTACCACCCTTGAAATATGTATTGTTGCAAACTTAATTTGGATAGATGGTATGAGCATCCCATTTTAAAAGTTATTGCGTATAGCACTTTTAAAAATTAATATGCACTCATTTTAAAAAAAATATTGTGCATAACCCTTAAAAAATATTCCCCCTTTTATAACAGAATTCATTATTTTTAACAGAACATTCCTGGAGACAGAGCAAATAAACTAACAAATTAGACATTCACAAACATGCCAAATGAAGTTTTCCCATCTAGGTATAACTTTAAATTGTTTTTATCAATATATTCATGGAAGAAAACACACAATTGTGGTGGAATGTTCTAATTCCAAAAATTATTTTTCTGCTTTGTTTTCTCTCTCAACTTTGCTCTGCTTTGAACTAAATTAACAATTTTCCAGAGGGGTGTTTGGCCACTCTCCCAACCAACCCTTTTAGTTTTCGCCCCGATTTCAATTAGATGCTTCGAATATAAGACGTCGCGTCAAATATCAAATTATTTCACTAACAGATTTTTTTTTATTTTTGGTGACTTCAAGTAGTATCATTGTGCCGTTCTGCTAACGATCGGCGATCGCGAGCTTACATAGGACATTGAAGACCCACACCACACGACTAACCCTGAGGCATATAGCAACTTAATGTGTGGCCGGCTTTTTTAGGACGTGTCAGAAGCAACTTAATGTGTGGCCGGCTTACATAGGACCTGTCAGAAGATCTTATTAAGGGCGTATTTCGCCCACGTTGTATGATTGGCATAGTGACGCGTGGAAAAAGCGGAGTTGATTTTAGTTCAAAATGAAAGATTTGGAAATGAAGGTGTGTTATCTTTATGTGTATTATTTAAGTAGCGGGCGCTCATTTGAGACCCGGGCAACGCGTTATTCGTTCTAGTAATAAATATTCATTAAAATTTCATTAATCACGTTCAAAAGCTTCGCCACCCATGAGAAATCTTAAAAGACATTTCCAAAAGATTTTAGAATCTATAAAGTTAAATAACACTTTTTAAGAACTTAAAAATTGACTATTATTAGCCATACAGTGAATCTATTTCATTTCAAAGCGTATAATTAACGGAAGGGAACGGGCTTGATCCTGCTAAAGTGGGGTCCCGGGTGGTGTTCATTTGGGGTCCCCTATCCCCATGCGTTCGCTGCATACCAAACACATGCAAAACATCACACATTTGGGATCTTAGATTCATAGCTCCGAAGGCATAAAAGTCGGTGTAGAAAACTTCCAAAGTTTTTACTTCAAAGTAATTTTAGAAAGATGTATAATACTAGTCAGACTTGCGGGGGATTCTACCCTAAAAGAAATACACCAAAAACACGAAAGAATAATATTTCCCACTTTTGTTGGAAGAAGCTTGAACGATTTTGAATGACTTAACTGTATCCCGAGTTCCGTTGATAAGCGGACGCGGGATACAGTTAAGCCTTGGTTAAACATGTTAACGAAATGAGCGTAACACTCTGAGTTGCGTGATATATATATATATATATATGAAATGATAAGAAATAAAATAATATCAGGGTCTCATTTTCAGTACCTGAAGTCATACGCTCCATAAAGCTTTATGGTTACGTCATAATTTCGCTGCGAAAGAAGTATAGTCATTGCATTATGTATGGAACGGGCTGTCTATATCATGGTCTCACTTTCAGTATCTGATGTCATACGCTACGCAAAGCTCCATGGTTACATCATAATTTCGATGTGAAATAAGTGCAGCCACTGCATTACGTTAGAAACATGTCGTCCACACCATGGCCTCACTTTCAGTATAGGATGTCATACACTACGTAAAGCTCCATGGTTATATCATAAAAATTAAAATATTTATCCGTGATTGAAACACGTTTGGCAATATTTTGTAGCAGCGTGACCCAGAGATAGATAAACAGACAGATAAATCAAGGTGTTTATATTATTACTACTATTAACATATTTCATAATTTACAAAATATGTTAATAGTTGTTAATAGTAGTCACTATTAACGTATTTTATAATTTAAAATAAAAACTAATATTATCAGTTTTAAATTTAAAAAATATATTTCTGCTTAATTTTTTTTGTTATATATGCAAATAATAGGGGACCTAGGACCGCGGTCCTAGATGCCAGTGCATTAATCAGACACTGGGACGGGGGGAAATTATCCATTCGAGTCTGTAGGGAATGTCGTATGCTGCACACATTAGAGCCCGGACTTCAACGAAGTTTCGGTCGCTTGGTAGCCATTTAACGAGGCCCGCGGAGGAGAGCCCCCCCCCCCCCCCCCTCCACTTTTGCCGCTAACGACCATCGTCATCATGCGGCGAGTCATTACTGAATCAATCGCGTGCTGCCGAAAGGGCGATCGAGGGGTGACGAGCGATCTGCGGAGCGATTAGCCAGAGCATCGGAGCGGCAGCGCCTCTCTGGAGAGAGGGACCGTTCCCACACCTCGTCGCGGTGCGGCTTATCTACGGAACAAACGGTGTGAAAAACCGGGTAGAAGCGAACTGCGTTTTAAAAAACACTGGAGGAAAGGGTCTGAGACTAACTTATTTTCTGTTAGACTAGGGGGCTCTGCCCTCTGCTCGCTTTGCTTGCGCAACTCTTCGCTTCTCCTCGCTGAGCTCGCTTCATATCTATCTTTCCTAAAAATTCTACTTTCAAAAATATCTTTTCTATCCCTGCCTATTTTCCGCAGGAGGGAAAAGCAGGGATTTTTCTTAGCCCAGGGAATCCAAGAACTGAATTCCTTGATCTTGAGCTATTTCATGCCAAACTAAAGTTTAAATCGATAAACAGTTTATTCCATCGTGTTACCCTATTATTTTTCTATAAATGTACCCAATTTCATATTTTTGTATGCTATATTTTTGGCGGTACGAGATAGAGAATTCGCTAGACGTGCCGATACGAAAAAAAGTTCACTTCAGAAGTGCATAAAAAGTAAAATGTCTCAAAAACTACATCAAAGTTAAAAAAAGGGGCTCCGTCCTGCAAAAATTCACCCATGTAGGTACCTGTCTGCAAAAATTCGTGGTCTTGTAATTGTTAATCTATCCAGGACGGGAACTCGCAGCTCAAATATTTTGATTTTGGCATTAAATATTTCTTAAACTACAATATATATCAAAAAACGGTTTATTTCAGCATCTTCCCTAAAGCTTTTTCTACAAGTGTACCCAATTTCATATTTTTATATGCGATAGTTTTTGCGGTACGAAGCAAAGAATCTCTAGAAACGAGAAATGTGTCAAACGGCGGCGTCAGCTACTTTTTACTTTCCCTGCAATACACGGTAATGTATAGGGAAAGCATTGGAATCATGCCGAAAATCGCAACTCGAGTTTTTGACATACCTACGAACTGAATGGACCGAATTTCACAACATTTGGTAAATAAGTCGCTTGTGGGTCACCCTGGTGCTGATTAGATTTTGGTACGATTCGGAAAAAAATAACCCGCCTTTTTTTGCAAAATGGTTCGCAAAAATCGTCAAAATCTAAAGTAAAAACTACGTATGCTCAAATATATCTAGTAAATGCTTATTTTAAAAGAATATGACCAACCCCATTACACCCAGGACTAGTCGTTCTCGAAATATTTACGCATTTACGCTGCGCCACGGTTGAAAAAAGTCCAGTTACCAACTGAGTACGAAAATTGAACTAAAAATGCCAATTGAGTGTCATTTTATATAATTGTGGCCATTATTTCGTGCAATTAAACTCGATATAATGAATTATTGAAGAAGTAAAGAGAACGTGAATATGAGTCTGCAGGGAAAGTCATGTGCTGCCCACATCAGATTTTTTTTAATATAGATGTCCCATCGCATTGGTCATACTCGTTTTACACATAGATACTTACTTTTAGTAGAAATTGAACCTTTTTTTAATAGTTGTCAGACCTCAGTAAGTATCAAACATATTTTAATTGAGTGTTCGAAATATAAACAGTTTCGTTTTAAGTTCCCATTCCTATTGGACATTGGTTTTTTCCATCATTTTTAACTTCACCTTTTACAACCTTTTAGCCATTTTTCATCTCGTTTGCATTGTTGTACATGTTCCATAGTCATGGTTTTTTCACACATTATTACTCTTTTAAATTATACACGTGTTTTAATCCATACTAATTTATGTATCTTGGTACCATATGTCTGGCGCAGCATATCCTCTTTGGATCTTGTGCCATTAAACCATAATCAACCAACCAACCAACCCATCAAAATTCGCAAAAATACATGTTTCGATTTCTTGTGTTACATAGTCCACTTCGACGATTCATTTGCAATTTCGTCCTAGTAGTTCAACTGTAGAGAGTCGGCTATCAAGGCGAATAAATCCACTCTGTAGGTTAGTGTAAAGATATCAGAGGTCTGAAGACCCCCGACCGTGCGACTCACATAGTGGATTTAGAGTAGCTAGCTGCACGGCCGGGAAAGGATACCTCCTGCACTCAGGAGGCACCCAAGGTCTATCATCCCGCCAAACGAACTTTTATTTAGGTCTAAAAATATAACAATCGATGAAAAATAGTGTGATTAAACAGACAGTTTTACATTATATTTGAACTTGACAAGTACGTCCATTTTACAAAAATGGGAAAAGGGTTATTGCGAATATAGATAAAAAGATCATTGAAAAATAAAATTTAGAGTGAGGTATAATAACATAATGAAAAACAGATTAAAATGAAAGAAGCTAATAAAATTTTAAAAGTAAAATTTAGAAAATATATAAAAAGAAATAATATGAAAAGGAAAAAAAAAATAGGCACATGAAAACAAAAACAGAAATTTAGAATAAAATTTAGAAAAGAAAAATTAGAAAAAATACAAATATAAAGGGTCAAAAGAAAAAGAAAGAACCGAGAAAATAAGAACAGTTAACATAGTTTTTTTTTTTTTAAAGAAAATATGGAGGGAACACAATAACAATATGTTCATATAAGTTCATAAGAATGAAATAAAGGGATTCATTGATCCAAATTAATTAAGAGCAGAATCTACTTATAAGCTTAAGTCACTTTATTAGAAATTTTCATGGCAACAAGAATACAGTTTTTAATTTTATCTACTGAAGAGGGATTTGAACGAACTTTGGAGAACTAAATTGGTTTATTAGAGGGGGAGGGTTTGCAGAGATGAAAATTTTTAGAAAAAAGACAATCGAAAATGTAATAGTCACCGTCACCGAATTTATTGCAAATACAGTTAGAGGTGGATTTAATTTTGAAAAATTATAGGTAATCAAGAAAGGGGCCATGACCAGTAAGAAAGTAAATGAGGTATTTATTAAAAATTTGTAAATTAGGATTCACGATAGGGAGGTAAGACTGGATTCTAGCCGGATCACCAGTCCTGGTGGAAATATAATCATTAAGATGATTTTGCCAAAGATTAAGGATATGAGATTTACAAAATTTTGAGAGGAGCGAGTAAGGAAAGGGAATAGTAAGAGGGAAATCAGAGATAGCAGCAATTTTGGCATGGTAATCAGCAATTTCATTTCCAGATATGTTATTGTGAGCTTTTACCCAAGAAATATTGACAAGGTTTTTGGCAAGGAGAGCTTTGTATTTAATGGAGTTAAGATAATTAGATTTTTTTTTTATTGAGTTAAGAGCTTGAATGGAAGAGAGGCTATCGGAAAAAAAAATTAACAGGGGTATTATTAGGAACCCCAGTCAATAGCAAAGGAAATAGCGGTAAGTTCGGCTTGAAATACTGTATTCCTGTTGTCAAGTTTATAGGAGTAGAGGACCTTTTTCAGAACATCATGTTTAAAAATACGGACTGAAAAACCAGTGTTATTGTCAATATTTGAACCATCGGTATATATATTATAAATGGCAGAGTTTTTATCCATTCTGTCAACTAAATTTACGGACCATTTAGAGGGGGTGAAAGTTAGAGAAAGGAACAAGGAAATCAAAATCAGAGGGAGACAAAATCGGAGGAATCAATTTTTTGTTTCCAAAAATTAAATTTATTATCGGAGGTCTGAAAATGACCTTGGTACGGATTCAGTGGACTCTGGAAGATTGAGTGCTGATTTCAAATTGAGAGAATAACGGATACCAACCTGGGTAAAAATAGTAGTAGCAGGAGGCTCACATGGAGTAAAAATCTGATGTGGGCAACACATGACTTTCCTTATATAATGAAATGAATTTACTACTTTTACAGTAAAATAAATAGGTTTTTCTTCTAGTAGATACTAATATCCTTTCCAAGATATTGACTTTTCGACAATTAGTCGTCATTTTCATTGATTATCGTCATTTTTATCCATTTGGCGAGATTTTCGTTAATTTGGCAACATTTCAAAAAGTCGCCAAGTTGGCGACATTCCGCCAATTTCGTCGTCGAAATCTCGCCAAGCGTTATGAACGAAGAAATAAGTTATTCTTACAGCAGATAAATTGGCGTTCAAATGCAAAAGTATTACTCAAAGTATCTTTTTTCATGAATGGAACGAGCTAGATCCACGAGAATGATGTCACCCAATTTATCGCATGATATATATATGAAAAGTGAACATGTTTCTCAATAGGAAATATTTTTTTTTCTATTTTATTTGACTTTTTGATAATTTTTTTGAAAAATGTGCAATATCTCGAGAACGGTTCATGTTAGCGTTCTAAAATTTATGTCAATCGTTTTCTAATGAAAAATTACATAAGGAATGTCTATTTACGTAACTTTATTATTGGTTTTGATTTTTTGACGATTTTTTCAAAATTTCATTCGAAAATTTAGGGGGGTTCTGAACATTCGATTGCGCATAAAAGCTTTAGGCTTCCAGTGTTTACAGATTGTGATTTTTGTACCCAATTTGGTTTGAATCGGTCCATTCGTTCGTCAGTTATCGTCTCCACAGACCCACTGACACACACACACACACACACACACACACACACACACACACATACACACACACAGACATCACTTCAAAAATGTTTGATTCGTGATCAGGGATGCTTGAAACGTGCTCTCCCGTCGAAAACTCGAATTCGAATTTTCGACCCCGTCACAATACTTTCCTTATACATTATGTATATAAGGAAAGTAGAAATGGCAGGAGGTGGTCAGTTGCCTATACTAATCTGACATTGGAAGGTGGAGGATGCAGATTCTAATTCGACGATATAAGCTTGCCATTTTGTGCCAGTAGCTCAGCGGTAGAGCGTCGACTGGCCCGTTCGGAGATCCAGAGATCGATTCACGGTTAGGCCAGACAGGCTCTTTACACATGCATAAAATAGTTTATTTAAGGGTTAATGATCACGAAACTTAGCAGTTTAAATCATTGTAGCTGCGATACATCTTTTGTATTCGTGACGTTATTAGATCCCTCGTTCCCTCAGGGTGGGAGGCTATCACCCTGAGGTAGGGATACATTATTGAACTTGATATAAATCGAAAGATTTTTTAAAATGAAGGGTAACATGTTTTAATTGCGATGATTTGGAACACCGATACAGATTTTTCAGAAATTTTCTTGTAAAATTTGAAAAAAATTATGTAACTAAAATATTAAAAAAAATGTATTTGCATTTATTCTTTAAAAAAATTTTTTTCGTAAAAGCATGCAAAATGTCTAAGACAGTTTTAAAAGAAGTGCCGTTCACTATTTAATGAAAAATTGCTTATTACTTTCCTTATATACATAATGTATAAGGAAAGTATTGTGACGGGGTCGAACATTCGAATTCGAGTTTTCGACGGGAGAGCACGTTTCAAGCATCCCTGATTACGAATCGAACATTTTTGAAGTGATGTCTGTGTGTGTGTCAGTCAATCAGTGAGTCTGTGGAGACGATAACTGACGAACGAATAGACCGATTCGAACTAAATTGGGTACAAAAATCGCAATCCGTAAACACTGGAAGCTTATTGGTTTTATACGCAATCGAATGTTCCGAACCCCCCTAAATTTTCGAATGAAATTTTGAAAAAATCGTTAAAAAATCAAAACCACTAATAAGGTTACGAAAATAGACATTTCTTATGTAATTTTTCATTAGAAAACGATTGGCATAAATTTTAGAAAGCTAACATGAACCGTTCTTGAGATATTGAACATTTTTCAAAAAAATTATCAAAAAGTCATATAAAATAAAAAAAAATATTTCCTATTGAGAAACATGTTCACTTTTCATATGTAATACCATGCGATAAATTAGATGACATCATTCTCGTGGATCTATTGTAGCTCGTTCCGTTCATGAAAAAAGATACTTTGTGTAATACTTTTGTATTTGTACGCCAATAGTCATTTTATCTGCTGTAAGAATAACTTATTTCTTCGTCCATTACGCTTGGCGAGATTTTGGCGACGAATTGGGTGGAATGTCGCCCACTTGGCGAGTTTTTGAAATGTTGCCAAATTAACGAAAATCTCGCCAAATGGATAAAAATCACGCTAAATCAATGAAAATGACGACGAATTGTCGAAAATTCAATATCTTGGAAAGAATATTAATATCTACTATAAGAACAACCTATCTTTTTAATGTAAAAGTAGTAAATTCATTATATTATATAAGGAAAGTCATGTGTTGCCCCCATCAGATTTTTTTTATATAGAATGATGGTTTATTTGACATGAGTGGCTATCCTGATATTTTCTATTTCAAACATTCATCCTAAATGTCCTCTTGAGACTCAAATTGATAGGGATGATAGTCTTCTAAGATTCTGACCATTCAATTTGATTAGAATAGGTTCATTCTAGAGATGCACCGAACGCCAAATTTTGCCAAATATCGAATATTTGGTCAAAATTTTAATAGTAATATTTCTATTTTATGACAATTTAAAGTGGAAACTATTTTGTAAAAATTAAAGTATTTTGTAAAAAATTAAAATATTTTATATTTTGTGAACCAATTAAAGTTTTAAAATAAAATTGTATGGAAACGCGTCAAAATAATCAATGCTTTAAAAATATAGACAACAAAAAATTGACCCTAATTAAAATCTCCTAATACGACGTACTAAAATGACACAGTCATAGATAGCGTTTTTGGGCATTACTATGCCCTTCATCAGTGGCGAAGGGAAAATAAGGGGCGAACATGCGCTTAAATACAGGCCATAACCGCCAGACAAAATTTGCATATTGATCATTTAAAATATAATTTAATTATAAAATACAAGAAATACAACGAAAGGAAAAAGGTTCATACATTAAATAGTAACCGATAGAAATGGCTTCAAAAATAAAATAAAGCATCCATTAAATATTTATTTATATGATTTTCTGAATATTGGGGAGATGCTTTATTTGCTTTTTGACGACATTTCTATTGGTTACCCTTTAATGTATGAACCTTTTCCCTTTTATTGTATTTTTTATATTTTATAATTAAATTATATTTTAAATGCCTCGCATTTAAAATTGTAAAATGATGAATATGTAAATTTTGTCTGGCGGTAATGGCCTGTATGTAAGCACATGTTCGCCACTTATTTTCACTTTGCCACTGATGTAAGGCATAGTAATGCCAAAGGCAATATGGCTATATAATTTTAGTAGGTCGTGAAAAGGGATTTTAATAGAAGACTTTTAATTATGGCCAATTTTTTGGTTGTCTTTAAAAATAAAGTATATTAAAGTATTAACTATTTTGTGCCTTATGTAAATGCATTCGCATCCTATATTAATTTACATTAAGTATAATTATTAATTTAAATAAATCATTAAAAAAACAAAAGAATATGGTTTGTTTTGTGCCTTTCCGCATAAATCGATAGTTACTTTCTGATAATTATGACTTTTATCTTGTGGAGAATCTTACACAATTTAACCATTTACCTTACAAACAAACCTAAGTAGCTTAAAATTACCATTACAATTTATAGTGAATTTCTGGTATCTTAATGGTTTTTCTGTAACTCATGAATAATTTTATTAGAACTGAAACTGGGCATAGTTGCATTCAAACCTTACTAAATCATTTGAAAATCAACATTTTTCTTTAGAAATCTTGAAAGGAATAGAAAGGGAAAACTTATACCTAAGCGGTTTTTTTTTTTAATATTAATTACCCTTTCTATTATATTAATCACTATAATGCTTTTATACTAAGTTAATCGCTATACCTAATATTTATTGCATATAAAATATTTTTTGCTTTACCAATTTTTGAAAATTTTGTTACTATTCGGTTTCCGAATATTAAAGTAATTGGCCGAATCGAATATTCGGTTTGACAACCGATTCCAACCGAATATTCTTGAGCTTGTAAAGAATCTTGCTGTTCCAACGGGGAATCGAACCCTAGATCTCCGAACTGGTCAGCCGACGCTCTACCGTTGAGCTACTGGGACGAAATGGCAAGCTCTTATCGTCGAAGTAGATTCTGCATTCTCCATTCTCTAATGTCAGGTTGGTGGGCAACTGACAATCTGACTGACCACCTCCTGCTCTTTTTACCTCGGGTTAGCCTCCTGCCATTATTATTTTTATCCAGGTTAGTATACCGCGTGGTCGTTATCCTCTCCATTTGAAATCGGCTCTCCATCTTCCAGAGTCCACTGAATCCGTGCTAATCGTACTATAGGGTCACTTTCAGACCTCCGACATCTTCGCACTCACCTACAGGGTTGATGGATTCGGGCGTCATTGTAAAGAACCTTGCTGCCCCAACCGGGAATCGAACCCTGGATCTCCGAACGGGCCAGCCGACGCTCTACCGTGAGGGTCACTGTAAATGTTGTTTTCCAAAAAGATACTTATAATACAGGGAAAGCGATTTAAGGCGAATACAATGTTTCGAATATTCGAATGCGACTTTTTGGCGGATTGACATTTTTTCAGCATTTAAGGTAAACCCGTATTCTTTGATGTGGTTTCTTTTTACTTTCCCTATATCGGTAGAAGAATGTATTGGTATCATTTGAAACGGGACCATTAAAACGATTTCAAACATCTGGGAACTTAAATCGAACGTTTTTAAAGTGATGTTTGCTTGTGTATCTGTTTGTGTGTCTGGGGGTATATGAGTGTAGCAATTCTCATGGAGTGTTTTTTTAGCGTTAAATGACCATTTTTGTTTTGTGATAACTATTTATAGATTCAGGCTTATTTCATTCTTCCTCTTGACAGAGCATAGGGTGTTTATAAAATAACATACTATCACCACATTCAGAAACAGGAAATAATTTCGGGTTAATTTAATATGAATGCCTGTCCTGAAGAACAGTTCATTTCTAAACTGACCTTTATTTTCAGCCATGTGTTTCCTGTATCTTTTGGCTTAAATACTTTTTATTTTCATTTGGTTTGACCTCTTGATTATTAAGTGTTTTGATGCTCATTATCATTTCCTTATCGTTATTACATTTTACATTTTTATTTCTTAATATTGTATTTATTCCTGATATACTTTGGGAGTTTCTAAGCCTAAATCGGCTATCGTTTAGCATGTAATTTTTTTCTCGGTTTATAATTTCTTTTACTCCCCTTTTACCTCATTCTCCTAAACCATATTTTCTTTTCTTGCCTTTTTAACTTTTATTTTTGAATTATTTCTTGAAATAATTATGATATATATATATATATGTATATGAAATTCCAATGATAGATTAGGGATAAATTGTAACTACTCATATAACCATAACTTAAAATATAAGATTAAAACCAAATTTAAACACTTACCAAACAAATTATAACAAGGGGAAAGTGAAACATTGCATATTTGCCAAATTACTTGCTATGCAAGAATAATAAAGAAATAAAGAATAAAAATAGTTTATAAAAATCCAAAAATATTTTAAAGATTTTTTAACACATATAAAACATTATCTAATAATTACAATAAGCTAAAATTAAAACAAAATTGAAACAAATTCCTGTCATCTACAACTACGTATAAAAGGAAGCTTTGGCAAGTAAGCACTATGACTTTCAAAAATTTAAAAATTAGAGATGTAACTATCATGGGGAGAACAAATCTAAAGAAATGCAATTATGCATTCATCATACTATGAATAATAAAAGAATATCAATGGTGTGAATTCGAAAATAGAAAAACAGAAAATGTAAAGCAGAAAATAGCAAGGCTTTCAAGTATAACTTATGAAAAAGCTATAGGTTTAAAATAGAGATCATTATGCAATAAATTCTTCTTCAAGGCCCAGCATCTATCCATAAGGAACAAGAAAGTATGTTTGTTTCTGAATAAGTCGATATATATATATATATATACACATATATCAGATAGATGGATTTATAACTAATACCAAGTAATTAATGGCAAACATTAAAACAATAAATTAACCAAAACAATTAAAACACGGTGGCCACCGTGCCGAAAAAAAAAAAAAAGAAATGAACAGCACTAGGCTTAAGTTGGAGGTTCAAATTTTATTTATGATCCGATGTATGAAATTTTTGGCACAGGTTACAAAGGGCAAACTTAAAACATTAAAGCAGAATTTTTATCATATTATACGACGATTTTTATGATCATTAAAATATCTACTATTTTGATATTTAGAAATGTTCACCCGTTTCCTTTCAAAGACTTTATTAAAACATTAAAAAAACAAACAAAGAAACGAAGAATAGATTTTTACTTGTGTTTAAAATTTCTTTAATGTATTTAGCAAAAAATTTATAGGAAAAAAAAATATTTTTCAGTTATATATTATTTTCACTTTCTCATACTATAGAATATAGTATAGAGAAAATATTGTTTTCACGAAAATTTTCGATTTTGAGATTTTGATGCCACTATATATTTTAAAACCTCCTGAACACGTTTTGACTAACTATTTTTAGAAGGATGTCCTTCTGTCCATGGTCCATTTCTTGTATACAGGATAACTGTTACAAATATTAATGAATTTTCACGAAATTTTTTCTTTGTTAACAAAAAATATAGAACTAGATAGAATTTTTTGAAATTCGAGCAAAAGCTTCGAAATTTATTAGGAATTTAATATATATTTGACATAGCAGGAGGGGTGGGGCATAGGGCAAAATTTGACACAAAGATGCACAAAAGGCGTTAGTTATAGCTCAATAATCACGAAATTTAACAGTTTCAATCATTGAAGTGAAAAATAGCCGCGATATAATTTGTGTGTGCGTGTGTGTGTGTGTGTGTGTGCGTGTGTGTGTGTGTGTGTGGTGGTGTGTGTGTGGGGGGGGAGGGTGTACCCCCAACCCTAGGGGGTACAATGTTACTCTTGGTATCAATCGAAAGATTTTTTTTTTCAACCCTCTTCAAAATGAAGGGTGAAATGCTATAATTATTTGGCCCAATGATACAAATTTTCGACATTATTTTAATTGCAAAATTTGCGGGGGGGGGGGGATCACAAGCTACTAAGAAATGGATTCTGTTATGAGAGAATCGAGTTGAACCAGTTAATTTTTAAGTTGAAATTACATTTTTTTAAAGCGCTCCTAAATGTTGTTTTGTGGCGGGACTGCATTGCATCACTCACTGCTACGAAAGAGATGCCTGATTATTCCCTAGGGCTTGAAGAATTCTTTTGGCTTTACGGTATAGCGGAGGATCAGCAATCTAAAGGTTCCGAGTTCGAACCTATCCTCCCACTGTCAGGGATCTGTGCCCCCCCCCCCCCCCCCCACAGTTTATTAAACACTTAAACACTTTAGATTTTGAGAAATACTACACTCCCCTCCAAAGAATAAGTGCGAAATGCAAATTCTCAGATCACGAGCGAACGGATGAATTTTATTAAACGAAACTTGCTGTATACTTCGAGTACAATATGCAACGTGCATAATAGCTGCGTGCCAAATACATAAATCAGCGTCTTGATAAAAGCAGGTGTTTTTTTCTGTGCGTCCTTACTTCTACTACGGACGTTAGGGTGAAAATCCGAAATAGCCACTTCATTCGATATGTCTCAGAGAAGGCGTTTAGATGATGGTCAGCAATGGCGAGCCGTGGCCAGGTTAGAATCCGGCCAATCTGTTGGAGAAGTTGCTAAATTCTTCAGAGTCCACCATTCTGATTTCACGCTTATAAATCCAGTTCCAATGCACCGGAACAATAAGTAGAAGGCCAGGCTCTGGTCGCCCTCGAGTTACAATATCTGCCGATGATCTCTACTTTCGTTATTTGTCAGACGCAACAGGTAAGCCTATATCCATTACAACCCGCATAAGGGCGAACATGGGGATTAAGGATTGCGTCACGATATCTTTGATCACGATATACTCACAGACCTCGCCTAAAATGATCGATTTGAGTTCAGGGATGCTTGAAACGTGCTCTTATGTCGAAAACTCCCAATTTTCGACCCCCGTCCGTATATTATTTTATGCATGGGAAAGTAAAAATTCAAAAATATCATACAAACATTTTGATACAAGATTTCTGCTGTGAAACTTGCCTTATTAACACAAATACTTTTATATATATAATATAAGATACATTTCTTTTATTCAGAGGTTATTTATAGTTTTTATCTTCTGGTTTCAGATAGATCATCTGATTATATGTATTTTACCGAAACTATACATATCATTTATATGAATTATTAGCATATACTTTTCTCTGTTTTATAAAAAAAAAATTGTGTTTATTATGAGTGAGTTAAAGGATTATTAACGAGAAAAAATAAGGCCAAATAAAACAACAAACAAATAAAAAATTAAATAAATAAAAAATAAAAATAAATAAATGGCGTTTATTTTGAATCTTTTAACATGAAAATGAGCCATGCACAATAAGTCAATTATGGACATTACATTAATTCTACGGTAAGTAGAAGCCCACCTGAATATTATGATAATAGAGCAGACCCTAAGTTTCTTGAAATAGGTAAAGTGGACGGTAATGGCGTCATCTATGATCTTGCATTACAATGTAATCACCTACTCGAAGAATAGAGAACAAAATATAATCCCTTTTGATTGATCCATCCCTTTCTGATTGAGACACTGGTTGATAAAATCTCTTTGCCAAAAAGCCTACTAAATCAAATTTTAGTAACACTCTGTAATATTATTATTATTATTATATTATTAATAAATAAATTAATTAATTACATATTATTTATTATTTATATATTAATTACATAGTAATATATAATTAATATTATTATTATATTATTTATTTATTTATTTACTTGGTTTTCAGATATTGAAACGGGAAATTCTCGATATTCAAAAACGTGATGTCTTTTAAATGGGAGATGCATATGTTGAGATGAAAATTTTTAAAATAATTAAAAATTTAAAAAGAATAAAAAAAAAAGATTAAAATTAAAAAGAATGAAAATATTTTTAATTATTAAAGCGAATTCCTATTTTTGGAATTTATCTTGTCCGAAATTAAAATAAAACCCGAATTTTAAATTTCAAGGTCAAAGATCAGAATATGTTAAATCTAGAATATGTGGAATCTTACACGCCAAAAAATGACCGTACCCTCTTTCTCCTGCCACCAACCTCTCGGAAGGACTTTCGGACCCCTATATTTAATGGGCCCGTATTACTCTTAGACACGGGGATAGTTTTGGTAGAGTCGAGAATCGAACTCTATTTCTCAGAGTGTAATCCCAGTGCTCTAACCCAGTGATCCCTAACCTTTTGGGGTTCGCGACACCCTTATGAATATGATTTTATTCTTCCGGCACCCTTCTGATTTTTCATAGATGTTCGATTTATTATTATTTTTTTTATGAATCTTGATTTAAGAAAACCAGATTAGCTAAAATGTATTAAGACGATTTCTATAACAAAATAGAAACTTTCTGGTACTATTGAAATATATAAAGTAAAATAATATATGTATATACTATATAAAAATACAATATATTTATAACAAGTTCAGAACCTCGAGTAGAGTTATAGAGGTCTGGATTTTATTACTAACAATTTTATTTTATGTTTGCGCAGTGCTGTATCACGTGATTGTTTCTTCGATGGAATGTCACAGATGTAAAAAAATTCTTTCTGAATTTTTTTTTTCTATTTGTAAAAAGTTTTTTCCCCCGAATATCGCAGCACCCCTGGAGAATTTCACGGCATCTTTAGGTGCTGCGGCACATCGGTTGGAAATCGCTACTCTAACCAATAGGCTATCCCGCCCCTTTATTAAACATATAGCTATACCCAGCTTTGACTCAGTTCCGCATTGCGAAAGACAGCCAAGTTAAAATTTTGCCTGCATCTACTTTTAAACCTGCTACAAGTAATTAAACCTGCGCTATTTTTTAAAAATATTTTTGTGGAAATTAAAATGTAAATGAATGCGTCGAATGTCAAACTCTCCCCAAATGAATGCCAAACTGTTGATTCAAAAATATAAAATTTTAACTTCATGATTTTTATAGGTATTCACTTTGAATTGGGTATTATCTTAAAATAAATAATCTGTGCAGAAATCACGTAATTTTTATAATAATTATGCGAATTACAATTTTTTTCCCTCCGATATCTTGATTAAGTTCCAAACATGATATTTTCATTCGAAAAAAGTTTATTGAGGGGAAGGGGACTGATTAAATTTTGTATACTACTATGCAGCGGGAGCGTAGTCTATAATAAAATAGTCTGAGTTAGGTTTTATCAGTGTTTGTTGTTAGCTGTGGTTGCTAAGAAAGTTGACAATAAAAAAAAAATAATAAATCTGATGTAGGCAGCACATGACTTTTTCTATATAATGCATTGAATTGACTTCTATCATAGAAAAACAAGAAAGATCAATCATGCATAAAGCATTGATTATGAAACACTTTCCAACTGAAATGCAATTTTATTTAAACATTTCTAAAATGCCATACATTCATCGGTGATATTTTTTAAATGATCACAGTACTACAATAATTTATTTTACTTTGAAACTTAAAACCATGGAGGTAAAAGTACTTTCTAACTCCGTGCTTAAAGCTTCCTCTTAAAAGACAATGCTATGAAATAGTCTTCTTCTCTATGTAAAATCAATGAATATTTCATTCATGTCACCTATGTTCCAGACTTCATATGCAACTCATCTTGCAGTTTGATTTGTTTACATTCTACATAAGTTAAAAGTAGGCTTCATTATAGAAATAATCAAAATTGGATGATCATTTAAACTTAAAAATATTATAATTGCTTTGGCTCAAAATATAGATGCACAGAAAATACGCAAAAATAAAGCGGTTTTAAAACGGATGCAATACTCAATATAAATTTAAAAGAAGTCACGATTTTTACACTGGGAAAAAAATATGGATGCCCTATTTTATTTTGAAGTGGGTCACATGATCTCTTCATATAATATGGATGTAATTATTATTTTAATTTTTATTTAAAAAACTACCGAATATATTTTGCTGAATTTTTTTTTTATGGGATCATTTGAATATTTCCTAAAATTCTAGAAGCAATTTGTAAATTTTAAATTCGCTTAAAAAATGTTTGAAAAATGAGAAAATGAGGTCCCATAGGACTCAATGTATTTCATTTTTCCAACCCGGATTTCATCCATTGGGTGATATTATTCATTTATATTCCCTGTCGCATGGTAAACCCATGAGCCAATATTTTCGGGAATGCGACCTAGAGTCTTCTTATTTATTTTTGGGGGTCAGCCTTTCGTTCGGCCATCTGCACTCGAAATAGAAAACCAGGATGTCGAAGCTGCTTTGGATCTCGCATTCGTACCGAAAGATTTAACGTCCTTTTCGGAAGGGTCATAGGGTCCTCGGCGACTTTGAATTGGTGGCCGAAGGAATATCAGTTTCGCAGGGGCTTGAGATGGGGCTTTTTGTTTTTGGAAGGCCTAAAGCCAATGGCGGTGCTTTGGGGTCAAGGGGTTAAGACCCTGAATCCAATGGGATGTTTGTATGCGCCTCAGGGGCGTGTTTTTAAATCTTGGAGAGAGAGAGTTTTTCAGAATTGAAAAAAGGAGCGAGGAGAAGGAACTGAGTTTGGAGTGAGTAAAGAAGTGTTCATAACAAGGTCCTCTGAAAAATGCTGTTCAGAGAGATGTCGTTTATTCGGCGATTGTTCGGTGAGTTCCACATTTAAGGGCCTGTGCCTGATTTGTAACTTTTGTCTCTCTCTCCCTCTCCATTTAATTTAACAAATTAACGCTAATTAAAATATCTACTTGTTTAACTCCAAATTATTTAGTTAATAGAAAAAGTCAGTTGTTTTTCATTTTAGATTACCATCTTTCAATGTTAGTCTATGAGACTATATACACTTTCGTTTGGTTTATCTGAATTTGATATACTTCCAATTTTTTGAATATGAGAAGTGGTCTTTCAAATAATTTGAATAAATAATGTTGTAAATATTTATATAGTGTAAATAAATTAATGTTTGTTATACTCACGGCCTTATTCTTTTTCGCGCTCTTACCGGGCGTGTCCTAAAAAGGAAGTTACCTTAGGACAAAGTAATTTGGTGCCTTAGACCAGGATGAATTTGGTTGGGTTCAGTAACGAAAGAAAATAAATTGACGCCAACGAACAGGTTAAGAATTATGTTTGGTGCATTAACCAAGGAAATTTTTTTTTTTGAAAGATGGTAAATAATAAAACAAATAGTAAATGTCAATATCTGCAATAAAAAATTTTTTTTTTCCCTAGTAATAAATAAATTTTAATATGATAAATATAGAAGAAATTTGTAAGCTAATGAAAAATTTAGAAGAAATTTATAAACCTTTGATAATGGTTAACTGTTTCATTTGCCATGAAAATATGTGTTTTAATAGATTATTGAGAAATTACAAAGAAATGAAATTTGTTAGTTGTATATATATATTTTTTGGATGTTATATATGTCATTGAGTGCATTTTACATGTAAATGGGGAATTTTTAAGGAATATTTTTTGGAAATTTAAGAACATTTTGGGAAGATGGTAACATCAAGAAATTTTTTGGAAGCGAAATTTGATAGATGCTATTTTAAATACAAAAGGAAAAGAAAATATTTTGAGTCTATGTGCAATAATTGGTAGAATGTTTATTCCAAATTTAAGTAGAGATAAAAAGCGGTTTCATTTTCCCATGAGAATAATCATTAACTGTGTTTGGATAGTGTTTTTTTGTGTATATCGAGGGGAAATGTATATCAGTTTTGATTTTGTGAGGCAAACACTTTTGGGTTCACGATATGGTTTGAAAATTTTTGTTAGTATTAAGCTGTTTGTATATTTCTTAAATTTTGTGTATGTTTTTGATTATGTATATTTTGATCCAATATTGAGATTCACATCAAAAGTATTTTTGAAAAATCACTTGAAATCTTTTAAAAAGGCTAAATGGCTGGGACCTTATAGAGTTGTAAAAAAAAATAAACAGATTTATTTATGACATAAAACAGATAAATATGCCTTATTCCAAGACCTTTAGGGCACACATAAATCGCTTGCGTTTGATGATTGAAAGGCGGGATCATTTAAAATTGATGAGATCGAAAATAACCAGCAGACATCTGAGGAATCACAGAGTATTCCGTTGCCTTCAAAAAAACAAGAGACGAGCGGAGAATCCGAAACTCCTTTTTTTTCTATGGGACCAAGAGACAGACAAAAATTTACCCTCAAATGTAAATACACCCACTAGCATCTCAGATACAGCGAACACACACACACATACATCTGGTTCGAAATCGCCCTTATTACCTACTCCGACCGATACACATCAACAAGTGTCTGTTTCTCGCACTAATAAAAATTATTCTTTCAGACAAACTCCTAGGGTGAATTATTCTGAATTCTAAATATTTTGGGTGGTTTTGTCGTATTCAGTTAAAATTTTTAGTATAGTATTTTTGGGAAAAATTTTCATTTTTTACATTTTATAATTTTGGTCGCGAAGATTATTTAATTAATACACATTTGAGTGATTTTAGTTTTAGAACAAAATTTTGGCTGAAATTAGAAGTAATGTGAGATTATAATAAACCTTTTATATGTTATGGGTACGAGTTTACAAAAATTTTACAAATGGTTCTGAAAATGAAATATAGAATGTGAATGGGTTGGATAATCGAATTTTTAAAGGCAGCAGAATTTTCTCTTAACTTTGACGGTTCTATTTCATGGCAAACACAAGGATTTCCAAAAGTTTCTTGTTCACACAACACAGATGTTTTCAAAGGGGGGCAACATTGGTTGAAATTTGATACGTCGCGATGGGGTTTCTTCCACACTCCAAAAAGAAAGCCGTTTTTCAGAGGGGTGGTTTTAGCAGATATATTTTACGGGAGCTTGGACATAGTTAGCGGAGGAGAACATAAATTTCAAAGAGGGATGGACGACACATACAAGTAGAGAGACTGCCTTTCGTTTGAATAGAGTTACTGAGTGAGTAATAGAATGGCGTTGCAGCTGGAGAGAGTTAGTTAGGCTATTGGGAATTAAAATACATAAAGTAATAAGTATATTGTTTTTCGAAAAAAGGTAATAATAATAATAATAATAAATAATGAAAATAAATAGATATTATATTAATTCAATTTGTAACCGAAATGGAAACAAAATTTTAACTACTAAGGAAACTTTTGTTTACAAGGGAATTCTAATAAAGTGACAAAGATAACAGTCAAGGAACAAACAACAAAGAGTAAATTTTAAAGTTTAATAAACAAATAAATAAATAAATAAGCCTTTTTAACATTTGTTGGTAGGATATATAATTTGACCTTAGGCACATATTTTTTTCTGCGGGCAGAATGGTGTGATGTTTGGGATTTAGAGTGTATATTTCTATACATTGGGGATTGAATCAGACTGTTTGAGTGATCAACAAAGGGTCTCTTTCATCTTCTGATGACACATAACGTTGAAAGGATTTATTTAAAAAAAAAAAATAAATAAATAAGCAAAAAGTATTTCATTTTTTTTTTGTATCTCTTAACTTTTTTATTCAATATTTTTATCGTCTATAAAGGGTACTTTCCTACATTCACTTATATTTTACTTTTGTTAAAACACACATAATTTAATAAATTTTTCGGAATAGAAAATTGATAGGTTTGTTAGATTGTTAGGCTCAAAAGGGAATCAATTTTTGGATACAATAATTTTCTTAAATCGTTACACGTAGTACTGTAAGTGACAGTTGCCGGCATATTTTCTGAACGCATGGAGAATTTTTTGTTAGTTTCTATGGGTAGTTTAGGAAGAAAAGGTGAGATTTGCTAGTTTTTTTTTTCCTTCGGGTATGTTGAACGCTAACAAAGCATTGGAAGATAAAAAGTTATAAAATGTAGTTGTGGGAGAATGCAGTTGGATAATAATATCACTAATTTAGCAATTTTAAGTAGTGTTTCTAAAAAAAGAAAGAAAAGAAAGGAAAAATATATGGTGTTTTCTCTTGTGATTTGGTTTATTGTTAGGGTGTTATCTCTTTACCTACATAAATGGTCATGGTTAAATATGTATTTTTGCAGTAAATATTATGCTAGGATATAGTGTGGTTAGAATGATAGGGGTATTTTTCATGATAGATGGAATGGATAAGATATAAAATTGAAGGTGAATGGTATTTCATTTTATAAGAAAAGGGGGAAATTTATATTTTTAATGTGAGGCTAGTGTTTATTTGAGGAAAATAAGGCTTAATGCATAAAGTGGTGAAAGTATTAATAAAAAGTGTGATAAAACCCTTTTTGTAAAGAAAATAAAGGAAGTGAGGAAATGAGTGAATAAGATGATTTTGCTTAATGAAACAAAATTTTAGCACTTAGAGTAAATTTTCCCTTCGAATGTAAGAAAAGGATTTTCGTTTATCAGGCAACATTTTGCGAGCTGTGGTTTTATTTTCTGAAAGGTACACGTTTGGGAGTTATTTTGGTTTTTTTTCATACAAACTAGAGAATAAATAGAAGAAAGAAAAAAAAAAGAGTTTTTTATGCAGTAAGACACTGTAAAATTGAGATAAAGTCACGTATTAAGCGACGGGTTATACATATGTACATGTAAAATTTTCGAATGGGTTTGAAATTGTCATTTTAAGCAAAAATGTATAATTTTCTGTAACTTGCAATTAATGAGATATTTTAATATGTTGGATGATTTTGGATTTTTTTTTGGATAGAAAATTTTTAGTTTAGATCATGTAATTTAATTATGAAAATTTTGTGTGATATTTTATGGTTTTGAATTTTTGAATTTCATGGTATATGAAACATGTTATTTAACGTAAAGTGGCCTTTGGCAGTAAAGTTTGTATATGTAAAGGAATAAAGTTTTATATGTAAGGGAGTAAATTTTATACATTTTACGTGCATGTTCATGCATTTAGAAATTTTGCATTTTGTTTTAAAATGTTTTGTTCTCGGAGGGAGAGAAGAATAAAGTGCATATTGGCTAGGTCTCTTGGTGGTAACTTTGCCGTCACTAAGGCCAGTCTATATATATATATATTGTATTTTGTATAAAAATTATTATTAATACTGTTGAAGCAGTTTGCACAGCACGAAAACTCCAAGGTGATGCGCACGGAAGTGCTATATGATATGTTCATTTCAACAATTTTCATTTCGGGTCAGCAGGTGACCGGATTTTGGCACATGCCAACACTATATAAACAATTTTGGATGACTGACTACGGCATTTTAATATGTCGTATAGATCAGCACAGAGTCAATTACTGTGTTGGTTTTCCTCTACGGACGGGGTGCAGAAGATTCCGCCGGTATTTGCTTGTTTTTTTTTCCTCAAAGGACGGGGCGCAGAAAGTGCACGATACCACACGAAAGAACTGTGTCCTGCACTGTGCGGGGTGACTGCGGTTTTCTTCAGTACTGATGTTAAAACTGTCACAATACGCACACTGGTCATAAAAATATGTACAAAGGTGCTACACAATGGGTAGCAATCCTTGCGTTTATGGAGCATTTTCCAGCAGCCTTTTTTCAGTTTATGCCAAATACAAGGTGTATAAACATTTATAGCCACAGACATGCCTTTCGTTATAAACAATTTACATGTATCAGACTTTGTATACAGAACAGGCAATTACACGTTCCTGGGATTTCTACCGTCTGTTTTCTACTGTTTCTGTGATTTCTACTGTCTTGTTTTACAATGCATACATTTACACGTTTCCAGTTTTCTACAGGACAGTTTTCTACAGTTTTACATGTTCCAGTTATATATACTGGGAAGAGTTGTCCACGTTGCAGTTTTCTACGGTTCCAGATTCCAGTCAATTTATACTGTCAGACTTGGTGTTTCATGTGTGGTTTTCTGTTTACGGAGAAGTAAACCAAAGACACTCTCATCTATACCTGTTAAACAGCTACTGTGGTGATAAACTTGCAAATTTGGTGGACAATGCGCAAAACTTTTTGGTGGACAATTTGCAAACTTTTGGAATACAAAAAAAACTAAAAAAGCATTATCAGTTAGAAAAGTAATTTAGTTTGAGTGACTTTGTACAGCCTAGTGCAACACAAATAACAGACTTTCTGATTTGTTGTCCTGAATTCATCAATTTGTTTTATATTTTGATTTTATTGTATTGTGTTTATATTGACAATTGTTTTTTTTTTCTTTTATGTGCAATATGATTTTTTTTTTATGTGTTTTATTATACAGGAGGAAACTTCTGTTTTCAGAGGTTGGTTTCTGTGTGGCTGGAAGGAAAGCAGATTACGCTCCAGCACATTTTTGATTTTTCTTTATGATTTTGATTGTAAAATTTTTTGTATTTTGATTTTAAATTTTTTAAATTTTTGGATTTTTGATGTTTTAATGGGGAAATGGAGGTAATTTTGGGAAGGCGTATTGCGCCCCAGCATTGGTATTTTGCTTAATATTTTTTGATGGTAAAATTTTAAATTTTTAAATTTTTGAAATTTTAATTTTGGGATTTTGGATTTTTTAATGGGGAAATGGAGGTATATTGTCGCATGGTAAACCCATGAGCCAATATTTTCGGGAATGCGACCTAGAGTCTTCTTATTTATTTTTGGGGGTCAGCCTTTCGTTCGGCCATCTGCACTCGAAATAGAAAACCAGGATGTCGAAGCTGCTTTGGATCTCGCATTCGTACCGAAAGATTTAACGTCCTTTTCGGAAGGGTCATAGGGTCCTCGGCGACTTTGAATTGGTGGCCGAAGGAATATCAGTTTCGCAGGGGCTTGAGAAGGGGCTTTTTGTTTTTGGAAGGCCTAAAGCCAATGGCGGTGCTTTGGGGTCAAGGGGTTAAGACCCTGAATCCAATGGGATGTTTGTGTGCGCCTCAGGGGCGTGTTTTTAAATCTTGGAGAGAGAGAGTTTTTCAGAATTGAAAAAAGGAGCGAGGAGAAGGAACTGAGTTTGGAGTGAGTAAAGAAGTGTTCATAACAAGGTCCTCTGAAAAATGCTGTTCAGAGAGATGTCGTTTATTCGGCGATTGTTCGGTGAGTTCCACATTTAAGGGCCTGTGCCTGATTTGTAACTTTTGTCTCTCTCTCCCTCTCCATTTAATTTAACAAATTAACGCTAATTAAAATATCTACTTGTTTAACTCCAAATTATTTAGTTAATAGAAAAAGTCAGTTGTTTTTCATTTTAGATTACCATCTTTCAATGTTAGTCTATGAGACTATATACACTTTCGTTTGGTTTATCTGAATTTGATATACTTCCAATTTTTTGAATATGAGAAGTGGTCTTTCAAATAATTTGAATAAATAATGTTGTAAATATTTATATAGTGTAAATAAATTAATGTTTGTTATACTCACGGCCTTATTCTTTTTCGCGCTCTTACCGGGCGTGTCCTAAAAAGGAAGTTACCTTAGGACATTCCCATAGGTCCCACAGACCGTCTGAACAACATACTAAAATTTCATTTTGATGAAGTCAATTTTACGGCAGTTATCGTGCGAACGGACAGACAGACAAACAGAATGAACAAAGTCATAAACACTTTTCAACTATGTTGTAAAGCGTTAAAAATGGATTGCAACACACATGCACACATGCGCACGCGCGCGTACACACACACACACACACACACACACACACACACACACACACACAGTCATCACGTCAAAAACGTTCGATTCGAGTTGAAGCATTCTTGAAATGTGCTCTCCCGTCGAAAACTCGAATTCGAATTTTCTACCCCGTCACAAAGCTTCCCCCTATACATATACTATTTATATAGGCAAAATAAAAACATTTAAATTAATTTTAAAATTTATAATGAAAACGATTATAAAATATACCTAAATGATCAAAAGTCTGCATATAAAATCATTTTGTCCATTACAATAAATAAACCTCGATGCAGCCGAACAGGGATCCAAATGCTTTTCTAGAGGCGTGTCGCACCGTTGGATGCCGGATTAACGGAAGTTTATATGTGCTCCCACGTTAATCGAAGAACTCTTGCAGTGAGAAACATTTTCAAGCCCACCTTTGCCCATAGATCTTTCAAGTCCTTCTCGCATCCCGCAACAAGGTCATCCATTGATTGCATCACTTCATCATGAGAATCCAACCTACATTTATCGCTCTTTACTCTGCGATTCATCCCCCCGATTCTAACATCCGAATCCTTGCGGTCGGCACAGATCAAAGTGTACCGAACCCTGATATCCTCCCCTTCCGCATAACACACCACACCCCTGCACCGAGGATCTCGGATCAACGGGACGGTAAAAAATGGACTCCGCCGCATTACGGTTGGGAAGTGTGGGGGGGTGAAAGATTCTGGGAAATAAATAAACATGAAATGCTTTCGGATGGACATAGGAGTAGTAGTCGGCTCCCTTTGAAGTTCTCAGAGGAGAGGGGGGGGGGGGATTACAAAAAAACAAAACAAAAGATAATTATTTCGTGTGTGGGTTTTTTCTAGTTTTTTCCCCCTTTTCTTTTCCTTATTTTTTTTTGTTTTTTGCTCTCAATAACATTGACACGATGGATTTGTGCCGATCTTTTGACTTTCCCCGTAATACTTAGTATACGTGTAGGGAAAGTATCGCAATAGGGTTAGAGTTGATCCTTCAAAATTGGATTTTCGACGGGTTGACATGTTGGGGGCAGGGGCCAGACTGAGGGGGGGGGGGGGCAGTGTTTGGTGTTCATTCGGGATCCCCATACACTCACGGCATACTAACTACATACATAAACATCAACATATAACAAATTCTAGGGAAGGGGGGGGGCAGTATCATAGCCTCGAAGGTCCTTTTGTACATGCAGAAAAAACGTCTAAACATTTTATTTCAAATTAATAGTATAATATTTGAAACTATTAACGTACTGTATAATTCAAAATTAAAAACTAATATTACCAGTTTTAAATTAATTAAGCAATTGTTTCTGCTTAAAATGTTTTCATCACATATAAAATTTAGGGGCCCCTTAAAATTTGGAGGACCAGGGTCGCTGCCCCGCGGATCCTGTGCTTGGGGGTATCAACTATTTCAACGAAACGTGCGTGTGAGTGTATTTAATCCATCCTGGTTTGAAAAGGATCCACTGATTTTTATGAAAATTTGCAGTCATGAAATTCAATGAAAAGTTGTGGTCATAGAATTTTATGAAAATTTTCAAACATAGAATTTTATGAAAATTTGTTGTCATAAAATTTTATCGAAATTTGCAGTCATAGATTTTTATGAAAATTTGCAGTCATAGATTTTTATGAAAATTTGCAGTCATAGATTTTTATGAAAATTTGCAGTCATAGATTTTTATGAAAATTTGCAGTCATAGAATTTTATGATAATTTGCAGTCATAGATGTTTATAAAAATTTTCAGCCGTAGAATTTTATGGAAATTTGCAGTCATAGAATTTTATGATAATTTGTAGTCATAGAATTTTATGAAAATTTGCAGTTATAGAATTTTATGAATATTTACAGTCATAGATGTTTATGAAAATTTACAGTCATAGAATTTCATGAAAATTTGCAGTCATAGAATTTTAGGAAAATTTGCACAGTTATATACATTGTAAACAAAATGCAACTTTTATGCGTAATATTAAAACAAGAAATATCAATCATGCATAATGCATTGATTATGAAGCACTTTCCAAGTTCAATGCAATTTTATTTCAACATCTCTAAAATGAGATACATTCCTTGGTAATATTTTTACTTTCCTTATATACATAACATATAAGGAAAGTATTGTGAAGGGGTCGAAAATTCGAATTCGAGTTTTCGACTGAAGAGCACGTTTCAAGCATCCCAGATCACGAATCGAACATTTTTGAGATGATGTCTGTGTGTGTGTGTGTGTCAGTGAGCCTGTGCAGACGATATCTCACGAACGAATGGAGCGATTCGAATAAAATTTGGTACAAAAATCAGAATCCGTAAATACTGGAAGCCTATTGTTTTAAAACACAATCGAATGCTCAGAACCCCTCTAAATTTTCAAGTGAAATTTTGAAAAAATCATCAAAAAATCAAAACCTTTAATAAAGTTACGCAAATAGACATTTCTTATGAAATTTTTGATTAGAAAACGATTGCCATAAGCTTATGAACCGTTCTCGAGACATTGCACATTTTTGAAATAAATTTATCAAAAAATCCCATAAATAAAAAAAATATATAAACTGTTGAGAAACATGTTCACTTTTCATATGTAATATCATGCGATAAATGTGGTGAAATCATTCTCGTGGATCTAACTCGTTCCATTCTCGAGAAAAGACACTTTGAGTAATACTTTTGTATTTGAACTCCAATAGTCATTTATCTACTGTAAGAATAACATATTTCTCCGTCCATAATGCTTAGCGGTATTTTGGCGACGAATTTTAACTACAAAATTAGTAAATTCATTGCATTATATAAGGAAAGTCATATGCTGGCCACATCAGATTTTTAAAATTATCACAATACTATATTAATTTATTATATTTGAAAACTTAAAATTTCATGGGAAAAAAATGAACTTCATTCAAATGACCAGCATCGAAATAAAAATTTCCTGGTTTAAACATCTCTAAAATGCGATATATTCTCGGTAATATTTTTAAAATTATCATAATACTACAATAATTTATTATAATTGAAAACTTCATCGAAAGCAAATGAATCTTATTCAAGTAACGTCATCGAAATATAATACGTCTGTCTCTCTCTATAAAAGCAGCATTTCATTCATAAACTTTTTTCCATTCATTTCATTCATCATAATACTATAATAATTTATTTTATTTAAAAACTTAAAACCATGGAGGTACAAGTAATTTAACTCTATGCTTAATACTTTATTGAAAAAATCGTTTGCTTCTCTATGTCAATGAATATTTCATTCATATCAGCTATGCAGACTCCATGAGCTAAATAATTTTGTGTTAAAGAAATACAGCAATTCTTATACAACTCATTCTACATCTTTTGGTATTTACATTCTCCATAAGTGCAGATTAGGCTTCGTTGTAGAAATAATCAAAATTGGATGATCATTTAAACTCAAATATGTTGTAATTGCGTTGTTTCAGTATTCACAGAATTTAAGCAAAAATAAAGTGGTTTTAGGACGGATACAACACTCAATATGAATTAAAAAGGACTTTAGAAATCACGATTTTGACACAAGATGGATGCTAGGGCCAACGGCCGTACCGTGCTGAAAACACCGGTTCTCGTTAGATCACCGAAGTCAAGCAGCATCGGGCGCGGTTAGTACTTGGTGGGTGACCACCTCGGAACACCGCGTGCTGTTGGCCATCTCGGGTGCGGTATCCCCGTGGTTTGCGCGCTAGATTTGCACGCTACCACAAATTCCGCCGTGTTCATGCGGAGTACGATCACGTTAAACATGTGGGTCCGTAAGTCCTTCCGAGAGGTTGGTGGTAGGGGAAGGAGGGTACGGTCCCTGTGGATGCCTCCCCCACTGGGTTCCGGTCTAAATTGGGTGGCACTTCCCGGCCGTCCATACAGTTACCTTACACCTTTCTGGTAGGTCGGACGGTCTGGGTCTCAACAACAACAAGAGGGATGCTATATTTTACTTTGAAGTGGGTCACGTGATCTTTTCATATAATGGTCACGTGATCTCTTCATATAAAAGGTGTAATTATTATTTTAATTTTTATTTAAAATACTACTGAATATATTTTGCTGGCATTTTTTTTTATATATTTTATGGGATAATATGAATATTTCCTAAAACTTTCGAAGCAATTTATGAATTTTAAATCCGCTTAAAAAATGTTTGAAAAATGGGGTCCCATAGGGTTCAATGTATTTCTTTTCTTCAATCCGGATTCAATCCAAAACTAATTGGGTGATATTACTCATTTATATTCCCATAGATTCCACAGACCGTCTGAACAACATACTAACATTTCATTTTGATAAAGTTATTTTTACGGCAGTTATCGTGCTAACGGACAGACAGAATGAACAAAGTCATAAACACTTTTCAACTATGTTGTAACTATGTGTGTGTGTGTGTGTGTGTGTGTGTGTGTGTGTCTGTCTGTCTGCCTGTCTGTGTAATGTATATATCCACTCTAACTTATAAAACGAATGGCCCGAATTTTACAAAATGGGGTAGATAAGTCATATGCGGGTGACCTGGGTGCTGATTAGATTTTGGTACGATTTGGGAAAAAATAACCTGCCTTTTTTTTTGCTAAATGGTCCGCAAAAATCTTTCATATCTAAAATAAAAAACTGCTTATACTCAATATCCATTAAATGCTTGTTTTATACGTCATGTTTAACGATGAAAAGAATAAGACCCACCCCATTACAGAAGGACTAGCCGTTCTCGAGATATTTTAGTTCTTTCGCATGTTCCCTACGCCACCTTTGACAATAAGTCCAGTTACCCAATGACAACGAAAATTGAATTAAAAGTGTCTATTCAGTGTCATTTAAAATAATGATAGCTGTTATTGAGTGCCATTAAACTCAATTTAATGATTTATTAAAAAAATAAAGAAAAAATAAATTTGAGTCTGCAGGGAAAGTTATGTGCTGTCTACATCAGATTTTTTTTCTCCCCTTGCATTGAAGAGATTGTGAATAAGTGGTTTTCACCGTCCAAGTGGGAGCGGTGCACACCGTCAAAGCGAGCGGTGTAAACAGCCATTCATTTAAGCATGGAGCACAACGAATGATCTCTTAAAAAGAAGAGCCGCTTGTTTTACCACTCTGTCTTTGTCGTTAAGTTGCCTGTTGTTATTTTACCCTGGTTACTTCAAACTGGAATAAAAACATCGGATCGGACCTATACATATGACATTTCCCGACATAAAAATAAATTATTTCGAAAAAAGAATTGCAATATCTCGAGAACGATGCGATGTAGAATTACGAATAAAACAATGGTTTATGTAGTATGAGTGTAGTATTCTGCGGGGTCGTTATCCTCTTAATTTGAAATTGGAGTTGCATCTTTCAGAGTCCACTGAATGTGTGCTAGTCGTAATAGAATCACTTTCGAACCTCCAACATATATACTTTAACTTACCGGGTTGATCTGTTCGGACGCCATTGTAAGGAACCTTGCTGTTCCAACCGGGAATCGAACCCTAGATCTCCGAACTGGCCAGCCGACGCTCTACCTTTGAGCTTTTGGGACGAAATGGCAACATCTTATCGTCGAAGTGGAATGTCAGATGGGCGGGTCACTGACCATCTGACGGACCATCTCCGGCTATTTTTACCTCGAGTTAGCCTCCTGCTACAGCTATTTTTACCCAGGTTAGTATTCTGCGGGGTCGTTATCCTCTCCATTTGAAATCGGCGATCAATATCCCCGAGTCCATTGAATACTTACTAGTCGTACTAGGATCACTTTCAGACCTCCGACATCTGCCTGGAATATGAATATGAAACTCTACTTCAGTCTTCTACTTCTAATTCTTCTCATGATTATATAACTGAAGATATACTCCATCCCTTGCAATTTGGGTTTCGCGAGCTTCACAGTTGTGAAGACGCTGCTCATAAACTTTTACTCACTATTGAGAACCTTAGACCGTTACATCATGTAGCACTTACTACTTTAGATATACAAGGAGCTTTCGATAATCTTAATTGGAACATCCTCCCTCTTACTTTTGTCAAATTAAACATTCCTATTCCTTATAGAATTTTTATTTATACTTATCTTAGCCATAGAACTGTTACTTTTTCTGAAGGGTCTTTATCTATCTCTAAATTTATTTCGAAAGGCGCTCTGCAAGGCTCAGTTATCGCTCCCTTCATTTGGAACCTTTACTTCAATGAAATTCTTTCCCTTAATAGTGATTTATTTTATCTTCAAGCCTTTGCGGACGACCTTGCTATTATTACATTTGGCAATAATAGAAATGTCCTTGAAACTAATACCAATTCCCTCCTTAACTCCCTTTCTACTTCCCTCAATAATCTGATATTAGAAATATCTATTGATAAAAGTTGCTCCGTTATTTTCCCAAAAATTTACTCTAGTATGAAAAGAAATCCCATTTTCAAATTTAATAATAGATCCATTAAAATTAAAAATCATTTAAAATTTTTAGGTTTAATCATTGATAATAAATTAAATTGGGACCCTCATATTCGATATCTCCAAGAAAAATGCCTAAAATTTTGTACTACTTTTGGCCAAATATCTGGGAAAAATTGGGGTGTCAAAAAATGTTTCTTAAAATGCTGGTATTTATGTGTTGTGGAAAAAGTTATTACTTACGGTTCTGCTATATGGGGTAAAAAACTAAAAAAAATGCAAATAAAAAAACTTCTTTCACTCCAAAGGATCTTCCTTCTAAAAATCTGCCCAGGCTATCGTACAACATCTAATATCTCCTTATTTTCCCTCACTGGTATTCCCCCCATTCATTTTACAATTTCTACCCTCTATAATAAATTTAATTTTTGGAAACAAAAAATTGATTCCCTTTCATCTCCCTCCCTCCCGCCTCCCTCTGATTTTGATTTCCTTGTTCCTTTCTCTAACTTTCACCCCTCTGAATGGTCCGTAAATTTAGTTAACAGAATGGATAAAAACTCTGCCATTTATAATATATATACTGATGGTTCAAATATTGACAATAACACTGGTTTTTCAGTCTGTATTTTTAAACATGATGTTCTGGAAAAGGTTCTCTCCTATAAACTTGACAACAGGAATACAGTATTTCAAGCCGAACTTACCGCTATTTCCTTTGCTATTGACTGGGCTTCCTCTAATAATACCCCTGTTAATATTTTTTCCGATAGCCTCTCTTCCATTCAAGCTCTTAACTCAATAAAAAATAAATCTAATTATCTTAACTCCATTAAATACAAAGCTCTCCTTGCCAAAAACCTTGTCAATATTTCTTGGGTAAAAGCTCACAATAACATATCTGGAAATGAAATTGCTGATTACCATGCCAAAATTGCTGCTATCTCTGGTTTCCCTCTTTATTCCCTTTCCTTACTCACTCCTCTCAAAATTTTGTAAATCTCATATTCTTAATCCTTGGCAAAATTATCTTAATGATTACATTTCCACCAGGACTGGTGATCCGGCTGATCCTGTCTTACCTCCCTATCGTGAATCCTAATTTACAAATTTTTAGTAAATATCTCATTTACTTTCTTACTGGTCATGGCCCCTTTCTTGATTACTTATACTTTTTCAAAATTAAATCCACCTCTAACTGTATTTGCAATAAATTCGGTGACGTTGACCATTACATTTTCGATTGTCCTTTTTCTAAAAAATTTCATCTCTGCAAACATTCCCCCTCTAATAAACCAATTTGGTTCTCCAAAGTTCATTCAAATCCCTCTTCAGTAGATAAAATTAAAAACTGTATTCTTGTTTCCATGGAAATTTCTAATAAAGTGACCTAAGCTTATGAGTAGATTCTGCTCTCATTTAATTCTGATCAATGAATCCCTTTATTTCATTCTTATTAACTTATATGAACTTATTGTGTTCCCTCTATTTTTTCTTTAAAAAAAAAAAAAAAAAAAAAAAAGCTATGTTAACTGTTCTTATTTTTTTGGATCTTTCTTTTTCTTTTGACTCTTTTTATTTGTATTTTTTCTTATTTTTTTTTTCTAAATTTTATTCTAAATTTCTGTTTTTGTTTTCATACGGCAATTTTTTTTTTTTTTCCTTTTCATATATTTTCTTTTTTTATATTTTCTAAATTTTACTTTTAAAATTTTATTATTTTCTTTCATTTTAATCTATATTTTATTATGTTATTATACCTCACTCTAAATATTATTTTTTAATGATCTTTTTATCTATATTCGCAATAACCATTTTCCCATTTTTGTAAAATGGACGTACTTGTCAAGTTCAAATATAATGTAAAACTGTCTGTTTAATCACAATATTTATTATAAATTGTAATATTTTTAGACCTAAATAAAAGTTCGTTTGGTGGGATGGTAGACCTTGGGTGCCTCCTGAATGCAGGAGGTATCCTTTCCCGGCCGTGCAGATAACTACTCTAAACCCAATATATGAGTCGCACGGTCTGGGGTCTTCAGACCTCCGACATCTTTGCACTCACCTACAGGGTTGATCGGTTCGGGCGCCATTGTAAAGAACCTTGCTGTCCCAACCGAGAATCGAACCCTGGATCTCCAGACTGACCAGCCGACGCTCTCCCGTTGAGCTACTGGGACGAAATTACAAGTTCTTATCGAAGTGAGCTCTGCAAGTCTTCGATTGTTTTTTGACTCTCAAAAACAGTCTAAAAACTGTTCCTATGGAGACGCATTGTTCCTTCCCGCTTAACACCAAAGACCAGGATTTGATTAATGCATGGGTCTCCCGGGCAGTGGCTTTGGGCCCCCCAAATTTTAGGGGCCCCTAAATTTTGTATGTGTTAAAACATTATAATGAGAAATAATTATATATTTAATTATTTGAATAATATAAGCTGATAATGTTAGTTTTAATTTTAAATTTTGAAAATACACATGTTAAGAGTTTTAAATATTATACATCTTTTAAAGTTTTACTTTTAAATAAAAAGTTCCACATGTACAAAAGAGTCTTCGGGACAGTGGTCCTAAACTTTCAAATTTGCTGAGTGATGTTTTTTTCATGTATTTGATATGCCGTGAGTGTATGGGGTCCCCCCATTAACACCAGGCCCTAGGCCGCACATTGCTTAATCGGGCCATACCAAAGACAGAATATCGTTCTTGAAGACTGTAAGCGGTGCTCTTCTTGGAGGGATGGGAAGTGTTATGAAGAATATATTTTTTATTTTTGGGAAATATGATGCCACATGAATATCACAAATTTTATTTAGATGGTCTGTACAGAGAGAAGGACAGGGGGTGGGGGATCAAGATACGCAGCCTCTGAAGGGGCAAAGCAGACGAAAAGGGGGAAGCCGGAGCTCAAAGGGACCCCGACCGGCAATGAGAAGAAAAATTAAGTATAAATAGGAGGGGGTTGTAGTCCTGAGAGGCCCTAGCGCCAGGACCCTCAATCGCTTTTCACGGACCTGGGGGGGGGGGGGGTCATTCTATAGAAACTTTCATCATAATGCTTATGATAGCTTTCATCGGCATTATATCACAGTAATATATCTGTAATAATAAAATATGTATGTATGTCTGTATCGTTTGTAGCGGAAAATTTAAACGTTGTACGGACATGAAATTGTGTACACAGGGCTCCGGACGGGCGTTAGAGCTCGGGGCGGGCATTATTCTTTTAAAATTCGATTTTTCTTCCCTTAGTTATTTTATATTTCAGCACGGTTTTTTCACACATCCCGACAATATTATTTTAGAGTTTCCATCTTGAAACAACATCGGAAATATCGTGAGATTCCCTTTCAAACCACTTTTGAACGGAATCAAGCAAAAAATCAAGTCAAATCGAGTCATCATTGTTTATATGCTTATCTTTCAAGTACAAGCGTCCAAAGTGTTTACTTTTTTTGTCTCTCCGATTTCAGTTGGAGATATATAGTTGCTATTTACTTCAAAAGTTCGATTCTGGTACTGGCGTGAATTAAATTCGAATTTTCGACATCATCATAATGTACACTATGTATCGCAAGTAATAGTCCCCACCATTTGTGTGTTGTCACTTCTTACATTGCCAGGTGCAATTGAAAGCTTATATTCCTTTTTTCTCTTTCAGATATTACATCAGGGAATCAAGAGGGAGCAAACGGTGGATTGTATTTTTGGAAGGTAAGCGTTTTAAAATTAGAGTTCTTAACCCTTTGACTGATATGAACACACATTAACGTTCAAATAATCTGTGTCGTGTGGGGTGTATATTTACGTGCAAGTTTGGCGCATTACTAATGAAGGCTGCAACCATTCCTCCACGTTTGAGTGCTATTACGAACACTATGGAAGGTATGCCCGTCATATGATGGAATTGAAAATTTGCAAAACATTGCCTCCCATTTAGCCTTACTTTTTATGAATTTGGTGATATTTTTGTCAATTTGACGACATTTTCGTCAATATTTAAAAACGTCGCCAAGTTTGCAACATCCCGCCAAATTTTTCGCCAAGCATTATTGACGCGCGGAGAAATGGCTTATTCATATAGTCGTCTGTTATGTTATTTTCAAGATATTGAATTTTCATCAATTAGCCGTCATTTTCATTGATTTAGCGTCACTTTTATCAATTTGGCGACATTTTCGTCAATATAGCAGCATTTAAAAACACTCGCCAAGTTGGCCATATGCCGCCAAAATTCGTCACCAGAATTTCGCTAAGCGTTACAGACAGAAAAATAGGTTATTCTTATGGTAGATTCTCATATTTTTTCCAAAATATTAAATTGTCGTCATTTTTACCAATTTGGCTACATTTTTATCAATTTGTTGACATTTTCGTCAATTTAGCAACATTTAAAAAAATCGCTAACTTGGCGATATTCCGACAATTTCGACACCAAAATTTCGCCAAGTGTTACCCAGAGATAGATAGAAAAACACACAGATAAATCGAAGTGTTTATATTATAAATGTAAAATGCCTTCACTAGATGCTCTTTTGAGAACCAAAAGGGAAAACACCTTTACAGGCAGCCATTCCTATTACGTCATTATAGAGTTGCCATATTTGAAAACTCTGGTCATTTATCGTTAATTTGGAGACATTTCGAAGGTCCGAGAACTTTTTCGAAATAATGAATATTCTGGGAGATACCAACCCCATCTGGCAGTTTCTACGGAGAATCTATAAAAGGAGTCATCACTCAGTTGGATAGCAATCGGGATGATATGAGCTACATTGAACTGTGAGTTACGTGAAAATAGTATTTGCTGTTTTGTGAAATGAACGGAGCATTGAATGGCTGTTTTACTGTATCTGATAGTAGCGAATCCATGGATTAGTGATGAAACTTTACAGATGACTCTGGGGATGTAAGTGATGACCTTCAACTTGTAGGCTTGTACGTAGGGGGCAGGGGGTTGACTTATAAGTCGCGAGGTCTATTTCCACCAAAATATTTCAGTTTTGATTCTTCTAATTCGAATGTTTCTGGTAGTACACACCAGTAGCACAGGGTGATTTTCGTTCTTTGGACAGGGCTATAATCCGGGCCCTGGGGAAGCAACTCAAGGGCCCCTATTTTGCTTAGGCCTTATTTTCAATTTTCCTTCACAGAGATCTCAGTTTTAAAGTAGTTTGTATATTTTAGAGAAAATTGAAGGTATAAGATGCTCAGGTATATAAGAAAGAAAGTAAAAGAAGCCGGAAAATGATAAATATAAATATTTTTTCAATTTTTAACTATTAATTTTTACTTTTATAAACAAAGCATTAGAAACAGAACATCTTTTTGCTTTTTTGTGAACCAGATTTGGGACAGTACCCCATTTTTTCACCTGGAAATAGAAAAGAAAGATAAATATTTTGAGTGAAAAAATTATTTTTTCATTTTCATAATCATTGTTTGTATTTTTTCATTTCATTTTTCTTCTTTCATTTTTTTTAAAGAAAAAGTTAAGGATCCGGGACCAGGGCGAATCATCCCTTCCCCACCCCCTTTCCAACAGGCCTGTTTCGGACCTTTGAAGAAGCACCTGTTTAAAATATGAAAAATATATATATTTAAAAGTTTATGTTTTTAAGTTGGCAACACCTGGTATAGAAATGCTCTCAAACACCAAGTCACAGAGTTAGAAAGAAGGCGATAAAACTCCTATGAATGAAACGCTTGAAAATGCCATAATGCTTTGAGACTTATATCTAGGTGTCACAAAAGTAACTGGTATTGTTAGTTGACACAACAAAAGGGCGTAGTATTGAGTATATGTATTTTTGATTAGTTTTAAATGGAGGATTCCCTAATGATGAGTATGATGAACCAGTATTTTTTCATAGTTGTAGGATAGAGTACAGAATAGAGGGAGATAAAAATAAATGGAAAGGTAAAATAAGTTTGAATACGTAGGAATATTCCATATTGCTTCAGTTCTACTTTGCATTGCGCTGATAATTTATTTTTACAAGACTGACAGTTTAAATAAATATTTTAAGCCTTTCACCATAAAAATGCATACAATGCAGGACTCCTTATCTTACCCCAGCGCCTCCTGAATGAGTGTCTTAAACGATATGGGTGTTTTCTTAATCTGAAGTTTTAACTCCTTCCTTTTACCTCTATGCGCCAAGCTTAAGTCAATCAGAACGAAAATTGGCACGCATTCTTCTAACCGCAGAATTGTGCTATGTTCAGAATTCAATTTGACGGCAGCCCAGCTGTTTTAATAGTAATCGAATTTGACTTTTTTTCACTAGTAACTTCTGATTTACAGTTACCTTCCTGTCTCTATGATACTCATCTTATTTTTTCTCTTCCGTACAGGCGGCTGGTACTGCTTCGATTCTAAGAGCTGCCATCAGCGCTGGTCCCGATCGCGCCACTTGATGTCCTCCACCCTCTGGCCAGACACAAGGAGTGGTAAGACAGTAAGGCCCTCAATATATATCTATATATATGCTTTCTATCACTCTATTCTTTTCACTTGAAAACGTCCCCACTTCTTAAATGCAGTGATCTCTTGTTAAGACTGACAGTCAAGGGCCAACATGTATCGTACGTATTAACGAGAGTCCGTTACAGCAGGAGTCCATAAATCTGACGTAATATAGTAATGGAATAGTAAACCGGTAATGAAAGTTTGTTATCTTCAATTTTATGTAACGTATTAGGTACATTGAAAAATGCAACTTTAAAAAATAACAGAAAATTTTAATCAAAAAGATTTTATATGTATAATGAGGTAAAAATGAAAAATTGTTAATATCCAAAGGGTAAACAATATGTAGTGGCACGTATTATTATTTTTAAAATAAAGTCATCTTTTTATGTCATTCTCATTTGTTTCAATGACTCAAAAGTATGTCCCGGAACATCTTCTACTAATCTGTCTATCTTAACGAATGAGCGAATGTAATAAGCGATGTTTATTACATGCAACGTCCGTAGACCTTAACCGGAAATCCGTATTTGTACGTAATAACGAGAAATCCATCTTAAACGAGTGCTGTCTTAACGAGAGTCCACTCTATTTCAGTCTCGCTCTCATCCTTATTATAATGGACAGAGTTCACGTTAGAGGTCCGCACGGGTTTGGTTCCGACCCTCAATCCTGAACCGAATCGGGCGACATTTTTATTGGAAATTTCGGGCCGAACCTCGTTGAAAAGTTATAAATAAATATTAACGTACAATGTGCGAAAAACATACTTCAATACTTTATTTTTGCAATGTCGAGAAAAAAAGACTTGAAACTACCTTTTTACATTATTCCTTGCACAAACACCTAAGATTTGTGATTTTAGATTTATATGAAGAAATAACACTTTCGATCCAACCAGGCGGAAACTCGAAGAATTAGGGCCGAGCGTGGGATTTGCATGCTAAAATATCTTCGGGACCTTTAAAACTGTATTTAGACCTCTAGTTCACACGCTAATTAGACATCTATCGTAGTTAGACCTCTAGTTCACACGCTAGTCAGACCTCTACTGTAGTTAGAACTCTAGTTCACACGCTAGTTAGACCGCTATCATAGTTAGACCTCTAGTTCGCACGATAATTAGACCTCTATCGTAGCTAGATTTCTAGCTCACACGCTAGTTAGATCTCTATCGTAGTTAGAACTCTTGTTCGCACGCTAGTTAGACCTCTATTGTAGTTGAATCTCTAGTTCACACGCTAGTTAGACCTGTAGTTCACACTCTAGATAGACCTCTAGTTAACACGCTAGTAAGACCTCTATCGTAGTTAGAACTCTAGTTCATACTCTAGTTAAACCTCTATTGTAGTTGGATCTCTAGTTCACACGCTAGTTAGACCTTTACTGTAGTTACACTTCTAGTTCACACGCCTCAAAGAAAACCTTCAGATATCGGGCGACTGTAATTCCGCCTAAAATCTTAATGAGAAAATTGCAATTGTGTACGGAAATGACAAACAGCTGTGTACGGAAATGACAGCACATCCTTTAAATGTCTTTCTCGAGTGACCAAATATAATCATTTTTTTTTTTTTTTTAACTCAGACCGCCTGACGTACCTAAAGGAATGAGCGAGTTGTTGTAGTCGTTCGCCCGAAGGCACGAGTTTATTTAATTTTTATTTATTACCCAGGCCGTCCAGCTCACCGAAATGGTGTGAAAGCCCCAGGCCGTCCGGCTCGTCCAGAGGACTTGGAGCAACAAAATGGACGACCGGGAAGGTCACCGAAATGGTGTAAAGCAGTTTCAAGAAAAGGCTGGCAAGATGAATTGAAAGTGTTCCATACTTTCGAAAATTGCCAAACATGGATGTATATTGTATAGTCACGATACATGATGCAAGAACGCATGCCCGACACTCACGGGCCTCGAGGAGTATTTTCATAAGTACACTAAGGGGGTACATACCCTAAGGGGGTTCTTTACACCCAAGAAGGTTGTAAAGAACCTTGCTGGATCTCCAAACTGGCCAGCCGACGCTTTACTGTTGGACAGCACTTCCTTCTAAATTGTAAATTCTTATCTTTGAAGTGGACTCTGCATTCTCCACTCTCTGTCAATTTTCCGCCAATCTGACATTAATCTAACTGACCACCTCCTGTTATTTTTACTTCAGGTTAGCCTCCTGTTGTTTTTACCTCAGGTTAGCCTCCTGCTACTACTATTTTTATCCAGGTATTCTGCGTGGTTGTTATCCTCTCAATTTCGAAATCGACGCTCAATTTTCGACAGTCCACTGAATCCGCATTAGTCGTACTAGGGTCACTTTCAGACCTCTGACCGCTTTGCACTCACCTACAGGGTTGATTTGGGCGCCATTGTGAAGAGCCTTGGCTGTCCCAGCCGGGAATCGAACCCTAGATCTCCGAACTGTCCAGCCGACGCTCTACCGTTGAGCTACTGGGACGGAATTGCAAGTTCTTATCTTTGAAGTGAACTCTGCAAGGTCATAAAAATTGATTTTTTTTTTTATAAATTATTATTGTTTCTAGTGAATGTCTTAAAACATATTCTGCTCCAATTTCACAAAGAAACCCATAGAAATATAGCCGCGATAGAATGATTGTACCGACACGGGTACGAGGCTTGAGACAACGTTTTAAGAACTTTAAACGGGTTTTTCTAGAAATTAATTTTTTAAAATGGGTCGTTGCGATCTCCGCCGATTGACTTCAAATTTGGCACGGTTCTACTGGCGATTTTTGTCAGACGTTGTCCCCTTCAAATTTTATTAAAAAAAAAAAAGCCTTTTGAATCAAAAACGGTTGATTTTCGTCTTTAAGGGCTCTATTTTTCTTACTTGCGCTCAATATAATAATAATAATAAAGTCCTACCACACAGTCCTAGACAGTTTTCTGCATCTCGGTATCGCCGACAGAAACATTGCACCTGCTGCAGCAGGTGCAATGTTTCTGTCGGCGATTTCCCCAAACGCTGGCAGAATTTGATCTTCATACGTTATTTTTCAAACGCCATTTTCGTTTTCGACGAACGCGAACGAATACAGTTCACTGACACGCATTGTCTGGAAAAAACCTGCACTGTGGACCTGCTTCTTCTTTTTCACATCTCACGTCACATGTGCCTCTGCGCCACGGTAAAATAGTTCCCCTGTCCTCAAAGCAGGATTGGAGATATCAGTACAGTTTCCGAACGTTTTGGTACTACCTTGTATAAGTGTGTAAAGATTTAGAGCTTTAGGTTTCTAGGGATGCTTCTGAAGGATCCAAAAAGACTTTTCGAGCCTTTACGAAAGTCCCTATCGCCGATTCACCCCCATTTCATGCAATGCCATTTGATGAGTATTCATGCAAAAGTTAAGCTCTGTTAGGTTCTGATTCGTCGTCGATACTGTACGTATGCCAAGATTCAGTCTCCTAGGTCACCTGGCGGGTCTATATAAACGAAACCTCGTTTATCAAGTGAAACGATTCTATATATGTGATGTGACCGTCTGTACTATACGAAAGAGCCAGCCACTCCGGATACTTCATGTTGTTTTTCTCTTTGCAGTCGGCGGCATACTTTCTGCAGATCCCGAAGAAAATCCCTATTGGTGGGACGCCAACCAAGTGTAAGTACATTTACTTTCTATCAATCCGTTAAGAATTTTCGTACACATAATTTTCCGAGTATGCGCTTTCTATTTCTAAAGACAAAAAAATAGTTTAAATGTAGCCTAGGGACTTGCTAGTCCCTGGGCTACATTATAACAAAATTTTGTGATGCTCATGTTGTGTTTTTTTGTCTGTTGTCGTGCTCACCTGTATTGCCTTGTTTGTTGTATAAATAAATTTGAATTTGAATTTATATAAGCACACATAACACAATGATACAGCATACAGATGTTTCGTGGATGCGCTGGATCCCCTTCGTCAGTGCAAAAGAGCTAACACTGATGAAGGGGGATTCAGCGTACCTTCGAAACAGCTGTATGCTGCATTAGTGTGCTATTATACGTTGCTCAAGTTTTCCTTATCCTTCGCTCAAAGTGTATTTTAATTATTGAATACCTTACAAAGCTTAAGGATGAAACAAGAGGAACACGGAGATCAAGAAGGTATATGATGCATGAGGAATTTCTATGATCACTCACTATGTAGCTCAGTGTTTATGTATTCCATTTATTAAACATGAAGGGAATGTGTATTTTAATCGAATGTTTTATTTCATTTTCAGATTCGTACCTTACTGTTCCAGTGATACATGGAGTGGATCCTCTCATTCTACGAAGAAAGGTGAGGTCATATATGACCCCTTTTTTAGATGTGTATTATAGTTGTGCATTATAGTTAAAACTTTGAATAACATAATGTATATTAACCTTTTAAGAATTTATTTAAAATGGGTCTTATCTCTATGAAAATATTCTATTATCTCTATAAAAATATATTATCTCTATATCTCTATATTATATTATCTCTATAAAAATATTCTATTTTATTGATTACTTTACTGACCAGCAACTGTTTGGCTGAAATAGCATAACTTTTATTCAATCACCCACCTATATATATATATATATATATATATATATATATATATATATATATATATATATATATATATATATATATATATATATTGTTTATTATTGCCTATTCTCATATTGCCGAGTTTTATTTTTATTTACTTTTATATACATTAATTGTGATTTTTGAATCCTATTATTCTTCTCATCCCCCTTTCCATTATAGTGATATGTTACCTTCTATCCTTATCCTTAGTCTTGGCCTATAGTTACTCATTTGTAACAGATATGCTAGAGATGGGTTTTTTTGTACATAAGTTTTTGTACATAGTTTATGCATAATTTTCGATTAAAATCCTTCAATTTTTATTTATATATATATATATATATATATAAATGTATATAGATATAAATATATATATATATAAATATATATATATATAAATATATATAAATATATATATATAAAAACAAATTATTAAATCCAAAGTTAGATTGTATGTAGTAACTCATAATACACTATTCCAAAATTTTCTACAAATACAAAGAAATTAAGACAAAAAGAGGAAATAATAAAGCATAATGCAAGTCATAAGGACAAAGACAATCAACAAATTTCAAAAATGAGGAATGCAAATAAGAAAACAAAAAAATCAAGCAAAAAAGCTTGCACATGGAGGAGATTTAGGCTTACGAGATTAGGCTTACGAAAAGTTCATTTCGAAAAAATTCTCATCGGGTCCATATATCTTTTCGAAATGAACACAAAAATGCTTGTTTCTGAAACACAAGATAGATTTTATCTATAAACTTGTGTTATATGGACGACAAGCATAAAGATTGGAACAATAAAGGAAACATAAATACCTCAAAACGCACCTCTTCAGCGCAACCATGACGAGCAAAATATGACTGGATCATCGTTGCCATATGCCAAAATGAAAAGATGTGATTTGCTGTTGCCAAAGAGAGTAATAAAAACAGTACTGCGCAAAAGCAATAAAATGAGTTATTCAACTGTTAAAGCTTCGAGATAAAAAGATGAAAATATAATTGCAGGAGAATGAAGAAGTACGGCTAAAATAAGATAATAAGGGGAGAATATGAGAATTTTAGGCTAATCGAAACTTATTAACTATACTATTGACTAAATATGCAGGATATTGATACATTTTACTGGTAATTTTGAGGTTATTAATGTGCAAAGCATGAAATTTTTTATCTGATAATCTATAAATTCTAAAAAGTTGATTAAGTATAATATTTCTAAACAATTGAATCGAGTTGCAGGAATTAAAAGGTAATAATTTATTAATATTAAATTTAAAAAAATCTTTTTTATCATATAATTTAGTAACTATCCCATGAGCAGGTTCTATAATTAGACTTAAATCCAAATAATAAACATTATTACTAATAGAAGTTTCATTAGGTATTAATTCCAAATTATCCGGATAGAAATCTATATCTATGACATAGTTATCAGTAAATACAAGACAAATCAGATCATCTACATATCTATAAATTTTATAATCAGTTGAAGTAAAGAATTTTTCATAATGATATAGGTATAAATTAGCTAACATACTGCTACTACAGCCACCTTGTGGAACACCTGAGACTTGTAAGTATAATTTATTACCTTGAAAGATATAATTATTGAAAAGAACAAAATGGAGAAGCTTAGGAAAATTGGTAAATTTTGTAAGATTAGAATGTTTAGTAATATAAGCATTATATAAAGCTAAAATGACATCATATAGATCAGTGATCTTAATATTATTAAATAGATCTTTAAAATCAAAAGTTTGAAATCCTATTATTTTACCATGCGTTTTTAATTTATTTTTTAATTCCTTACTGTTATTTAGAATAATGTAGCTATCACCAGAATCTCGTAAATTGCTATTTAGTACATTTAAATAATTTAGTAATAATTTACTAGCAGTGGTAGAGTATGAATTATGACCACTAGTAACAGTTCTAAATTTAATAGGATTTTTATGAAAAATATATATATATATATAAATATATATATATATATAAATATATATATATATATAAATATATATAAATATATATATATATAAATATATATATATATATAAATATATATATATATATATATATATATATATATATATATATTTTATTCTGTGGGTGTTTTTAAAAAGTTAGGTTTATCGTGTTACATCTTCTTACTTTTCGTTCATTGGATTTTCAAACTTCTATTATATATATATATATATATATATATATATATATAAATATATATATATATATATATATATATATATATATATATATATATATATATATATATATATATATATATATATATATATATATATATATATATATATATAAATATATATATATATATATAAATATATATATATATATATATATATATATATATATATAAATATATATATATATATATATATATATATATATATATATATATATATATATATATATATAAATATATATATATATATATATATATATATATATATATATATATATATATATATATATATATATATATATATATATATATATATATATATATATATATATATAAATATATATATATATATATATATATATATATATATATATATATATATATATATATATATATATATATATATATATATAAATATATATATAAATATATATATATATATATATATATATATATATATATATATATATATATATGTATATATATATATATATATATATATATATATATATATATATATATATATAAATAAAAATTAAATGATTTTAATCGAAAATTTTGCATAAACTACTGTATGTACAAAAAAACCCATCTCTAGCATATCTGTTACAAATGAGTAACTATAAGCCAAGTCTAAGGATAAAGATAGAAGGTTACATATCACTACATTGGAAAGGGGGATGAGAAGAATATTAGGATTCAAAAATCACAATTAAAAGTATATAAAAGTAAATAAAAATAAAACTCTGCAAAAATGAGAATAGGCAATAATAATCAGCTCAAGACAAGAGATCAAGAATAGAGAACAATCAATCGAAACCACACAAAAAATGGCGGTCAGTTCGAAATTGCATTCTCATCAGGACATATAAATATATATAGGTGCCTTCGAGAGGGTGCGCCAGTCCTTCATTCGCCGGTGTGAATTGTGCAACGGCACCCTTGGTCGTCACTTTGAGCATCTACTTTGAGTCTTTCTCTGGTGTAAATAAATGGGATTGCATTAATTCTCCTTATTTTCATTGTTGAAAATTTAACTTTACGCTTTTCTGACACTTAGAGAGGAATGCGGCCCTATAGATTCCATTGTAAATATTGTTCGTCTTGATGGGTACTATCACCCCTCTTATTTTGTCAAAACATTTTATTTTTCAAATGCACTTAGCTCATTCTGACCATTACCTCACCACATTTATGTATTTATTTTTTATTTATATATACATCTCAACCGGCACAACAAGCTCAATTATAGTGAAGGGTAAAAAACAACACATATACATACAAACACACATAAAATAAACATAAAAGTACACAAATAAAAAACTTATACATTAAAACTCAATTAAAATGTACATCAATCAAGATCTAGAAACCTTTGGCGGATCACTAAAAATATCAAGACTAAAGGCAACCGCTCTGACGAATGCTCTATTGGTTGATTTTTAAAAAAATCTTACTATGAAATCCCACAAAGAGTACACACCTATTTCTAAAACAAATTCTTTAAAACAATTCGAGAGTTTAAAAAAAATCGAACCCCCGATACTTTAGAATTTATCAAACATGAAAGATATGCCTTTTTCCACCCGTTTGTGTTATTAACAAACGTGGTGTTTTTATTTTGGAATTGACTCCCTATTGAAACTGACCTAAAAGGTATTTTTTTGGATAAGAATGCTTGTGAATCTCTTTTCAGGGGATTTTTCCTTTCTGGGTTCTCTCATCGTCATTGAAGTGATCAAAGATCTGCTCAGCAAAGGACTACTCTCTGCGGACATGCTTCTGCTGGCCGGAAGCAGGTAAGGAGGCTGCCTTCAAACACCCTTTCTAATTTGATAATAATAAGAAAATAAAGTTAAACAACATTTTAAAGCACTAGTGGGCTCTGCCCTCAACTCGCTACGCTTCCCCAACCCCCGTAACTGGCTTCACGAGTCGGGAGCGAGGGGGAGGCAGGGGTCAGACGAGGTTAAGCCCCCCCAAGAGGTATAGTCAGCCCCCACCCCCCACCCCAATGGTATGAAATTTCATATATGCCATCTAAATTTTACACAAAAAACTGCTATTTTAGAATTTTTTTTTGTAAATGACTTCGTTTTGTATAGTACAGAAATAAGAATTTTTATTGCTTGAATTTCTGGTTATATTGATGATCATCCATTTATTTACATATTTAATTTTAAAATATTCAGCAAGATTTAAAAAATGAGAGTTTCATAATTAGACGTTCTAGAGTTATGCATTGCCAACTCATTATGTATTAGTTTATAATATATTACTCTACAACTTAGTTATATAGAGTTATATATACCTATATATATATATATATATATATATATATATATATATATATATATATATATATATATATATATATATATATAATAGTTTGGAAATCCAATGAACGAAAAGTAAGAAGCTGCAACACAATAAACCTAACTTTCTAAAACACCCACAGAATAAAATATAAGTCCAAGCAAATCGTCAATCAAATGGAGAAAAATACGAAACACGAGTTATCAAGTTATAGAAAATCAACAAAATTCAATGGTACGGAAACGAATAAAGAAAAACTTAAAAAATCAAGCTATATTGCTATACACGTGGAAAAAGGGCTAAGTCTAAAAAAATGGAAATGTTCACTTCGTAAAATTCGTTTTCAAGTCCAAGTATTTTGAAGAAGCAAACACAAAATATGTATGTTTCTGAAGAAATAGATAGATTATATCTATAAACTATTTCTACTTGGACGACATACATACAGAAGGAATAAAAAAGAAAACATGAATACCTGGAAAATGCACAGCATATGTACAAACGAGTCGAAACCAGGAACTCTGAATGAAGAGACCAGTGTTGCCATTCGCAAAAAAATAAAAAATGACCTACTGTTGCCATTCGTAAGAATTGAAAGACAGTAAAGCGAAAAGGTAAAAAAAAAGTAATAATATACAAAAAGAGCTTCTAAAAGGTGGGGCAAATAATAGTAATGCTGATGTGGAAGAGGACGTAAAAATAAAAGTATTAATAATACAAGAGAATGGAGATGTCTGGCTAATATAAGATACTATGAAAAGAATTATAAAAATCCAGCTATTCTAAATTTTTTAACAATACCATTTACTAAATAAGAGGGATATTTATATAAATGGCTGGTAATTTCGAGATTATTTATATGCATAGCATGAAATTTTTTATCAGATTATCTATAAATTCTAAAAAGCTATAATATTTCTAAACAATTGAATCGAGTTACAGGAATTAAATGGTAAGATTTTATTAATTTTAAAATCATAATAGTCTTTTTTATCATATAAATTTGTAACAATTCTATTAGAAGGATCAATAAAAAGATTTAAATCCAAAAAATTAACATTATTACTAATAGTAGCTTATTTTATATATATATATAATATTTTCGATTAAAATCTTTCAATTTATATATATATATATATATATATATATATATATATATATATATATATGATGAGTAGTTACGGAGTTAATATTATGTGATATACTATCTTTAGTTATAATTAAAATACATGTTTAATACAACGATTTATTTAAAGACTAAAATTTAATATTTTAGTACACTTTCTTCCACCCGACTCCCCTTCCTTTCAATTTTTTTTCTAGTGAGCTCCTCCTTCAGTGATGCTGAGCCTCCTTGTATTTTACTTCAGCCCCTCTTAGATTACGTTTCTGACTACGACCTTGCGGGGAGGGGGGGGGGGCGTGCGATCTTCGCGATGTATTTCAAGCCAAACTAAAGTTCAAACCGATAAAAGGTTTATTTCATTGTATTACCCTATTATTTCTCTATAAATGTACCCAATTTCATATTTTTGTATGCTATAGTTTTTATGGTATGAGACAGAAAATATTGATGGACGTGCCGATACGAAAGAACATTTTTAACTCCAGACGTGCATAAAAAGTAAAATATCTCGTAAACTAGATCCAAATAAAAAAGAAAAAGCTCCGTCCTGTAAAAAATCAACTATATAGGTACCAGCCTGCAAAAGTTCGTGGTCTGACTATTGTTAGTCTATTCAAGACGCGAACTCGCAGCTCAAATAATTTGTCTTTGACATAAAATATTTCTTAAACTACAACATATATCGAAAAACGGTTTATTTCAGCGCGTTCCTCAAACCTTTCTCTAGACGTGTACTCAATTTTATATTTTCGTATGCTATAGCTTTTGAGGTACGAAACAAAGAATCTCGAGGAACGAGAAATGTGTCAAACAGCGGCAGAGACGAACGACATCAGCTGTTTCTTTTTAATATAGAGAGAAACCCCATTCAAAAATTCGTACTAGAACGTAAGTTATGACCCGGAGAATTCTGCTTGCGGCGAAACAGCAGTCAACCATCAATACTGTATACTATTAAAACGTGTACGATCATGCATGCATGTATGTTAGTATGTATGTAAAACGATTTACGCAAAACAAATTTATCCGCTATGTTAAAAATAATGCCCTTTTGCCCTTACGTTTCTGCGCATTCTACCACGCAGGTTGTTTTATGGACGCTCGTGCCCATGTTCCCGTGACCATCCAATATCCCTTATGAAAATGTTGACTTTTTACGTTTTTTCTTCCAGCGCCGGTGGAACAGGCGTCCTCATCAACCTGGACAGAGTGTCCGATTTCCTGAAGGGACTCCGATCCCGAATCGAGGTCCGAGGTCTCTCAGATTCAGGCTGGTTCTTGGACAACGAGCCCTATCGGCAACAGGACTGCACGACAGATCCACAAACCTGTGCTCCCGTAGAGGCCATCAAGAGAGGCGTCAAGTAAGTATCAGATTTCAAGCTTGTTAACATGACCATCTAAGCTTTTAATCCATTTTAAAATATAGATGTTTCCAGGAAAATGATATTTTGCAACCAGAAACTGGGAAAGAAAGGGAAATCCGTAGTGCATCTTCCGGAACTTGATGCTGAATTCACATGAGTCATCATCTAATCTCTTATCTATATATAGATTTCTTTGGGGGATACCACAGCCTCAACAGCATAGGGTTTAGAGGCCTTTGCTATTCCATTTAATTTGTTTTTCCAGAAAATCCACGGCCAGGGAAGCAAGAGCGACAAAATCATCCACTGGACAGGGGCTGAAGACGATCCTGTCAAGTCTTGATCCCAGTCGCCAACGGGCTTAGGCTCAGGCCATGAATAGGCGCCGTCTGTCTTCACGTTATCAGGAAGAGTCCGATTCACGGAATAATACCGTTTACTTAAATTTATGTACCCTTCTTAGAGGAGAAAGGATCAGAGGTTACAAACAGTATTTCTCTCAGGCATACCTCATGAGGTGCGGAGCTCCCCCGGAGACGAGTATTCGTTCCCTCCACACTTTATGTTAACCTATTATGTTAACCTATTACTAACCTTTATGTCCCCCCCACATTTTATGTTAACCTAGTTTCTAGTTATGTGACACAGCATTTTGATATAGTTATATAGGGCAAATATAAAACTTGCCCCCCACCCTAAAATTTCATTCGATCCCCCTCCCCTCGACCAAAAAGTTCTGAAATAAGCACAGGATACAAAGCCAACGCGTGACCGTCTCGAAAGAACGACCTACTCAATAAAGGGAAATATATATATATAGATCCTAAGAAACAATGTATAAAAATGTATGGGAGAGGTAAAAACAATTGCATTGCAAAAAAAATTGCACTCAACTATTTGTATTGCCGTCATGATGGTGAGACTTCCAAAACGATGATGGGTCACATTTAAAAAACAATTAAAAAACAATTTTAATATAAAAGGTAAATGGTATAGTTATAGGAAAATTCCTATCCCATTAATTTTTTTTTTTAACGCCGATAGTAAAAATATAAGTCGCTTTCGATTCATTAGAATCGTTTAAATGGAACTAAAGTAAATGCCGACGTTGAGGCAAGATATATAGTTTCGGTTCTGCCCATGATGTGTGTGGCACTTTTCGAGAGGTTCTCGTTTAGAGGGCTTTTCGGACAAAGTGCCTCTTAGGAACGAAAAGTTACGGGAACTCTTAGGTGGCCTTGCGATGAAGTTTGCCAAAGAGACCGCCAGCCCTCAATACAACGCCTCGATTCAGCGCGTCTCACCGTTTTATCTCGGTGGTTGAAGCTGTATCGAAGAAAAAACATTTGTATTGGCAACACCGCTACGTTCCGGATCGCCAGGACTGACATAGCCTATCAGGAGTCTGGGGTAGGCATTCCTCAGGGGCCCCCATTCACCTCTTGACATATATGAAATGAGCAAAAATATTTTTACAAAAATATAATTACATTCTAGAAAAATATGTACAAAAATGAAGTTCTTACATATGTGAATGGAATTTAAATTATGGGCGACTTTCTTTTCCAAAATGCCAACATGCTAAATGACTGCAATAATCCCTATATATCGTCAAAATAATTCTTTTCGCGGGGCACATTTTCCGATGGCATATTTTTTTTCAGAAAGCAATCTTTAAATTTTCGATGTTGCAATCGTTTAAATGGGGGTGGGGGTGGGGTGGGGTGGGGGGGTTCTGACACGGGGGAAGCTGCCCTGTATGCTCATACGCATCGCTCTCTCATTAAGGATAACAAAGGTTGCCATTATTCTTCAGCGTCAAGTTTGGAACAAAGTTTGTTGGAATTGAAAATGAAAATCTGATGTGGGCAGCACTTGACTTTCCCTCAGACTCATATTCACGTTCTCTTTATTTCTTCAATAATTCATTAAATTGAATTGAATGGCAAAAAAGAACTCCCATCATTATTTAAAATGGCACTGAATTGGTATTTTTATTCAATTTTCGTTCTCATTGGGTCACTGGACTTGTATTTAGAGGTGGCGTAGCGAAAAAACAAAAATATCTCGACAACGGCGAGTCCTGGTGTAATGGGGTGGGTCTTATTATTTTGATCGTTAAAAATGACGTATAAAACAAGCATTTAATGGTTATATTTGAGCATACGTAGTTTTTATTTCAGATTTTGACGATTTTTGCAGACACTTTACAAAAAATTAATTTTTGTTTTTATTTGGTAATCTGACATTTTTCCGATAGCGGCATAACAAAAATGCAAGAAATCTCAAATATCTTGAGAACGGTTAGTCCTAAAGTATAATGGAGTGTGTTATATTCTTTCCTCGTCAAAAATTGCGAAATTTAATTGATATTTTTCAGCGAATTTTCAAAGAATGGTGAATTGATACATTTCAGCACACGTAGTCTTTTTTTTTTTTTTTTTTTTTTTTTTTTTTTTTTTTTTGCGATTTTTGCGGGCCATTTCGCAAAAAAAGGCAGATTGTTATTTTCCGAATCGTACCAAATTCTAATCAGCACCAGAGTATCCAACAAGTAACTTATCTACCAAATTTTGTGAAATTTGGTAAATTAGTATTTTAGCTAGAGCGGATAAATGAAATTTTTACGGGCCATTTCGCAAAAAAAGGCGGATTCTGTTTTTACGAATCGTACTAAAAACTAGTCAGCACCAGGGTCACATCCAAGTGACTTACCTACAAAATTTTATGAAATTCGGTCTATTCGTTTTTGAGTTTGAGTGGATACATACATTGTAGACAGACAGACAGACACACACACATACACACACACACACACACACAGACAGACACACACAAATCTCATGTATGCTCATTCGACCCTACTGAATCCAAATCTGAAATCCGTTTTTTAAAATGAACCCTTCGATCTGGAGAAATAGCCTCTCAAAGCTTAGTATTTTCCGCTATTTTTGTGTTTGTAATCTCACGCTGAAGGCGTTACAACAACATGATGTAATTGTATATGGTCAGGAGGCAAAAAGTAAAACTGTATTCAGCTCATGGAGTTAAAGATGAGACCTTCTCTATGATTTAACTGTATCGAGTATTCCACATCATGTGGCCTCAGCCCTGGCAACAGCATAGCAGCCGGGAATGTAGGATAGACAGTTGACTTAATCTTTTATCGTAACATGTATTTTGCAGCTATCTAAATAAAATTTTCATCATACATGGTATTGATACATATATTTTAGATTCTAAATATGGATTAATTCTCAGAAATTGAAAACTCGAGATAACATGTGTGAGGTATAAACTTGATAAATTGGTTTGTTAGAAAATCTAGGGCAGCGTCCATCATAAATTGTGTTACTTTCGAGATTGGTGTAGTATGCATGTTTTGATATGGAGTCATATAAGAAATAGTAATATTGAATGGGGAGGGGGGGGGGGAGTATAGCTCACATCTGATGTGGAAATTAGGAGTGGATGGGAGGATACGACAGAGTGGATGTCTGTCGGTTTCTGCTTACGCATGGTTGCGGTGTATACTTGAACGGGCTTAGCTCACGAAGCGCGGTCTTTGCTGGTATACTATTATTATTATTTTTTAATTTTCCCCACGATCTGTACTATTCATTTAAGACAAACCTCTCATTCCTACAACGAGAATTCGTGTTTTAAATTCCTGAATGGACTTACACATAAAGGGCCGTGTGCGTTTTTAACACTTTCCAACACAGTTGAAAAGTATTACAAACGACTTGACATTATGACTTTGTTCATTCTGTCTATCTGTCTGTTCGTTCGCACGATAACTGCCGTAAAAAAAGACTTTGTCAAAGTGAAATTTTAGTATGTTGTTGAGACGGTCTGTGGAACATATAGAAATATAAATGAATAATATCACCCAATTTGTTTTGGATGGAACCCGGGTTGAAAAAATGAAATACATTGAGCCCTATGGGATCTCATTTTTCAAACATTTTTTAAGCGAAGTTAAAATTCACATACTGCTTCGAAATTTTTAGGAAATATTCAAATTATCCTATAAAAATTCCTTATAAAAATTCTCTTAAATTTATTGAGTGTTGCATCCATCCTAATACAGCTTTATTTTTTATTATTTTCTGTGCATCTATATTCTGCGCAAAAGCAATGACGCTATTTTTAAGTTTAAATGATCCTGGAACTTTGATTATTTCTACAGTGAAACCTAGTTTTAATGGATGCAGAACGTAAACAAGTAATTGCAAACATGAGTTGTATAGGAATGGCAGAATTTTTTCCGCGCAAAATGATTTAACTGTGGTCTAGAATAAAAGTGTATGAATGAAATATTCACAGCTTTTACATAGAGAGCCAGACGATTTATATTTCGATGACGTCATTTGAATAAAGTTCATTTTTCTCGATGAAGTTTTAAGTTTTCAAATATAATGAATTATTGTAGTATTGTGATCATTAAAAAACTATCACCTTTGAATGTATTGCATTTTTGAGATGTTTAAATAAAATTGCATTCGAGTTGGAAAGTGTTTCATAATCAATGTTTTATGCATGGTTGATCTTTTGTTTCAGGTTGTGGAATGGTCAAGTGCCAACGCGGTGCCAAATGCAATACTCAGCTAGCGACATCTGGAGGTGTTACTTTGGATATAGAATATACACGACGCTCCAAAGTAAGTTATTTCGCTAAAGGAAACTCTTCTCTATCAAAACAGGACTTTTAGAGAGGTGCCCTTTTTAGGATACATGTCTGTCTGTCATCAAATTAGTTTGACTGCCATTGACACTTTATTTTTCATTTGAAACAGCCGTTAAAGTTTCGTGTAGTCTAGGCTAAATTTCGAAGATGCTTAAAGTCGACCACTTTTGCCAGTTCCCACAGAGGTTTGAATAATGGTGGAAAACAGCAAGTTATTTTCTTTTTTGCGACCGATCTACCAGAAGGTGTTAGGTAACTGTTTGGACGGCCGGGACAGCGCCACCCAATTTAGATCGAACCTAGTGTGTGTGTGTGTTGGGGGGAGGGTGACTGTACATTCCTCCTCCAACCATCAACCTTTTGGGAAGACTTTCAGATTCACAGATTTAACGTGCCCATGCTTCGCGTAGACATGGGGATAGTTTGAACGGCACCGGGAATCGAACCCTGTTCCTCCGAGTACAATCCCCATGTTACCACCGGTTTATCCTGCTAGTAGCAAGTTTGTTTTTTGCAAATATCTTGTTAATCCTTCATATATTTCACTCATTCAAAAAATAATAAAAGTCTGGGTTCGGGCCTTGGTTGGCGTCCGAAGCCTTTGAGTGGTATTTGACCCCTCCCCCCTCTCCGTACCCATAAACGGCTCTGTTGAAATGAAAGTGTATTCTAAATTTTGAGGGTAGCCCCCCCCCCCCCCACATAAGCGTATTCTGCGACTAAAATCTCTCAGTTGTAACTACACACACTATGTACTTATTAGCACAGGCGGCGTCACGGGAGGTGCTAGGCGTGCTGCAGCACCCCCATTACAAATTGAGCAAACACTCCGTTTAACTTAACAACTTGTCTAACGATTTTCAGTCTCTCTCTTTTTTTTCTTTTTTATAATCCTTATTTTATTTATAAACTGAGATTAGATATTTTTCTGGCCAGACCCAGTTCCAAATGACTGCACATGCGCAAGACTTCAATAAAGAAATCTGTCGTGAACTCGCGCCCATCGCTAAAGGATACAGAGACGGGCCGTTTCGTACCGAGTTTGGCAGAACATTGTCAGTATTCCATGGATGTCTGTGCTAGCGTTCTCATAGTTTTCATATTTCTTTTTGCTTAGTATTTTTTACTAATTAAGACCATTCACTTTATTAATGAGGGTTTTTGACATTATACCAAAATGATATATCATAATATATGATAGGAACGTAGCCGAGAGCCACGCAGTGTTTCTTTCAGGACTTTTTGGCCGGGGGGAGGGGTGAATTAAATTTTAAGAGAGGCAAAGTTATCTAGTTTCCCCATATAAATTTATCACATAAATAGAAATTAGGTTAACATAAAATGTCTCCGGGGTGGGGGGAGGGGGGAGGCGAATTCTCGTCTCCGGGGGCAATTTTCCGGGGAGGTATGCCTGTGAAAGAAATACTGGAGTCACGGTGTAAGAGAGCCTTGGGCCATTTGACCCCTCCCTAGAAAAAAAGTTTTTTCGGGCTACGTGCCTGATATAGGGTCTTGTGTTCTACGCATAGCACCCCCATTGTGTAAGCCTGGCGCCGCATATGCTTGTTAAACTCCAAAGCAAACAACCTCCAAAATCAGGCAGAGTGAATAAAATCTGTCCGCACATTTTCTGAAAATTGGGAAGCCTCCTGCCACTGAGCACCAACTTACGGCAATTTTGTGTAATTTGAGCCTGATTTATGACGCGATATCTCGCCAGGAGATCTTAATCACTTAATTTGGGATTCGTCCATAACATGGATGCTCATTGGCCCAAACTTCGCCAATCGTAGCCTCTTTTTTTTCTTTAATGAACGCAAATAAATCATTGCAATATGTGCGATTTTGGAATGGCGAGATGGCAGATAAGGAAATTATGCTCTGCTCACCTTAGAATATCCAGAAGTCAGTGTGGCTGCAGCGTGGACCTTGGATAAAAAATTCCATGATTTCCAGATACTATCTTCAAAAATTACCTGACATGTATCACTATCTACCTTTACTGAATATCAGTTTAACAAGCATAAAAAGTTAATTGATAAAATGGAAAGTAATCATTAAGAATAAATAATTAAAATCAATGACTTTCATCATTGAAAAGTATAATAATCAGGATGTATTATTTATGCAAGAGTCATATAAGAACAGTATTATTACAAGAATTAAAATTGTAGATAATCTATAACACTCAGCTATATATAAACCGAGCAGTGTTCTGTAAAATCCAGTCAAGAATTCATAGTGAAATATCACTTATTTCAATAAAATTATGTATAAGTAGAAACAGTATTTTTTTAATCTGCTTTTCCCGGCATTAAGATGAAGGGAAGCAATTAAGATGAGGGGAATCACTGAGAAACGGTAAAACTCTCTTCTGTTTCGTTGAGGCTGTCTCCCATGAAACAAGAATAAGGAATTCTACACATGTATATTGTCATGAGTAGAAAAAAAGTTGTGATGACTTTAAAAATTTCGATTTCCCTGATTTCACAGTTTTTCTTTTAGAAATTCCCTGATTTTTCCAGAATGTTGCAACATTCCCTGACGTTTCCACGATTTCCAAGTTCTGTACCCCCTTGGAAGTGGTTTTGCAAATTCAAGATGTGTGTGTGTGGGGGTGCGTCACGAAAATTTCAGTGAAACGGAATGTCTCTGGAAATCCGAATCAACGAAAACTCAGTTATGTGTTAAAAACATATGAAGAATGGTGTGTTAAAAATTGTGTGAAATTGATAGGATAAAAATTGTGTTTAAAAACATGTTTGAAAAATATGTTAAATGTTTGAATTTAAATTGCTAAAAACGGACCAACCAGACAGTACAAGACTTTCCTTGCACATCTTGAAGTGTTTCTTTCAGGACTTTTTAGAATAAAACTTTAAAGGGGCAAATTTTCTATTTATCGAAATTCTGCCACATAAATAGAAACTAAGTCAACATAAAATATCTCTCGGGGTGCGAATAATCATCTTATTTCCTTTCTTGTTCGCAGGTCCGGTGTTCGTCTTCCAGTGGCTGTTCGACGAGGCGCAGATGTTTGCAGATAACGTGGGCGCCCCGGTCTCCAAGCCCCAGTGGGACTACATCCACAAGATGGGGAACGATCTCAGGACGTCGCTGGAGAACGTAACGTAAGTAAGAATCTGAAAATGACCTTGGCTATTAAACTCTATCTCGTATGTATTTTGCTGAATACGTAGGCTAGTACACTTACCTGACTTAGAAAATATAACACCATGAAGCTTTGGCCGTATCATTATGCAAATTGCGAGACATACGCAGCTGGCTGATGCATGCAAATGATCTGAAATGCAAGTAGGTCACGTGATGAGAGTGGGGGATAAAAGGGATGGAAACGGAAGATGAGCTGTCTGTCGCCCACGGAAACCCGTTTTCCGAGCTGTTTTTCATTTCAGAAGACACGTGTTGTTGAAGTGATGGATGACGCCGAACTCCGTTTTCGCATTTGAATGATCGTACAAGAGGATTCATTTTAGTCTTATGTATGGCTGGGTGGTCGTACAGGGTATCGCCGCTGAAACACGCGTAGATGCGTCCACTATACAAAGGACTTGGGGAATGGGGATGTGAATCGTCGCAGTGGTATAAGTCCATCCAGACGTACTCCAGCATGCGCCGATCGACGCATTTGAAGGCATGCGGTGATGGTCCTACAAACGACGACTGTCGGCATTCTGCAGAACTTGCAGGGTACATTGGATGTTCCAGTATGAGCGAGAACAGTTTCTCGACGATTGACCGAAAGCGGCTTTCACTCAAGCCGACCTTTACGAAGACTGCCATGGACGACATTGCATATTATGAGAAAGTACTATTCAATCGGATAACAATTACCATAATTGTAATTATTACCCCCCCCCCCCCCCCCCACTCCATATTTTCTCGCCGATCCTGTAAATGTTGCAGCTCAACAGGCGTGATGCAAACGGGTATACGCTCAAGAAATGCTCGAAGTTTTATTTAAGAGGTTACTTAAGGTGTATTTACGTTTATAATTAAAGTGCTTATTTAAAATGTTAAAAATTATTTATATCGGGTGAGGAGCAGGCGCAACCAACAACTATTGCTGGCAAGACCAGGTGGTCTGTTTAATCTTCTTCTGTTGGAGAATCTACCCCCCCCCCCCCCGACCGCACAATCAGATGCTCTGGGGTGGGACGGTCCAGTGGTTAAGGCACGAGGATTGCAATCGGACGCCCCGAGTTCAATTCTCGGCTCTGCCCAAACTGTTCACACGGAGTACGGCACATATTTAACAAAGACATGTACAGTACATATGCACATATATGGGTCCATAACTCCTTCCGAGAGGATAATGGTAGGGGAAGGAGGGTACAATCTCCGTGGATACCTCCTCCATTGAGTTCCGGTCTAAATTGGGTTGCACTGCCCCGGCCGTTCAAACCTTCTAGTAGTCAGGGTGAAACAAACAATTATATATGCAGAGTCTACTTCGATGTTAAGAACTTGCAATTGTGTCCCAGTAGCTCAATGGTAGTGTCGGCTGGCCCGTTCGGAGATCCAGGGTTCGATTCCTGGTTGGGCAGAAATGCTTTTTGCAATGGCGCCCGAACCCATCAACCTTGTAAGTTAATGTCGGAGGTCTGAAAGTGACCCTAGTGCGATTAGTACAAATTCCATGGGCTCTGGAAGATGGAGCGCCGATTTCAAATTAAGAGGATAACGACCACGCAGGGTACTAAACTGGGTAGTATTAGGAAGCTAACCTGAGATAAAAATGGCAGGAGGTGGTCAGTTAGATTGTCAGTTGCCCGCCCATCTGACATTAGAGGGTGGAGAATGCATAGTCCGCATCGACGATAAGAGCTTGCAATTGGGTCTCAGTAGCTCAGAGGTAGAGCGTCGGCTGACCCGTTCGGAGATCCAGGGTTCGATTCCTGGTTGGGCAGAAATGCTTTTTGCAATGGCGCCCGAACCCATCAACCTTGTAAGTTAATGTCGGAGGTCTGAAGACCCCAGACCGTGCGACTCACATATTGGGTTTAGAGTAGCTATATGCACGGTCGGGAAAGGATACCTCCTGCATTCAGGAGGCACCCAAGGTCTACCATCCCACCAAACGAACTTTTATTAAGGTCTAAAAATATTACAATTTATAATACATATTGTGATTAAACAGACAGTTTTACAATATATTTGAACTTGACAAGTACGTCCATTTTACAAAAATGGGAAAATGGTTATTGCGAATATAGATAGAAAGATTGAAAACTAATATTTAGAGTGAGGTATAATAAAATATAGATTAAAATGAAAGAAAATAATAAAATTTTAAAAGTAAAATTTAGAAAATATATAAAAAGAAAATATATGAAAAGGAGAAGAAAAATTTGCCGTATGAAAACAAAAACAGAAATTTAGAATAAAATTTAGAAAAGAAAAATAAGAAAAAATACAAATAAAAAGTGCCAAAAGAAAAAGAAAGATTCAAAAAATAGGAACAGTTAACATAGCTTTTTTTTTTTTTTTTTTTTTTTTTTTTTTTTTTTTTAAAGAAAAAAAAAAATAGAGGGAACACAATAAGTTCATATAAGTTAATAAGAATGAAATAAAGGGATTCATTGATCAAAATTAAATGAGAGCAGAATCTACTCATAAGCTTAGGTCACTTTATTAGAAATTTCCATGGAAACAAGAATACAGTTTTTAATTTTATCTACTGAAGAGGGATTTGAACGAACTTTGGAGAACCAAATTGGTTTATTAGAGGGGGAAGGCTTGCAGAGATGAAATTTTTTAGAAAAAGGACAATCGAAAATGTAATGGTCAACATCACCGAATTTATTGCAAATACAGTTAGAGGTGGATTTAATTTTGAAAAAGTATAAGTAATCAAGAAAGGGGCCATGACCAGTAAGAAAGTAAATGAGATATTTATTAAAAATTTGTAAATTAGGATTCACGATAGGGAGGTAAGACAGGATTCTAGCCGGATCACCAGTCCTGGTGGAAATGTAATCATTAAGATAATTTTGCCAAAGATTAAGAATATGAGATTTACAAAATTTTGAGAGGAGCGAGTAAGGAAAGGGAATAGTAAGAGGGGAACCAGAGATAGCAGCAATTTTGGCATGGTAATCAGCAATTTCATTTCCAGATATGTTATTGTGAGCTTTTACCCAAGAAATATTGACAAGGTTTTTGGCAAGGAGAGCTTTGTATTTAATGGAGTTAAGATAATTAGATTTATTTTTTATTGAGTTAAGAGCTTGAATGGAAGAGAGGCTATCGGAAAAAATATTAACAGGGGTATTATTAGAGGAAGCCCAGTCAATAGCAAAGGAAATAGCGGTAAGTTCGGCTTGAAATACTGTATTCCTGTTGTCAAGTTTATAGGAGAGAACCTTTTCCAGAACATCATGTTTAAAAATACAGACTGAAAAACCAGTGTTATTGTCAATATTTGAACCATCAGTATATATATTATAAATGGCAGAGTTTTTATCCATTCTGTTAACTAAATTTACGGACCATTTAGAGGGGTGAAAGCTAGAGAAAGGAACAAGGAAATCAAAATCAGAGGGAGGCGGGAGGGAGGGAGATGAAAAGGAATCAATTTTTTGTTTCCAAAAATTAAATTTATTATAGAGGGTAGAAATTGTAAAATGAATGGGGGGAATACCAGTGAGGGAAAATAAGGAGATATTAGATGTTGTACGATAGCCTGGGCAGATTTTTAGAAGGAAGATCCTTTGGAGTGAAAGAAGTTTTTTTATTTGCATTTTTTTTAGTTTTTTACCCCATATAGCAGAACCGTAAGTAATAACTTTTTCCACAACACATAAATACCAGCATTTTAAGAAACATTTTTTGACACCCCAATTTTTCCCCAAATTAAGAGGATAACGACCACGCAGGGTACTAAACTGGGTAGTATCAGGAAGCTAACCTGAGATAAAAATGGCAGGAGGTGGTCAGTTAGATTGTCAGTTGCCCGCCCATCTGACATTAGAGGGTGGAGAATGCAGAGTCCGCATCGACGATAAGAGCTTGCAATTGGGTCTCAGTAGCTCAGAGGTAGAGCGTCGGCTGACCCGTTCGGAGATCCAGGGTTCGATTCCCGGTTGAGAGAGAACAAGGCTCTTTATATATACTCTAAACATTACGATGAGCCGTACGGCTTGAGTTCACAAAATCACACGTTTCAAACTTCTGGCTAGTATTTTATAAATTGCATTAAAAAAGCAAACATTTCTTTTTAAGTGCATGAGATAATTTATTTAGCATTATCTTAAACATTTATGTCATTGTAACCATTTCTATGATCATAATAAGAACCTTTTATAATGAACTTTTTTCGATTTCTTTTACAGAGCTGTTTTTGCACCTTCATGTATATCTCACATAGTCCTTACCAAGAAGTAAGTGAAACTGCATTTAATTATTTTTAGCCAGTCATCCACATACAAGAGTACTAAAATATATAATAATGGAATCGCGATCCCAGTGGATAAGCATCTGTGGACCAACCGTTTTCACACTTTTTAGCAGCCGTGTTCATGCGGAGTACGATCACGTTAAACATGTGGGTCCGAAAGTCCTTCCGAGAGGTTGGTGGTAGGGGAAGGAGGGTACGGTCCCTGTGGATGCCTCCCCCACTGGGTTCCGGTCTAAATTGGGTGGCACTTCCCGACCGTCCAAACAGTTACCTTACACCTTTCTGGTAGGTCGGACGGTCTGGGTTTCAACAACAACAACACTTTTTAGCATTCGTCTACCAGGAAAGCTGATAACTGCCCAGACATCAAGAAAACTTATTATGTTCCTCACTTTTTCGATCTTTCATTTTAATAGATGATTATAGCAAAAAAGGATCACTATAATATTGAACTATATTGATAATTAGCTATTAATTAATAATATTGTTACTAATTGCTAAATTAGTTATTAATTATTACCTTATAAATTCCATCGATTAAGTGTTAATATGGAATCTAGTTTGTACTAATATCTAATTTAACATAATAAAAATAGCTTAAAAGTAAAATCTTTATTAAAACATAATATATTACGCAATAGTAACAACGCAATAGTAACAATGAAAAGGAAAATTGAATTTAAAGGGCCCATTCAGCGTCATTTCAAATAATGATGCGTGTAATTGTGTGCCATTAAACTCAATTTAAAGAATTAAAGAAATAAAGACAAAATGAATTTGAGTCTGTAGCGAAAATTATGTGCTGACGGCATCAGACGTTTTTGTTTTATTCGATTGAGCTTCACAGCATAAAAATTCTCTGGCACGTTGTAAAAATTTAAACTATTCATTTTTAGTTTAAATTGTTTGCTTTAAAAATATTTTACACACAAAAAAATGTTTTTAATCAGTTTAAAAATATTTAAGGGATTCAACATTATTTATAAAAAATTGAATTATGTTCGAATATTCAGATTAACTTAATATTTAACTAAAATAAAATGTGTGAAATCACTTAAATGCTTTCAAATTATAATGCAAAACATTTGTATATCCATAAAAAATTTAAAATAAACAATTTTATGTTTCTCCGAAAAAATTTAAGTCTACTTTTATGTAAATTTATTTCTATAAAAATATATAAAAAAAAAAAAATAAAAAAAAAAAATACTTAAACATCTAAAATGTTATAATTAAATAAGTATTAGATATTTTTTGTTACCGTGTTTTTTCTTTGATGTACACAGCATTTTTTCTCTATATTACTAAACAGCAGAAACCAAAGATATATCGCCCAGTTTTGGAAGCAGAGTGAGCTACCTTTATCAGGAAATACAGATCGATTACACCAGAAAGGCAAAACCTACTGTGACACCCACATTATACGCTGATCACAGATAGCATTGTCTTTGCTGATAAAACTGCAGTGATTTTTACTTTCCTTATATACATAATGTATAAAGAAAGTATTGTGACGGTGTTGAAAATTCGAATTCAAGTTTTCGACGGAAGAGCACGTTTCAAGCATCCCTGATCACGAATCGAACACTTTTGAAGTGGTGTGTGTGTGTGTGTGGAGACGATACCTCACGAACGAATGGAGCGATTCAAATGAAACTGGGTACAAAAATCGCAATCCGTGAATACTGGCAGCCTATTGTTTTAAAACACAATCGAATATTTAGAACCTCCCTAAATTTTCGAGTGAAATTTTGAAAAAATCATCAAAAAATCCATACCCTTAATAAAGTTACACAGATATACATTTCTTATGTAATTTTTCCCTAGAAAACGATTGACATAAATTTTAGAACGCTAGCATGAACCGTTCTCGAGATATTGCACATTTTTCAAATAAATGTATCAAAAAATCTCATAAATTAAAAAAAAAATATTAACTGTTAAGAAACATGTTCACTTTTCATATGTAATATCATGCGACAAATTGGGTGACATCATTTTCGTGGATCTAATTCGTTCCATTCACGAGAAAAGATGCTTTAAGTAATATTTTTTTATTTGAATACCAATAGTTATTTATCCGCTGTAAGAATAACTTATTTCTCCATCCATAACGCTTGGCGAGATTTTGGCGATGAATTTAGCGAAATGTCGCCAACTTGGCGACATTTTAAAATGTTGCCAAATGAACGAAAATTTAGCCAAATGGATAAAAATGACGCTAAATCAATGAAAATAGCGACTCATTGAAAAAAATTCAATATCTTGGAAAGAATACAAGTATCTACTATAAGAATAATATTTTTACTTTCCTTATATACATAATGTATAAGGAAAGTATCGTGACGGGGTCGAACATTCGAATTCGAGTTTTCGACGGGAGGGCATGTTTCAAGTATCCTTGATCATAAACCGAACATTTTTGAGGTGATGTCTGTGTGTGTGTGTGTGAAAGTATGTGTGCGTGTGAAAGTGTGTGTCAGTGAATCTGTGGAGACGATATCTCACGAACAAAAAGAGAGTTATTCGAATGAAATTGGGTACAAACATCACAATCCGTGAATATTGGAAGCCTATTGTTTTTAAACGTAATCGAATGTTCAGAACTCCCCTAAATTTTCGAGTGAAATTTTGAAAAAATCATCAAAAAATTAAAGTTACGCAAATAGACATTTCTTATGTAATTTTTCCTTAGAAAACAATTTACATAAACTTTAGATCGCTAGCATGAACCGTTCTCGAGATATTGCACATTTTTCAAATAAATGTATCAAAAAATCCCATAAATTAAAAAAATATATTAACTGTTGAGAAACATGTTCACTTTTCATATGTAATATCATGCGATAAATTGGGTGACATCATTCTCGTGGATCTAGCTCTTTCCATTCATGAGAAAAGATACTTTGAGTCATACTTTTGTATTTAAACGCCAATAGTCATTTATCTGCTATAAAAATAACTTATTTCTCCGTCCATAACGTTTGGCGAGATTTTGGCAACGAATTTGGCGGAATGTCGCCCACTTGGCGACTTTTTAAACGTTGCCAAATGAAAGGAAATCTCGTCAAATGGATAAAAATGACTCTAAATCAATGAAAATGACGACTCGTTGACGAAAATTCAATATCTTGGAAAGAATATAAGTATCTACTATAAGACTAACCTATTTTTCTTTTTCTGTAAATGTAGCAAATTCATTGCATTTTATAAGGAAAGTCATGTGCTGGCCACATCAGATTTTTTTACGTGCAGGAAGAAAAAGGAATAATGTGTATCTAGCCACTCTACAGTTTTAAATTGAAGAATGTTGGAACAACATTTTCGGGATTTATAATTTTTTTGAACAGAATTCCAATTTCTTTGATTTATCTCATAACTTATAGACCAAGTTCCACGTGTATGCGAAGTTTCAAGTTCTTACCTTCATCAGTTTGGGCTGAGCTTATCTGTATGATACAGATTGTGTCAATCAAAGCCTTGCCTAATTTTGTACAACACATGTTAAAAAGCAGTTACTTCAATTTTGTGTCAGTACCTTATTTAAATTGTAAACTTTCTATTAACTGTTGTACCTCCTGCCTTTAGGGACTGGCGGCATATAAAAATCAACAAGGTGTCCCTTCCACAAGCTCTCAGATGCTGGGAACTTCAGGCTCATGAGCACAATCATCATCACCATCATCCCAACCATCACCTCTATGACCCATTGATATCGGATTCCATACCAGGAGAAGAGAGCAGGTAAGTTCATTATGGTCTACACATCATGCTGTATGATGTCATTTAGGAAACGTCTCTGCAATGTCCCATATTTCTTAACACTTCACAACATAGCTGAGGAGTGTTTATGACTTGGGTAATTCTGTCTGTCTGTCCGTTCGCACGATAACTGCCGTAAAAATGACTTTATCAAATGAAATTTTAGTATGTTGTTGAGACGGTCTTTGGGACCTATGGGAATGAATAATATCGACCAATTAGTTTTGGATTGAACCCGGGTTGAGACCCAGACCGTCCAACCTACCAGAAAGGTGTAAGGTAACTGTTTGGACGGCCGTTAAGTGCCACCCAATTTAGACCGGAACCCAGTGGGGGAGGCATCCACACGAACCGTACCCTCCTTCCCCTACCACCAACCTCTCGGAAGGACTTTCGGACCCACATGTTTAACGTGATCGTACTCCGCATGAACACGGCGGCAGTTGTGGCAGCGTGCAAATCCAGCGCGCAAACCACCGGGCTACCGCGCCCGAAAAGTGCCAACAGCACGCGGTGTTTCCAAGTGGTCACCCACCCAAGTACTAACCGCGCCCGATGCTGCCTGACTTCGGTGATCTAACGAGAACCGGTGTTTTCAGCACGGTACGGCCGTTGGCTGGAGTGAATCCGGGTTGAAAAAGTGAAGTACATTAAAATCTATGGGACCTCATTTTTTAAACACATTTTAAGCGAAGTTAAAATTCAGACATTGCTTCGAAAATGTTAGAAATATTCAAATGATCCTATAAAATATATAAAAAAATTCAGTAAAATAGATTCGGTAGCTTCTTAAATAAAAATTAAAATAATAATGACACCCATATTATATGAAGATATCAATCGCGTGACCCACTTCAAAATAAAATACGGCATCCATCTTTTATTCCCAGAGCCAAAATCGCGAATTTCGAAGTTCTTTTAAATTTCTATTGAGTGTCGCATCCTTCCTAAAACCGCTTTATTTTTGCGTCTTTTTTGTGCATCTATATTCTGCACCGACGCAATGACACTATTTTTGAGTTTAAAGGATGATCCAACTTGGATTATTTCTACAATGAAGCCTCATTTTAATGGGTGTAGATTTCAAACAAGTAAGATGAGTCGTAGAAGAATTGTTGAATTTTTTTTACGTAAAATGATTTAACTTTGGAGTTTGGAATAAAAGTGTATGAATGAAATAGTCACTGCTTTTACATAGACAGTCAGACGATTTATATTTCGATGACGCCATTTGAATCAAGTTCATTTTTTTTTTTTCGATGAAATTTTCAAGTAAAATAAATGATTGTAGTTCTGTGATCATTAAAAAAATATCACCGCTGTATGTATCGCATTTTAGAAATGCGATACACATTCGATGCGATACATGATTTATCTTTCTTGTTTAAGGATTCAGTACACTAGCCAATCCCGAGGAGCTCTTTTGTTGTCATAATCATTTGCATATTATGTCGCTTTGCTGGATTTTTTAAATGCTTTTATGCTTTGATGGTATACCTTTGTGTGTGTGTGTGGGGGGGGGGGGGAGAGGCTTAGTCCCTTCTTGTTCTTACCTAGCTACGGCCCTGGTTCAGTTATAACAGATAATAATAATATTAAATTAGATTTCTATTCAAATAATCTGGAATTATTACCAAATGAACATCAATTAGTAATAGTGTTAGTGCTTTGGATTTAAATCTTAGTATTGAACCATCTAATAAGATAATCATTAATTTATATTACAAAAAAGATAATTTTAATACAAATAAATTATTATCATTTAATTTTTGTAACTCTATTCAGTTGTTTCGAAATATTATTATCAATCAACTATTCAGAATATTTAGATTATCGATATAAAATAGCATAATATGCAAATAAATAATCTTAAATATACTTGTAAATTACATAAATACCCAATATATCTAGTGAATAGTATTGTGAAAGTTTAAATTAACTAAACATTCTTACATTCCTCCACCTTATGTTAGCATTTTCAATATCTAATATATTTCTAGCCTCATTATCTTTTTCTTATTTCTTTTTACATAATATCATTATAATTAATTCACTTCTTGTTAAACTTTTTTTTATAACCATTACTTTATACTAGTTGTATTTCAAACAGTATTTCCTATTTTTTCTACTTATTGGCTATACTGATTTTTATCTTATGAGTGGTAGTAGTTGATTTGTATTTTTGCAACAGTACTTTGTGTTTAGAAACACATGAATTTTTTTTTCTCTGGTAATTATTTGATTTCTTCATTATTTTTCCATCTTTTAATGCTTATCAGCTGAGTATTTGTAGTCCATAGTATAGTTTAACACTTTCTTAAATGTTTAATATTTAGTCTTTATGTGTTACATCATATTTCTATTAGTTCGTTGGATTATCATTAAATTTTTATTATATATGCACTCTGTAACAAAAAAAATCGACGCACCAAGGAGTTGTCCGATTGTGATAAAAATGGGTGGATATGAAGAACATACATAGAAAAAGAAACTATTAAAATTTCAGAACAATTCAATGATTTAGAGTTTGACCGTATACAAAGGGAGGAAGTCAATAAGGCGTTGGTCCACCTCTGGACTCGATGCAAGATGTCATCCGGCGTGGCATAGACTGATAAAGTTCACGGATGGTGTCCTGCGGAAGGTCTTGCCAAATTGTCTCCAACTGTCGGGCTAAATCGTCAACATTTCGGGATGGTTGCAATCGCCTTCTCATAACGTCCCAAATGTGCTCTATGGGAGAGACATCAGGAGACCTAGCTGGCCAATGAAGTGTTGGGCAAGCTTAAAGACAATTTATAGCAAGACGTGACGTGTGCGACCGGACATTATCTTGTTGAAAAGTAAGTCCGGGATGTCGCAAAAGGAACTGTAACACAACCGGTCGTAGAATGTTGTCTACATACCGCTGTGCTGTCAGTGTGCCAGAAATAATTACCAAAGGGGTCCGGCTCTCAAAGGAAATGGCGCCTTAGACCATACCCACCTGAAGATATACACTTGCTGAATGCGCAGTTCCAATGCGCTGGAGCTCCCACTATTTATTCATTGGTCATCAAATTTTATTCATTTGCATGTTCGCTCAAAATGTCTTTGCAAACGAAATTTCATTACAATTGGACAACTCCTTCTTGGTGCATCGATTTTTTTGTTATAGAGTACACACATATATATATATATATATATAAATTACTGACAAAAAATAAGAGAATTCATTCCATTTTACTTTCAGCAGCTCAAGTAGTGTGATAGGTGACTTACCAACAGCAAGTTTGCGTATTGCGAGAAAGAAGTCAGAAAACAACTCAACAGAAAACAGAGATGATCAAGACTCCAGTGAAACATCTATGGACAAGGAAGAGAGGAGGAAACAGAGAAGAAAAGAAAGAAAAAGAAGGCGGCAGAACCGAAATAAGAAACGTAAGAAAAACAGCAGAAAAGAGTGTAAGTCTTTGATACAGATTATTTCACATAATTCAGAAGCATTGAATCAAATGTCATCACTTATTATGTTAATTAAGTAACCATAATTATAATACACTACTGGCCCATTCTCAAACACAGTTCAACACATTCTCAAACACAGTGGCATCAGGTGCATTGAATGAGCAAGGAGGCTGATAATGCTGCAAGTTATTAAAAGTTTGCAGTAGCTTAACTCTTTTCAAAATGGAAGGTGCATCTGTTGGATGAGGTTTGGTACTATATTGTTGCCAAATCCAATCATGCTGGCATTTTCATGATTAAGAATGTTGCTATAGGAAGCAGGGTCGTCATAGCCAGAGATGAAATTGAAGAGGTGCTAGAGCAAAATTCAAGAGGGATGGGGGGGAGGGGGGTGCTCAACAGTCTTGAAGGAGGGACTGACCCAAAACATAATTAATTATTAGCATTTATAAACCATAATAGTGACTATTATATAGTTTAATTTACATAAATTATTAGCAAATAATTGCATATTTATATTTGCAAGTTAAGAGTAGTTTATTAATATCCATATAGCTCCACCAATATTAATATATAATAATTACGATTGATTTCAATATAATCATTAACTAGTAATAAAATTGTTAATAATTTGTAGAAACATTCTAAAAGTTAATACAAGTTAATACTTGATATTAATTCTTATCTACTTATCATTTGATAATGAATAACAGTGATAATGTATAACACTCTATAATGTATAACAGTGAACCCCACGATAATACAAAAGTATCCTAAATACTATTGTCATCATTTTTAAATTAAATATCTAAATAAATGTATCTGTATGACCACACATTTAGCTAAACTAAATAATAGAAACGAAATAATTTATAACATTCTCTTAAAGCAATTTTTTAAGCAAAATTTGGATGGCATTTCATATCACTATTAAAAGTTTAATATTTTATCAAGGGGGCTGAGTATCCCTCTTAGGGAGGGGGGCTTAACCCCCTACCTGGCTACAGCCCTGCTTCTGCTTTACTGTGTCTCGTGTTTTCTGATCTTGGTTTTAATTGCGCCTACTCAGGTATTCTAGTGAGTGTTATAAGCTAACTTTCTTTAGAATTTTATTACAAATATTTACCGAATTTTAGAATATTTGCTGCAGAATTTTTTTAACTAGCTTAAACTCCGCTAGCAGGTATGAATTTAGCATGAATGGAAAGATAAATTCCTCCACAAGTAGCAAACTGCTTCTGAAAGATTCTTACAGAAGCATCCATGTGGTAGTCAATTAAGAGAAAAATGAATTCCTACACACTTTGCAACATATTTCTGTTAATTACTATATTCCTCATATTAAAGTGGTGCATAATGTAAAAAGCAGTGCAAATAAAGAAGGAAATATAATGATTTAAGAAACATATGTATGCTTATATTTATTTATGTGTTTTATGTTTGGAACCAGTTTATTATTGGCTGTGTGCAAAGATGTTTTACTCTCTGCATTTCTTATTGGTGAAGTTGATTTTTCTTGAATTATTTTATTTCGCTCCTTCTTGTCAAGAAATTATACAAAAAGGAGACCAAAATTTTAGATTTTCTATTATACAGGAGTTTATTTTTAATAAAATAAGTTTTAGATTTTAATTTTGTTCCATTGTATCTTATAGACCTTCGTGTACGACATCGATGGACGCTACATGAGGATCTTTGCTACCACTGGTTGGTAGATGAGTGCTCGTGGCCCCAATGTAATCGAGCCTGTCCGAGACTTCATGATCCATTTACGGGAGAGGAGCTGGACTTCATAGAACTCTTGAAATCTTTCGGTCTGGACATGGCGTCGGTAGCTAGTGCACTGGGCATCGATATGGTGACACTCAATGATATGGACCATGATACACTTCTGCAAATGTTAACTCAACAAACTAACTGAAAGAAAAAAGATCGAGTGCAAAAAAAAAAAAAAAATCTCATTCTGAAAGATGAAAAACATGTGTTTTATATAGTGTTCCATCTGACTACATGTTTTTATCTCATAAGAATATATTATTGCAAACTACATATCAAGTGTCGACAACTTTGTCGTGAACGAAAAATCTCGGTGATTTTTTACAGCTTACGTAAATTGTACAATACAGACTGTGGTGTACTTAGTGCACCCTCTGAGATGATGGTTCTTGTAGAAACTTTTGACATTCTAGATTATAGAATTGTACAGATAGCTTCCTGGAAGTCTGAAAGAATCCAGCTTTAAATGAATCTGAAATGTCTAATTGTTTTGAACAGACTTATTGTTCAAAAAACAAACTATTTATTAAAAAAAAAATAATCATCTTAAAAATATTTCTTTTGTTTACCACAATCAACATTAAAAATACCATAGATGTTTTTAAATGAGAAGGAAACATCTATATCTTTAAATTTTTCGGTGAAAATACATGTAATGATATGAAGATATGAAAATGATATGAAATAGGATATGAGACAGATATGAATCAGCATTTCTCTAGTTATGTCGAAACGTATCTAAATCAAATGTTAATAAACTGCATAGAGTTCAATACTTTTAGCACTACAGTCTTGAATTTTGATAAAGTAATTTTGGAAATATTAAGAAGATTTAAAAATAAAAGTGGAAGATGCAGATCCATCGGAAATGGTCTTTTGAGATCATAAAAAATGAAAATTAATCTATATCCATCATTTGAATTGTATTCATTTAAAGGATAAAATTGAAAGCACTAAATATTTTTTCCTGTATCCATTGTTCCAGTAATATGATTTATGCCCTATAATCCTTATTAAACTTATAGGGGGCTGCAGGTTCGAACTCGGAACCTTTAGATTGAGGATCCCGTGCTATGCCATCAGCCCCAAAAGAATTCTTCGGAGACTAGGGAATAACCAGTGATGCCTTTCATAGCAATGAGTGATGCAATACTGCCCCCCCCTCCAAACTCAAGCTGCATGGCTGTGGTCTAGCACATGAGGGATGAAAAACAATAATAAAAATAAATAAATAAAATAAAAGCAGAATAATGAAATATTCAGCAAAGTCTTATAAAATATTCAAGTAAAATGCAAACTTAGCAGCAAGTCGAGCAAGTTTCTTTTTGCAAAATATTCGAAAAAATGTAAAACAACAAACATAAATGAGAAACCCTGATCAATATCTGATACATAACTTGTTAAGCACTAATCTGCAGATTAAAGGATCAAGATAAGCTCCCAGCATTATCTGCTAAGTCTGGTGAAATACCTTTTATTGGGTCCGACATTAAAGTTCAAGAAGCTAGCTAGTATTTAGCTAGTGAAGATTTTTTCCAGAGCAGGACTTAAACCAATAATCTTAATCTTTAGACAAGTCCTCTCACAGACTGAGCTAGCCAGGTTGGGAGAGATCCTCACATTCCTCACCTCACAATTTGAGGACAAGACTTCTGCAAGAGTTGTTAATCAAATTGATTATTTTTTTTCACTTATTCAATTTATTGCTAACTTTTTTTTCCATTATCATATATAATTTGCCAAAAAATCAATATAAATTGGCGAGCAATGCAAAGTTTGAAATGATGCTCCCAGTATAGTGATTGACATCATATGAACTATGTTTTATACTCTACAGTACTGGCAGTAAGAAACCATAATTGTACCATAATTTTGTCAGCCTCTAGTGACCACCGAAGTCAACCATGCCATGCAGTTAGCTTCAATTTCTAAGACAAAATTTATCAAGGGCAGTACTTAGCTCTTGATCTTGAAATGCATGCTCTGTCAACTGAGCTTCTCAGGCCTTTTGAGTATGGCACATTAATTAGTTTCATATTTTTCTTTTGTAAAGTTTCTGTTAATTTTAGCAGGAGATGAGATATTATTGATGTACAATAGAGGAAGGAAAACTCTTAAAACAGATAAGACGAGAATTAAATTTTTGTTCTAATAAACATTTAAGACTCTAGATGTTCTGGAATAAATGAAATATTTCCCAATATATATGAAAGGATTTTTGAAAGCACATCACGCACCATTCTAAAGTATGCATATGACAGTGAAGCTAGATAAGTATCTTTTTCAGCAGAAGGCATGAATTTTATGATGAAGAAAACCAAACAAAAGTGAATCAAAACCAAAGCGATGTCAACCACTTTGAAGTATGTGTTAAAAAAAACTGGAGATTTTACCTATTGTACAATGAACATGTACAGAATTTCAATGGAACACGGTGAGGGCACCCGAGAAGTACATTCTCTAAAATCTTAATATGTACTGTACTGCCTTTTCAAAATATTGAATTTGGCTTTTAGCTGTTTGTTTTAGTTCAAACTGTCAGTTACTTATTCATTTCTTAATCTACCTCTTGAAAACCAACAAGTGAATGCAATGTAGTTGGTCATGTAAAATACAGTTGTATGATTTTATTCATTTTTTATACTATGAATGCCGATATTTCTCAGGGTGAGAAACATTTTTTTAGATAGAGTTCAATTTATTTATATATTTTATATTTTCTTTAATATTATCAATTTTAACACTCAAATTCAGAGCTTTGTTTTTACTATTTGTTCAGGATTAAAAGAGAAAAATAATTTTAGAATAATGGGTCATAAATTGAACCTAATTCAAGTAGCATTCTTCATTGAAGATATCACTATTTAAAACATTCTCAATCCTACATAAATCATATATTATCATAAGTGTACAAAGGACTGGTAAATTTCCTAAAAATTATACCCCAGACTGGAAAAATTTGAGTTAAACTATTTATAATGAAAATAGAAATGAAGATTTTGAATTATAAATAGAACATAAATAAATACAAACAGTATTTACCTTTACAATTTTCACCACTGAAAAAAAAACTTAAAAACTAGGAATTTGTATTGAGAATCTGTCTATTCTCTTGCGTTTAATGTTTTTTAATGATTCATACAGGTTGATTAAAAAGGAAAACAAAAAAAGAATTACCTTTTAATGAAATACTTATTATTTCATTCCATTTACAATGTAAAAATAAATGAGTAACAATTAATCCAAATTTTCTTTTGCTGTGTATCAAACTTGTTCTGAAAAGGATAGATACCATAAAAATTTTCCACTTCTTTGTGAATGGTCATTTGGCAAAAAAAAAAAAAAAAAAAACTGCTGATGATTTACAAACTGGTGGTTGAAAAATAATTTTCTATTGCAAAAATTAATTCTACCACAACTTGACATATCATTTCAATGCAATATGATAGCTTTTGCTATTACAAAAGTAAAAGCAGCTGTTTGTAAATATAATTCTGAAACTGTTAAATGAAATGAATAATCTTTGAAAATATACAGTACGACTGTTTCTAATGAGCATCACTTGAATCATTACACTAAACACCAATCTATATATTTGCTGAACTTCATGTTATATCATCCTTTCCTTAGGAACAATGTTCCATTTCCTTTCTCGTAGAAACTATTCAATATTTCCAACTCCTTGGTTTGTGTGATGTTCAAATTTTGCCAATATAAACCCCAAAACCAAAAATTTTCCCATCTTCTACAATTTATGAACAAATTCAAGATTTTTTTTTCCTTTTGTTCCAGATTTTTATCACTTTTTAGTATTTTATTCAGTTTTACCATTTTATACGCACATTAAATACAGAGATCTACAAAATGTTGCTCATTAAAAGCAAGGCAATCAGGCTTCAATTAGTATCATACCCATTAAAATTACATACTTTCATCATCAAATCCAGAATTGCTAAATGTATAGTCATTATAAACAGGTCCTATTGTAATACAATGAATCAGCTCAGGTTGTTTTATAATCATTGCAACTACAGATTTTAAAAGATTTTTGACTCTGCACAATTGTTCAATATTTTGAATATTTAATTTAAGACGGTTATTCTTATTTAAAAGTTATTACTCATCCATTCGATGTTGTGTATGTTGTATAGATTTATGTTGATGTCAATAGAAGTAAAAAATGATTTTTACTTCAAAATTATAAATTTCTGCATTAAATTAGCATTTATAAAACCATGCAAGTTATATTATTTACATTTTAATATTCATTTTTACACAAAACTTTTCGTAAATTGGTTTTACTGTATCGAAGAATTATTAGAAAATATCTCTAAACTTATAAACCAGAAAAGAGGTGAGATGTAGGGGAAAAAAATGTACAATACTACCCAAAATATGTGCAACTATATCTTTTGTAATGATAAAATACAATTAGAAACACGCATAATATATATATATATATATATATTATAATGGTGTATAGTGGCATTCTCGTTTATCCAGTTTTCCTATGAATTACTTGTTTAGTAGGAATTTTCATCTTTGATTCATATTCATATTCAGTTCTGTATGTTTGGGAAGTTGTATTCTGAATTGCTTGTCCAGTCTCCAGCTTAGACTCACTGGACGGGTTTGGGAGTATTTCCGTGAACGTTCGTACTGCCTCCCTGGTAGAATTTCGATTTGTTCATTCCGGTGCTTCTAGATTAAGCTGTTGAGGTTGATCGTGTATACACGTGGTGAAGTAGAAGGGTTCATGCCGCATGGTAATACAATTTTCTTAATGTATCCTTTTTTCATTTTTTGATGCCTGTAGTCTGAGTTTAAGTATTTATAGTAATGTACTATTGCTTAATCTGAAACAGGCATTTGTTTGGGTTAATTAGAATTAAATACTCAGACCTGAAGATGAATTTTATTCTGATTAATCATCGAATTTGGGAAGGTTTTGTTCTTTTCTCTTATCGGCATTATGGCCGTGAATTTGCTTCTATGGTGATGTTAATATTACTTGAATTGTATTTTTATTTTTTTTTATTTTTTTATTTTTACATAATTCTTATTATTACATTTCAAATATATATATATATATATATATATATATATATATACAGGGTGTCCCCAAAACATTGATCTTTGACTTATTTATAATAAATTACAAAGTTGCGTAAAAAAAAGGTACAGAATTTTACGAAATCGATAAAAATTTTCAGGGGATTAAATTTGAAGAAATACAAAATTTAAGTTTTTATACGGCCCCTGAACAAAAACATTTCCAATGAGTAAAATGTGCCCCATACACTAATAAGGTGATGTACAAAATTTCAGCATTTTATCATAAAAAGTCCCAGATATGTTTAAACAAAGTTGGTGAGGGATTCATCACACATTAAAATGTAAATGTTTATAGCAAGAGTGCAAATGACACAACACAGAAATGCATCCTAGGTAAATAATATCTGCCTCTTATCTTTAATGGATCTTTGGCATGGATGGAAAACATTTTGAACAAGCTTTGTAATCTTTGTGTCAAGTTATTATTTCTACACAGTATAGATAGATACTTTTGTACCAATAAATAGCAAAATTATTTATTTATGCAATCATTGTTTTCTTTCTTTTGTAATTTGTGTGTGACCCCATGAAACGCGATCTGCCGACATGATTTTTCCCCTCCGAGAACTCTGCACAATTGTTCAATGTTTGTTGATACATCGAAAAGTGGTTTAAGTCAGCATTTTTGTCTTTTCATATCTCTGGGACTTTTTATGATAAAATTTTGAAATTTTGTACATCACCTTATTAGGGCATGGGGCACATTTGACTCATTGGAAATGTTTTTGTGCAGGGGGTAGTATAAAAAATTTTGTATTTCTTAAAATTTAATTCCCTTGAAAACTTTAATCGATTTCATAAAATTCTGTACTTTTTTTTACGCAATTTTGTAATTTATTACATATGTCTAAGATCAATATTTAAGGAATAAAAGCTGAGGTCAATGTTTTTGGGACACCTTGTATATATATATATATATATAAAATAAAAATATTATATGACATTCCAATTATAGATTATAAATAAGTTGTAAGTCATATAACCATAACTTAAAATATAATATAGCTATGTATATAGATGTAAAAAATAGAGATTTATCAATCAAGGGGAGAATAAAATTATATAATCAACAAATATCAATGGTGAGATTTCGAAAATTGAAAAACAGAAAATGATCAAGCCTAACATGTGGAAAATCACTACGCTTAAAAAGGAAATAATTTTGAACAGATTCTTCTTCAGGGCCTAGTATCTATTCAAAATGACCAAAAAAAACCTTTTTCTGAAAACAGATAGATAATATCTATAAACTGTGTCTAATATATATATATATATTTATATATATATATATATATATATATATATATATATATATATATATATATATATATAGATAGGCAACTCTTGACTGACAAGGCTAATCGGTTCCATGTTGTTCACATAAACATTTGGAACCGGATGTCCATTTATTTTAAAAGTAAAAAACAGTTTTTAAGGAAAACATAATTTTTATTACCTACTTACATATTTACATAAAATTTCTTTAATTTTTCTTCATCATTCGAAAGGTGAATTCTCTTTCTTCGAATCGATATTGGAAATTACTGGGAAAAACTGTTAAGATCATAAATATACGCACTTGGTATTTCAAAACAAATGTTCACTTAAACTTGCTCTCAATAAATTTTACTCCAGTCCTGTTGATAATCTGAATTCAAATAAGGTCACATTTTCATATAATTCGTACAGTGTTATTCGAGGGTTGCCTTTATATATACATATATGACAAATCTGCATGTGTGTGTTTCTCTGTTTCATCATCTGCACCAAATTTCATGAAAATTTGTGGGTAGCTTTGGAATAGTCCCACTTAAACTTAAGTCCATGTTTCGAGTTTCTAGGACCGAGGATTGTTGAGATATTAATAAAAAATGAACCTCACATAGAAACAGAATGCTGATGATAATTTTTCCACAAATTTATTTGAAAGTAATTATATGTTGCTCAGCAATGCAGTTAAATCAAATTCTATGGTATAGTTTCTATGGTAGACAATTTTTATTAATTTTTTTCAATTTAAATATATAATAAAGAGATGGATATAATTTTTTTTTATAAATGAGAGTATTGCATTTTTACTGGATTATATCAATTATGGTCTTAGCTGACATATGGCTGCTTTTCACGAGGAAGTTGAGTAAGTTTCTACCATTTTAGTGCTTTTACTTTTGCATCCAATTTCATATTTTTTGTAAATTTGTTCATAGTGTTTTTAAATTTGTTTACATTTGGGATCATGATGTTTTATTCTTTAGATCTATCTGTGAAGATAATTTTGTATAGTGAGAATAGAGATTCTTATACTTCTTTTTAGGAGAATTAAATTAAATATCTTAATAGAATGTTTTGAATAACAATGTCATTTAGAATACTGTAGAAATTTGTCCATGATTATGAATTTTAAGTTTCTTTATATTATATATCCTGTATGAAGAATGGATATACTGTTAGTCAATATATGAAATTCAGTCTGTCTGTTTATTCTGTACATAACTGCAATTTAAATTTTTTTTTTACAAATTTGGTATCACTATTCTTCGTTTTATTATAGGCAACCTCATTCATATTTTAACTTTCTAGACTCAGGGGTGGACAAGATATAAAAATATAATATAAAAAATAACATTATTTTTCCCAAATAAACTTACAAAAGAAAAAATTATCAGAATAAAGTGTTGCCATTCTATAAAAATGTTTTTATTTTTTAAATAAATAAAAAAAAAAATCAAATGTGCTGCAATGATAAAGCGGATATTACATGGAGTTAGAAAGGAGATAACAATTTTCCATGGATGAAACACTGCCATAAATAAATGGAAATAAAAAATAAAATGCCATAATGCTTTGAGAATTATATCTAGGTATCGCTCATGTTAGTAAAGGAGTCGCCAGTGTTAGTTGACACAACAGAAATGCGTAGTATTGAGTATATGTATTTTTGATTATTTTTTAATTAAGTTTTCGCTCATTATGTGTATAATTAACCAGTATTTTTTCATGGTTGTAGGATAGAGTACAGAATATAGGGAGATAAAAATAAATGGAAAGGTAAAATAATATTGAATACATAGGAATATTCTTTATTGTATTGGTTCTAATTTGCATTGCATTACTAATTTATTTTTACAAAATACAGTTTAAATAAATATTTTAGGCCTTATGCCATAGAAATACATACAATGCAGGACTGCTTATCTTACCCCAGCGCCACTTGAATGATTGTCTCAAACGATATTGGCATTTTCTTAATATGAAGTTTTAACTTCCTACTTGTGCCTCCATGGGATATCATCTTAAAATCCCCAATCTGAATAATGAAAATGTTAGATAAATTAATCTATAAATGCACAGCATGGGTTGTTACAACATGATACGATAAGGTATGCGAAATAGCAATACTGCTTAAGTAATCTTTAATTTGGGCAGAAGATATTCGACCCTCATATGTTTTTGGTAGACTTTTTAAGTTTTTAATAGATTCCTGGAATATGATAAAAAGTATTATGAGAATATATCTTCTAATAATTTTAGTTGTTTCATTTTGGCTTGCAGACTAAATTTCAGATTTGTTTTATAAATTTAAGAATAATGGAAGGGTAGAATTCTTTAGATTTATAGCATATGAATCTAATCATATTCTAGAAGGAAAACTAATTCTTATACATAACATTTTGCTTTTTTATAGAACAAGGAAAAGTATTTTTTGACACTGTGGTTAATTGCAAATTATTCTAGAATTTCTCAATTTTTTAAATCCCAAGTACATATCTATATCAATCCATAAATATTTTGGATAACCAGTACTTTCTTTTCTTCTATACCTCAAGACATTTTGGAATGGATTGCTTCCTCTTTTTAAATTAGTCTCAAAGAAAGATTTTCCAAATATGTTTTCAGATTGTATTTATAGCTTGAAAACTAATTTGCTCTGGCTGGATTTGACAAGTTAAATATAGGTTAAGATACTGTTGTTGAAATTCAGCATGGGAATTTTATATTAACATCAATGACACTGACCACACTAAGGCTCCAAATGTATACAAGGTGAACATTATAGTCATAAGCTAAATATTTCTCCAGCCCACCACCCAAAGCCATTTCTGTGGAGTATGGATACATTAAATTTGTAGGTCCAAAAATCCATCTGAGAGGTGATGGGATAGGATGGTACAAACCCTTGTGGTTGCCACACCAATTGGGTTCCGGTCTAAATTGGGTGGCACTGTTCCAGCCGTCTAAACAGTTACCTTACACCTTTGGGTAGGTTGGATAGTCTGGATAGAATAAATAAATAAAAAAAAATTTAGGAAAATAAATGCTCAGAAACAGATCATTGAGGTTTAATTGTGATGACTGTATGAAATGAAATAACAATTAAAAAATTGTTTAAGAATGTTAATGTTTAAGTTGGAAATTTTGTCTTGCACATTATTTCAGAAAATTTCATTAGAACCCACAATCACACCTGGCCTTTCCTCGTGGGAGATTATGTCTTAAAAGCACGAAAAGCTTATATATTTTAAAAATTCACAAAATTTCGTTTATTAATAGTGGATTCTGTTCAAAATTTTTTTGAAAGAGAATTTTTCAATCTTTCCGAAGGTGTTAAGATGGAAACTCGGTGATAATATTTTCAATCACTAAGGGACCAATCTGTGAAAAATTACAACAAAATTGTGTTAAAGCAACTAAAAAACTCATTCGAATTTTTAAAAGATCTCTCTGAAGCACATCATCCCGGATCCTGAAGTACTTGTGTACAAAATTTTATGGCCGTATGACAAACTTCCTTCATCATTATATATAAATTCATCAGTTGTGAATTATTTCAAAATATATCTAAAAAATTTCAGCTAGAAAGAGTGGGCTTCAAAATAATTTTGCTTGCAAGCCCAAAAATTGTAGTTATGCCACTGACTACTATAACTAGGATTAACAAGTCTCGACCAAAAATGGGGAAGAGTGTCAGTGAACGTGATTGAAAGAAATGACATTTGAGGGCAGTGCAACTATAGCTTGATACATTAAGTAAATGTAATATTTGTTATTATATATGAGAGTTGGAATAGCTACTATAAGGTAAATTATCATTTAGAAACCTTTTTACTTTCTCTGCAATATATGGTAATGTATGGGAAAGTATTGGAATCATAATGAAAATTGCAACTCGAGTTTTCGACGGATCTACACGTTTTGGAACCTCTAGAATACGAAAAAACTATTTTTAGCGCGACATCTGTGTGTGTGTGTGTCTGTCTGTTTGTGCAATATATGTATCCACTCCAACTCAGAAACTAATTGACCAAATTTCATAAATTTTGGTAGGTAAATCACTTGTAGGTGATCCTGGTGCTGACTAGTTCTTGGTACGATTCGGAATAAAAGGACCTGCTTTTTTTTGCAAAATGACCTGTAAAAATTACTTGTATCCACTCTAGCTGAAATACTAGTTAATCAAATTTTTCTAAATTTGGTAGATAAGTCACTTGTGGGATACCCTGGTGCTGATTAGATTTTGGTCCAATTTGGAAAAAAATAACCTGCTTTTCTTTTGCGAAATGGCCCACAAAAATCATCAAAATCTAAAATAAAAACTATGTATGCTCAAATATATCATTTAAATGCTTGTTTCATGTTGAAGACCCAGGCCGTCCGACTCATCCAATGGACTTGAGTATCTATTTGGACGGCTGGTAATGCTTGTTTTATGTTGTTGATGAAACCCAGACTGTCCGACCTACCAGAAAGGTGTAAGGTAACTGTTTGGACGGCCGGGAAGTGCCACCCAATTTAGACCGGAACCCAGTGGGGGAGGCATCCACAGGGACCGTACCCTCCTTCCCCTACCACCAACCTCTCGGAAGGACTTTCGGACCCACATGTTTAACGTGATCGTACTCCGCATGAACACGGCGGCAGTTTTGGCAGTGGCTGGAATCGAACCCGGGCCTACTACCGAGTGCAACTCCAGCGTGCTAACCAATGGGCTACCGAGCCCTGCTTGTTTTATGTGAAAGCCCCAGGCCGTCACATAAAACAAGCAGGGCGCGGTAGCCCATTGGTTAGCGCGCTGGAGTTGTTTTTTGTGTAATTTTTCATGATAAAAAGAAACCATTACACTAGGACTAGCTGATCTCGAGATACTGAAAAAATAAAGAGAACGTGAATATGAGTCTGTGGGGAAAGTCATGTGCTGTCTGTCCACATCAGATTTTTATCCTTGCAGGCTGCAATTGACTTCTGCATGTAAATAAAGGGCCAAATGTATAAAATATGCAGGCAATCTAAAGAGCGGTTAATTTTTAGTAGTCATGAATCTATTTTAACTTATGTAATGGAATCTTACATTGAGCGTCTCCAAGCAGAGAAGCATAATAAAATTCCCGACTTTTCCAGGTAAGTTTTTAAACATTTCAATTGTCATTGAAATTGCTTTTCAATTTTAGTTGAACAAAAATAAAGGATAAGATCAACTGAATAGAATAGCTAAGTAAAATGTGTTCAATAGATGCAAAACATAATAGAGCTTCATAAATTAGAATCAAAATTGCTGACTAAAATTTTGAAATTTCCTGACTTTTAGATTAATTTTTACCTTTTTCCCCAGGTAGGGTGATAACTATACCAGAGGTCACACTACTGCCATATTTTGCAAAAGAAAATTCAATTTGGTGATTGAAAAAAGATTTGGTGACTATTTATTTGTCAAAATAAAAAATCGTAACATATTAATCGTAATATGTACTACAACAATGATCTTTGGAATTTTAGAATTTATATATCAAAACGAATTTTTTAAATGGAATGTCAAAATAAAATATGATGAATGAAAGCTCTATTCGGTGAATAGGTTGGTATAAGTAATAAAAAATGCAGAGCAACCACTGCATATCACAGCATCATACAATTGGTAGTTTGTACCAAATAAATGATTTTCTACAGCGAAATAATCAAAACCTGTGTAGGTAATCAGATGGAAAATAAGCTTCCAATTAGAATGAAATGCATATATTTTTAGCCTTACTGGATTTTAGTAACAAAATCTCGACTTATTTAAAAGTATTGTAAATTTGGCTCATTTAAACTATTATATTTCCATATTTTGCAGCATTTTCCCCCTTGAATACGTTAATATTTTAGAAATTTTTTTTGAACGAGTCATGAAATAAAATTATAAATGATTTAATTGATGTTTTCAGGTCAGATAAAATGTAAATGTGAGTAAGTAATCACAAAACTTTGTAAGAGGCCTTTGTTTGCCAACCCCTAATTTAGTATGTCTGGGAGTCACTGAATTCACAAACACGCTCATTAATTAATGACTTGAAATTTTTGAAATACATATACAGTGGACTATTGTTAAGACGGCACCCATTTAAGATGGATTTCTCATTATTACGTACATATACGAATTCCCCAGTTAAGGTCTGTGGATATTGCATAAACATATAAACATTGCTTAATACATTCATTCATTCGTTAAGATAGACAAAATGTATTTAAATTTTCAATCAGAAAAGATGTTCCAGAACATACTTTTGAGCAATTGACTAAAATTGAGAATGATATAAAAAGATGATTATTTACCCAGAAGAAACACATAAAGATTACTTTATTTTAAAAATAGTAATACGTACAACTACATATTGTTTGTTTTGAATGTTAATATTTTTTCATATTTACCTCATTATACATACTAAAATTTTTTGATTAAAATTTTCTGCCCTTCTTATTTTAAGATTGCATATTTCAGTGTACCTAATATGTTACATACAATTGAGGATAACAAACTTTCATTACCATTTCACAATTTCACTACTATTTTACGTCAGATATATGGACGTACAATAAATGTTGGCCCTTGACGATCCGTCTTAACGAGAAATTACTGAACTTCCATTTTAAAATTTTATTTCATTTTGCAATGTAAATTTTGGTGCACAATTTTAAATTTAGATCTCTACAAAATATGTTTAATTTACTTCTATGGTTATATGCAAAATTAACATGCATATTGTTGTAGTAGAAACACGTGAATAATATAATTTAAAAAAAAAAATAGTTTCAGTGCCAAATAGTCAGCTATTTATTTAACAATAAAAATGATTGATGTAAACATTGGTACATTATTTGGAATTCAATTTTGAAAAATATTTGTAAATATCGCAAAACTTTAATTTTATTTATTTGATTTTAAATTGTGACATCAATTTCTTATGTAGATTAAGGTAGCTATAAATTTTGTGCAAATACATATATAAAGATGATTTTATTTTTCTTAATTTTCAAACTGTAAACCATAGACCTATAAATAGATGAAATAATGAGATCACAATATAAAGTGCTATGCAAATAAAGTGTAAAATGTTATCACTTTGAAAATACACTATGGTTTTTCTTCAGTGTGAGCAAGCTACCAAACTGACAACATGCCAGCGATTGCTAAAATACAACAGTGGTAGTGCTACCTAGTGAGAGGAAGGAAAAGGAATAGTATAAAATCAAAAATATATGAATGCAAAAAAAAAAAAAAATTTGGAAAAGACAAATAGAAACAAAACTAGCCGAATACCCGTTGAAAATAAAAAGTATCACAATAAGCAACCCCTGAATAGCATAAACTTTTTAACAATTCACGTTTTGCATTTTTTCTTAAAATCTAAAATTTTGGTGTGCGAAACTCCTAAAGAAGAAAATATTAGAAAACTGAAATTGCTCACTTTTTTCCCTTTCGAACTATCTATCTGCACACCAAATTTGAAATCTCTATCTCATACTGAAACATGCAATTTCATCTTTCGAATGTTTTCATGCGGAGTACCTTCTTAAATGAACATTTATGAAAAACTCTATTCGTCTTAGGTTTTTTATCAAATGATTAGCCTATATATCAAATTTAAAGCCTCTATCAAATTTTAAATTAGGCGTTTCTCATTTATTAAGAAAATCGAAAATTTTGGCATATGACACCCCCTAAATAGCAAATATTGGATATTTGAAATTGCACACTTCTTCCTTTTGAACGATATCGCTAGACACAAAATTGAAATCACAAAGCAAGTTTTTCTATCATTTCACTTTTCGAACATTTTGGTGTTTGGAACCCCCTCAAAACTACAAATATCGGAAATTTTCTATTGCATACTTTCTTTCTTTTGAACTATCTACCTATATACCAAATTTGAAGTTTATTCCACTGTGAAGCATATTTTTACTATCATTTTACTATTCGAACGTTTTTGTGTGGAGTATCCACCCCCTAAAATGAACAATTTTGAAAAATTCTATTCTGTTTTTTATCAGATGATTTCCCTATATACCAAATTTTAAGCCTCTATTACATTTTTAAAGGAGGCATTTCTCAATTATTTGGAAAACCGAACATTTGGATTTGTGGTACCCCCTAAAGTAGAAAATTTCAGAAAACTGAAATTGCACATGATCTTCCTTTCGAACTATCTACCCATACACCACATTTGAAGTCTCTATCGCATCTCGAAGCATGGTTTCTCATCATTTCATTTTTTGAATGTTTTCTCTGGAGCACCCCCTTAAATGAACATTTTTTAAAAACTCTTTTGTCTTGAGTGTTTTCATTAAATGATTAGCCCATATACTAAATTTCAAGCCTCTAACAAATTTTAAAGCAGGCGTTTCTCATTTGTTTGGCAAATCGAACACTTCAGTTCGTGGCACCCCCTAGAGTAGCAAATATTGAAAATATGAAATTGCACACTTTTTTTATTTCGAACGGTTTACCCATATTCTAAATTTGAAGTCTCCATCTCATCATAAAGTATGCTTTACTAACATTTCACTTTTTGAATGTTTTGGTGTGGAGCACCTCCTCTATAGAACATTTTTGAAAAATTCGATTTTTCCAGGGTGGTTTATCAAATGATCGACCTATGTACCAAATTGCAAGTCTATCTATTCAGGAAGTGCCTAATAAAAGCATGACAGATAGACACTTGGCAATTAGTATATATAGATTAAATATGGTCTAGTCACAATTTTAAACAATATGGTATCATAGACAAATTTTTAATCAGATTTTTGGAATTTTTATTGATCTTAAAAATCTCGATCAAAGACAGTGACAATTTTTGAATAGACACAAAAGAAACTCAAATTCATGGCTGGTTATCTAGAAGTATTTTGCTATAAAATATTTATTAATTTCTTGGTTTTTATCATAAATTTGATGTTTTTCAAGTATTCAATACAGATACAATTGCATTTAATTTGAACTATATACAACTAGAACAAATTACCTGGCATTTCCCGGATCCTACATAAGTGCCCCCTACTTTAATATTGCAGATATAGATAACACCACTCAATTTCTAAATCATCTGTTTTGAGCTAAAATCATTCTTGTGACACAAATAAATGAAAATATATTTGATTCGCTAAAAAGTTCCTTTAACCCCAAAGTGAAATTGAAAAAAAATATTGCTATCGAAGCGAATTTTCATACAATTTAAGTCAAATTTTATTTAGCACAATGCTCATGATGATAATATAATACAAAAAAGATAAATTAGGATGATCTTTATTAAATTTGTGAAGTATTATAGAAGGAAAAAACAATTGCTAAATGTCGAGGATTCCCAAGCTACTAGCTAATATGCACTCCTTAAAAACCAGCCCCAGTTCCCTTCTAAACATACCAAGTCCGCTTTCATTAAAATAAACACATAATTGCCATGAAAAAAAATTATTCCTTTAAAGCTCTTGGTCGGCTCACCTTTTAAATTAGAACCACCATAACAGCTTGCATGTTTGTTTATACAACCAACTTAGTCAGCATTCTCATGGGGGAAGAAACAAAAAAATATGTGAAGTTCAATGATTCAAGTAACTAGCTTTGCAAAATCTTGCGCATATGCAATGGAGAGATTCTATCACCATCTAGTGTTATTTAAAAATATTAATAAAACATCCCAATCCTATGTTGCACATTAGCACCAGTGGGCTCTAGTGGTCATCCGCATTTAGTAGCTAATATGTGTCAATGGGTTGGGGAAGGGAGAATCTCTCCATTGCGTATGCGCTATGGTATTCCTGAATGGATTAAAAGCTTTTCTCGAATAATTACTTTTATATATATATATATATTAACGCAGGACAAAATCTACAATGCTTTTTAAAACCCACTTCAAATTATGATTAACAAACAAATTAAAAATGTATGTAAATTAACAGAGCCATTTAAGAAAACTGTGTTTATTTTTTGTAAATTAAAAAAAAAAAAATTCTACGCAGGAAATGATGTATACCAATTTATTCAATGTTTAAAATATACATGATTTTATGAACAATAAAAAGTAATCAGTTATGCTTTAAATGAAAAATATACAAAAGTCACACAACAAAATGGTGAAATATTTAACAGTTAATTTTGTTATGATTTGGACTTTATATAATTCTTTATTTTACTTTTAATTTTGATAAATATTTTTTGGCTTAACTCTGAAATAACTTAATATATTAAAATAATCATGATAAATTTACAAATCTTATGAAATGGAAAAGTTCATATTTTTGAACTTTTATATTTACAATTAATAAAAGACTTTGGGCAAGAGTGAGCACACAGTTTTAGACAAAAACAAATCTAGATTAATAGTGAATTTAGTCTTGAAAATTAAGCTAACTTTTGAAATTCAATCATTAAAATTATTAAATCTTGCACACTAAAATTAGATATTGGCTACTGGTTGAAAGCAAAACACAAATATTGAAATCACCGATAGCAGAAAACCTTAATTTATCATAATTACAAACAAAAATTAAATATTAAAATTATATATACAACTTGTTAACATCTAGAGCTTTCATATATCAATAAATAGAAAGTCAAATGATTTTGATCTAACCCCAGGACCACAGCTATAACACAGTACAGTATATGACGCTCATTTCAAATTAATATGACATGAGTCCACAGGGCTTGGTTTCAAATGGGATATTTTGTAAAATATTACACATGTAAAATGTTGTAAATGGGATATTTTGTAAAATATTACACATGTAAATGTTTCCAAGCTGTTGCCTTACACCTTTCTGGTAGGTCGGACGGTCTGGGTCTCAACAACAACAACATGTAAAATGTTATATACATAACCAAGCACATAAACCCAGTCTTTAACTTTGAAAGTGCTTTAGTGTCATTTGTAAACATTTAAAACTTGATTTCAGCATTTCTGTTACTCTAAGCCTAATTATAAAAAATGAGGAAAATCATTATCTTATAGGGAAACAGAAAAAGCAGTTAGATCAGAATATATATTTTGAGTAAATATATAACATAACTCTTAAGAGAATTACAGATACATGTGCAATTTTTATTTCTCTTAAAATTGGAAAACCTGTAACCACAGAGATTCTAAACTTAATTAAAAAAAAAAAATTGTTAGTCTTTAAAACTTTATTTCAATCTCAGTTATTAAATTAATAGGCTGATTTCTAATTATGGATTGCAACTGATTTACTGAAAAAGAATATATGTCATGTCAGATACGACTGCTATACAGATGCATATTTAACTTCATCAAAAGCTTTTCTGGCTTTCTTTAATTCCTCATTCATGGTCAAAAGGTCTTTGACTCTTGCATACCTGCGGGGATCTTTCCTTACCAGGAAGACTATATCTTCCACTTGGACTCTCCCAGTTCGACCAATTTCCATAGCCTTGTGAGTCTAGGATGAAATCAAAAATAAGTCACATGATAGGAGGTGTTTTCAATAATTTGGAATCATGCTTCCACAGCAATCAGCATTGACATTTGTTCTGTATTAACCCTTTGCAGATGGCAGATTTTCGAAACTGCTGTGACCCAAAGGACAGAGCATTTTGCTTTTGAACTGTGTCCAAAGGATGATGCATTTTTTGCATTAGCCTAACTCCGAAAAAAAAAATCCCTAAAAATCACCTATTTAACACAGCATTCTATTTTTTTTTCAGGAATAAAGGAAATACTTATTTTCCATTAGATGTATATGCTACAAGCAAATTATCTTTTATTTAAATATTACAATTTTATATGATTAAAAATGATTAATTAACTTAATTAAAATTGTTATTTGTTATGCAGGAAAAATATCCAAATGATTATACTCGAAACTTTATACAGCTAATAGAGATTATGCACAATTTTTAGGAAGAAAATAGCTTTGTTACTAATTAATACACTTTTTACGTATAATATATTTCAAAACATGGATTCACGTACAGACCAACATTCCAATCTTTGCATTCATAAAAACTGTCTGTGTACTGATCAGAAACACTAAAAATCCACAAATCTCCACTATCTGCATTACTTTCATAACTATCCTGTTCGATTACCATGCGAGTGTATTCTTCTATACATAAAAATGTCTTGACCCAGCGATTCTCTTATCCAAAATAACCTAATAAATTCACTACTGCACATTCCTCTAAAACCCAAACTTGAAAGAAAATACTCTTACATTCCAATAATTCACCAATGCAATCATTAAACTAAAGTCGAAACGAGAAGCCATATTCAATTACAGCATAGCAAAGTCTGCCAGAAATGATCTGTTTGTTTATATTACAAAACTACGTTTTACCGCTTTAGATGAAGGGATGATTCAAAGGGACACCCCCCCCCCCCATATCAAGGCCAAGTATTAGCAAAATACGTTGTAAATATTAGAATGGATATTTATCACTATCTAGTATTTAAGTAAATTTAAAAGAAAACATTCCACATGAAAACACATATTGGTGTCAAGCGTCCTTTAAGTTAAATTTCTCCTAGACACGAATGTATGACTGTTGTCCATGAAAGAAATTTCACAGTTGAAGCGTGTATGCGTCTATCATCCGAAAAGGGTTAAATATTTATATAATTAATTTCCAGTGAGTCACTATAGAGGTTGGCAAAATTGTGGAACATATGTCTACATAAAATTTTGCTCAAACTACTTTTTGAATTAATGTGCAAAACTGCATACTTTAATAGTAACAGTTATTAATATTAATCCATCCTGTATGTTGTTACTAACATTTAATTTTTTTTTTTTTTTTTTGCTGCCAGTGCAGCAGTGGTTATTCAATGCTGATGATCTTCAACAAATCAGTTTGCCTGTCAGTGACTGTAGCAATTTCTGCAGTGTGAACATGATTCCAAGAAATAAAATAATTTAACTATCATAAAAATTATCTGAAAAGAAAACTCCAAATTAAGCAACTAAATATCAATTGAATCAATTCATTTCAGATACCAAAGCAAGCCCTTTTTCAAATTGATGAAAATAAAATAGCAAAAGATATTTAACTAGACTTTTCTTAGAGCTGGGTTCTTAACGATTGGGGTGCTTATTTACGAGAAGTGCAAAAGGGACATTGGAAAGGTTTCACGTGAGTCAAATTTCATTCCTTTCAATTTTATAAAATGGAGAGAGAAAAAGAGAATGTAAGTTCTCAAAAGAATGCCTATTCTATTCTTCATTCACAAGCAAACTTTATGTGTGTGTGTGTGTGAGAGAGAATAAAGTCCACTTTCGGAGGAGGTCTGAATGAAAAAAGGTTAAGAATAAATTACTCAGCTTTATAACAATGAAGGAAGTTACTAAAACTATTTGACTTATTTAAATTTCTATGTTGTTCCAGGCCTTGCCCTGAAGTCAGGTCTTACTTCTTTAGTCACAAATTAAGTCACTTTTATATTTTAATAGCAACTTTTTAAAATTTGTAGCCACAGATTTTAGTTTCATAATATTAGTTATATCTACTGTTTTTTTTTTATTCATAAAAATCTGATCCGTTTATTGCAATAATTATAAAAATAAAATAAAATAATTTTAACACTATTATTATTTGTGCAATTAATAAAATATTAAAAAATAACATATAACAAAAAAAAAAAAAAGTTAGCATTTAAATCATCAAGTTTCACCACTTTAAAGAATATAGCCTTTCGGGTTTTCTTTTTTTTTACTGCAAAAAGTAAATTTGGCGATCAGCAAATTAGCTATTTGCAGTTAAAAAAGTCTGAAAGGCAAACAAATACAGATACAGATTAAACAAATACAGATTTCGTATCGTGAAATCTGTGTTTATTTAATCAAAAGTTCAATTTTCAATATATATAAATCAAACTGCTGCTAATGTAATAAAACTGTAAAAACTTGTTAAAAGCAACATACAACACAAAATTAATGTCTGGTTTCAAAGGCAGAATACAACATTCTTTGTTAGGACAAAGTGCAATATGTGAAGGTTGCGCTTGTTTGTTCCGAGGCCGTTTTTTGCCTTCAAAACTGGTTCGCATTATTAAGTTTTATTAATTTTTCAAGCTAAGAAAAAGTAAAATAATGCATCAAATATAATATTTGTACTTGCGATTAACTTACTATTTCTGTAATAAATTCAATGACTAAATCTTCTAAAAGATCCACTGATTCTGTATAAGGATTTTGATCATCTCCAAATCCATACATCATACAACGTACTGTAAAGAAAAATGAAAATATTACTCAATCATACTTATATATGTATTACTGATTTTAAATATTTTAAGAGTTTAATAATAACTATTAAAGCACTATCTTATAATAAGCAAGCTATTATTTACTTAAAAAATATGTTTCAAGTTTAACTATTTGTGACTTAAATAACTACGACTATTACACTGTTCATAAACACAAAACAGTAGAATTAAACTTTTTAAATTCCTGGGCTTTTTGGCAAATATTTTAAGTAGGACAGTAATCCTGTTTATGTAAAAGCTGCACAGCTTAGGTGAACTTATCACTTCTTCAAACGAATAAGAAATCTATTAGTCCATGGAAGTGGTCCTTAGTTCAATGGTAAGGGGAAAAAAAAGGTATTTCCTTAAATTATAGCAGCCTCCGAGGATGAATCGCTAAGCTACCGATATGTATCGCCTAGGTAGGTTGTAAAATGTTACCAAACATTTGCAGTCCAAAAAAAAACAAAAAAAACAGCACTTATTTCTCTATTACACATTCGCGCTACAGACCATGGTAAAATCGTAACTGTGACCTCGGCATAATCGTAATTGCGGGAGAAGCTATAATAAGGAAGTACCAAAAATAATAATGATATCCATGGTCTTACGGTACTTACGTATTATCGCAACCATGCCAACCTCCGGGATATTATTTGACTATTGGGACACACAGGAGAATGACATTTAATACAAAAATTAAATTTTTAAACATAAAAAATATAAATTGTTGGTACTTACGTATTATATGTCATTCTCCTGTGTGTCCTAATAGTCAAATAATATCCCGGAGGTTGGCATGGTTGCGATAATACGTAAGTACCGGTCTTACTCCTTAAATTTGTTACATTGGTGATATTAAATGGTGCAATTTTTAAAAAAAAATTATAAATGTATCATTGCTATGACCTTGACATAAAAATGCTTAAATGTAGTAAATATATTTAGTTATTACTATAGATTGTCACAATCAGTTATTTATGATCTAAATTATTTTCAAATTCCTTGAATGTTAATATTCCCTTCACACGTTAAAAAAGATCATCAAAAAATAATTTTCCTGTATTTGAAAAAAAAATCTATGAAGATTGCAAAAGTAGAAATTATTTTCAGAATGAAGCAAAATATATGGAAGATTGTGCAAATTTTGCAAAATTGTTGGAACAGTCTTTATGAATTACTAACACATAAATTGCATCGAAAATACTTTCCCATTTTCATCTGATGACAAACTTCCAAGTTGAGAGTAAGTTTCCTTGGTTTTTCCAGGGATTTGTCATGCTATGATGATCAAAAATTCATTGGTTTTATATCTTTTTCAGAAAGTCAGGCGTACTCTGAAAGTCTTAATTGGCCAACAAATAGATTTCCCTATCTGCTAAAAAAAAACTTTTCAAAATATGCTTGCAATTAATATAACAACATTTTTATGTATGATTAGCAGAGCAAATGGAAGGCAATTCTTGAGGTGACTTAATGACTTTGCAGGGTTCCAAACCCTTGCATCTGACTGATTTTTGTTTAGGCTTGTCTAAATCATATTGGTTTAAAAAAAGAAATTCTAGGTCTGAAATAGTTTCAAGTTAGAGCTCCTGAAGAAAGTTATTTCTATAAAATATTAGTTGAAATTCATAGCAGTATACATCTACAAATCCAGTAAGGGAAGTTTTCATTTTAATGATTATGTATGTTAATTGGCACAACAAAACTTTAAAACCCCTTTCAACTTACATTCTTTAGAAAACAATCTTTTCTTCTTATCACCAGATTGAGGTTCTTGTGATTCTTGGAGATCATCTTCAAACTAAAAATTTTTTTTAAATATATGTAATTTTGAAAATGTACATCTATATAAACATAAAATATTTATAGGAATAAATAAATATTATAGTTTTTATACATAACAAATATAATAAAAAAGTTTGTCATTTCATGGTTATTTTAGAAACTTTTTGTCTGATTCATTACAATTAAATTCCCCAATTCATTTTTGTACCTGATGGGGGTGGGGTGTTCAAATTTTCAAAAGCTGTTGGCACTAACCAACTTTACTTGTGTTTGAAATTATACAAAAATATAATGAATGGCAGTGAAATTTGTGCAAATTTGCATGTGCTTAACATCAAATTCTTTGGTTTAGAAAATATAGAAAACTGCAATCCTTCAGATGTACCCTTTACACTTTTAGCAAGGCAACCACAAAATAAAGAACTGAAACACTCCAGGTGTCTATTTGTTTCGCACCATGGCTTATTAACCACAAATATCTGTTAAAACATTTCTGTTCATAATAACACAAAATGGTAGCAGTGGCTGACTCAGTATAAGAGGTTCTTACGTCGTTCTACACCAATAACTTATTTTCTGTGCTACATATAATAAAACTTAACCCAGAGAAAAATATTCTATTCATAGCAAGTGAACAAAGAGTTGTATAACTGAGGTATTCATAGTACAATTGTTAATTCAAATGCAACAAAAAATCACTTAAATGTATAATACAAGTTTTCATATGTTTACACACTAAATACGATATATCTCAATAAACTAGGCGTAGTTCCCAACATTTTTTTTGCTGATGAGACAAAATTAAGATAAAAACAAAATATGCATTTTTAATACTGCCAATATTTATATCTCCTGCCATGAGAAATCCCTCTTCAACTAATGTTTGGGAACCAATGAACTAAATTATAAAGATTTTGTGATTTTTATGGTTAGGTACATCAGTTTTTAGTTCTGTGGGAATTCACATTTTGCATACTCACAAAAATACTACAAAATTTTGCGGTGGCAAAACACCTCTCTATATTTTGGCTGGAACATATCTATCAAAATATTTAACTATTCAAATTTCATTTCAGAAAATTAACCGTACAAAATAATTTAAAATTGCTAAACACGTAGTAATGTTTACACTTGAAGAACCACTGTGATTTGATGTAAATGCATGAGTTTTTCTAAAACTCAATAGATTTTGAACAAAAGATAGTTTATAAAAGGTACACCATAATATTGAATAAGAGTAGTTCCAGTTGTCTTACTTGATCAAAGTCTTCGTTAGCCACGGCCATAATCAGAGAATATAATGATTGTTTAAGAATATTAAAACACAAATTTAACACATGAAAGTTGTAATCTGCAAATGGAAATTTTTAAGAGTTTTATATTGAGTCGTTCACACGTACTAGAATTCATGCTGATTGATTGAATTCATTGGGTTACAGTTAACAAATTTTCTTATTACATATATAAGAAAAAAATAATTTTATTCTTCATGTCTAATTTTACATAAACGATAAGATAGGAACTTTCTAAAAAATAGTTATTAATTTAATATTATGAATGACGTTATAAAAGCTTTTCTTGCCATTATTAATAATAATAATTTGCCTGTCCCACATAAAAAAGTCAACCAATCAGCGTCTCCAGTTTATCCTCATACGCACAAATTGTGTTGCGGTAGCTTTTCCTTTTTTGGATTGCTTACAAACTCTCGCCCACTTGTGGTTTTCAGAATTGAGGAATACATATGAGAAATGATTGACGTTTAATTAACTGAAATGTGTTCTTACCAAGAAAATGAGTAATATAATAAGTTGCCTAAAAGGATAAATATCGTGCAAGCTCTCTCATCTAAAGATCTAATTCAATGTACCTGATTACATCCAATTTCTTAAGATAGAGGTGTGTCCTTTAGGAACCATGCAGTTCTAGGTTGTTTGTGAAACCTGACTCCTCGTTGCTTATCTTACGACGTCTACAAAGTGTGTTTTGAACTTAGGACGTTATAAACGTCTGCGTATAATAATTGTTTATAGGTAACTTATGTTTTGTTTGCTTTTATCGGTTTCGAATTGTATATTTTGTTGTACGTAAATTGAAAACAGGAGCCGAGTGTTTTTTCTATGTCTGTAATCAGTCTGTTTTTTCTGGCGAAGCTGTTATAAGATTTTTGCATGAATTAAGAAAAATCGATAGTTTGAAGCATTATGTGAACCAAACAATGCTTGATTTAGAAGTTTATCAATTGTACAGCTTGATCATCTTGACATCACTTTTAACAATCCATCTCACTAGCCTTTTTCCGAAATGTCAATCAGATTATGATAATTATAATAATGTTTATTGAATTTATAATTTAATACTTTTTTTTATCTACTGTGTGTACAAATTATTTTAAAACTTAAAAATACAGTTACCATTACTTGTAAATTTATTTCATTCAATGTGGTTGCATATGTTAAGAGTGCCAATAAGTTTGAGGCTTTCTGAGTTCGCATTTTTGTTGACCTTTTAAAATGATCTAAATTTATTTCACAAACTTAAGTTTTAGAAGATGGGTACATTGGGGCTAAACTGTAGAAAATTTTTATTTATTAAAATTTAGGTTTTTCATTCGTGTAATGCTATTGCCTTTTTCAAAGACAAATGAAATTCTAAATGTGATGCCATTAGTGATAAGCATACTTTATAGAAATAAGTACTTTTTAGGGTTGCACCGAATACCATATTTTGCCGAATACCGAATATTCGGTTAAACTTCTAACCGAATATTCGGCCGAATACCGAATATTCGGTTAAATTTTTTTAAAGGTAATTTTTCTATTTTATGCCAATTTAAAATAGAAAATGTTTCTATTTTGTGCCTTTTTTAAATGCATTTACATTTAACATCCTAAATTTGTTTGCATTTACATTAAGTATAATTATTAATTTAAAATAAATAAAAAATGAAATAAATCATTTCAAAAGCAAATTAATATAGTACTTAATTTGTTTTATGTTTATCTGCATAAATTGATAATTGATAGTTAGATTCTGATATGTGATAATCATGGCTTCATGTTATGTTATGTTATAGAGAATCTTGCATTTACCTTACATGCAAATACAAACCCAAGTTGCTTAAAATATCATTACAAATTAGAATTACAATTTATTCAAGTGAATTTTTGCTATCTTAGTCTCTTCTGTAATGTAATTAATAAATAATTTTATCAGAATTGAAACTGAGCAGTCAAATTCAAACATAGTCAAATCATTTTTCTTTTTAAAGTGCAAAGGATACATTGCCAGAATGTCTAGCCATTCTTTTTTAAGTTGTTGTTACTACAAACTACAACAGAGTAGATACTGATAGATAACTAAACAGTTACACCCTGTGACAAAACTCAACAAAGGTAAAAGACTCAAGAGACTCAACAAAGTAATCTTCTCTTTAGAAATCATGAAAGAAATTAGAAGGGTTAACTACACACATAGAGAGAAATTCTTTGGTTATCTTACTTGACACATTTTAATGGATACAAAGGAACACCTATGGCATCCGGCATCCTCAGTATCTTCTCTATCTCTATCGAAATTAAAATACTGCAAAATTGAATATTCATCAAATTGGTTTTTTTTATATATTAATCACCTTCACCTTTTTTAATATTGGTGAAATGATAATTGATTTGTTTTTAGCTGCATATTTTATAAAAAATTAACCGTGATATTTTTGAACACGTAATATTATGAGTTTTATTTTCTGGTTACTGCTTCATATTTAAACGAGTTAGCAAGGTTAAGGTGTGATAAGATTTAAGAAAAATTGAAAAAACAACAGAATTTAATATCAGATTGTTTACTTTTACATTAAAATTATTTTAAATACGATAATATTGGTAAGTAACAATTTGAACTAATTTTGCACTATGATACTATAACTTTCATTCATTGTATAAAAAAATGTGCTTTACCAATTATCGAATGTTTAAAAATTTTCTTACTATTCGGTTTGGCCGAATATTAATGTATTCGGCCGAACCGAATATTCGGTTTGACTGCCGAATAGGCAGTATACCGAATACCAACCGAATATTCGGTGCAACCCTAGTACTTTTAATTTCTGATATTGATTTACATTTATTTCATTTTAAACTTAACCTTAAAATTTTGGCTCACATCATAATTTTCTCTCTAGAATGGCTTATTGCAATATCTTACCATAGGACAGAAGTGGTTATCCTGAGAACTATATTGACATTCCCCCAAAGCTTATGGGTATACTCTCAAAGAAGTGCGAGTGCTTTTTTGTTCAGTTTTGTCTTATACACTCATATTGAATACCAGTGATTAGAGAATTACTATAGTAACAGATATATGTTGGGTTGGTAATATTATTTAATAAAGAATACTTTTCTAATTTTTATTGAAATATGAAAAATTAAGAGGAGAAATTTAAATTTTAATATTTAGATTGACTGTAACTTTAACCATCAGTTTCATAGTGCTATACACTAGCTGTACTCGCACAGAGCATCTGTACTCTACAGTCTGTTTCTTTTATATTTTTCTGTTCAAGGTCACACGTTTCCTTTCCATAACCATAATATTAGCCTCAAATGAGTACATAGACTTTCTTTCTCCACTTCAGTTGTGGCTAGAAAAGAAACTGTTGCAAGCAGAAAATGTAAATTGATGTTAAATGTAATTGATTTTAAATGTAAATTGATGTGGAAAACTGGAGTCTAACTCCTGATTTTGCAGAGAAGTGAAAGGGGGAAAAGATACTTCTGTGACTTTGACCCACCAATTCAATTAAAACAAAACTATAGTGTCCGTCTCTCAATATACTCAGTACCTGTTGGTAACTTATTATCAAATGTCTGAAGTGCGAGTCACTACTTACTTTTATCATACATTCATTTTTTATGTCTCGCAATCATTGCTAGAATGAAAGTTGCATTAAACACTATACTTTTATAAATTAAACTAACTTCAGATCAAGTAATATATAATTGTATTTCAGGAAATGTGATAATAATTATGACAAAAATCTTGCTCATGAAATGCTCATAATTAAATTGCTATTTTGAAGTCATATTTTCCTGTTGTTGAGTAAAACCTGTACAAGCTAACCAATAGTTATTGTACAAAAGCCTGAACAAAATATTCAATACACTTTTGAGATATGACTTTGGAGCTAGAGTGCTACATTTTATCTCCATTGATAGACTTTTTTAACTATGGAAGCTTGCCTCTTCCTTTAACTTTATCTCCATGTTTTAAACAATATAATTAAGATAAACTTCACTGCCATTCTGCAAATGATAATTAGGACCTTCTTTTCACATAACACACCTAAGCTATATATATCTAGAGGAACTATATTTCGTAGTTCAGGCTTATGTTTTTCATCTCTGTTGTCAAATCAGCTCTGCACAAAATATAGAGTTTAGCCAACAATTATTTACTGCCTATCTATTTTCTATTTCTGTAGATATAATTTGCCATCAGTATGATAGCGGATGGCTATCTCGTTGGAGATGGCTCCTGGGAGCTGCATGTGTTGGTCACTGATTTGCAAGTTGAACGCACCATAAGAGTCAAAGGAGATTTGCACATTGGTGGATTAATGCTAAATTTAGTAGAAGAGCTTGGTATGTATGTTGTATGTCTTTATTCCTTTTTTTAATGTTCTACCTACCAGGACCTGATTAAGCCGATGTGGGGTTGAGGGCCTGATGTTAATTGGGGGCCCCCATACATTCACAACTTACCAAATACATGCAAAAAAAAAAAAACACTAAGCAAATTTGAATATTTGGAATCACTGTTCTGAAGACATATTTAGAACATTTTAAATTTAAACATAAAACTTTAAAAGATGTAACATATTTAAAACTATTAACATATTTTCAAAATTTAAATCAGCTTATATTATTCAAATAATTAAATATATAATTATTTTTGATTAAAATGTTTTAACACATATAAAAAAATTTAGGGGCCCAGGATCGGAGGCCCGTGCATTAATCAGGCTCTACTTCCTAGAGGTTTTGGGTAGACAGTGAGACAAGTAGCAAGACAGATTTTAATTAACAGACCTATCTTTATTTTTGCACTTCAACAAATTAAGAGATTTAAAATGCTATCCAATTTGTTATAAAATAAAAATAAATGCATTTTTATTTTTTTTTAGGTATTTTAAATTATTTTTATTTTTACTTGACATTTTTTAATAGTATTTTTAAAATGACTATTTTTAAATTTATTTTTATAATTTTTTGTTCAATTCTTCAGTATTTTTGGTGCTATTTATTTTTAAATGCTGTATTTGTATAAAATAATTGCGATTTTTCATGTTTCAAAGTTATTTTAAATATTGTAACCTAATTTTCTTTTACTTTTAGAGAGTTATCATTTTTCCATTTGCAATTGTAAGGAAATATTTCATTATTTCGAACTTTTGTAAGGAAAAACAGCTGGTGGCTTTTTTTTTTTTTTTTTTTTTCTCAAGTTGAACATTCAATAATTTTAGTTTTCATAACTTTTGTAATCTGTTGATATGCTATTTTTTATATAATAAAATGATTGACAATCCATTCAACTAATGTAAGTTAATAACCATGATGGAAGTACAAGACTGAAAATTACTAGTCAAATTTGAAATTTATTATAGGGCAATTATGGGTATTTTCAATTTCTTATATCATTTGTTTTATTTAGACTTTTCAAACACATATATCGTGTTTAACTCATGTATTGTGGTTAGCAGATTGTTGAAACAGAATAAAAGTAGTACTGGTATATCTTCTAAATACCATTTTAATGCTTTCATTTCATATTTTTTTTTATACATTTGTTTACAGATGGGACTAGGATGTTTTGTTCTTCAAATCTGTATGTGTAAATAATTTTGTATAGCAATAGCAAGAACATATATTCTTATATTGTTTAGGAGAAATAAATATTTAATAAAATGTTTTGAATAATAATATCAAATCAATACTATAAGAATTTGCACATAATTGTGCATTTTATTTTTCTTTATATTATTGTTACGAACATATTCTCTGGGATCGTGGGTGTGCACCCAGGGTACAAGAATGAGTCCAAGTTTCTGGATAACTTACGTTTATTCACAAGCACAAAGTAAACAGAAACAATATACAATCAAACAGCACTTAATTGCTCCACTCACTCATTGCTCCACTCACTCAATAGCTGATATTAATCTCAAAACATTGACAAAAGTAATTTCACAAAACAGCAGCTACTATTCTCGAAACATTAACAAAAATCACAGTACAAGGTAGCTCGTATTTTGTCAACTGAACTCCCAGTGAGTGATGACTCCTTTTTATAGACTTTCCATTTTATAGAAACTTCTCGAAATCTCTCCTATCACGTAGAATAATCGTAATTTGGAGATGCTTCCTGAAGATTCGGGAAGTTGCCAAAAAAAAAAAATTGGCGATAAATTGCTAAATATTACAACTCTTCTTCATACTTGGAATTCTGGCAACCCTAGGATGACACTATGGGAAAGAATGTCTTTACTGGTGTTTTCTGGAGAAAATAGCCCCGATGGAGCTGTTTGGTTTGTTGTTGAGACCCAGACCGTCCGATCTACCAGAAAAGTGTAAGGTAACTATTTGAATGGCAGGGAAGAACCACCCAATGTAGACCGGAACCCAGTGTGAGAGGCATTTACAGGGACCATACCCTCTTTCCCCTACCACCAAACTCTCTGAAGGACTTACAGATGCACATGTTTAATGTGATCGTACTCTGCGTGAACACTGACAGTTTTGGCAGCGGAGGGAATCGAACCCGAGCCTACCGAGCGCAATTCTTGTACGCTAACCCTGGGCTACCGCGCCCGTGCCGTTTGGTCTATGAAAGAGATGAAAGACAAGACAGAAGGTTCCAGTGAGGGAATATTACACATTCACAACATTATATATTCCATATGCAGAACGGGTATACTGCTGGTGTTTACATTATTTATGAGTTGATTGTTGACTCATAGTTGCAAAATCTGCAAGTCATTATTTTGAAGATTGTGGAATTTATTCATAAAATGCAAGTATGCATGAACTCTGATTTAAGCTATAATAGAACTTCAAACCATTTGCTGCAAGATTGATCATGTGTCTTTTTGTGGTGATTGATTGCAATTTGATATATTTAATGGCATTCTTTCTTAGTGTTGTGACTTCACTTTGATTGAAATGCATCTTCTTGTGAGCAGAAAAAATTATATCTTTGGAGAACTAGAAGGTTATAACTTTATATGCACATTGTTTTTATTTCCTAAATGTATCATTGATTTTGAATGAAATATTTTAACAGAATTTTACAATTTTTATTTTTTCTAAACATTTCTTTTTATTTCTTCCCAACAGATGTTGCTATTGATTGGTCAGATCACGCATTGTGGTGGCCCAAGAAAAACACTTGGTTGTGCCGGACTCGTTCCACATTGGACCAATGTGGCATCCAAGCAGATGCTCTGCTGCATTTTACCCCGATGCACAAGTATATGAGGCTTCAGCTGCCTGATTTGAGATTCATTGATATCAAAGCTGACTTCTCTGCAAAGACTTTTACTGCTGTAAAGAAGCTTTGCAAGGAATTGGGTAAGGATTTTCTAAATAAACACTTTTTTTAAGAATTTTAAATTATTTCATGATTTTTAAATATTTAATCAAATTTATGCTAATGAATCAGGAAATGGTATATTTTATAAAATCCCATGTGCAGGATATCTATTAATCAGGTTGCATACAGGTGCTTAAAATTTGGGAAAGTACTTGAATTTTAGATTAACATTTTCAAGGTCTTGAAAATTCCCATTTTCTTAGTTAAGTCCTTGAAAGTACTTGAAAAAAGCAGGGTTAAAAGTGTTCTGCATATTCACAGCATTGTGTTTTTTCTGAGAAGTTCTGCTTTCTCTGGAAATTACTCTAACAGTTACACTGTCGCTGAAATTTTCCTAAACAACATTGTGTTTTTCCAAGAATTTCCTCAACAGTTTCAACATTAAACACTAATGTTATCTAATTAACTAAATTATTATTTGTGAACTGAACATCTTTTGTGTTCGTGAACCCCTCTAAAAATTTCTCTCTGCCTATGCCACTGATATCCTTTTTTATACACTATGTGAAAACATTTTTATTAACACTTCACAACAAAGTTAAAAAGTGTTTGACTTTGTTCATTCTGTCTGTCTGTCTGCTCGTTAGCATTATAACTGCCATAAAAATGACTTTATCAAAATGAAATTTTGTGTGTTGTTCAGACGGTCTGTCCTATGGGAATATAAATGAATAATATCACCCAATTAGTTTTGGATCAAACCCGGGTTGAAAAAATGAAATACATTGAACCCTATGGGACCTCATTTTTCAAACATTTTTTAAGTGGATTTAAAATTCACAAATTGCTTTGAAAGTTTTAGGAAATATTCAAATTATCCTATAAAATATATAAAAAAATTTCAGCAAAATATATTCAGTAGTTTTTAAATAAAAATTAAAATAATTATTACACCTTTTATATGAAGCGATCACGTGACCCACTTCAAAATAAAATATGGCATCCATCTTTTTCAAAACCATGATTTTTAAAGTTCTTTTTAATTCATATTTAGTGTTGCATCTGTCCTAAAACCGCTTTATTTTTGCTTAAATTTTGTGCATCTACATACTGAAACAACGCAATTACGATATATTTGAATTTAAATGATCATCCAACTTTGATTATTTCTAAGCCTAATTTTCACAGAATGAGTTGTATAAGAATTGTTGCATTTCTTTAACGCAAAATTATTTAGCTCATGGAGTTTGCAATATAGCTGATATGAATGAAATATCCATTGATTTTACAGAGAGGACAATTTTTTCGATGAAGTTTTAAGCATAGAGTTTAATTATTTGTACCTCCATGGTCTAAAGTTTTTAAATAAAATAAATTATTATAGTATTGTGATGCATGAAAGGAATGGAAAATTTTTTATGAATGAAATGCTGCCTTTATAGAGAGAGCCAGGCGTATTATATTTCGATGACGTCATTTGAATAAATTTCATTTGTTTTTGATGAAGTTTTCAAATATAATAAATTATTGTAGTATTATGATAATTTTAAAAATATTACTGAGGAATGTATCGCATTTTAGAGATGTTTGAACCAGGCAATTTTTATGTTAATGCCGTCATTTGAATGAATTCATTTTCTTCGATGAAGTTTTAAGTTTTCAAATATAATAAATTAATGTAGTATTGTGATAATTTTAAAAATATTAGCAAGGAGTGTATCACATTTTAGAGATGTTTATATAAAATTGCATCGAAGTTGGAAAATGTTTCATAATTAATGCTGTATGCATGATTGATCTTTCTTGTTTTATAATAAGTTATTTATTTTTGCAGAAAACATTCATTTTTTGTGTAATGTAAAAAAAAAAAAATCCCTATTTTTCGCTAAGCGATATTGAACAGGTTATGCGCTGACCTACAGAATGCCGTAAAAAATGATCACCGCGCTATCTACTGAATTTTTACTCTCTAATGTTGGCAGGTTTGATGGCATGGAATGATATCTGCAATGACAGCAAAAACATTTATATATGCCAAAATTTCATATTATCATGGATAATCTTGTGTAAAAAGTAATATTGGAAATATTTATTTTTTTTTTGTTTATTGACTTGTTTTAATAGGCATTAGACATTCAGAGGAACTTTCTCTCTGCCGACCTCTTACTTCTGAGTATCTGAAGCGAAATTACCCAAGAGGCCTCGGTTGCACACCTCGACAACGTAGCAAAGAACCTACAGCAGGAATGAATCTCAGTCAAAATAACAACAACAAAGCGGATGGATTTTTAAGTCCCGATACTTCTGGATCTACTGGTACACCTTTAAATACGGTATGTTTCAGGAATTAATATGTACAATGTCAATTATAATGGTGGTAAATAGTGAATGTATCAAAAATAGTAAGGAAATAAATTCAGTTATGTAAAAAAAAAAAATGATGCTTTTTATATTATATACAATATAACAACAAATTTCAGGCTTTTACAAAGTATCCCTGTGATTTCGTTATATGCAAGTTAAACCATATTAAGAATTGCTCTGACAAAATAATTTTTCTGTCTTGTATTGCACTTTCCAATATATATATATATATAATAATTTGCTGGACATACATATTCTTTTTTCTAACCCAGGCTGGTCTACCTACCTGAAGGTGTAAGGTATTTGCTGGATGGCCAGGACAGTGTTACCCAATTTAGACTAGAATGCAGTGGGGGCGACATCCACAGGCACCATACCCTCCTTTCTCGGAAAGACTTTCAGACCCACATATTTAATGTGCCTGTTCTCTGCGTGAACGACAATTTAGTCAGTGCCGGGAATCAAACTCTGGTCCTTTAAGTGCAATCCCTGTCTTCTAACCACTGGGCTGTCCCACCACTGACATACATATTCTGAGATCCACACAGCCAGCTACAATATTTTGTGTGGCCAGTAAACCTTGAAAACACTTTTTTAATTATTTTATAACAGTATTTTTTGGGATGCCATTTTGCGAAATATTCTATTTCGCGAGAAACTGCCCAATTTTAATAATTAAAATGTTCCACTGCATTAAGCTGTGAACCCAATTTCAGATCTTTAGGACATAGAGAATTATGTTGAAAATGCCATCCGATACGTTAAAACAGAGAACCATCGGTCATGACACATTCAATAATAGATTTGAAAATATTTAATTGGATATCTGGTGAAAAATGGATTACAAAATCACAAAAGATAGAAAAGTATAAAATAAAATATAAACATTTTTTTTTAAGTTACACTGTTTTAGTAAAATACACTGAAAGTAAAAAAAAAAATTTTTTTTTAGTTTTCACACCATTCTTGTTCATATGCAACTCAAAATCAAACTTTGGGGGAGCACATAAGGAAATTGTATTTGGACATTAACAGAATTTTAACCCTTTCGCGACAGTTGGCACACCCACGTGCCGGCTGCGAACTTGCATTCAAGGACGTACGGCATGCACTCGTGCCGGAGAGACCTTTACCCTAAACGGCGAGTGGTATCGGTGTTTCTACGTGAAACGTTTTCATTTGAATTTATTTGTCTACTAGATGGCGTTAAATGCCCGTGGAAGCAACTTAAATGTATTTAAGTTTGACCTTGGCACAAGGAGAATCCAATGAATTATTTCTCCATTTGGAGCGGTGAAACATGATTCTGTAAAGTAAACGGAGCACTTCTCGCAGCATCAACAATTTTATAATTGAGTTCCGGGTCTCCTTTTGATTTTAGCTTTTAATGATTTCGTTGGTGAATTACAGGAATATAAGAGAGTATTTTTTTTTGGGGGGGGGGGGGGGTTAAAGGAATGTGCGACAGTGAAATGATTAGGCTATTTCGTATAAAAGTATGGCTGGTTTGAGACTTTTTCTTTCTGTGGAAGAATATATGCGTATGGTAAACGAACCAGACAGTAATGACAGCAAAGCAGATAGTGAAGATTCATGGAACAGTGTTATTTCTGATGTTGAATTTGAAAATGCAATTGATTCTTCAGATTCTGAGCGTACTATTATTACAATGCCGCCAGCTTCAGTTGCTGTTTTTTCGAATGATGTTTGGACATGTGATTTGAAAGATCTGAATTCTTTGGAGTTTTTGAACATACCTGGAATAAATCACAATATCATTCCGCCTTATTTAGATAAGGAACTTGATTTTTTCAGCATATTTTTTGATGATGAACTAGTAGAATTTATCGTAAAAGCAACTAATGAGTTTGCAAAGAAAAAATGGAGAAAAATATCTCCTCTCTCCTTCCACATCGAAGACTCCACCTGTTTCAAATGTATTTACACCTGTGACAGGAAACGGATTTTGTGTGTTTCTTGCACTAGCAATTTTGATGAGCATTGTCAGAAAACCAAATCTTAAAATGTATTTTTCTAAGAATCCAATTATCAGTACTCCTTTTTCTAATTCAGTTATGAGTCGCGATCGATTTATAGGAATATTACGTTACCTTCATTTTACTCTTGATAGTAATGCCCAAAAACTAGATAAATTGAAACCCGTGTTAGATGCATTAGTTTCAAAATTTAAATCTATGTACACTTTTAGAAGAAATGTGTTCATTGATGAATCTTTGTTCTCATGGAAAGGAAGGCTGGGATTTCGTCAATATATCCCCTCGAAAAGGTCACAGACCGTCTGACCTACCAGAAAGGTGTAAGGTAACCTCGAAAAGGTCCAGATATGGAATAAAAATATATGAATCGTCAGAATCGGAATCAGGCTATAAATGGAATTTTCTTGTGTATACTGGAAAGGACACGGAATTATCAAGCTCTGATGGTGGGTATGGAGAACACGTTGTGAAAACATTTCTAAGTGAACTTTTAGGAAAAGGATATACTTTGTATTTGGATAAATTTTTTACCTCTCCTGTACTTGCAAAGTATTTGTTGTCTAAGAATACGCATATATGTGGTACAGTTTTAAAAAATCGGAAGGACATGCCAAAGAATTATCCATCTGTACCTAAAACATATATACACTAAAATTTTTAATATTTTGATAAAAGAAAATTTGTATAAAAAATATACATCAAATAGAAAATAAGTATTTCCTTTCTTCCTGAAAAAAGTAGAATGCTATGTTGAACAGGTGATTTTTAGTGAATTTTTTTCGAGAGTTAGGCTTAGCGCAAAAAATTAGCAGTTTTTTGGGAACAGTTCGGAAACGAAACACTCCATCCTTTGGGCCATGGCAGTTTTAGAATGCCGCCGTCCCGAAAGGGTTAAGGAACAATGTAAGTGATAACATAGAAATGACATTGTTAACCCCTTGCCTGTGCCACCCGAATCCAGTTCGGGCAACCCTTCTGCGCCAAATTTGGAATGCCCGAACTGACTTTGGGCAAGCGAAAAATCAGTGTTTCTATTCCGTTGATTCCGAATTGAGTCCGTTTTGCCTTTCCAAATGCTGTACAATATAGTTCATTGTTTTTCCAATAGATGGCGATACTTGTCCACATTTTTTTTTGAAGTAGGCGGGATCAGCTAGCTTGATTAGGCGGAATATAAACCGAATTTATTGTAAAGAGTGTGATGTCGGCTTGTGTGCCGGGCCATATTTTTCGTATATATCATGCTATAAAAGATTTGTGAAATTCTGAAAAATGATTCTGTGAAATGATTTGTGAAATTCAAAAGATTATTTAATTTATTTTGCTATAATTAAACAATTTTGAGTAAAATATGAATATAATCCATTAATTTTCCACATGTATGTCAAAATATTAAATATAGTAGCTATTTCATATAAAAATTTATATTTTTACAAAATAAAATTTTTCTAACCTTTTTAAATGTTATAATAGACAAAACTGAAGCATAAAAAATTTTTTCCATTTTTGACGCACTTTCCTGAAATATACTCCACAGGCAAGGGGTTAAAGAATAACGGATTGTTAAATCAAAATTGTGAAATTTTTTTTTAAATGAATTGAATGTAACCATTCTTATATATGTCATTCCTATCATTTCTATTGTGTAGCTTAAAAAGATTTTTTTTTATAATATTTCATTTATTTCCCCTTATCTAGTCTTGGACAGATGGTCGAAGCTATTCTCCTGCAACAGCTATGTTTAATGGGTCGTCTTCATTCCTAAACTACTCAGCAGATGGAAGCGTTTCCTCCACTGACCTTCCTTTAGCATACAGCCCCAAAAGCCCTTCTGTGGAAGCCAAGCAAGGAGTTCTACATCCAAAGAGCTTAGCTGAGCGCGCTCGACTTAATTCTGGGTGAGTAAAACCCTGTTGATGTTTTTTTACTTTCCCTGCAATACATGGTAATGTATAGGGATCAGATTTTGGGATCTCTGGAAAACGAAAAACTGTTTTTAGTGTGATGTCTATGTGCGTGTCTGTCTGTGCAATGTCCACTCTAACTCAAAAACTTATGGCCCCAATTTCATAAAATTTGGTATGAAAGTCACTTGTGGGTGACCCTGGTGCTGATTAGTTTTGGGTACGATTTGGAATAAAAGAACCCGCCTTTCCTTGCGAAAGGGTGCATGAAAATGGCCTGTATCCACTCTAGCTGAAAAACTAGTGGTTCAAATGTTACAAAATTTGGTAAATAAGTTACTTGTGGGTTGCTCTGGTGCTGATTACATTTTGGTAGGATTCGGGGGAAAAAAAATAACCTGCCTCTTTTCTTTTCTTTTCTTTTTTTTTTTTTAAGAAATGGTCCACAAAAATCATCAAAATCTAAAATAAAAAATTAACTATGTATGCTCAAATATATCAATTAAATGCTTGTTTTATACATAATTTTTAATGATAAAAAGAATAAGACCAACCTCATTACACTAGGACTAGTCGTTCTCAAGATATGTTAGTTTTTTGCTACGCCACTTTTGAAAATAAGTTTAGTTACCCAATAAAAATGAAAGTTGAATTAAAAATGCAAATTCGGTACCATTTTAAATAATTATGGGTGTTATTTTGTGCCATTACACTCAATGAATTATTGAAGAAATAAAGAGAATGTGAATGTGAGTCTGCAAGGAAAGTCATGTGCTGCCTACATCAGATTTTTAGTTAATAGTGTGCATTTTGAGCTTATAGACTCTTGCGGTTTCTGAAATTTAGTAAATGATGTGTAATGGCCTTGCTTCTTTATTTTGTTGTTATTGAGACCCAGAACGTCTGACCTACCAGAAAAGTGTAAGATAACTGTTTGGATGGCCGGGAAGAGCCACCCAACCTAGACCGGAACCCAGTGGGGGAGGCATCCACAGGGACCGTACCCTTCTTCCTTTACCACGAACCTCTTTGAAGGATTTACGGACCCACATGTTTAACGTGATTGTACTCCATGGGAACACGGCGGCAGTTTTTGCTGTGGTGGGAATCGAATCCGGTCCTACCAAGTGCAATTATCACGCGCTAACCACTGGGCTATCGCGCCCTGCTTCTTTGTGAAATAATTTATTCATGCAGAAGTTCGGTAAAAGATTTCAGCTTCCAATCTCAATTATTAATTTAAAACATGTACAAATATGAGATTTCTTATTACAGGGTGGCCACAGAACCTGGATTTCGGGAAAAGTAGGGAAACATTAGGGAGTATCAACATTCTGGAAAAATCAGGGAATTCCTAAAAAACCTGTAAAACCAGGGAAATCTGAATCTTTTTTCGTAATTGCAACTTTCTTTCGTCTCACAACAATACACAAGTTTAGAATTCCTCATTCGTGTTTCATGTGATGCGTGACAACCTATTGGACACCTCAATAAAAGAATAGAGTTTTAAAATTTCAATGTTTCTCAGTGACTTCTCTCATTTTAATTGCTTTGAAAGTCATCAAGATATTTCATATATCAAGGAAAGCAGATTAACAAAATACTGTTTCTGCTTATACATCATTTTATTGCAATAAGTGATATTTAGCTATATGAACTTATGACGGGATTTTACAGAATACGGCTGAGTTTTATAGCTTATCTGCAATTTTAATGCGTGAAAGATTAATATTCTTGTAATAATACTGTTCTTATATAACTCTTGCATGAATACTATACTTTGATTATTATACTTTTTAATGCTGAAAGTAATTCATTATAATTATTTATTCTTAATGATCACTTTCAATTTTATTAATTAACTTTATTATGTTTGCTAAACTGAATAATATTCAGTATATTTAGATAGTGACATATATCAGGGAATTTTTTATCTGAGATCCTATAGCCACTCTGTATTAACATCCATTTTCAGGTCGTTCTTTGTGTATAAACCTTTAGAATTCTCCATCAAAATTTTGAAATGTTAAAGTTTTATTGAAAAATATAGATACATCTTTTTGCTTGACTTTAAATTTCGCTTGATTTCAACTATGATGTTTCCAAATTCAGTGTTATTCTCTGATGCCTTCCTATTTATAATGATAATTACATCTGTGAAAAATATGGAATTGAGATGCAATCTATATAATAAAAGGCAATGTCTGTCTGTCTTATACACTATACGTTTCGCGACCGCGCGTCGGAGAGCTACGAAATTTGGCAATCGGAGACCCTGGGGGGTGGGAAGGGGACACGTGAAAACCGATTTTTAAAATTTTAATTATTTTTTTTGTTATTTAATGTTTTATGCGATTTCGACCGTTTTTTGCCCTTTTTGCCCTTTTTTCTCCACGATTCAGACATCGTAGAAAAAAACAAATTACACCATCGGAAAGAGCAGAGAATTTCGAGTAAAAATATATCAATTTCAAATCTGAATTTCGATTTCTAATATTTTTTAAAGATTTTAAAACAAAAGTCACTTTTTGCTCAAGAAAACGATTTTTGGTTTTTAAATTCTCGCATCGTGAAAAGTACTCATAATTTCGACTAATAATTTACATTTTCAGAAAGGTCAAACATCTGGCATTCTTACAAGTCCAATCTGGTCCAGAAATAATGAAAATTGCCTTCAGGATGGCAATTTTAAAGACGCCATGATTTTAAATTTGTCGGCTACCGGCTCAGTTCCTCAACTGCATTTTCTCCCCCGCTGAAGCAGGGAAAGTGGTGGGTGGGGACGTCAAGGTGGAGGTGACGTCACGGTTCTGTATATGCATAGCGATGGGTGGGACAATAAGAAACCGAATTAGGTTTTACTTTCCGTTTCCCGCGCTTCCGATTTTAAATGAAATAAGAGCTTAACATATGCACTGTAGAAATTATTATATTTATATTTTAAATGATGGAACGATATGGATTTTTTAAATGGATATTTTAATTTTATGGATATTTTAAATGATGGAACGATGGATATTTTAATTTTATGGATATTTTAAATGATGGAACGATGGATATTTAAATTTTATGGATATTTTAAATGATGGAACAATGGAATGAGGATGATGGAATTAAGAGCTTAGAGAGCATATGGTCATTTTAAATTGTAAATTAGCGCACGGGAAGTTAGCGGTAGGCCCGGGTACGATTCCCGCCACTGCCAAAACTGCCGAAGTGTTCACGCGGAATACGATCACGTTAAACATGTGGGCCCGTAAGTCCTTCCGAGAGGTTGGTGGTAGGGGAAGGAGGGTACGGTCCCTGTGGATGCCTCCTTCACAGGGTTCCCGTCTAAATTGGGTGAATATAAAGAAAGTTGCGGAGGGCGAGGCAGCCCAGTGGTTAGCGCTCAGGAATTGCACTCGGTAGGCCCGGGTTCGATTCCCGCCACTTCCAAAACTGCCGCCGTGTTCACGCGGAGTACGATCACGATAAACATGTGGGTCCGGAAGTCCTTCCGAGAGGTTGGTGGTAGGGGAAGGAGGGTACGGTCCCTGTGGATGCCTCCCTCACAGGGTTCCCGTCTAAATTGGGTGAATATAAAGAAAGTTGCGGAGGGCGAGGCAGCCCAGTGGTTAGCGCTCAGGAATTGCACTCGGTAGGCCTGGGTTCGATTCCCGCCACTTCCAAAACTGCCGCCGTGTTCACGCGGAGTACGATCACGATAAACATGTGGGTCCGGAAGTCCTTCCGAGAGGTTGGTGGTAGGGGAAGGAGGGTACGGTCCCTGTGGATGCCTCCCTCACAGGGTTCCCGTCTAAATTGGGTGAATATAAAGAAAGTTGCGGAGGGCGAGGCAGCCCAGTGGTTAGCGCTCAGGAATTGCACTCGGTAGGCCCGGGTTCGATTCCCGCCACTTCCAAAACTGCCGCCGTGTTCACGCGGAGTACGATTGCGATAAACATGTGGGTCCGGAAGTCCTTCCGAGAGGTTGGTGGTAGGGGAAGGAGGGTACGGTCCCTGTGGATGCCTCTCCCACTGGGTTCCGTTCTAAATTGGGTAAATAAAAAGAATGTTATGGAGATAGTCGCTGGGGGCGAAGAAGCCCAGTGGTTAGCGCGCGGGAATTGCACTCAGTAGGCCCGGGTTCGATTCCCAAAATTGCCGCCGTGTTTACGCGGAGTACGAGCACGTTAAACATGTGGGTCCGTGAGTCCTTCCGAGAAGTTGGTGGTAGGGGAAGGAGGGTACGGTCTAAATTGGATGAATAAAAAGAAAGTTATGGAGATTGTCGCGTAGGGCAAAGTAGCCCAATGGTTAGCGCGCGGAAATTGCACTCGGTAGGCCCGGGTTCGATTCCCAAAATTGCCGCAGTGTTTACGCGGAGTACGATCACGTTAAACATGTGGGTCTGTAAGTCCTTCCGAGAGGTTGGTGGTAGGGGAAGAAGGGTACGGTCCCTGTGGATGCTTCTCCCACTTGGTTCCGGTCTAAATTGGGTGAATAAAAAGAAAGTTATGAAGAATATCGCGGAGGGTGAAGTACCCCAGTGGTTAGTGCGCGGGATTTGCACTTGGTAGGCCCGGGTTCGATTCCCAAAATTGCCGAATAAAAATAAAGTTATGGAGATTGTCGCGGATGGCACGGTAGCCCAGTGGTTAGCGCGCGGGAATTTCACTCGGTAGGCCCGGGTTCGATTCCCGCCATTGCCAAAACTGCAGCCGTGTTCACGCGGAGTACGATCACGTTAAACGTGTGGGACTGCAAGTCCTTCCGAGAGGTTTGTGGTAGGGGAAGGAGGGTACGGTCTCTTTGGATGCCTCCCCCATTGGGTTCCGGTCTAAATTGTGTGGCACTTCCTGGCCTTCCAAGCAGTTACCTTACACCTTTCTGGTAGGTCGCGCCAACGAGTTTGCCACGGTCAGAATTTTCAAGGGTAGCGAACAGGCTGGTCGCCAAAGGCGGCTAGTACTTAATAAGATTGTTTTCAACACTGGAAAAATTTATTGCACAAAATAAATTAGCATGAAAAAAAATTAATATTGGATGAAAAGCAAATCACTGAACATTTTTTTAATTTAATATTTATATTTTATTTAGATTTAATATTTAATTTTAATTTTCTTGAAAATTTTGAAAAGGAAACTTGGAAAAGAGATGTGCTTCTCTTGATATTTTACTATATGATTTCTCAATTCGAGAAAGATTTGGTACAATTTTGAATGGATAGAGAAGCTGAATACAAATTAATATTGGAAAGTTTTAAAAGTGTCTGTCAGAGCGCTATACCTATGTGAAGTCATATTTTCAGTCATGCTTGCCACCATTAAGAATAGGCATCATGTAGCATTGAAGCTAACACTTTCTTATGATTAAAATGAATAAAAATTCAACTTGATATTAGAAAATTAACATCAAAAAAGAAATTGCATCCTTCTCATAGATTGTTTAAAACTCCTGTGATTTTCTATCTATTGTGGTTGTCTTTCATTTTATTTTTAAATTTCCACACAATTACGTTAACCTTATAATTTGTTAGAAATAAAAATGCAAGGGGTAACATTGGTTTTATTATATGCCTGAACACAACTTTTTTGGAATTTATATTTTTTGAGGTGGCATGCCAAGCTTTCAGGTTCTTACAGGTTGGTACAAAAATTTTAATATTTGAGAACCGCTAATTTATAGGACGTTTTATTTTGTGGTTGCAAGGTTTCTTTTCTGCAAAATTTTTTACTGGTCAAATTCAACCCACAAACAGTCAGATAAACAACTCTTACATAAAATGACTAAATTTTAATTAGAAAGTAGGAATTAAGCTGTAAATTTGTCTGCTGTTTATTACCACTTGGACAGCAATCCAGTCATTCAATATAAATTAGTAGCATTGCTGAATAAACTAATTAAATTTATTTAATGTTGTTCAGATTTGTCTCGTCTTGGTGGGACACTACTGTTGTGTGTTGGCATACTCCAAATTTGTGTGGTAGTTTTTGTTTCTGGTTGGCTGAGCTGTTCTTCATTCTGTTTTCTGATTGGCTCTCTCATGGAGACTATGAGTCCACAACTTGGAGTTCTTTCTAGTTCTTTTATTTGTTCCCATTTTGGTTTATTTGACTTCAGGTTTGGTAGTTTAGCACTGACCAAGGGGATCTAGCATATCCATGAAACAGCTGTTTCCTGCTGCCCATTTGTGCTTAAATATGTTCAAGTTTTTCTGATTACTAACTACACCAAGGTATGAATGAAAACAGGGTTACCATGCTTACAGGGTGACCATAGACCTCTAAAACCGGATAAACCTGCAATTATCAGGGAATTTTATGCTTCTGAAGATATCAGGGAATCTTGTTGAAAGTTGGGGAAAATGCGAATATCTGAGATTTTTTTTCATTTTCCAACTTTATAGTTTTCTTTTAGCTGAATGAACAATGCTTGTTCATTCCATGATGTCACATTTTTTATTTCACATTACAAGACCCACCACTTATCTCCTTTAAATATACTTCTGAACAAGAAGCTGAAGAGAGAGTTTTCATTAACAGGTGACATGACCTCGACAAGCATCTTTCAAGGGGGAATGTTTCAAGGAATTATCATCGAAAATATCAGGGAATTTCAAAATGAATTTCTTGTGACCACCCTGTTTGTGCTAGATGAGCAGTGTTTTGCTACTTGCATCTAATTTCATAAAAGAAATTTGCCAATTTTTTTTTATTTGTTTTTCCTAAAACATTAGCTTACTTGCAAAGTTTAGAATTTATTTAGACATCTCAATTATTTTCCACAGATGCTAACCAATAAAAACTAAAGATGTTATATTATGTCTAGATAGTATTGTTTTCTAGAAATGTTTTGCTAGATTTTAAGTTTTTGGTTAAAATCATTGATAAATGATTATCATCACCCAAACTATAACTACTGTGTTTTTGTGCATTTATATTTAATATCAAAATAAAAATAAATACAACTGTAATAATATATTTATGCTGTTCACTTTTATCTTAGATGGTTAGACTCTTCACTGTCTATTATGGAGCAAGACATCAGGGAATTTGACACTCTCCTCCTAAGATTCAAATTTTATTCATTTTATGATCTCAATCCGAAGGTTGGTAAGAGTTTTTAACTTTTGTTTAAATATGCATCAGTTTGTTCTTGACCCAATTATAGATTTGTTTTTGCTGTAAACGTGCCATGTCACTTAGAAAATTAAAAATTGAAAATTTTTTTTCGTAAAATTAAAATTTTTTCCATGAAAATGGAAACCTGTGAGAGGGAAAACAAGCAAACCTCGTCAGATCCATAGCCATGTTAACTATGTTCAGTAGTTATTTTGGAGGTATGTGAATGGCATTAAAAAGAAAACTAGAAAGATCAGTCATGCATAAAGCATTGATTATAAAACATATTCTAACTGGATTGCAATTTTATTTAAACATCTCTAAAATGCGATACATTCAACGGTGTTATTTTTTTAATTTTCACAGAACTACAATAATTTATTTTATTTAAAAACTTAAAACTTCATCTCAAAAAAATGGAAATTTATTCAAATGACGTTATCAAAATATGAATCGTCTGGCTCTCTATGAAAAGCAGTGAATATTTCATTCGTACACTTTTATTCCAGAGTCCAGAGTTAAATAATTTGGCGTGAAAAAAAATTCAGCAATTTTTACAATTTTTATACAACTCATCTTACAATCAGTTGTTTACATTCTGCATCCATTAAAATTAGGCTTCGTTGTAGAAATAATCAAAGTTTGATGATCATTTGAACTCAAAAATAGTGTAATTCCGTTGGTGCAGAAAATACACAAAAATAAAGCAGTTTTAGGACGGATGCAACACTATAAATTTAAAAGAACTTTAAAAATCACGATTTTGACACTTGAAGAAAAAAAAGATGGATGCCCTATTTTATTTTTAAGTGGGTCACTTGATCACTTCATATTATATGGGTGTCATTATTATTTCAATTTTTATTTAAAAAACTACCGAACCTATTTTGTTGAAATTTTTTTTATATATTTTATGGGATAATTTGAATATTTCCTAAAATTTTCGAAGCAATTTGTGAATTTTAACTCTGCTTAAAAAAATGTTTGAAAAATGAGGACCCATAGAGTTCAATGTATTTCATTTTTTCAACCCAGGTTCAATTCAGAACTAACTGGGTCATATTCATTTGCATTTCTGTATGTCTCACAGACTGTCTCAACAACATACTGAAATTTCATTTTGATATAGTCATTTTTACGGCAGTTATCATGTGAACAGACAGACAGACAGACAGAATGAGTCATAAACATTTTCAACTATGTTGTAAAGTGTTAAAAAACTAAAGAAAAGAAAGCTTTAAAATTATGAATTTTCTGTGTGTGCTAAATAAATGTATTGCATGCATTGCTACAAAAGTTTGAACAGAATTGAGCAAGGTGTGAAAAGTAATACCCTGAAGGTTTGACCAGAAAAGAAGTGAACCACCTGCTGTTTTTGGCTGTCTACTTTTAGGTCTGGCGGACTGCCAACTGACTACCCCAGTTTCTGTTGATTGTTCTATTTGAAAATTTGTCTTTCCACTCCTGTGTTTCTTTTTTTTTTTTTTTTCTCTCCCTAGAACACTGTTGCTATCTTGATGGATGAGATCTGTCAAACTTTGAAATTTCACAAGGAGTTTGATTTATAGTGTGATATTCTCAATATTATGTTACACTAGCTGATTTGCACATTAAACAAGCATGATGCAAATTAAAAGTTGCTGAAATAATAGAACAACTATCAGGGGCCTGATGCTGTACATTTAAATATGAATAAGCATATTTTTGGATCCTTCAAAATTTTAAAAGGATCTTAAATATAAAAAATGGGATCAGACTGTTTTGTTTTTTATATGCATATTAAGTTATTTTATTTTGTGAAAACATAGTCTTATTCTTTGTTTTAAAAGTGAAAAAAAATTAAATATTTTTAATGAAACTTTTTGATATGGTATAAAATGCTATTAAAATGTGCACATATTTAAACTCATTAGCAATGTTTGGTATATCTGTTAGATTTTAGTAATTAAAGGCATTTATATTCTGTTAAAAACAAGGATCTTAAATTTAAAAAAATGGGATTAGAATGTTTTGTTTTTTTATATGCATATTAAGTTATTTTGTTTAGTGAAAACATAGTCTTATTCTTTGTTTTAGAAGGGAAAAAAAATTAAATATTTGTAATGAAAGTTTTTGATATAGCGTAAAATGTTATTAAAATGTGTACATATTTCTGCAAATATGTGCACATATTAAAATGTGCACATATTTGCTATTAAAATGTGCACTATATAAATGTGTACATAAAATCATAAGCAATGTTCGGTATGATGCAAATTGCTGAAATAATAGAACAACTATCAGGGGCCTGATGCTGTACATTTAAATATGAATAAGCATATTTTTGGATCCTTCAAAAATTTTTCTGTTAAAAACTTTAATTCTGTTAACTTTAACTAAAACTTTAATTTATATTCTGTTAAAAACTTGTGCATATATATATGATTTTGCTTTTTTTAAAAGATAAAATTTTACGTGCAACAGGCTTCCGGAAATCGCCCGTCCTCCCGTCCTCGCCGGGTTAAAATTCGGCGAGGACGACCAATTTTCGGAAGTTGCCGTCCTCTTGGACGACCTTGAGATTAGAGATTCCGTAAAAAAAAAAAAAAAAAAAAAAAAAAGATAACAAATTGTTGTCATCGTAAAATTGTGGCGAAAATTGAAATGTCGTCACCTGCAAATCCCCCTAGTGTGCATTATCAATGCCTTCTTTCTAGGTGAGCCGTCAGATCTGAATTGTAACCATAGGCGCTAGTTATTTTTTCTCCCCTCATCATCCACCCAGTGAATCCGATGATCGTACGAAAATGCGATAGCGCACTCACGATCGAAGTGACATGTTCTCTTCTCCTTTTCAAGGTCTACATGAGCGGAAATTTTCGGATTTTCACAAGACCGACAATACCAATGCTTAAATCCAGACCAAGCCCGAAGAAATTTATAAATGTAGAATGAACTCGGCCTGAAGATAACTGCGTCTCAGCCGGCCCGAAATAATTTGTATTCAAATATGTTAAAAATAAATTTTTCAAAATTTTGTACGGATAATTTAGTTTGTTTTCTTAAACATTTATCTTTACACAGCTGAAATAAAAGCAATAAGTTCATGCATTCAATTTAAATCCATTTTTAAAATTTTCAAAAGAAACATGTTCGGCCCGGTCGTAACGGACGTTTAAAAAAAAAAAAAAGACTCAACCCTGCCTGAAACAATAGAAAACTCAAGTCCAGCCCGGGCCTAAGCCCAAATCACCATTTAACTCTTTAAAACCCAAACTATAAAATTTTCATTTGCTGTAATAGACGGGAGTAAGTAACAAGTTTGAATTTTTGGAATGGATTCTTCTAGTTTCAGTTAGAAGTGTTTCATTTTCTTCCCCACTTTGGCTTCAACTTTAAAACTGAAACGTTTAAAATTCATTCATGGCATTTGTTCCAGTTGTTTGACAACTGAAGTTAAAGTATGAAACATCTATTCAGTCCAAAAAGATTTTAATCTTGATTGACTACATTCCCTAGAAATTAAGAGTACCGATGAGGTTTAAACTGCTTAGAGACAAGAGGATTTATATGATTATTTATTTACCAAGCCTTCAAGTTACCAAACATTGAAAAAAGGAGCGATTCCTTACAGATCTTACCCCTTTGACCCCACCCATAGATCGGAATTCCGCCGGTCAGATCCATTATCGGAGACTCCGCATCGGCGACTTTCATCATGGCGGTTAAGTGCTGTGGGGGTGGTGTATGAATATGCAGTTATCGCACTTCATCGTGAGGCAGTTGGTTCTAATTTGTTATTGTTGTACGATGTATTTAAGCACATATATTAAGGAATATAAAGTGAAAAAAAATTCTTAGGAGGACGGGTAAAAATTTTCGAGGATGGGTAAAAAATTTCAATAGCCGTCCTCGCGGACGGGCTAGATTTTGCCGATTTCCCGAAGCCTGACGTGCAACAATAGTTTTATAAACACATGCAAATAGTTGAAATTGCCAATTCATCTAAGATATAGATAAAATCCAAGTATAGATGATATTTGATTTTGATGCAATTTATTAAAGAACAGTTTGGTGTAAAATGTTATTAGAATGTGCCTATGTGCCTAACTCATGAGCAATGTCCAGTACATTTGTTAGATTTTAATAATTAAAGGTATTTATATTCTGTTTAAAACTTCTGCATATATGTAATGGTTGTTGAGATAGTCCAGAGAAGAGACCTTTCAGGTTACAAAAATCTCCTTTATTAGGTGACACTCTTAAAACAGAATTTGTTACACTAAGTCGAACTTTCCATCGGTGTTCATCTCATAAGAGATCTCCAAGTAGTCTGCGTTGGTTCACACAATTTACAGTTATGGCGGAGGGAGGAATTTGTGAAGACATGGGACACATGCTGTGTTCGCCTTTCTGGTAGGTCGGACAGTCTGGATCTCAACAACAACATGCTGTTTTCGCTTTCCTTATGCCTTAAAATGTGATGAGGATGCAGTTCCATATGAGAAAGTTTACACAGAGTTAATTTTGCAGCAACATTGTTTTCTGTGATAAGTCTAAATTGTTTATTGCAACAGAATTGTTTTTCTTTTGTAGTACGATGCTGTCAGGATCAACCAGATTTATGAGCAAGCCAAATGGTCCATACTTGCTGAAGAAATTGACTGCACAGATGAAGAGATGATGCTGTTTGCAGCCCTGCAGGTAAGAATATTTTTCTTTCATCTCCCAAAGAGAAAGACTGGATCAAGTTAATTGATTATAAGAGATGACATTTCTGGTGTTGACCAAATGGATATAATTTCTGGTAAACTTCATTAACATAGATTGTTGTTTTTAACATGAGCTAATTTTTGCAATTCCCTTCAAATTTCATATGATTTAAAATGTTTTATTTTTGCTCACATTTTAACACAAAAATGTTTTTAATCTGCCTGACTCTTTTGTTAGCAAGGTTTGACGGTACAAAGCAACTTTCTAGTACTCTTTAAGTTAAATTTTGGGATTTCAGAATAAAATTTCTTGGTGATATGGGCATTCATTCTTGAGTATGTTCATATCTTACCGATACAACACATCATTTCAAAAGTATCCAGAATGTCTTAAAATGTGTCTTTCTATCCACAATATTTTGTACTATACTGCCGTATAAGAAGGTCAAAATCTCAGACCTAATATTGTTAATGTATATTTTTTAATCCTCGTGCTGTTGACCATCATTGCACCCCAGCAATGAACTTCATTTTGTTGAACACTTGTATTTTTCAAAATGTGAGTGATGATAATAATTATTTTGACATGAATGTCTATGGTGAAGGCAACCAGCTGAAATCGGAGCTTTACAAAAAGTACAAACCTGTTAGATTTTTGTGTCTGATGGGATATCATTTATGAATATACAAAAATAATTTTAATATTTTGAACTATTTTTTTTTATCAGAAATAGAAAGTTTTTGTCCGAGCAAGGCTTTGCTTCGGTTTGATTGCTTCACTCAAAATATCTTAAACTATAAGAGATAGGTACAAACAGTAAGTGACAAAAATATCCAATAGGAAATCCAGTTTCTAGGTCAATTATTTGCTTTTACAAAGTTCTTTCAGTTTAAGAACCTTCGCCTTGACATGTTTAAAAATATTGATAATTTTTTCTGTTTCAAATGTTTATAATGCTTACATCTCAGAAACAAAAAATGCTGACTATAAACGTAAAGCAAGTCATTTGTAGACCTTTCAAAGCCTTTAAAGTATGTATACAGGGTGGCTACAGAACCTGGAAATCAGAGAGATGTTAGGGAATATTAACATTCTTGAAAAATCAGGGGAATTGGAATTTTTAAGGTCATCACAACTTTCTTCCGACTCATGACAATACAAGTGTAAAATTCCTTATTTATGTTTCATGTGACTGGAGACATCTCAATAAAAAGAAGAGAGTTTTAAAATTTCAATGTTTCTCAGCGATCCCTCTGGTCGTAATGTTTCGAAAGTTGTCAAGATATTTCATGTGACAAGAAAAGCAGATTAAAAGAAAAATGCTTTTTCTTTTTATGCATAATTTTATTGCAATAAGTGATATTTAACTCAATAAGATTAAGGACACAATGTTGTTAGACAGAAGGTAGATAAGGAAGATATTTAACTCTATAAATTCTTGACTGGATTTTGCAGAACACTGCTGAGTTTATATGGCTGAGCGTGATAGTTTATCTACAATTTTAATGCTTTAAAGGTTAATATTCTTGTAATAATACTGTTCTTATATGACTCTTATATGAATATTATATTTTGATTATTATACTTTTCAATGTTGAAAGCAGGGTGTCAATGATTTAAATCAACTGATTTAAAAAAAAAAAATCTTTGATTTAAATCAACTGATTTAAAAAAAAAAAATCTTTGATTTAAATTATTTTTTAACTTAAACCATAGAAATCTTCTTGGAAATCTAAATCTGACTAGTGCTGCCTTTTTCTTAGTTACTATAACTTTTCTTCTTTATTTTTGTCCCTATTGTTTATCCTCACTTGACCATTCTTATCTATTCAAAGTCTCTCTCCTGACCCTTTCTTTCACAGAATACTATATTCAGGGGGATCTGAGCCAAAAAATTTTTGGAACTTTTTAAACACAGCTTTTTAGTAATTTTGCAAAGTTTCCCAGAAAAAAAAAATGAATTAAAGCTGCAATTTCAGTGTAATTTCAAATAATTATTCATGCTAGTTTGTGCATATAAACTCAATTTAATGAATTATGAAAGAAATAAAGAAAATAAATATGAATCTGTAGAGAAGGCAAGTGCTGTCCACATCAGACTTTTCTTTTTAGGAGATTAATCATTCATTTATACGCACGAAACACGTGCATTTCTCCTAAATAAATAGTTTAAGTTACAAGAAAAGTATTACAACCGAACTCCTCAATTTTAACAAAACATTTACAACCATTATTGTTTTATTATAATATAATTTTAATCATTATGAAGAAAATATTTCCACCACATCCTTACAGTCACACTGAATGTACTTATACATATAAAGCTCTTTATCGTTCTGCATAAATCATTTTCGTATTGCACAAATTGTGTATTTCCAGAATTCGCACTAAAGGCGCCAATTCTGGAAACCTGTTCTTCCTAGTACGTTTCTACTTGTCATTGAATTTAACTAATGGACTCATCCAAAATCACGTGACCCAAATGCCTTCTCATTGGAGTCAAATTATAGTAGAAGAAGTCAACGCTCTCCAATGGTGGAAGTCTTTGTCAGTTTTAAAAGATTGTATTTCGTCAAAAGAACTATTAGTAATAGAGCAATTTATGACTGTAAAGGCCACATCTGCAGAGGTTGAAAGAATGTTTTCAACCTTTGGTTTAGTACACAGTAAATTGAGAAATCAATTAGGGGTGGAAAAGGCTGCCAAACTTACATTTCTGAACAAATCTTTAAATAAATAGATAATAATATTGTTATTGTGTGCGATTAGCATTTCTGCAAAGCTTTATTTTTTAAATTTTTGTTTTAAAATATGTAAAGTAAGTCATTACATGGTCTGCCAATTCTGCCATGTTCCCTAAGTTATCCACTTGGGACAAAATACTTAATAGCTATTTGCATGCCAAGGAAATGTATATTTTATTTACAGATTTATACTATTAACTGGGTAGTATCAACCAACCCTATATAGAGTAGTTAAACTTATTTAAGAAATCTGATTTAATTTGTTTAAAAAAATATGATTTTAATCAAAAAAATCTGATTTAAATAAAAAAATCTGATTTAAATAAAAAAAATCTGATTTAAATAAAAAAATCTGATTTAAATCAAATAAATCAGATTTTTTTTATTTTTTAAAAAAAAATCATGATTTTTTTTACACCCTGGTTGAAAGCAATTGATTTTAATTATTTATTCTTAATTATCACTTTCAATTTTATTAAGTGAATTTTTTAGGTTGGTTAAACTGATATTCTGTAAAAGTAGATAGTGATATATATCATGGAATTTTTGAAGGTATTATTTGGGAAATATCAGGGAATTTTTGAAGATATTATCTGGAAATCAGGGAATTTTTGAAGATATCTGGAAATCTGGGAAATATCAGGGAATTTTTGAAGATATTATTTTAAAAATATCAGGGAATTTTTGAAGGTATTATTTAGGAAATATCAGGGAATTTTTGAAGATTTTATCTAGAAATCTGGGAAATATCAGGGAATTTTTGAAGATATTATCTGGAAATCTGGTAAATATCAGGGAATTCAAGATATTATCTGGGAAATATTAGGAAATTTTTGAAGATATTATCTGGAAATCGGAAACATATCAGGGAATTTTTGAAGATATTATGTTTAAATCTGTAACATATCAAGGAATTTTTGAAGTTATATGGAAATCAGGGAATTTTTGGAGATATTATCTGGGAAATATCAGGGAATTTTTTAAAGTATTATTTAGGAAATATCAGGGAATTTTTGAAGATTTTATCTGGAAATCTGTGAAATATTGGGGAATTTTTGAAGATATTATCTGGAAATCTGGTAAATATCAGGGAATTCTTTAAGATATTATCTGAGAAATATTAGGAAATTTTTGAAGATATTATCTGGAAATCGGGAACATATCAGGGAATTTTTGAAGATATTATGTGGAAATCTGTAACATATCAAGGAATTTTTGAAGATATTATATGGAAATCAGGGAATTTTTGAAGGTATTATTTAGGAAATATCAGGGAATTTTTGAAGATTTTATCTGGGAATCTGGTAAATATCAGGGAATTGTTATATTCCCTGATATTTACCAGAAGATATTATCTGGGAAATATTAGGAAATTTTTGAAGATATTATGTGGAAATCTGTAACATATCAAAGAATTTTTGAAGATATTATCTGGAAATCAGGAACATATTGGGGAATTTTTAAAGATATTATCTGGAAATCAGGGATATATCAGGGAATTATCTGAGATCCTGTAGCCATTCTGATATAATTGGATTTTACATCACTTTTTTAGTTTTCGAAATAGAGTGGTTTTAACTTTTCAGATACTTTTGCACACTTGTATAGACATGGCATTCATTCATAACTTACAAAGATTAAAAGCTGTTTTATTTATGTATTCTACTTTAGTTAATGAAACAAAGGAGACCGGAAAAAACAAATAGATTTATTAAACTTTATTTAACAAGGCAGTATTCATGAAAAACCATTTCAGCTGACTGGAGCCACCGCCTATTTTTGTTTCTGTAGTTAAGTGATGCTGGGATTACATTAACACAAGTCGGCATGGATATTATTTAAAAGCTTTCTAACAGTTCACACTGCAGAATGATGAAATTGATTTTACTGCAAATATATATATATATATATATATACAATTTATCGAGTAATGTGTTTCACAGTTATGCTATTCTATTCTTTCGGCTGGGAAAGAAGATTTGACCTAAAGAATGTAATAAAAACACTATTAAGGAACAAAATGAATGTAATGACTTTGGACAATTAATTATTTGTATCTGTTAATGGTACCGATAGTCAGTATTTTTATTTTAGAAAAACTATGGATGTAGAAAAGTACAGTCAATAAAAATGATAAATATATATTTTTCTTTTTAAGAGCTTATTAAAAGTAAAATTTGTATAATATATATATTTGTTTTATAGTTTGTTATTTATATTTAGAATTTTTTAAAAATAATATATGAATAGGTTAAATTTGGTCAACTTTTTCATTTATGGCTACTGTATTTCTTGTTGATTAGACAAATGACTTCGGTAACTAAAAAGTGAATGATATCCTTGGTTTTAATGACTAGGTGCAAGTAAATCTGCAAGCCAATCATCCACAGCCAGACGTGTACCATGATGATGAAGATGTGGACACGGCTCTTACAGATCTCCAAGTTACACTGGAAGGCACGGTGATCAGCAAGGGTAAAGCCAACATCACCAATGTGCCAGAGCTATCTGATTACCTTTCATTTATGAAGTGAGTTAAGTTTTACTGGAAATTTTTTATTAAATGGACACTTCCTATTATGCTTAATCCCTATAACCGTAGTTCCAGGACTCCAAATCTGGCCCTCAAACCCCCAAAACAAACCCTCCTAACCTAGGTGAGGAAAACTGAATTTTAGCTAGCAGATAACTTTGAATAAGTATACTATAATTATGACCATATTGTGTATTTAGACTCAGTGTTGTACATTTTTTAAGAATTCCCCATTTTTTTAGTCATTATATCTGCGAAAACATTTTAATTCAATTTTATGGACTTACAGAAAATAATATATCATTGATTCCAAATCGGAAATATTGGCACATAATGAGTTAATTGCATGTGCTCATCATGGGACTTTATTCCTCTTAAAGAATATTGTATGCACACTGTGTTTATTTAAGCAATGAAAGGTACCATGTCCTATACAAACGTCTAGATCTGTTTCATGTTTTTTTTATAAATCATAACGTGTAATATACCATTTAGAGCTTTAAAGCCACAATTTATTAATTTTCCTGTTTAAATAATTAAAATTGAGTCTCTTTTCATTTACTAAATATCTCTCTAAAATATTTGTAGTAAAGGCTAATTATTTAGTAAACAGTCTTTAATAAATCACCATTTAGGCCATACACAAATTTACAAAAATGTGCTTCTTTCATTGGTGGCAATGCAAATGAAATATGAAATACATGAGCTCTTATATACAACTTGAAACTGTGAAACAAAATTTGCATGTAGACCGTCGAATTATCTGATGTCAATTAAAATCGTTAAATTACTAAATAAACGCATAAATAACTGCAATTCAGAGAAATACAGACAAACCAATTAAATGTGTCATTAAACGCAAAGAAAAGGTGAACTAGACATCCAGGAATTCATAATAGGGTTTAACACGCAGAGAGTCGAAAATGACAAGTTTATGTATTTCATATTTCATTTGTATTGCCACTGATGAAGGACGTTGCAACATCCGAAAGTGCTTTGATATTTTTGTAAATTTGTGTACGTCCTAAATGAGGATTTATTACAGACCTTTCACTAAATATGTAGTCTTTACTGTAAATATCTTTAGACATGGCTTTCTTACTTTTTGATTTTTAATACCTCTTTGTATTGTACATTTTGATATTAATATATGTTTGTTTTTGTTGTAGGCCTAAACGATTTACGCTGAAAGGTTTCAGGAGGTTCTTTATCACTCTTCGTGACACCTATTTGATGCTGTACAAATCTAAAGATGATGGTCCCTCTTTAAGTATTTGCTTAAAAGGTGAGAAATTATAAAGTCTTTTTCGAATATAAAGTTATTGCAGTTTATTAAGTAAGCCTTTGTTTATATTGCACATTTGAATCAATAATAAAGATATTTTGTCTAAATACAGCATACTCTGAATTTTAGGTCTCAGCCAGCTTCAAAGACACAAAATAGCCTTTTTCAAATAAGCAACTTCACTTATTTAGGCAAGTTTGGCATCTGTGGTAGAATAACTGAAGGTAGGGTTAAAGTTGCTATTTCCACGAGGAGAAATGAGATAGGTAAAAAACTAAATAGGCTTCTCTCATTTCTCTTTGCATCCTATGGCAACATTTCTTCTACCTTCAGTCATGCCTTCTATTCTACCATGGAACTTGCTTGAGTAAGTGATGTTGCACATCTTGTTTGTCCTGAAGCAGAAAACTTTTTTTCTTTGCCTTTGAAAGCAGTTGACACCTGAAATTTAGTGTGTGCAGTATTTAGACTCGAGTTTTTTTTATTATTCATTTTGATATTTAGATATACAGTGTTTAATTGCTTTTAAAATGTTAATAATTGAGAATGCTATTATTTCTACCTATGAAAATTTTAAAAATCAATGTAAAAATCAATGTCTCTCCTGTCTTTATATTTATCTCCATATGAAGAGATTAATGGTCTTGCATTGTGGCCCAAGCCAAATGCGTTATTTTAAAAGCCAAGCAAGTGGCGCTAGGATAAAGTGAATGTTCGACTTCCAGAATATGTAATTTTTGTACTTTATAATACTTTTAGAATTTATAGAATAGATAACCTTTTTAAGTGTGTGATTATATTAATGCGGGAGAATTGTGATTATGATTGTGGTAGAATTTGAGATTAATGATTTACAATGTGTTAAAACGTAAGGGAGCAACTTTTAAGCTCATTATATTGGAAAATTGTGGTAAAGGAACAGGTCAAATCTTTTCATGTTTTAATGTTAAATTGTGTAAGTAAATTTGTTATTTGTTATTTTAAATCTAATCAGTGTCCTCATTTCCAAACCTTTTAATTACTTCTTAAATTTCAGATTAGACTATACAACACGGTGGCCATTAACTTAATGTTTAATGAACATTGTTGGTATTTATCGTGCTGCCCAAACCGGGCGTATGGGATAACCCACATAACAACATTGTTTAAAGTTTTTCCTCATCCTTTGTACAAAGTGTGTTTGTTTTTAAAAAAAATACTAGTATCATAATCCTACTTTTCTTGTAAACTTCAGAGTACTAAGAAACACTATTTGGAATTTGAGAATTTATAAAAATAATATTTTTACCAATGTATCAGTGGAAATAAGACTTGGTGAATGATTGGAAATCAGACTTGGTAAAAGTTGCCTTTGGTGAATAAAAGTTGTATTCGGCAATTTAGCTGTCAAAATATAACAAGATTTTAGAGTGAGTATGCTGCTTTTTAATTGTGTATTTTGATTCTGTTAGGTTGTGAAGTGACTCCAGATGTGAATTTGTCAAATGGGAAATATGGAATCCGACTTGAAGTGCCTAACCACGAGGGAATGACAGAGTACTGGATTCGGTGCAGCTCTGTAAGCTTCTTTACTTCTCAATACATTGTAGATTATACTTATATATATGCAGTGTTTCTTTCAGGCATATATTCGGGAGGCGAAGCCCCTCCCCAGAGATATTTTATATAACATAGTTTCTATTTATGTGACAGCATTTAGATATATATTTATATAGGGCAAATAGAAAACTCGCCCCCTAATGTTTCTTTCACCCCACCCACCCCTGGCTAAAGAGTCCTGAAAGAAACACTGTATATATGGATAGTGACATTTTATCTTAACACATCAGCTGAGAAAAATGAAATTGAATAAGCCAATGAAAAATGCTGAAAAATGAAATTGCATAAGCCAATTTTTTGTTTAAGTCATTCTGTACAAGAAAAAAAGGTTTTTAGTTTCCTAGTAATTTTCTTTTTGAACTCCTTGCTTCAAATGTTTTGTATTGAAGCTCTACTTCGACTCAATCTTTCTCATTTATGCTCCTACCTTCACTCACTAACTACCATGCTGTTACGAACGTATCCTCTCGAACCGTAGGTGCATATGCAGGATACAAGAATGAGTTCAAGTTTCTGGATAACTTGCATTTATTCACAAGCACAAAGTAAACAGGAACTGTAAACAATCAAACAGCACTTAAATGCTCCACTCATTTCACAGAATAAGCGATATTATTCTCGATTGTTGACAAAAGTCATTTCACAAAACAGCCACTACTATTTTCAAAACATTAACAAAAATCACAGTCATATAGCTTGTGTCACGTCCATTCGTCAACTCCCAACTGATCTCTCTGATTTAGTGATGACTCCTTTTTAGTCTCTCCATAGAAACTTCTGGAAATCTCTATATCACAAAGAATAATTGTTCTATCGAGAAGTTTCTGGAACATTCCGGAAAATGCCAAATCTGGAAACCCTTCTTCTAACTGGAATATCCTGGCAACCCTGGTGTCACATCATGCACTTCTTTGCCGAGACGAGGCAAAGAAGATGAGGCACCAAACAGAACATTGGCGTTCGCAACAATACTTGTATTATTTCTTCTGATAACAGTTTTTTTTTTTCCATATAACATGACTGTTACTACTTTAATCTGTTTCAAAAGTTCTCCTTATAAATTCTGTTTCTTCCTTATAAATTTTTTTAAGGAAGTACTTGTTTGATTTTCGCTAATTTAATAATTGGACAGTTTAGTCTTATTCCTACACGGTTTTCTATATATTTTTGGTACCAGTATTCGTGCAAAGTAAAAAAAATCTATAATCATTTAATCATTTTGAAAGGTTTAATTTTGTGTTTCTCTCGGTTGTTAATGAATACTATTTTATATGTTCGTGTTTGTATAGATTAATTTAAATTGCTCAATATTATAGTGAATTTTCCATGCAATTTCTATATAATTTGGGGATAGAGTGCATTATAAAATTTTCATTTTATTCTATTAAAATGTGTAACTTTGCTACAGTGGAGTTTGTTTTATGCATATTCAGAAAAGGTTTTAAATTGTAAATTACATTTTTTTTTCCTGAAAAGTTTGTTCAAGCTAGTTTTGGGTGACAATATAATTATCTAGTTAAAATTTAACTGAAAGTGATTCAGATAATTAAAAAATAAATAAATAATTTAATAAATTTTTTTTAACACATACTTTTTATTTTCAGCAAATCATAAAATGTTATAAGTAAAAAATATCTAGCATCTTCAAAAATTTTAAACAGTACCCAACATAAAATGAATTGCATTTTAGGAGTAAAAGTTTACTTGAAAAGAAAGTCAAGTTAGTCAGTAAGAGCCAAGTAACTTAACATTCTATACATTTTCAGCATTGGGCCTGCCCGTTGCAGAATAGTTTGTCAAAAGCGTTGATCTTAGATCCCAGGTATAGGGGTGTTGGATATGCATGAATGCTTTTTTGTGGCTCGAAATCCATTTTAAATTTTAGTTCCTGATCAAATTAGCCCTTTGGTCATTAAATGTCTGCAGAACAACCAAACAAACCAACATATTCTCATTTTTAATTTGAGTTGTGTATTTCAGGAAGAGCAGTATGCTAAATGGATCGCGGCTTGCCGGTTAGCAGCCAAAGGGAAGACCATGGCCGACAGCTCATACGATTTAGAAGTGAAATCAGTCCAGGATTTCCTTAACATGCAGAAGCCAGCCCCTGCGCCAGTCATCAGTCCTTCCCAGATCGATATTGATCCTGATGATATGGTGGCTCCCAGATTTGCCAAGAAACTCAAGAGTACAAAGGTAGGCAGATTTTATCATCATACATCATTGCATGTCCATACTAGCTTATAAAATTCCTTCAATTATTCCTGTACTTAAATGATTCCTCTTTCACTACTGTATCTGCTTTTTTATGCTTGTTCTAGTGTTGGAAATTTAGTTTGGTTTAAAGATTGATTTAGACTATTGTCTTTTGTTTTATGTTGCTTTATTGAACAAAATATGTTCTTCACAGGTGACAATTCTTGTCATTTGCTTTTGAATGTACTGATATTTTAAAATAAATATGTATGATTAAAGTAAATGTGTACTGATATGTATGATTAAAGTATATATGTACTGATATTTTACAAGCTTGGGTATGAGGGAGGTTAAGAGAAATTTTAATATTTCTAGTAAAGAATAATTTGTCACACAGATATTATAAAAAACATTTCTATCAAGTAAAACATATTTCAGCTTATCTTAATAACCTAATTTGCATAAATCTGCACTATAGTAATTAATTTCCATTGTGATTCTGTTATACATTCACTATAAATGTAATTAAAAAGGGTCTGCATTTACATATGAGTGTAACCATGATATTGTATCCATCTAAGAGCAAGAAAGAAACGAAAATCATTTGAGTTTTCAGAAACAAAGTAATTGAAAATGGGATACAGGAAATGGGTCCTAACAAGGAAGAAGTTTACAACATGAGACAGATTTCTGCTGCCCATCTGTACACATCAAATACTCTGTTCTGTAAGGGTTGAGAAAAAAAGCATTCATTTTTGCTTTTAGCTTATTCGGAGACAGAACATTCGCAATGTTTTGATTCTAACTTTCCATTCCAATTACACAGAATTTTGATTTGTGTTCGGTGCAATCAGAATTGCATAAAAATTAGAAGTATCAGGGTGCATATGGGTGTTTGAAAATTGGGAAAGTACTTGAATTTTAAATTGACAGTTTTCAAGGCCTTGAAAGTACTTGAAAATTCACATTTTCTTGGTTATGCCCTTGAAAGTTCTTGAAAAAGACAGAGTTGACCTGTGAAGTTCTGCTTTCTCTGGAAATTTCCCTAGCAATTACTCTGTCGCTGAAATTTTGCTAAACTACATTGTTTCTGCCCAAAAATTTCCTCAACAGCTTCAACATTAAACAATGTTAGTTTGGTATAATTTTTCCTATCAGAAATGCATACAACTTTATAATATGGAAGAAATTATGTCATTGATAAATACTAGCATAGTGTTTGGAAGTCCTGGAAAAGTGCTTGAAATTTTTTTTAAGGAAAGTGTACTCACCCTGAAGTACCTTATGTACATAACTGTTGAAATAAAATTTTATGCAATCTTTTTCTGCAGATCACTGGCCCACGCAGGCAATGCTGACAAAACTTTAAAATATCTGCTATTCTTATACATTATTCACATTTGTATTTTGGATGTTTCAGATCATTCAAAGAATTCTTGAAGCTCATGCCAATGTTAAAGATCTGAACTTAATGGAGGCCAAACTGAGCTACATCAAAGCTTGGCAAGCTCTTCCAGAGTTTGGAATGTCACTCTTTGTAGTCCGCTTTGACGGCAGTAAGAAAGACGTAAGTTTTGAAATAGTTTTTAATTTGTACATATCAAACTATAAAAAAACCTGTATATAACAAAATTGCTAAGGACTCAAGTATTATTCTCTTTCCGATACGCATTGAATTCAGTTTCATTTCGAATTTAGCACTGCGGCCTGTGTTCAAGGCAGAAGAGAACTTTCCACCAATTTTTCATCGAACAGCGCATGTGTGAACTCAACCTTCCGCTGAATTGTGGTGAGTGGGAAGGTAGCTTTACATGAAGAGTAAAGAGGATGATCAGAGTAATGCATATGGGACAGAATTAGGACAAACCCTCTTTTAATGTGTTTGAAAAGTTTAAAATTAGTGTATCTGTATATCTCCCTCATTTTCTGAAACATTTTATATGAAAAATATTCATCTAAATTGTGAGTGGATTTACATGGTTGACCGCAACACAACAGCATTGTAGATGATGTTTTTACACCTGCTAAATTAATATTTCGTATTGTAATTTTTTTTATATCAATTACTTCAGGTATCAGGAGCTTACACAGATGAATGAATATTCAAAATTATTTTTGATTCATCAGACATCCATATAAAAAATCAAAGAAATGTTTGTTAAAAGTATTCACTCTTTTAAGATACAAAATTAGTTTTAAAAGGGATACTGCCGATGTTGATTGTGAGGAAAAAAAAAAGGATTTAAATTCAAAAATGCTGTTATTAAAATATCATGTCTTAAAAAAATTTAAGTTCGTTAACATTTTATATTTGATTTTAAAGATTTTCAAATACCTACATTAAATATCCGAATATATTCTTTGCTCATTTGTAACTTTTAAAACATTTCTCATTATATTCTTTGCTCATTTGTAACTTTTAAAACATTTCTCATTAAAGTAAACTTTTAAATTTAAAAATTATTTTATCTACATTTTGATTTATTAAGTAATTATGTTTTAAAATAGATTTATATTTACATGTAAACTTATTTTTTTTTATTCAAAATAAATGATTTTCAAGTGCATTGTAAATTTCTAATTGTCTATGTACATTTAAAACAATAAAAATTCTTTAAATGTTAGTGCTAAATTATGAAAATGTAACCTCTAAAACTTAAAATAGTTTGACTTTTTTTGCTATTCTAATCTAAAATGTTCAAAATTACATGTCAAAAGATAACTACTGTAAGGATGTTCGATGATTTCTATCTAATTTTATATGCTCATTTTATATGTACTATTTCTACAAGCACTTTTTCAATTAAGAAGAATAGCTTAAAATGTATAGTCTATTTATAGCTGGAATAAAGTATACTTCAAGATTTTTTTCAAACTTTGAAATAAATTTTTATAAAATTCAAACTTAAAAATAATTTACTGATATAAGGTTATTTCGTATATAGAATTTGAAATAATTTAAAATAAAAAATTCTGCAGATTATTAAAGAAAAATTTTATTTGAATATTTTAGCAACAGATGTCAGCACTTGTAAAATTTAAGATCCGCTTGGATTCGAACCAAAGCCCACTGATTCGCGGAGTTGAATCTCTTAGAAAATTGTTTAAATATATGTCGCCAAAGCAAATTTGCGTACGCTCTTGTTTAAATTCACAGAAAGGCGAATTTTCTGAAATGTGCCAATACTATAAACTAGCGAGCTGCTGGTCAATATAAATTTGAATCAGAAGAGGCCAAAGAGATTATATTAGTAATAATGCCTTAATTTTTATTATATAATAATTCATGTATATAAAATCACTTTGAAGAGATGGTTTTTAAACATGGCCACTGAACTAGAAGGAGAAATTTCTGTGCTTTCATCTGATTGGCTACATTTCATCGCCGTCATCCAACTTTGTGAAAGGGTTTATTGCACCGTAAAGACGTACATGTACCTTGAGCGTTGTGGTGAGTGTGAAGACACCTTTCCTTTTTTATTTGCTCTAATTTTACAACCCTTTTTTTTAGACAGGTTAATGGAAACATTTGGTTTAAATGCGCCTGGTGAATATTGTGGTTTTCTAAAGAGTTTCCTGGCAGTAATATTTGTAATAATATTTCCTGTATTTTGTACAAAGAATGTCTGATAGAGTTGTTTAATTTTGAAAATCAAGTTGTATCATAATATTAACAATTGCAAGTATGATTTTATGAAAATGTTTTTAAATAATCTCCCATTCTGAGCATTCCATAAAAGAGTGAACCCAGTTTCAATAATAAACAGCAGATTTCCAATATTGAGTAGGAGTCAAAGCTACCCGAGGAGAAAGTTCAATGATAGCATAGTTTTGTAAGATGTGTCTCAGGAAGTTTCAAAATAGTCATCCAACATTTTGTAATATTTATAAATATTTAAAGAAATTTGGCAGCACTCAGTGAGAGAGGCATTTTTTTTTATACTTTGATTTCTATGAAATTTCATATGCAGATTTTTCCACCTCCTCAGAAATGAGCAATGAAATTGATGTTTTAAGATAATGGATCCATAATTGCAGTTTTAATTTAAAACTCAAAGTAAAACGTTTCTTTTCTATAAGGTGAGAGATCTGCTCATTATCCTGAGTGATAAGCTGATAACTTTATTCCTCATACTTAATGCGAGTCTAAAGACTAATGGTGTTATTATACAGGGCAATTTTTTTTGCTGAACTTCGGCAATTCCGCCCTCTTCAATCATACTTTAGGCCCCTCCTCTTTAACAGGCATCATCTCTCTGATGCCGCCAATTACATTCCAGAAAGCATTCTTTAGTGTGTTTTCGTATAATTTGAATCTTTTATATCCCAAAGTTGTCTGTAAGTTGGTAAAAGTTCTATTATTATTTTTCCATCTCCCAGACTTCAGCAATTCCATCCGGCAAGGATACTTTAGGTCCCCGCCTTTCTAACACACCCTTCCTCTTGAATGCCGCCGATTTCATTCCAAGAAGTATTCTTTAGTGTTTTTTTTTTTTCGTATAATTTGGTTCTTTTATATCCCACAGGTGTCTGTAATTTGGTAAAAGCTCTATCCTTTTTTTTTCCATCTCCAGATTCTAACGTAGTTGAGCTGCTTCCAATGTGCTTGCATTGCAGTTGCCATCACCATCTTGAATGCAAATGAGGAGAGGAAAGGCGGAGCGGAGTGACATCCAATCTTATCGTTCTCTGATTGGTTCACTGCTTGGAAATTGTGCAATTTTTATTGTCGAGTACTAAAGAATTGTGGCAATTTGGTGGCAAGATTTCTTCCCATTGAAATGTATGGTGTTTCTGAAAAGTTGCTGGAAGGATTTGCTCTGTGTAACAACACCATAAGATGTAGTACTTTGTAACTTCAGATACTCCAGTCAACTTAAAACAAGTATGAGCCCTGGAAAAAAAATTCCGCTCGTTGAGTAACAGTTATCAATTTTAAGAACACAGACATGTTCGTCTTCAAGTCATCTAATCTTGTCTGACTCCATAGTTGGCAAATGTATATTATACTTGTCATGACAAACCCCGATTTCCAGGAGATTTTAACTCAACGGTCAAAAAAGCTAAAGACTTAAGTGTCAAAATTAGCATCTGTTTCTATTCATAATTTTTATGAATATTAACCTTTTGCTTATGGGTGGGACAGTGTCCATCCCAAATGAAAAACCTCTCGAAAAGACAGGTATTTGACATACCCTATCCCAAACAGTTCAAGGTAGTGACACAGGGTATGTTAAATACCTGTATTGTTTAGAGGTTCTTCATTTGGGATGGAGGCTATCCCACCCGTAAGCAAAAGGTTAATATTTATAACAATAAATATTTCAAATAGGTTTGAGTATTAAAATTTATATGAATCTTCTTTGGGTTTTTTAGTAGAAAAGTAATAAAAAACATTTTCTTGGAAACTGTTTTCCTCCGTTTATCTTATTTTCTCTTTTTTTTTTTTTTCAGGAACTGCTGGGAATTGCTTTTAATCGTCTCATGAGGATGGATCTTTCTACCGGAGACCACATCAAAACCTGGCGCTACAATACCATGAAGGTTTGGAATGTGAACTGGGAGGTTCGCCAAGTCCGGGTCCAGTTTGAAGAAGAGAAGGTGGCTTTCGGCTGCCTATCGGCCGACTGCAAAGTGGTCCACGAGTTTATCGGTGGCTACATCTTCCTCTCTATGAGATCCAAGGATCAAAACCAGACTCTGAATGAGGAACTCTTCCACAAGTTGACAGGTGGGTGGGTGTGAAGTTTCAGCGGCGAACTGAATCTGAAAGCATTGATTTGGAGTGAATTATTAATAAGTCATTCTTATGCTAAACCCTTACTGTACATTTTGCAAAAATGAAAAGTATATTTTTTGTAAAAAAAAAATATTTTTAAATTAAATGGCGATGCTTGTTAACATGCCTATGAATTTTAGTGGTTTCTGATATATATATATATATATATATATATATATTATTTTTTTTTTGCTTTTCATTCTGTATTGGATTAACTTGATTTAATGTTTGTCGATTGTTCTGTGAAAATAGAACTAAGTATTTGGAGCACATAGGTTTTTTCCCCATTTGAATTGAGTCTCCTTTCTTTGTGTGTGTGTGTAGAGAGAAGGGGGAAAGGAGGAACAGTAACTATTTAAATGCTCATTTAAGTGTTCTCTTAACTTGATACATAATTGCTTAAATCGTTTTATTTTTTAATTGTAGTATGTAAAGTATTTCCTATAAAAGCATAATGCAAGCTATGAAAATACATATTGAGCTTATTTATTGTAAAATACTAGAATTTAACCATGAAAATGAAAGTATCCAAGAAAAATAATTTTCTAAAGAACATTAGAGAAATGGCGCAATAGGGTTGCCAAAAAAAAAAGATATCAGGGACCAACACGTGTAGCAAATCTTTTAAAAAGTCAAACCTAAAGTTAAGGAATTTTAGCTTACGATTTTCAATTTAAAGAAAGCTGACATAAGAAAATTGGGCAATTACGATTGTTTCGAGGGTATTATGAGCTTTCTTCCTGTAGTTATGAACATAGGGTGCATATGGGTGCTTGGAAATTGGGAAAGTACTTGAATTTTAGATTAACATGTTCAAGACCTTGAAAGTACTTGAAAATTCCCATTTCCTTGGTTAAGTCCTTGAAAAGGGCAGGATGAAAGTGTTCTGCAGATTCACAGCATTGTGTTTTTTCTGAGAAGTTTTACTTTCTCTGGAAATTTCCCTCGCAGTTAAGCTGCCACTGAAATTTTCCTAAACAGCATTGTTTCTGCTCAAACATTAACTCAACAGCTTCAACAGTGAACAATAATGTTAGTTTGCTATGATTTTTCCTCCCAGAAACACATACAACTTCATAATATGGAAGAAATGGTGTCCTTGAAAAATAATTGCATGGTACTCCTTTGAAAGTCCTTGAAAAGTGCTTGAAATTTTTTTTAAGGAAAGTGTACTCACCCTGTGTTAAGTGCACAAGTCTTGGCCTGAGGAAGATGGCTCATAACTTCCTTAAAAAAGCAATAACATTTATTGTGGTTCTTCATTTGTAATGGTACTTTCTAATATATCACATATTATGCTTGCCTCTGGAGAAATGTGATACCCATTCAATCCCTTCCATTTCTTAAATATGTTACATATTTCAAAGAGGAAAGTTTCAAGAAACCTGTTTATCAAACTTTGAAAAGAAAATTAGTAGATTTTATTACCTTGTTTGGGTGGTAGTTCTAGAGAGTGAATTATGTAGCTCTTTAGGAATTGTTTAAAAAATGTGCAAGGTAATATTTTGGATATAATTATCATATCTAATATTTCTTCTATACTAAAGTGCAATTCAGTATTAAAAAATTTGCCTTATAGTACTTTGAAATTTATACAAGGGGTATTTTTATGCAGAAAAAGCAAATTTTGTAACCATTGTTGAGAAAATGACTGCTTATACCCTTTATAAGTTTCCTATACCAGTTTTTATGACTAAAAGTGGTTTTCACTTTTCTGAAAAATTTTGAACTTTTCTTGTACTCTCACTTTTCATTTATCAGAGTTCCTCTATTCAATATTTTGTGCTTCCAAATTTAAAAACCCATAACAAGGGTTTATATTCAATTATAGTGATCACTTTTAATGAGACACATTTATATATATATATAATATCAAATTAAAATTTTATCCTTGTTTTTGAATATATATAGCAAATACTGGTATGTATTTTTAGAAGGATAAATGTATGCTTGCTCCATTATTTTCTCATTTCTTTATATTTAAAAAAAGTCCTGTTATGAGTAGGTAAAACATGTGTCTTATTGGTGTATTGTCCAATCCCTTATTTAAAATAATGTTACATAACGTGTTTTGTTTACCCCTTTTACATGTCCTTTCATTCACATGAAATATATAACTAATCATTAATGTGTAAGTGAATAAATATTGTTACCAATGGTGAATGTAGTGCTAGTATGGCTAATATAGTGCCGCTAGACCCTTAAAGTTGGAGGAATCATTATAATCTTCTGCATTTAACAAAAATTGTAATAGTTTGCTTAGACAATTGGAATTAAATGCATCATATGCAGCCTAAAGAAACAGCGCCTTTATTCATATTGTTCATTTCGATGGAGTGGAGAAACATGATAGCTTTGGGAGGCGACAAAGTTTCCACTGAATCTCAGACCAAATGAGTGCTTCTGTGCATGTGACTCAATGACGGAGGTATTTGTAGAATCATATACAGACATTTTGGTGATGGCAAAGAAGGGTGTTTCTTTTCCTGTTCTGGAAAAAGCTGGAAAATTAACTCTTTAACTGGAGAACGAGTTTGTGTCAGTAATTGTATTATTCAAGAATTCATAAAAATATCCTTTTCTAGAATAAATTTAGCAAACTAGATTAAAATAATAAAGGACTTGAGACTTATTTCATTCACCTTTTCCAAACCCCGAGACTGTACATAAGAATTAAAAAAAAATGATTATACTAGGAATTTTCAGGTTGCTCTATATCATTTGTACCCATGATTAACACATGGTGCATACGGGTGCTTGAAAATTGGGAAAGTATTATTTCAAATACTTAATCAACAAAATTCCCATTTTCTTGATAAAGTCTTTGAAAGTGCTTGAAAAAGGCAGGGTTGAAAGTGTTCTGCAGATTCAAAGCATTGTGTTTTTTCTGATTTCTCTGGAAATTGCCCTAGCAGTTACGCCGTTGCTGAAATTTTAAGCAACATTGTTTTTTCCAAAAAATTTTCTCGATGGCTTCAACATTAAACAACATTGCTAGTTTCCTATGATTTTTTCTCCCAAAAATGCATACAACTTCATAATATGCAAGAAATAAAGTCCTTGAAAAATAATTGCATGGTACTTGAAAGTTCTTGAAAAGTGCTTGAAATTTTTAAAAAAAAATGTGCTCACCCTGTTAACATCATACAAAAATTTGAACAGATTATTTTGTTTGCCTTGCTTATTGTCTTCTAAAAGTGAGAGTACTTTGGGAGGACTTGTTAATCTCAACACTTTATACAGAAAAACATAAATCTTCTGCAACACATTTGCAGTAATACATGTTTCCACACGATCCTGCTTAAAGACCAGGATTTGCGAATGATTCTTACCATTCAACATTATATATATTTGATGTATTTCTTTAATTGTGTGCATTTACATAAATCATGGGCATAATTCATTTATATGATGCATGTATCATGTGCATTTATATATTTGCATAAATAATGTGCATAGTTGATTTATATTCATCTGTATGCAATATCTTGAGATATATAGAATACCTGCAGATTTATTAATAGTATACATTTCAATTAATCACTTGTATATTCAGCCTTGTTAAAAAATTGTAAGAGTTATTGTGTTTATGTAAGTTTTTACAGGTATAAATCTTCTGAAATGTTGATAACGGCATTATCTTTTAAGCCTTTCTATTGCCTCACTGAACCGTGTGTGTTCTGCAGTTTTAACAGACTCTTTGGGCAACCAATGTGTATATTTTATCAATAATGTTCATTCTATTTAAAATTTGTAGTGTTTTTAGATATTTCATTTATGGTGCTTTTAGATACTCCTTTATTTTTCTGGTTGATATTTGTTTGTGATGGTAAATACTCTTATACTTTATTTGAACTGTATTTTTTTTAAGTCTTGAACTAATATATATATATGTGCGTGTATATATATATATATATATATTTCCTTAATATTTCTTCATTTTTTTATCTTTTGATGTCTGTAGTTTGAGTTTGAGTATTTATAGTAATGTACTATTGCTCAATGTGAAACAAGCATTTGTTTGGGTTAAATACTTAGACCTGAAAAGGAAGTTAATTCTGATTAATCATCGAATTTGGGCCGGCGCTGTTCTTTTCTCTTATCGGCAATATAGCCTTGGTTTTGCTAATAATATGAGAAATTCTAATGATAGATTAGAGATAAGTTGTAACTCATATAACCATAACTAAAAATATAGGATAAGTACGTAAAAGGATGTAAAAAAATAGAGATTCATCAATCAAGGGGAGAGTAAAATGTATATATCCAGTCATCAAGCTAAATATTATCAACACATATCAATGGTGAGTATTGGAATATTGAAAAACAGAAAATGACCAAGCATTAAAGCAAAACACGTGGAAAAGCACTACGCTTAAAAGGGAATTCATTTTGAACAAATTCTTCTTCCGGGCTTTTATTATCTATTCAAAATGAACAAAGAAAGCTTATTCTTGAAGACTGAGATAGATAATATCTGTAAACTCAGTCTACTTGGCCTACAAGCTGATTGAAAAATAAAATAGGAATTAAAAATATTGTACCTAAGAAAATTCTGCGCATGTCCTCTTTTAAAGCAATGAAGAATGATAATATATATATATATATATGCCACTGTCTTTTTATGACAGTATATGTATATATGTGTGTGTGCACCACTCTTTTTCTGTGACAGTTAAGCTACTTTTACAAGTTGCTTATTAGAAACTACTAAACTACTTTTAAGCACTACGCTTTTCAATCTTGCATAAACTATAACTTACAATTTCACATAATTTATCAATACTTATGTATTTTGATTTTTGTATTTGCACATAGGCTACAAATCATATTTTCTATCTTAATTTTTATTTCAAATTAGGGTTGTCATATCATTTGTTAAATCAATGCAAATATTTCGCTATTTTTAAAAGAGAAGGGAATTATTTTTTCACGAATGACCCAATTTTCACTTGCATAGTCATGCAACACAGGAAAGATTTATTTATTTATTAATTTTTTTTTGCTTAACCTAAATACTAAAATTGTATTGTTTTGTGTTCTCTATCACAAATTTAATTGCTTTACTTGTATAAATGAACTTTTTAAAAATAAATATTGCAAAATGGTTTAGTCATTTTAATTAAAGCAATTATTTTTGATATTCCTATTCAGTGCTTAATGCTTATTAGGCTCAATTGAATCGCCTGCTTTATGGAATTAGAAAGGCAAAACAAAACTCTAACAGCTGAATTGGATTATAAAACCACCATTTCTATGAAAACCTAAAATATTAATAAAAATTTTCTTTATTCAGCATTTCTTACATGTTTTTTACCACAAACATTTTTAACCAGAATAAATGTGACTTTTCTCTTATCACTCTAAATTGCTGGGATATTTTTATTATATTGGTATTGTGCAGTGGTAGAGGTGAAATCCACATCCACAATTCTAATCATCCCTTTCAAGACCAGTAGATAGTTTCCGAAGCATTCATTTTTTAAAATTTGGATTGTTGTATTATTGCAGTTTTCTAATGTCAGCTCAAACATGTGAAATTATTATTACAAAAATGGAAAATTTTGAGGAATTCAGATTCTAAATGTAACCAATAAAAAGTAGAAGGAAAATTCAAAATAGTATTGTCAACATTGCAGAATTGTAAAGCAACCGATTGCCATTTGCACTTAAATTACTTCCTGTGCTTATGTGAAGCGTGTTTTTATGTATAATATTATTCATTAAATGCATTTTGCAGCCTTCAAAATGCAATACGCACCATTTAAAATATTAATTTCAAATGTTTATTCTTCCATTAATTTGTTAAATTGTGTGCTGTAATGAATGAATGAATAACAGGGTGCATACAGGTGCTTGAAAATTGGGAAAGTACTGGAATTTTAGATTAACATTTTCAAGGCCATGAAAGTACTTGAAAATTCCTATTTTCTTGGTAAAGTCTGAAAGTGTTTGAAAAAGGCAGGGTTGAAAGTTGTTCTGCAGATTCATAGCATTGTTTTTTTTTTCTGAGTTCTGCTTTCTCTGGAAATTCTCTGGCAGTTACGCTGTTGCTGAAATTTTTCTAAACATTGTTTTTTCCCAAAAATTTCATTAACGGCTTCAACATTAAACAATAATGTTAGTTTGCTATGATTTTTCCTCCCAGAAATGCATACAACTTCATAATATATATGAAAGAAATTATGTCCTTGAAAAATAATTGCATGGTACTTGAAACTAAATTCTCGAAAAAAAATTTTTAAGGAAAGTGTCCTCACCCTGGAATAATACTTTACATCCTGTTGATTCAATTAAGTGTATATAAGAATTGTGTAAATAACACTCTCTGAAAACTTTTAGTTCATGAGAATCGATGTGGAGGATAGGACCAATAGATTTCTCATGTATCAATGCTTTGGAGTGTTAAAACTCTCCCAGATTTGAAATTTTCACATTCTATTCAACTCAGGATATTCATTTATAAATATGTTATTCTCTATCAATGTTATATTTTATTTTACTTTACATTTAATCTTGTTAATCAAAATATTTTATTTTATGTATGTTCGTGTGTTTTAATCCCATCTCATTGCTTTTTATTGCTGTATGATAATAACCCTGAAATGTACCTTGGTAACCTATATGATACCTCACCTTTTAAATATATAGATGGAACGTATACTATCGTGTGACAATTTTCTATGGAATTACTGCAATTGTCGTTCTATACAGCCATTTAGTTTATAAATGATTTATCATTGAAATTTTTTATTTTATCCAGATGGACTTTATTTTCATTTAAGAACTACCTTAATGTCTAGAAACATTACAGTAGCATACTCAAGCCAGTGAAAATTTGTACTATAAAATACCAAAAAATCAATCAAAATGCCACTGCTAACCGAAACTGTTAGCCATTGTTCTAGTATGCTAACTACTATTGTGTATAAATAAGCAAACAGTTCTTCTGCTGGAATTGTATTTTGTTTTTATCAACCCAATTTGCCAAATGAAATCTTCATTTGCCATATTTTGATTTCCCTTTTGGATTGATAAATTAATTATCTGTCACGAATAATTATATATATATATATTGTGCTTAGTATGCCATGAGTGTAAGGAGGCCCCAAATAATGCTATGGCCTGGGCCCCACTTTTGCTTAATCAGGACCTGGTTGTTGCTATTCAAATAATTGTATCCTATAATATTAACATATTGAGCATGGAGCCGTTCTTGCTTTGCCTACCATTTAGGCAGCACACAGCGGCGATTGCTTGGCGAGGTGGCCGGTCATAGAGTATAAACAGAAGATAACACACATGCCGAGGTGTTGATTGTATTTCACTGTCCGTTTCGGTTATGCGATGCGCCAATGTAGAAGTATAAAAAATATAAACAGAAGAATAATGTGATGGAATGGTGAATGGGCAACCACCAAGAGACAGTCTGTCAGAATACAGACATGAAAATTAACCAGGTCATCATTATATATGTAAAACCAAACCACATCTTTGCTTATAATATTTTAATAAACTCCATTAAAATTATAACATCTATTTTTTAACTTTGATATTGCCTGTCCCACGAACTGCCGCCTCCTAAAAGGAAAGTTCACTGTCAGTCCCCTCGGACTGACGCCATGCTTAACGTGTTAATATACATGCATAAATACTTGCAGGTGGATTTTTTGATCCAATCCACACCCTAAATCCATTACATTTGTACACATTTTCCAAGTATAAAACTTTGTAAAATGCGCTGTTGGTGCTATAAAATGAGTATTTATTTGTAAAGACATGGATTGGAATATAAGGACACATGTATTTGATGCTGAAATTAATATTTTCTTCTTTTGTGTATATTTATAACACACCATGATTTTATTTTAAAAAAAACGATTGATTTTTATTGTGAAGAAAAAGCGTAGATTTAATGAATTGAGATAAAATAAATTTCTGTACAGTAAAAGGGAATTTTTTATTGAAGTTATGAAAAACTGTACTTTAATGATGCTTTATTTGCTTTTTTACTTTTTTATTTTGAGGAATTTAAATTATAACATAAGTTAATTGTTTTTTGTTGTTCTGTAATTTAAGCTGAACAATTGGATATAACTGCCTATTTTGAAAAGAAAATTGTAATATGATTTAGACTGAACTTGGTAAAATACTGACCTTCATAGTTTAGTAACGATTTTAAATGGTTTTAGTGTCTACTGTTATTCTTGAAAAAATTTTTAAAATTCTTACATATGAATGGTTTTTGACTTGATAGTGTATGAGAATTTTTAAATAATTTGTTTTTCTTTATAAAATGAATTCTGCTACAAGGCTGAAATCTATGTAGTCATGCATTATATATATATATATATATATATATATATATATATATATATATATATATATATATATTCAAGTGCTTCATTTGTTTAATTTTGGTTGCAATAAATGTTATAAATATGAGTAGCTTTTGTGGCATGTATATGGGTTATCTATAACATGTTATATATATATATATATATATATATATATATATATATATATATATATATATATATATATATATATATATATATGTATATATATATTGACTCTCAGTTTCAAATATTAAGCAAACTACAAACATGTTCTTTTCTGTTAAAATTATTGTTTTTGTTTTTTCAGAAGTTTGAAGGATAGAAACTCAATTTTTTTAGTGCATTTATTTTTTTTTTATATATTTTTTCATTGTAGCGCTTTTAGCTCTTGAAATATTCAGTGTGGCATAATTTAAAAAAAATACTAACACTCATTAGTCGTTACTGCCGTTGTCTTCCAAATTGTGTAGAACAAGCTATTTCGCATACCCCTTTCGAATGCATTAAATTTAATTTTTCTTTGTCATACTATGTATAGTATATTGTTTTCAGAAAAATTTTCAAATTAAAGATTTGGATGACAATGTATGTTTTAAGACCTTCTGAACGCGTGGCTATTTTTGGAGTGATTCTGTCTGTGGTCGATTTTTTGTGTACATGATAGTGACCACGAATATTATTCATGAAACTTTTATGTCCGGTTTTGTTGTTGGAAGTAAAAAAAATCTACAACTAGTTAGAATTTTTTTTTTAATTTGAGTAAAAACTTCGAAATTTTATATTTTTTTAACATGGCAGCATTTACCATAATCATGCATAATAGGGTTTATTTATGATGCCAATATATGTTTTAAGACCTATCCTGAACACGTTTTGACTATTTTTGGAGTGATGTCTGTGGTCGATTTCTTGTGTATACCATAGCTTTCACGAAACTTTATATCCGACTTTGTTATCGAGAATTAGATAGAACTTTTTAAAATTCGAGTGAAAATTTGATGTGTATTCAAAATTTTATATATTTTTAACATGGCAGTATGGGACAAAATCATACATAAAAGGCTTCATTTATGACTCAACGATCACAAGACTTAATAGCTTCAATTATTGTGAAAAGTAGCCGTGAAACAATTTTTTCTATTCGTGACATGATTACCCCCTTGCATGGAAAGATTTTTTCAAAACGAAGGGTAACCCACTATAAATTGTAATCATTTGGATCTATGATGCTCATTTTTTTAATACTTTTTGCTTTTAAGATGGGGTTGTACTAGCAATGTGTTCAAGGAATTTGTTCGTCCTGCAGTTTCCCATGCTCATATGACCAACCTATTCAAGCCCACTCTAGTGGCATTTATAATATTAATATGTATGTTAAATATAAAAAATAAGTTTATTTCTGCACTGTTAAATTTGCAGCACAACTATCTCGTTGCATTATGTGTAATTCTTTGAATTAAGTTTGTAAAAATTTGTTTGTACTGCATTTTATTGTTACATTAGGTATTTTTGTGAACTGTACTTGTACACATATAAAATATATACGTGTATAAATTTTAGCATTATTTTGGTTTTGTTGTGAACTGTATTGTACAATAAAAATAATGCATGAATTTAAATTTTTACATGTATATTTTACTGCCTGTTTTGTGTCAAAAACTTAAGTTTGAAGCTTTTGTATAACCCTAAGACATGCTAATTTTTGTACATTTTTCTGTGAGATGTGCTGTAAAATATTGACTAATGATGGAATATTCTTAGTTTTAGCATTTTGTGAAATTTTATTTAGTTTTGCTCATATCATTATATTTATGTTAACTGTGCACTTGTTATGTTTTACCCAGCAGTATTTCGTGGTTTTAGTTTACCAAATTTTTAACTTTTTCCGTTAATGCATAGCTTGTACTTTGTTGTACGCCTGATGTAATAAATGTGCCTTAACATTGCATTCAGCTTCCAGTGGGTTGAATGGGACAGTTTTAACATGTGAAAATCAAAAGGAATTGTTAAGTGTGGATTAGTGCTGTACCACATTCAAATCTTTTTATTTTTTACCTCTTGGTGTGGAGACACACACGCAATAATTATATATATGTATATTAATCTTTGCTGAATAAAACATAATATGAAATGTTGTCTGTAATATTTCCATCCATTTAGTGTGCAACAGGGTACATACATGTACCATTTAGTGTACACAGGGTACAAAAATTTCTTCAAGGTACATGCAAAAATTTCTTCAACAGTAAACAATAAAATTAGTTTGTTATTAATTTTTCCTTACAGAAGCACATTCAACTTCATAATGATGGGTTGATTGACTTCTTTGAAAAACAATTATATGGTACTTGAAAGTCCTTGAAATTTTTTTGAGAGTGTGTATTCACCCTGATGCAAATAGCCATTTTGCTTCTGTTTCACAGAGTTTCATCAGTTTTTTAAAACGCTTCTATTTTAGAAGTGAATTTTAAGAACATTTAACCCTTTTACAGTCGTATGCCGTTCCGTTATAGGCACAGGATGCAGCTTATTCAGTATAATAATGAGCTTTTCCTATGCAGATTCCTTGTTTTCCATATGTATATCTAGTTTTTCTTAATACTTTAAAAATAAAGACAATAAAAATTTGGCCGTAATTAGCAAAAATTTACGAAATTAAATTTGACCGTAACAAAAAGTATTTTAAATTTTTTTTTTATGATGTACTAATATTATACATCGCTTTCGTGCATAACTGTGCTCTTCATCAGTGGCGAACATGTGTTTAAATACAGGCTTTAACCACTAGACAAAATTTACATATTTAAATACGAGGCATTTAACATATTATTTAATTATGAAATACAAAAATTACATTAATAGGAAAAAGGTTCATAAATTAAATGGTAACCAATAGATATGTTGTCAAAAACAAAATAAAGCAACTACTAAATATTCAGACAATCATATAAAGGTTTAGCATGTAGTGTGTCAAGTTTTTAGTTTTCTTATTTTAATTCATTTTAGTTCTTTTCTAGAGTTTAACAGGGTGCATACAGGTGCTTAAAAATTGGGAAGTACTTTAATTTTAGATGACCATTTTCGATGGCTTGAAAATACTTGAAAATTCCCATTTTCTTGGTTTAAGTCTTCAAAAATGCTTGAAAAGAGGTAGGGATGAAAATGTTCTACGGCATTGTGTTTTTTCCAAGAAGTTGTATTTCTATAGAAATTATTCTAGTGGTTTCACTGTTCTCGAAAATTTCCTAAACAAATGTTTTTTTTTTTCCAAAAATTTCCTCAACGGCTTGAAAAATAAACAAAAACATTAATTTGTTGTTTATTTTCCCTCCTAGAAACACTCACAACTTCATGAGGGGTAGATTGATGTCCCTGAAAAAAAAATTGCATGGTGCTTGAATGTCCTTGAAAAGTGCTTGAAATTCTTTTAAGGAAGAGTGTACTCGCCCTGTTTTAAGTGCACACATTTTACGAAAAGCATTCAATTTTAAAGTTTGATAAATACAAAGTGCAAATATATATTTTTTATTTTAATGAATTACATTGTCCATTGTATGAAGAGAGGTTATATAGCACCTCAACACATATATGTTATGTGAATCGCTGGAGTTTCAATTCCAAATGGCATACTCTATACCAGGCAACTGTCGAAGGGTTAAAAAGTATTTTATTCTTGTATGAAGTTCTTTAGAACTCATCCTTTCGTTCCTTGTTTTTTGAGTGTGTTCCGTGGAATCCTGGGATTCTGTGATGGTATTCCAGAAGTTCCATGACGTGATAGTTTCATAAATTGAAAAGCATGCAAATTTTGTATGCATAATTTAAATCACACTGGACTTTTCCTCATTTTGGGGTTTTGTTATCAAATTGAATTTCAAAAGGATTTCCCGACCACAAAAGTTTGAAAAACATTGTCTTAGATAAGCAGATTAGGATATATTAAATTGTTGTGCATTGAAAAATAACAAAATGATTTATGGTCCTATTACATGGAGCAATTTTTATTGCTAGATTTTCGGTAACTTCACCTGCCAATCCTGTTTTAGGACTCTCTTCTTGAACAGCTCAGGGTGTGCTTCTGAACAGTAGGGTTGCCATGTACTTTGCTACATTTTTGTTTAGTGTCAGTCAGGCCATATAAATGCTACACCAATATCCTCCCATGAAGCATTTCTAAGTGTTTTTTATAGTATAATTATGATCTTTAATGTACCATATATTCATGTAATTAGATAAAAGTTCTTGGAATTAGCATTCTATTCCTGCTGTTCACTGTGGAGTTTCATTCATAGCTGCCATCTTTAAAAAAAGGCAGAGTGGTGTAACATCAAATTTTGTCATCCTCTGATTGGATCACACTCAGGAGTTGATCAATAATTTTTGCTATGTGCAAAAAAATTGTGGCAATTCAGTAGCAAGTTTTCTTTTCATTGAAGCAACTTTTAGTTTTTGGAGAATTTTTTCTTTTTGTTTCTTTATTGTAACTGTGCTTAATCCGCATTTTTTGACTAACATCATTTGTAAGCAAGAGGAAAAAGCCCCAAAGAATAAAAATATTTTTGTGTATTTAATTTTTAATATGGTTAGTTTTGAAAGTATAGTACTTTAAATAGGAGAAAGGGGGCATCTTAGGACGCTTGAAAATATTGTAGTCTGTACAGAATCGCGAGTTCCATGGAGCCAAGTAACTGAGTCATCTCCTGAATGTTATTTTTGTTATTCATTTTCAAGCAGACTGTGTGTTGAAGACCCAGACCGTCCGACTCATCCAGGGGACTTGAGCAACTATTTGGACGGCCGGTAGCAGACTGTGTGTGGAAACCCCAGGCCGTCCGACTCGTCCAGAGGACTTGAGTAACAAAGTGGACGACCGGGAAGGAGCAGACTGTGTGTGTAACTTTCCTTTTCAGGTGGGTGAATGTTGATATTGGTACAAAACCTATTCTCTAGATTCGTTGGTGTACACACAGGATACAAGAATGAGTCCAAGTTTCTGGATAACTTACGTTTATTCACAAGCACAAAGTAAACAGGAGCAATATACAACAGAACATAGGTGCTAACTGCGCCCCCAAAATTTTATCATTAACCAATTTTGTTATGTGCAATAACAGATGTTCTAGCTCGTTTTGGTCTGGATATCAAAAATTGCCGTGGCCAATGCTAATGGGGCTGTTAATGTCAGCGGCCATCTTTTAGGACTGCAATCAAGGATTTTGTCGATTGAGCCAATGGCTATTTTTATTCATTGTTTTGCAAATTACAAATAATTCGTGATTACTTAATTTTGGTGCGAGTTAATATTGTTTATAAGAGGATCTTCAAAGAGATTAAAAATTTTCCAAATGTTTCAATTGGGTTCAAACGATACAGTTTCCTTGCGACCATTCTGCCCAACTAGATGGTGTTTGAGAGTTGGCTACATTTCATCATTGGAAAAAAATTACGAAACGGTCATTAAGTTCCTCGAAGGTATGTGCAAGGAAGTGAAGCAGGAGCAAAAACTAACGACTTTCTTAAAAAAAAAAAATCAAGAATTCGAATTTTTCTTTATGACAAAAATTGTTATTTTTGTCTTTCAAAGAGTGAAGACGTTAGATATTGCTCTCCAGAAAACATCCTTGAACTTTCATGATGCAAATACTGAGGGTGTTTGTTCACACATTTTTGTAACGATTTTGAAAAAAATATATATATAAACAAAGATAAGAATTTTATTTTCTAATGTGTTTAGTCTGATAGCCCTTTTGTTGAACTATCATATTACATCTTTATTTCCAAGATAAAAGAGCTTTTCTTAAAATATCAAGGTTGATTTTGTTCCACTCCTCCACCACAATCTTCCAGAGTCCATCCAATGTTTTGGGATGCCGCTTATAAAGAGCTTGTTTTAAAAATCTAAATGCATAGTAATCCATAGGAGACAGGTCGGGGTCATCCCACTGAAGAATAAAACATCCTGGCCCCTTTTGTAAGCAAATTTACAAAAAAAAAAAGGAATTGAATCAATATATGCAACCCTGTACTACTTATATTGTCGCAGATTAGAAAATATGCCAGTGTGTTAGTAGAAGATTACCCGTATTACAATATGAGTCTCAAAAATCTTTGCCAAAATAAAAGAGATGACGTAATAAATTGAAAATATCAATAATCCCCGTACTCTTTATACCAGAAGGTCGTAGTTGATTCCAATATATGCCAATATATATCAAAACATATGCCAATATACCTGTACTACTAATATTCTCGTAGATTAGAAGATATACACTTGCGTTTGTAGAAGACTACCCGTATTTCGTACAATATGAGTTTCAACAGTTTTTGCAAAAATAAAACAATGACGTAATAAATTTAAAATATCAATAGTTCCCGAAAGTATCAATAATAATAATGCTTAAACCTGAAGACCGTAATCCAGTCAAAAACGTAATATCGGTGATTTTATACAGTAATACCCCGACTTACGCGGTTCTTGATTTTTTCATTTGACAATACTGCCGCCCGCTATCTTCAGTGTTTCTCGCGAACTCTGCGTGCACGATTACGGTTCTACGATCGACGAAAGTTAAGATTGTTTTGTTATACGTTTTCTAAACGAATAACAAAACTTTAGAATGGTGTCTGGAAGAAACTGTTCGTTTTATTTTCAAAAACGAGACGGAAATAACGCCAGAAACTGGTCATATCGCTCATTTGATAGAAGTGCAAGGCAATTGGATTTGGAAGTCAATGGTGGTGATGTCAACGAGCTGTTGGATTCACATAGTCAGAAGCTGACGATGAGCTCATAGAGGTGCGTAAGCAAAACGTCACCGACACTTCAGACCCAGTTCCATCAGAAAAGCACATCACAATGGCAAGTTTGACAGAAGATCTCAGCTCAATTGAAAAGGGCTTAAAAATTATAGAAAACATAGACTCCAACGAAGAATGCGTTATTGCTACGAAGAAATTCTGCGTGAAAAAAAGAAGGCGTGTCGTCAGACGAATTTGTTACATTTTATGAAGCCATCGACATTGAAATATTTTTGTATTAATATGTATAAAGAACTGCAATTTTATTAAATATTTTTTCTTCTAAACTAGTGTTTTTGTTAGCCCTTGGTTCCAATTAAACAATATTTATATGCGAAGTTGTACCCCGACTTAAGCGATTTTCGGCGGACCCGCCCATCGCGTAACTTCGGGGTATTATTGTATACATATCTTATTTAAATCTGAAAAGATTTAATAAAGATCGTCTGCTGCATTGAATTTAAATCCCTTGCTAAGTGACATATCTTCAAATCAATTGGAAAAATATCGTCTGCATAATGCTATTTCTTTGGAAGGTTTGATTGTTCGGTTTTAATTAATATCTAGACAACCCCTGGTCTTAGAAACTCGAAACATGGACTCAGTTTTAAGTGGAGCTATTTCAAGACTACCCACAAAATTTCATTAGATTCGTTTCAGCCGTTCTCCCGTAATGACAGACAGATTTTCAATTTTATTTATATAGATTTAATCCTGGGGCATATATTTTAACCGAGCAACGTCGGGTATGTTTGCTAGTTTTAATACAATTGTAATCAAAGGTGTCAGTTTAGTGCTTCTGCTACGCAAGCTCTCTGAAACAGAGTGTCTTTGTTGCAAGAAAATCGAAGCCCATCATTTATCGTGTATGTTCGATGCGAAGACTGTATGCAAATTTTTAGCTACTAAGAAACAAAGTTCGAGATAATCCCAGTTAGGCTGACGTTTCTCGGCCGACTGCGGGATTGGATTAGATGACTGTTGACGACGGGCAGAGGAAGTGTAGCAGAAAAGTTTTCCCGTGTATCTATAATTAGCGATAGAAGATAGGTTCGATATTTTAGTTGCATGTTCCGTCGAAAAGCAAGATGTTATTGATGTTATAGAATATTTTCGGAGAAGCGTAGCATTTCAATGATTCAACTTATGTCACGTATTGCGAAATGGTGGTGCTCGTTTGCGATCTAGGGTGTAAAGTTGCAGCTTTGAGAAAGAGAAATGACATTGGGTATTGAAAATCTTGTTTTTAAAAAGGATTGCCGAAAAAGACGGCCGGACTAAAGGTGAGTATCTGTTTTGTTAAGGTGTAAATATGGCTATTGTGTCAAAGGCCTGTGTGGAAGATTTTCTAAGATAATCTCTTGCATTACTTTAAATTTAACCTTTTAAAATGATCCCTACAAGGACAATCCTCAAATGCTATTTATTATAAACTTGTTTTAACGACTTTTAAAAACAGTGGCGTCGCCAAGGGGGAGGGGAGGGATTGGGGATCATAACCGCCTTCACCTCCAGAAAATCGTCGAACCCATAGAATTTTAAAGAAATGATATATGGAGAAATGGAAAACAAAATATTGGGTTACCCCACCCACCCTAATTTTTTTTTTTTTTTTCTGGCGACTTTACTGCTTAAAAGTACCTGATTGTCCTTAATTTTTCAATGACTCAATTGTGAGTACATTGTTATGTCATTTATGTATGTTTGAAACTATGCTTTAGAGTTATTTATTGCAAAGATGCTTGGAGGAGAAGTGGATGGAAGCCGCGTAAATATTAAACTAAATGAAGTGTTTTTGATTTGGTATTTTTGTTTTAAACTGCAAGTACTCAAATTTAAGTGCACATGAATACTAATTTAGTGTGTCCGCTATTAAATTGCCTTTTTTTTCCCTTTGTAGAGTAATATAGTAGGTGGTGGTGGTGGGGGATTGTTGAGAAATTAATATCTAATAAATCAATAAATGCGAAGAAAAATGATGTATTTTTGAAAAGTTTTTCTATCACTTATTAAAGAAAATCCGTCCATTTTTGGCTCTGCAGAGTTTAAATGGGGAATGATTTTGGCTCTGCACCCCTAATGAGGTGCTGAGCCAAAGTCATGCATCATTTTTCCACTTGCTAAACGAATCGTAAATTTAAAACAATTTGTATTCTTATCATACTATGTGCAAAAAAAATGTTTTTGTCATAATGTACAAATTTTTTTCTATGGATGTTGAGAAAACACAGATATGTTTGAATGGATCATGAAGGTGGGGACTTGAGTGAGATTGTTCCTTCACTTCTTCAAAAATTTCGAAAGGCGAACATTGTTTAGTTCTATTTATGAAACATAGATAGCAGCACTAAAAACTATTATCTCCGTTTAAAATTCTCCCTTTTAATAATATTTATACGATATAGATGACGCCACTGAAAATTTGAAATTCATAAATATTTTTTATTTATAAAGATCTAGAATAAATCATTTTTTCCAATTTATTTTGAGATAGATATAGTTGCCTGTCTGCACGTACAAACATTCTAGAATTTCTAACCTATCTTAGGTCTTATTATTTTCATTCGTCTTCTATCCAACCAAACAAACAAACAAAAAAAAGAATCATTATTTTTTTTTTTACGGAGAATTCTGTAAATTTTACCAATAAAAATTAACTGTTCAACTCGACTCTTTCATATAAAGTTTATTTTTTCCAAATATTATAAAAAAAAATTAAAATTTGAAAAATCTTTATCTCGTGGGTGCACATGATTACAACTATAGCGTGTTACCATTCACGTTAAAGGGCTCGATAAAAATAGCTCGATTGATACCATATTTAAAAATGTTAAGAAGAGTAACTTGCCCCCCCCCCCTCCAAGGGTCTAATTATGTTACGAAAAAAATAAAAATTGTATCGTGGCTATTTTTTACAGCACCTGTCTCACACAACGTGAAACCCTTTTATGAATGATATGTCCAACTTTGTCCTATGCTGCCATGTTAAAAAAATATATATAATTTAGAATAACATTCAAAGTTTTCGCTCGAATTCGTTCACGAAAAATTCTGCTTGGTTCTAGAATTTTGGTTAACAAAGCCGAATATAAAATTTCGTAAAAATCTATTAATATTTGTGACTGCTACAGTGTATACAAGAAATCGACCACAGACATGACTCCTAAAATATAGTCAAAACGTGTTTCTTGGGAAAACAACTTTCTAACAAAATTGGAAATAATCATTTACCCTTTTTGATGGCTCAATGATTATGAGACTTGATAGTTTCAATTCTTGTTGTGAAAAATAACCGTGATACAATTATTTTATTCGTAACGTTGTTGGTCCCCTCGGGAGGTGGGGCAAGTATCAATCGAAAGATATTTTTCAAGCCCTTTAAAGTGGAAGGTAAGACGTTATAATTGTAATCATTTGTACCCACAATACCGATTTTTCAATATTTTTCTTGTAAAATTTGAAAAACGAAACAAAAACAAGCTGCTAAAAATGGATTTTGGTATGAGAAAGTCGAGTGGAGCCACACTCCAGTTCATTTGAATGTATTTAGGTCGGTATATTTTTAATATACCGATCTAAATACATTCAAAAAATGAATTATTTAGAGCAGTATATTAAAAGTGAATTAAAGTAGATCAGTATGATATTGTAAGCTGTTGATAATAGTCGGCAGAGATTCTGAACGAGTATTTACATTTATCAGTTTACCTGCCATTCAGCTCATGCTTGGACTTCAAAATAAATATCTTCATGCATACACATTATATCAATTGAGTAAAGTGATTGATTAAGTAAAGTGAACTCAATAATAACGTGTGGTAAAATATTGAATTGTTTTAAAGCCAATTAAAGTGTAACATAGTGTAGCCTAACATTAAAGTCATTTACATTCTTTTATTGTTATTTGTGAAAAGTCAAGCAAGTTAAAATTTTACTCAGTCAGTAAGATCAGGGCCGTAGCCAGAGACAAAATTGAAGAGCGGCTGGAGGGAAATTCAATTCACTAAATACACAATTAATCATTAGCATTTATAAATCATAATACATTTCAATTCATATAAATTACTAACAAATAGTTGCAAGCTAGGAGCTGATTATTAATATTCATATAGCTACTATACATCAATATTAAGATATAATAATTACAATTGATTTTAATATAAACATTAACTAGTAGTAAAGCTGTTAATAATTTGTAGAAACATTTTAAAAATTAATGCAAGTTAATGCTTAATATTAACTCGTACCTACTTAGCCGTTAATTTTGACTCTATAATGTATAACAGTGAACTCCACAATAATACAAACGTATCCTAAATACTATTGTCATCATTTTTTAAACATTTTTGAATTAAATGTGTAAATACCTGGATCATTAGTATAATAACACATTCAGCTAAATAAAAAAAATCTTTAAAACGAAGTCATTTATAACAAAATCTCAAAAATTTTTTTATGGAAAATTTGAATGACATTTTATATAAAATTTCATATCACTAAGAAAATTTTTATATTTTTTTATCAGGGTAGTGGGGGTGGCTTAGCCCCTTGCTTGGCTACGATCCTGAGTAAGATTTATATCATTTTAATAAAAAAAAAATATATTTGTCTGACCTTCCGAAATTGTGCCTATTTTATGGATAAAATTTTGCACGATTTATTAAAATTTATTTGTAAAAATTGTGCGATTATATATCAGTTAACTAGAAATTTTAACGACGAAGATTAGTTTGACAATCTTACATTTGAGGGACGCAAGTAGAAGAATTTGGGAAATTAAAACTTCTTTGCTTCTAGTTAATAAATTTTACAATTATTGAAATTTCTTTTTCTTGTAAGAGTAATGTTTTAAAATCTCTAAAAATTCTAAAAAGAAATTAACCTTCAAATGAATTTAGTGGAATTTTAAACCATAGAATTTAATCACAAAGCGAGCATTTAACTTCTGTAAAAAGACCTTCCCCAGGTGAGGCTCGAACTCACAACCCCGGCATTGCTCACGACTACTGTCTTATAAGTACCGTGCGCTAACCAATTGCGCCACTGGGGAACGTAAATTCAGACGTTAACAGCAATGAGTTACTCAAAATCGAAATAACATTTGATTTATCAAATTGTTTTTCTGAATTTTAACTAGCCATTCTTAAAGAAAACGCAATAGATTGTCTTCGTGTACTATATTCGCATTATAGTTTTTTTTTTTATGGAAAGTTTGTATTTTTCTTTTATTTTTTTAAAGAAACTGTTTAAATCTGCAGATTGTTCTACACATTTGCTCAGATTTTTGAATGAATTGTTCGGAAAACGAGTAAATATATGACCACGTCGCACTGATAGTTTTTCGATTTTCTTACTAAATGCTGAACATTACGTTGTTGTTGAGACCCAGACCATGAACATTACGTGAAGTTATACAAATATATTTTCCCCCATTTATTCTTTGTATTTCAAAATTGATCTCTTAAGGACTAAAACAATTTTGGATTTAATTGTTTTTTCAAATCCATTATAACTGAAGTAACTTATAAAGAAAAATGAATTCTAAAAAGTAAAAGTTGTAGACAAATGGCGCCATCTGCATTAGTAGATGGAAAAAAACAAAAGTTCTCAGGAAATCGTTATTATTTGAACATAAAAAAAAAAAAATAATAATTCGAAAATTGTCAAATTAACGTCACATAGATAAGAATCTTTAAATGTGAAATCTCAATATAAGAAGGAGGGTTTAATCATTTAGTAAACAAAGACACTGAAAGATGTCGCTATCTTGTTAAAAAAAAGTTGGGCTTGAGCTTGACTTTTTAACGGAGTAAATTGTATTTATAGAGAGTTTCATTTTTTTACATGAACTCAACAGAGGACAAAATTTAAAATCACCCAATTGATTATTTGGGACTAAAATAACCTTTCTTTAATTGTTGCAAAAAAGTTAATTGTGAAAAATTACTTTGTTGAAAAAGTAGCATAAAATAAAAAAGTAAATGGATATACTATTTTTATATTTCGATGGATTGACATATTTGGAGTATTTCTGATTACGAACCAATCACTTTTTCAATGATGACTGAGTTCAAGTCTGTTTGAGTTTAAGTCAAGGGCGCGAACACGATATCACTTGAACACATGGAGCTAGAGTCAAACAAAATTGGGTACGATTATTACAATTTTGTAAACATAAGACTCATTGACTATCGAAAAGGCCCTTAATTTTGTAAACACTTTTGCTAAAATAAAAATAAAATAAAAATATATTTATTTTAAAAATCCTTAATTTTACATGTAATATTTGAGTAGCATTTAATAAATGAGTAGCACTGGCGGGATTCAGGGGGAGGGGGGGGCATGACGGGGCAACTGCCCCCCCCCCCCTAATGTTCCCAACTGCCACCCCAAAGTCGAAATATTTGTGTGGTTTTGGCATGTAAATAAAATTAATAAAATATTTCAGTTTGTGAATATAATATGATCGAAAAAAAAATCTTGCATCATATAGTTATATTTTTTCAAACACTGATTTTCTTCTCCGCTTGAACCTGAACTTCAAAATAAACATTCTAATGAGAGAGAGATAGAGTGAAACCAAAAATTCCGGAAAAATAGGAAAATTCTTTATTACCGGTTAGTTGGCCTCACTGACTCATTCCTTTCTGTTCATGACTCGTGGAAAAGAAACAAATATGTGTGTATGTGTATGAGAAAGAGGGAATGGACAGTGTACGAGTATGAAGAAAATAGCATTTGCTGGTATACTGCGCTGGGTATTTCTAAAGAGCTGTTGCACTAAATTACTGTTTTCCAAACTCAGGGCCGTAGTTAGGCAGGGGCCAGAGGGGGCTAAGCTCCCCCAAGAGGTATACTCAGCCCCCCCCCCCCCCCTTGATAAAAATATTCAATTTTTAGTTGTGATATGAAATTTCATATAAAATGTCATTCAAATTTTGCACAAAAAATTTCTTTGAAATTTTTTTTGTAAATGACTTCGTTTTAAAGATTTTTTTAATTTAGCTGAATGTGTGATTATACATAATGATCTATTTATTTACATATTTAATTTTAAAATATTTCAAAATGATGACAATAGTATTTAGGATACTTTTGTATTATTGCGGGGTTCACTGTTATACATTATAGAGTCAAAATCAACCGATAAGTAGCTAAGAGTTAGTAAGCATTAACTTGCATTCTCTTTCAGAATGTTTCTACTTATTGCTAGTTAGTGCTTACATTAAAATCAATTGTAATTATTATATATTAATATTGCTGTATATTAGCTATATAGATATCAATAATCAGCTCTTAGCTTGCAAATATAGATATGCAATTATTTGTTAATTTATATGGATTGAAATATATTATGATTTATAAATGCTAATGATGAATTGTGTTTTGGTTGAGCCCCTGCCCCCCTTTGATCCCCCCTTGAATTTCCCTCCAGCCGCTCATCAATTTCGTGTCTGGCTCTGGTTCGAAGGACGGTTTATTAATACAATTGCAGATTGTAGATCAATACATTGATTAATTACACGAGGGGAGGACCAGTAGTTAAGTTTTTCGAATGTGCAACACCAAAAATAACAGCTTTCGATGCAGACGATTTTTTTTTTTAATTTAAACTTTTATGTGAACATCGGCTGTTGAAGAACGAGAAATGCTATGAAGTTATTTTAACGGCATCGTTTTGAAGTGAATAAGGTAGTGACGAAACATGGATTTAAGTCGAAGGGATTTTCAAGTAACGATTATGACTTTCGACGAGGGTTGAATCATCGGATCACGCGAGGATTGCAATTGGACGAGTCGAGTTCGATTTCCTGCTTAGCCTAAACAGTCCACGAGTTCTCGCGGACACGTTAAATACGTGGGTCCGTAAGTGCTTCCGAGAGGTTGGTAGGGGAAGGAGGGTATGGTCCCTGTGGATGCCTCCCCCATTGGGTTCTGGTCTAAATTGGATGGCACCTCCTGGCCGTCCAAACAAATACTTTAGACATTCGGGTAGGTCGGACGGTCTGAGTAGAAGAAGAAGGGGTGACACAGCAACAGTGTGTCGATCGAATGAAGCAGCATCCAAAGCATCCAGGGGCGTATTTAAGAAGGGTGGGGGTGTTAGGGTTTCAATCCCCCCCGCCTCCTCCGAGTTTTTAAAGTTTCAAAATGCTTCCTAAATACACATGTGATAAAAACATCTACTGAATTCTCCATTTAGTTTGTTCTTCAGAAATCGTTGAACTTGAAAGACAACCTGTTTTAACCTCCAATAAATAAATGAAAATAAATAAATAGTAATAAAAAGAATGAAATAAGTGCTCAGATTTTAGAAACTAAGAATTAAAAAGAACAGTGCTCCGGCTGCTGCGTCACTGCAATAGGGGGGACATTCTCCGTATGCTATTTTTTGGAACTTATTATGAGAAGTTATTGAGATGTTATAGGAGTCACAATGAAATCCATTACCTCAAACAAACTTTCAGAAATTTCATTGAGTGTCTTTTTTTTTATTATTCGCACAATCTGTCCTCTCAGAAGAACATTTTTAACAACTCTGTATTTTCTAAAGAACAACAACAAAAAAAAGAATATCCAAAATGTTACTAGCCCCAATACGAGGGTCACACTGAAATTTTTGAGACAAGGGCAGATGATAACGCTAGAAAAAAAAAAATATGGGTCGGATATTTAAATTTGAGCTCTTTTATGTTCGCAGAAGATAATTTGAAGCAACCATTACAATTTAGCTAACGTAGAATAAATTTTGAAAGATAAGAAAATGGAGTTGACTCGAGAGCATTATCGAGCTATGATTTTCTATGATTTTAAAGTGGGGCAAAATCAAGAAGAATATCTTCAACGTCTACAGCGTCAACATATGGAAATGATGCTCCATCTCGTGCCACTGTATTCAGATGGTTTACAGAGTTTAGAAGAGGTCGAAATTCTGTCCTGGATGAAGAACACACAGGAAGATCTTTGTCAGCTGTAGTTCCAGAAAATGTGTCGGCCATTCGAAAAATGTTGATCGATGATAATCGCTGTATCTACCAAATGATACAGATGTAACTTAACATTGGATCCGCAGCTATACATAAAATTATTCATGAAGAACTGCATATAAAAAATTAGTTTGTTGTTGGATCCCCCATAATTAAACAAAACACTAAAAAGCTGAGCGTGTCAGAATCAGTAAAGAAACCCTAAATTTACTTAATGATGGTGGAAACCGCATTATGTCTCAAAGTATAACTGGTGATGAAACGTACATGCTGTTTTTTGACTCTCCAATACGTCAAGAAAGTAAAGTATGGATCTTTGACGATGACCTCAAAGCAACAATGGTGAAAAGACAATTGGCAATGTAAAAAAATAATGCGTTCCGTGTTCTTCAGCAGTACAGGTCTGGTCAAAGCCATAAAGCTAGAGGGACAGAAGACAGTTACAGCCAACTGGTGTGTCTTCCAGAAATTCTTCAGGAAGTATGTTAGGGGCTCATGCTTCACCGTGACAATGCATCTTTTCATTCAGCAAGAATGACAGTCGAATTTCTTGATCAAAAAAACATCAAAGTGATTAAACATCCACCCTATTCTCCTGATATTGCTATGTGTGACTTTTGGCTATTTTTTAATTTAAAAAAAAATTACGTGGGCGTCGTTTTCATTCCGAAGATGAGATGGATGAGGCTGTAAAAGCCTATTTTTCATCGATTCCAAGAAATGGATGGCTTGATGCATTTAATCTTTGGAAAATTCGTCTACAAAAGTGTATTGATGTGGGAGGGGAGTACTTTGAACACTTCTAAGAGTTGGTAAGTTTAACTTGTACGACTTTGCCGTATCTCAAAAATTTCAGATTGATCCTCGTATATCATACACATTTCTGTCACTAGATAGCAGCACCAGATTAATCTAGTTCCTTTTACAATATGTCCTAGAATGCCTAGATCTAGGCGTATAGCAATGTAGAAAGAGAGACTAAGCTAGGATCGAGATTAATTTTTAACACGATTTATCAAGTTATTCTAGTTTTTCTATATAAATACAATATATAAAAAAAAGTAATATAATTTTCTCTGACTAGCAGCACAAAATTTAGTTGTTTAGATTTCTCTTGTTAGATGGCAGCACCATAGCTAAACTCCTAAGAATTTCATATTCTTTATGTTGAGGCACATTGCTTCCAGTCATCCGCACCCAATGGTAATTCCGTTAATGAGCTCAGAACAACTCTACTCCAGGAGGGGGGAGGGAGGTTCCATGAAATGCTCAACACAGCTCACAGAGAAAATATGAAAAGTTGATGCGAAGCTTACGTGGCAGCAAAAAGTTATTAATTCTCATGTACCAGCGTTGTTTCAGTTTTTCTACGATAAACGGAAATCACGTTTTGACCCACAAGTGACATATCTACCCAATGTTGCGAAATTTGATACATTATTTTTTCAGCTTGAGTGGAATACATGCATTGCACAGATAAACAAACTTCACGCTCAAAATAGATTTTTCGAATTCACACTTTAGTGCTTGAAACGTATAGATCCGTCGAAAATTCCAGTTGCGGTTTTCGACACGATTTCAATACTTTATCATGTATAATTTCATTTTAATACATATACATTACCATATATTACAGGGAACGTAAAAATCAAAGCTCTGTAAATTTTTTGACGTTCATAATTTATATATATATATATATATATATATATAAACAATTAAACAGCACTTAAATGCTCCACTCATTTTACAGAATAAGCGATATTATTCTCAAAACGATGACGAAAACAATTTCACAAAACAGCCGCTTACCTTACACCTTTCTGGTAGGTCGAACGGTCTGGGTCTCAACAACTCGTGTCACGTCCATTCGTCAACTCTACTGCAATAGAGGGGTGAGTCCTTATTAAAGTTTCTCCATAGAAACTTCTGGAAATCTCTATATCTCAAGAATAATCGTTCTATCGAGAAGTTTCTGGAACATTCCGGAAGTCGCTAAATGGGCGATAAATAGCGCCCAATATGGCAACCTTTCTTCTAATTGGGAAATTTTGGCAACCTTGGGCTCACATCATGCTGATGTCAAGCACTGTATTTTCTTCGCCCTGGCCTTCATGACAGACGAAAAAGGAGGAGCCAAACGGAACACTGCGTTCGCAACAATATATATATATTTTTATATAATTTTTTGAAAAACGCGCAATATCTCGAGAACGGTTCATGTTAGCGTTCTAAATTTGCCAATCGTATTCTAATGAAAAATTACATAAGAAATGTCTATTTGCGTAACTTTATTAGCGGTTTTGATTTTTTGACGATTTTTTAAAAATTTCACGCGAAAATTTAGGGGGGTTCTGAACATTCGATTGCGTATAAAAAGAATTGGCTTCCAGTATTTACGGATTGTGATTTTTGTGCCAAATTTCGTTCGAATCGGTCCATTTGTTCGTCAGTTATCGTCTCCATAGACTCACTGACACACACAGACACACAGCACTTCAAAAATGTTTGATTCGTGATCAGCTATGCTTGAAACGTGCACTCCCGTCGAAACCTCGAATTCGAATGTTCGACCCCGTCACAATACTTTCCTTATACATTATGTATATAAGGAAAGTAAACAAATAGATTATTTTTATAGTAGTTATTTATATTTTTTCCAAGATATTGAATTTTCGTCAATGAGTCGTCATTATCAATGAGTCGTCATTGGCTTAGCGCCATTTTTATCTATTTGGCGAGTTTTTCGCTAATTTAGCAACATTTAAAAAGTCTCTAAGTTGGCGACATTCCACCAAATTCATCGCCAAAATCTCGCCAAGCGTTATGGACGAAGAAATAAGTTATTCTTACAGCAGATAAATGACTATTGGCGTTCAAATACAAAAGTATTACTCAAAGTATCTTTTTTCATAAATGGAACGAGCTAGATCCACGAGAATGATGTCACTAAATTTATCGCATGGTATTACATAGGAAAAGTGAACATATTTCTCAATAGGAAATATTTTTTTTTATTTTATATGCCTTTTTGATAATTTTTTTGAAAAATGTGCAATATCTCGAGAACGGTTCATGTTAGAGTTCTAAAATTGATGTCAATCGTTTTCTTATGAAAAATTATATAAGAAATGTCTATTTGCGTAACTTTTTGACGATTTTTTCAAAATTTCACTCGAAAATTTAGGGGGGGGGGGTCTGAACATTCGATTGCGTATAAAAAAAATAGGCTTCCAGTGTTTACGGATTGTGATTTTTGTGCCAAATTTCGTTCGAATCGGTCCATTCGTTCGTCAATTATCGTCTCCACAGACTCACTCACACACACACACACACTTTCACACACACACACACAGACATCACCTCAAAAATGTTTGATTCGTGATCAGGGATGCTTGAAACGTGCTCTCCCGTCGAAAACTCGAATTCGAATTTTCGACCCCGTCACAATACTTTCCTTATACATTATGTATATAAGGAAAGTAATATCGAAATTATAACTTTGGCGTACCGTATAAATCGATACCGTATAAACTTTTGGTAAAATACCGTATAAACTTTGGCGTACTCGGCGTACCGTATAAATCGAAATTAATTACCAGATACCTTGTTGAAGCTCTTCTAGTTTGAATAATTCTTTTAGTAGACAGATAAATTATTCAACAATTATAACTCAAAATTCTCCTTCAATTCAGAACAAAAAGAATCTTGTAGTAATTACATAAACATTTTGCCTATTTTTTCTCTCTCCATTTTTGAGTATTATCTCTGTATCTAAATTTTGTGCAAACGCAATTACAATATTTTTGATTTTATATGATCACCAAACTTTGATTATTTCTACAACAAAGTCAAATTTTAACGCATGTTGAAAGTAAAGAAATAAAACAAGCGAACAGACATAAATAATAGAAATTGCGAAACAGATTTCTGGGATTATTTACAGTTTTATTAACGCATTTAGAAAATATTATTTAGAACATTATATATTAGAGCATTCTTCCAAAAACAGACTAGTTTCTGATATGAAAATCCAAACTACTTTAAAATATCTACTAATTTTAATACATATTTATTTTTCTTTCATAATTCTAAGAATCGAAAAACTTTTTTCCGCTTCTGTGTAAAATTACGAATGTAATTTTTAAGTGTATAAATTACGAAATCATAAAATATTATATTATTTAAAATAAAACTTTCCTTTACCATACATTTAAAATCGGATTAGAATTTAAAAAACAGAGGGCAGTTCTTCCTTCTGTTTACCATTCAACCATTACATTACAAATTGACAATGCCTAAAAATCGTAAAATCTCAGAACGAACATTAAAATCCAAGGCAACACTGTACATATTCGTAAATATTCTCATTAGGATGCAATGCTGTACATTTTGGATCGCATTTTTACGATTTTAAACGTAAAACTGTAATTGGGAAGCATGTTAGACTGTCAACTACGATTTCGAGCGTAACATTGTATCTTCAGCTTCTGCACACTATTTATATCACCCCTTGACGAAATATTGAAGCACTGGAGAGGACGAGTCCGTGAGCATGCGCATTGCACCGGATTTTGTTTCCCATTGGGAATGACCGCAGGATTGAGATGTTAGTGTACTTTGGGGACCCCATACGGCTCACAAAACACCATCCTATACAAAATTTGGGAGCCCACTATCGCAGCGCCACAGACTCTATTGCACTTATAAACTTTTATACTTCAGAGCAATATATTAAAAATTAAAAATCTGATGTGGGCAGCACATGACTTTCCCCTGCAGACTTATATTCACGTTGTCTTCATTTCTTCAATAATTCATTAAATTGAGTTGAATGGCACAAAATAACGCCCACAATCATTTGAAATGACTCTGAATGGGCACTTTTAATTCAATTTTCGTTCTCAGTTGGAAACTGGACTTTTTTTCAACGGTGGCTCAGCGTAAATACGAAAAAACTAAAACATCTCAAGAACAGACAGTCCTAGTGTAATGGGGTGGGTCTTGTTATTTTCATTGTTAAAAATAATGTATAAAACGAGCATTTAATGGATATATTTGAGCATACGTAGTTTTTTCAGATTTTACGATTTTTGTGGGCCATTTCGCAAAATAAGGCAGGTTACTTTATTCAGAAGCGTACCAAAATCTAATCAGCATCAGGGTAACCCGCAAGTGACTTATCTACCCAATTTTGTGAAATTTGATCTATTAGCATTTTAGCTAGAGTGGATAAATGTCATTTTTGCGGGTCATTTCGCAAGAAAAGGTGGGTTGTTTTTTCCCGAATCGTACCAAAAACAAATCAGCACCAAGGTGACACACAAGTGACTTATCTACCCAATTTTATGAAATTTAGTCCATTAGTTTTTGAGTTAGAGTGGATACATACATTACACAGACACACACACAAACAACATGCTAAAAATAGTGTTTTCGTGTTCTAGAGGACCCGAAACGTGTCGATCCGTCGAAAACTCAAGTTGCGATTTTCGGCCTGATTCCAATACTTTCCCTATACATTACCATGTATGGCAGGGAAAGTAAAAAATTGTATAATATTTACATATATTGATATATTTTTATAGAAGCAAAATATCTACATTCTGAAATGTTAGAAAAAAAAAGAAAATCTCATTCCATGAATTATTTTCAGAATTTTAGTTTTACACGTTAATTTTGGAAGATTTACGTGATGAATATTATTTTTGCATTAAAAGTAAAAAGTTTAAAATTTATCACATATAAAATTTAGAAGTACATATAAAATCACATATAAAATTTAGAGGTACATATAAAATCACATATAAAATTTTGGGACCCAGAGGCCCATGCGTTAATCAGGCACTGCATACCAAACCTTGACCTATAAAACGGAACAGTGAACAGTTTCCTCCGTGACGTGTGTGTTCTTGGGACGACTGGCCATGCAAGGAGACAAAGAACGTGACAAGTCTGATGGCATTAAGTTACAAAACAGAACGAAGTCCTTCTAGGGGCGGCGGCCGAAACAGGTGAAGCGTTGTCTCGGAAGCCCCCGCCCACCGTGGGAAAATATTCGGAATCCGTAAGCGATTCGATTCCGGGGTGGTTCGGGAGGATACAGGACCGGAACCGCACACAGGTAAAGTACTCTCTTGAGACACTTGGTTCCGGGTCGGTCGGAAGTTATTTTGTTGCTCTGAAACAGGTGAAGGGGCAATATGACGAAGGGGGGGGGGGCGGGGGGGGCGTAATGGGACGTGCCTAAACATCAAATAATTTAAAAGCCTAATTCGAAATAATAATAAAAAATAAATAAAATAAAATAACGTCGAGGTGCTTGTATTCGGGTTCTGAAGAATCTGTGTACCGAATTTCACGGCCGTGCGACGCTTAGATTTCCCGCTACAGACACAGAAAGACAGACCCACATCTTCCTTTGAATATTTTTTAAGATAAAATTTTGAGGCCAGAAAAAGAAGTGTTTATATTTACTTGTTTTATTTTCAATATTTAGGCGTCACTGATCTATTAAATTTTGTGAAATATGGTGAATTGGTTTTTTAGCTAGGAAGGATGCATCAGGGCCGTAGCCAGGTAGGGGCCTGAGCCTCCCAAAAGTTATACTCAGCCCCCCCCCCTTCTCTGGAAAAAATATTTAAATTTTAGCAGTGGTATGACATTTCATACAATATGTCATACACATTTTACACGAAAAACAGCTTCTACAGAATTTTTTTTGTAAATTACTTCGTTTTGTATAGCGCAGAAATAAGAATTTTTAACGGCTGACTTTCTGGTCATATTAATCATCATAAATTTATATACATATTTAATTTAAAAATATTTAATAAAGTTTCAAAAACTAAAGTTTCACAGTTAGACATTCCAGAGTTATGCATTATCAACTGAAAATTGTATGACTCTAGAACTTAGTTATATAGATATATATATTATCATGCTATACGTATGATGAGCAGTTACAGAGTTAATATTATTCATGCGCTTGAATGAATAAAACTACAAAAAAATTAATTCGTTTAAATCATCATACAACACAAAAATAAATGTGTTGACCCGTTTCGAAATCAAGAAAGAACCTCCTTCACCGGGACAAACAAAAGGAGCAACCTTCAACCTTCTGAACAAGATCGGCAACTGATTTTGGAACATTAAAAAAAAAAAAGAGGGGGGGGGGGGGGGGGGGGGAACAACGAGAGGAGAAAAGAGAGACCAATATTCAAATTCTAAAAAACTTATAGGCTCTTTTGTATTAGAAATATTGGAATTAATTTTTTATACTTCTAATTTCACAATTATTCGTAAAATTAAAGTTTTAATTTGAAATGTTTCGTAACTCGCATACTTCATACACGCGTCTCTTTCAGAATCCGGCTTATTGCTAGTTGGAACTAGTATCGGGCTCGAATTCCGGTGAGGCTGGTTGTTGCACTAGGAGCGTGATTCCCCGACAGATTTTGTGACTATGAACCTGGCTTTGCAGTTTGAGCGCAGTTTTACTTAAACTTTATAGCGGGTGGTAAGATTTATTTTTTCGGTCATCATAAACGCTCTCAGGATTTCGGTATATAGCAAGAGTTTTTGCTGCTTGTATCCCAAGCTATGTTTTTCAGCATTCGATAGAACAGAAGATTATGTAAACTTTTATCCGAGTGCTCTTGAAGCAAGTAATATTTAAAATAATGAGTTAAGATTGAAACGTGACCAATCAATATTGATTCATCATAAAATTCTATATGAAATTCTAATTTTCCTTATATTTTAGCTTACGATTTTATGACAAAAAATTTGTTTCGTGTATTTTAGTTTCAAAACTTTATACATGACTCATTTAAAAATCTGATGTGGGCAGCACGCGAATTTCCCTACAGACTCAAATTCAGTTTCTCTTTAATAATTCATTAAATTGAGTTTAATTGCGCAAAGTAACACGCATAATTATTATTAATGGTACTGATAATTATTTGAAATGACACTGAATTTGCACTATTAATTCAATTTTCGTTTCATTGGGTGACTGGGTGTATTTTTAAAGGTGGCGTAGCGAAAATGCGATAAAAAAGCAAAAAAAAAAAAACTGAAATATCTCCAGAAGTGCTTGTACTAAAGTAATGGAGTTAGTCTTATTTTTCTCATCGTCATAAATTACGTATAAAGAATACATTTAATGAATACATTTCAGCATACGTAGTCTTTTATTTTATATTTTATCAATTTTCGTAGGCTATTTCGCCAAAAAAAAAAAAGGCAGATTCTTTTTTCTTAAATCGTACCAAAATCTATTCAGCACCAGGGTAGCTCACAAATGACTTATCTACCAAATTTTGTGAAATTGGATGAATAATTTTTTTTTAGCTGGAGTGGATACATGCATTGTACAGACAGACACACACACAGACGTCAAGCTTAAAAATCGTTTTTTCGATTTCTAGAGGTCCCAAAGCGTGTAGATCCGTCAAAAACTCGAATTTCGACACGATTCCAATACTTTTCCTGCAGATTGTATTCTAGACAAAGTAAAAAAAAAAAAAAAAATTCACCCTATGTTTGTTTATACGGAGGTCAAATCTGCCTGTCTTATAACATCAATTACAAATCAAACTATGACAACAACCTTCGTTTTTCTTATATCTAAGAATATAGTCAATAGATGGCAGCACCAAACATTCTAGATTTCTCTTAAACGGAGTAGAAACAACTAGAATATGTAATAAATATTCGAAAGTTTAAAATATTTTCACTGAAAAAAAAATTCATTTCTGGTTGATTTCGAGTTGAGATGTAGACTTAAAATAGAGTGATAATTTTTAATTTCTAGAATAAATATTAAATAGATTAACTTCTGGGGCAATTTATAACTGTCTTAAACATCAGATCAATATTTTTCTCTATAAGTAAGCAACAGATAGCAGCACCATGCACTCAATATTTACGAAGTTGAAAATGTTTCTTATTGAAACTGAATTGTTTCTCAAAATCACCAGCACCCGCCTAAATGGGCGTTCCCCCAAAATAAGAAAACACTCTCATTGCAGATAACAATATCCATGGACCTGTTTCGCGCTTATTATCCGCTGATCAGTATGGAATAACCGTTAACTGACAGCAAGAAAGTTTGTTATTTTTCTCAATTTTGCGAACTTCTAGGGGAACTGACGAATTCAGTCCTTCCCTCTAGCATCTGCAGTGGGAGTGTTATTTTTTTCCACTCAAATATTTATTGAAGAAATAAAGGAGTTAATAAATTCAGAGAAAAATAGTCTTAATCAGAAACTCAATATTAATCAGCAAATATCTCTTTACTGATAAAGTTATTTAACATTTTGTTTAACCCGTATTTTGATTTATAATTGATGAATCAAATAAATTACCCTTCCAATTCATTATATATATATATATATATATATATATATATATATATACAGTCCAAATTATGTATTCTCAAATTTTTCACGATTTTTAAATTTTTAAAAAAATTTACACGAAACTGCCACGGGATACGCTTTAAAAAACTTTAGATGCATGTAACGTGTACAGTCATGCACTTTTCTAGGAACCTTGTACTCAATAACATTTATGAGTTTCTTTAAGTCAACTTAAAAGTTTTATTGTGTTTATAAAAAAAAGTTGAGTTGATTGTGTTTGTTATTTCATTTGATTTCTGAACTTTTTTTTTCATGTTCCAGCTGGAACTTCGTTATCTCATTCGCAAACGCAAAATGAAATATTGCACACTTTTATCGTTATTTCAAAAGCATTGTGAAAGCTTTAGATCCACAGATAGTTTACCCCTACCCTTCGCAAATGTTCACTTTCAAGCGTAATACCATGTTGGTGTTTTTCACACTTTCTTTTCTTTTGGGCGAGGAAAATGTTGCAAGTTACTTATCTACTTCGATAGAATGCATTAAATGGTACAGCTAAAGTCATTTATTCGTACATTTTAACCCAAATTAGCGAACCATTTTCTTTTAAAGAGTCAAATTCATAAAAAATTTGTTTTACATAAAAACTGTACGCCACGTGCAAAAATGGGCATAAATTTTCAATTCAGCGCATCCAATGACATGCAAATTAACTATTTTTACTCTCACTATATACATAGTGTAATATATAGGGAAAGTACTGCGATGGGGTGAAAAATCAGAATTCGAGTTTTCTCCGGAAGAGCACGCTTCAAGCATCCCTGAACTGGAATCGATCGTTTATGAGATGGTGTCTGTCTGTGTGTGTTCATAAATATGTGGAAGCGATTTCTCATGAACGAATGGAAAATTTCGCACTAAATTAGGTACAAAAATTATAAGCCGTGAATACTGGAAGCCAATTGATTTAAAACGCAGTTGAATATTCGAAAGACTCCCAAAATTTCAAATGAAATTTTGAGAAATTCATCCAAAAATCAGAACTTGTAATAACGCTGCGTAAGTAATCATTTCTTATGTAATTTTTAATTAGAAAATGATTGACATAAATTTTAGAATGTTACCATAAGCTGTTCTCGAGAAATTGCACTTTTCAATAAATTTATCAAAGAAAAGGAATCGCATAAAATAAAGGAAAATTATTAACTATTGTGAAATAGTTAATAATTTTCTTACTTTCTTTCTTATTTTCTTAAATTACTTTTCATATGTAATATTATGTGATAACTGTGTTAACATCGAGATCGTGGATCTAGTTCATTCCATTCATGAGAGAGAATACTCTGTAATTGTTTATATAAAAGAAAAATTCTCATCCCTCCGTTTGTCTGTAACGCTTGGCGATCCAATTGGCAAAAGGGGTGACTTAGCGAAATATCCCCAACATGGCGATACTTCGCCCCAGATTGACGAACATATCGATAAAAGTGCAGAAATGACGCTAATTTAGCAATAAGAAAGATCAATCATTGATAAAGCATTGATTATGAAATACTTTCCAACTGCCATGCAATTTTATTTAAACATCTCTAAAATGCCATACATTCAGCGGTGATATTTTTTTAAATGATCATAGCACTACAATAATTTATTTTAATTGGAAATTTAAAACCATGGAGGTAAGAGTACTTTCGAACACCATGCTTAAAACTTCATCGAAAAAGGTAATGCTATAAAATCGCCTGCTTCTCTATGTAAAATCAATGAATATTTCATTTGTATCACCTATATTCCAGACTATAGAGCTAAATAATTTTACTGGAAAAAAATTCATCAATACTTATACAACTTATCTTGAATCTTGATTTGTTTACATTCTACATACGTTAAAATTAGGCTTCGTTGTAGAAATAATCAAAGTTAGATAATCATTTAAACTAAAAAATAGTGTCATTTCGTTGGCGGAGAATATAGATGCACAGAAAATACACAAAAATAAAACGGTTTACGGACGGGTGCAACCATTTTATTTTGAAGTGGATCACTTGATCTCTTCATTATTATATGGGTGTCAATATTATTTTAATTTTTATTTAAAAAAAACTACCGAAGATATTTTGTTCAAATTTTTTTTATATATTTTATGAGATAATTTGAATATTTTCTAAAATTTTTTAAACAATTTGTGAATGTTTACTTTGCTTAAAAAAATATTTGAAAAATGCGGTTCCGTAGTGTTCAATGCATTTCAATCCAAAACTAAATGGGTGATATTATTCATCAACATTAAATACATTCAGCCGTAGATCTTATGCATCCGTTGCGATTCACTGCATTATACGGGAAACTCATGTGCTGTCCACATCATATATTTAATGTAAACATTTGCCACAAAATCGCATCGGATTGGTGTTACCGGTTTATGTCAGCATTTATAGTTCCCTTTCTAAATTGGATTTAACTTCAATATCTTTCACTGCGTTAAGGGTGTCCCCGCTGGGAAGATAGTTTTACAGGTAACTCAAGGTTAGTTCATAAGCCCGGCATCCAATCAAAATCAGTTTAGCTTTGACGTCTTTAGGAGACAATTTTGTTGCCAAATTACAGAACGTTTTCATATCATTACGGGGAGAAAATATGTGTTTACTTGTCAATTTTTTAAAATAGAATTATCATGGAGTTAAAAAGAAGGAGATAAAACTCTATGGATGAAACGCTTGAAAATGCCATAATGATTTGAGACTTATATCTAGGTGTCGCTCGTGTTAGTAAAGTAGCTACTATTAGTTGATACAAATGGAAGGCGAAGTATTGAGTACTTGTATTTCTGATTATTTTTAAATTAAAAGTTCTATAATTATGAGTATAGTTAACCAGTATTATTTTCCTTATATACAATAATGTATAAGGAAAGTATTGTGACGGGGTCGAAAATTCGAATTCGAGTTTTCGACGGGAGAGCACGTTTCAAGCATCCCTAATCACGAATCAAACATTTTTGAAGTGATGTCTGTGTGTGTGTGCGAAAGTGTGTGTGTGTGTGTGTGTGTGTGTGTCAGTAAGTCTGTGGAGACGATAACGGACGAACGAATGAATCAATTCGAACGAAATTTGGTACAAAAATCACAATCCGTAAACACTGGAATAATCACACATTTTTGAAGTGATGTGTGTGTGTGTGTGTGTGTGGTGTGTGGTGCGTGCGTGCGTGTGTGTGTGTGTGTGTGTGTGTGAAAGTTTGTATATGTGTGTGTGTGTGTGAAAGTATGTATGTGTGTGTGTGTGTGTGTGTCAGTGAGTCTGTGGAGACGATATCTCACGAACGAGTAGAGCGATTTGAATGAAATTTGGTGCAAAAATCACAATCCATGAATACTGGAAGCCTATTGTTTTTAAACGTAATCGAATGTCCAGAGCACCCCTAAATTTTCGAGTGAAATTTTGAAAATATCGTCAAAAAATCAAAACCTCTAATAAAGTTACGCAAATAGACATAATGTTTCATTAGAAAGCGATTGAGATAAATTTTAGAACGCTAATATGAACCGTTCTTGAGATATTGCACAATTTCAAAAAAATTATCAAAAAGTCATATATAAAAAAAAAAAAATCCAATTGAGAAACATGTTCAATTTTCATATGTAATACCATATATATGTTTCATATGTATGTTTCATATGTAATAAATTGGGTGACATCATTCTCATGGATCTAGCTCGTTCCATTCATGAAAAAAGATAATTTGAGTAATACTTTTGTATTTGAACGCCAATAGTCATTTATCTGCTGTAAGAATAACTTATTTCTTCGTCCATAACGCTTGGCGAGATTTTGGCGACAAATTGGGTGGAATGTCGCCTACCTAGCGACTTTTTTAAATGTTGCTAAATTAACGAAAAACTCGCTAAGTGGATAAAAATGACTAAAATGACGAAAATTGCTATGATTATTGACGAAAATTCAATATCTTGAAAAGAATATAAATAACTACTATAAAAATAATCTATTTTTACTTTCCTTATATACATAATGTATAAGAAAAGTATTGTGAGGGGCTCGAAATTCGAATTCGAGTTTTTGACGGGAGAGCACGTTTCAAGCATCCTTGATCACGAACAAAACATTTTTGAGGTGAAGACTGTGTGTGTGTGTGTGTGTGTGTATGTGTGTAAGTATGTGTTTGTGTATGAAAGTATGTATGTGTGTGTGTCAGTGAGTCTGTGGAGACGATATCTCACGAAAGAATAGAGCGATTCGAATGAAATTTGGTACAAAAATCACAATCCGTGAATACTGGAAGCCTATTGTTTTTAAACGTATTAGAATGTTCAGAATCCCTCCGAAATTTTCGAGTGAAATTTTGAAAAAATCATAAAAATATCAAAACCTTTAAAAAAGTTAAGCAAATAGACATTTCTTATGTAAATTTTCCTTAGACAGCGATTGACATAAACTTTAGAACGCTAGCATGAACCGTTCTCGAGATATTGCACATTTTAAAAATAAATTTATCAAAAAATCCCATAAATTAAAAAAATATATTAATTGTTGAGAAACATGTTCACTTTTCATATGTAATATCATGCGATAAATTGGGTGACATCATTCTCTTGTATCTAGCTCGTTCCATTCATGAGAAAAGATACTTTGAGTAATACATTTGTATTTGAACGCCAATAGTCATTTATCTGCTTTAAGAATAACTTACTTCTCCGTCCATAAAGTTTGGCGAGATTTTGGCGACGAATTGGGCGGAATGTCTCCAACTTGGCGACTTTTTTAAATGTTAACAAATTAATGAAAATCTCGCCAAATGGATAAAAATGACAGTAAATCAATGAAAATGACGACTCATTGACGAAAAGTCAATATCTTGGTAAGAATATTAATATCTACTATAAGAAAAACTTATTTTTTTATTGTAAAAGTAGTAAATTCATTGCATTATATAAGGAAAGTCATGTGTTGCCCACATCAGGTTTTTTGAAATAGAATTGTCATTGAGTTAAAAAGAAGGAGATAAAACTCCTATGGACGAAACTCTTGAAATGCCATAATGCTTTGAGACTTTTATCTAGGTGTCGCTCGTGTTAGTAAAGTAGCCGCTACTATTAGTTGATACAAATGAAAGGCGTAGTATTCAGTACATGTATTTTTGATTATTTTTAAATTAAGATATCCCTAATTATGAGTATAATTAACCAGTATTTTTTCATAGTTGTAGAATAGAGTACAGAATATATGGAGACAAAAAAAAAATCTGATGTGGGCAGCACATGACTTTCCTTATATAATGCAATGAATTGACTACTTTTGCAGTAAAAAAAATAGGTTATTCTTATAGTAGATACTTATATTGTTTCCAAGATACTGAATTTTTGTCAATGAGTTGTTATTTTCATTGATTTAGCGCCATTTTTACCTATTCGGCGAGATTTTTGTTAATTTGGTAACATTTTAAAAAGCAGCCAAGTTGGCGACATTTCGTCAAAATCGTCGCCAAAATCACGCCAAGCTTTGTGGACGGAGAAATAAGTTATTCTTATAACAGATAAATGACCATTGGCGTTGAAATGCAGAAGTATTACTCAAAGTATCTTTTCTCATGAATGGAACGAGCTAGATCCACGAGAATGATGTCACCCAATGTATCGCATGATATTACATATGAAAAGTGAACATGTTTCTTAACGGTTAATATATATTTTTCTATTTATGGAATTTTTTGATAAATTTATTTGAAAAATGTGCAATATCTTGAGAACGGTTCATGTTAGCGTTCTAAAGTTTATGTCAATCGTTTTCTAAGGAAAAATTACATAAGAAATGTCTATTTACGTAACTTTATTAAAAGTTTTGATTTTTTAATGATTTTTTCAAAATTTTACTCGAAAATTTAGGGGGGTTCTGAACATTCGATTGCGTTTAAAAACAATAGGCTTCCAGTATTCACGGATTGTGATTTTTGTACAAAATTTCTTTCGAATCGCTTCATTCATTCGTGAGATATCGTCCCCACAGACTCACTGACACACACACACACACTCACACATGCGCACACACACACACACACACACAGAGAGATCACCTCAAAAATGTTTGATTCGTGATCAGAGATGCTTAAAATACATATAACCAAGTAATACATATAACCAAGTAAATGTATTCATGCTGTTTAAATGCATTTACTAGTGAATGTATATATTCTGCATAATTATATAGCATTGCATTAATGCAATACTACATATATGCAATACTACATTAATGCAATACTGCATAAATGCATAGTAATGCATTTATGCGGCATATATACATTACATAGTAAATGTATATATGCTGCATAAATGAATTACGACGATTCCAGAGGATAACAATATAATATTTTTTTTACGTATGCAACGCAAGAGGTTTGCAACTGAAACGTAAAAATATGAAACATTTATGCAACATAACGCAGTAAATGCTATCCAATATGAATGTCGCCACTTGTATACGACGATAGAAACGTAGAATCCATGTCCTGATTTTAATTCTCTCTTATCAAATATTCATACGATATCGCACAATTAGCGAAATTTCGTGAACGTTATTGTTGCAAAAATCTCCAAGCGAAAAAAAAAATTAAAAAATTATAAAAATCTCTCAAACTGCAGTCCCATTGCTAGCCAGAAACCCGCAGCCGAAAATAATTTCCCCACCACCCCAAATACTTCCCCGACATCGTTAAAAAACGCAATTTAAAAGAAAAAAAAATTCCGCGATGGCTCAGTTTTTAGCAATCACGATTTCCACATTAGGAACATTCAGCAACTTTTTTCCGTAATTATTATTTTTTTCGTTCTCTCGGCAGGCCCACATCTCTCTCTGATGCATTATCTTATTAAAATCGAAAATAGAATGAAATGGAGTAAGGACGATGAAAAAAAAAAAAAATCCGTACCCTGTTCCGTACCCTTGAGCGAAATTGTCTAATTGCGAACTGCCAGCATCTAACTTTATCAGTTTCAACATTTCCCCCTTTGCTCTCTAATCACCCCTCCCCCTCTCCCCCTCGGTCTCGAGTCTTTTTATAAAGCGAGTCTGATCCTCTGCGATAGGACGCCATATTGTGTCAAAATCTTGCATAGAGGGTCCACCGCTTATTACGTTCATTGGTTACACGATAATAATAATAATAATAAATCTGATGTGGGCAGCATATACATGATCTTCCTTCAATATTCAAATTAATTTTCTCTTTTGCTCTTTCATCATTCGTTCAATTGAGTTTAACACTAAACATACCGACACTCAATGTATACCTATTAGTACCGTAACCGGTCCAATGACCGGTATTTAGTAAAAACTTTATTTTTTCTGTTTAAATGCAGGTCATATTGATTTTAGCAAGGAAATATTAAGCAAAGTAACTTTAAAGTAATAGACTCTTTTCTGTTCCTAAAACTCGATTGGCTTCTTTGATTGTGCAAGTTCTTATATGTTTCATAATACGGTGGCCAATTATCAACGAAAATGCAGTCTTCACTTTACCCTTTATAATATTACATTTTGCATATCCCGTTGAACCTGATTCTTCCCTGTAAATGTGATGAAGTGCTGCTCTCCCGGATGTAGCGCCTATTGACATTTCTTCCCAAACAGTGTCATCTATCGAAATAGACTGCTCATTTTTTCATTCTCATCTTCAGAACTTGAGAGCCATCTCATTCTTTCTCCTCTTCATCATCGGTGTCTGTAGGTTCACACTCAACGGCCGTACCGCGCTGAAAACACCGGTTCTCGTCAGATCACCGAAGTCAGGCAGCATCGGGCGCGGTTAGTACTTGGGTGGGTGACCACCTGGGAACACCGCGTGCTGTTGGCCCATTTCGGGCGCGGTAGACCGGTGGTTTGCGCGCTGGATTTGCACGCTGCCACAACTGCCGCCGTGTTCATGCGGAGTACGATCACGTTAAATATGTGGGTCCGTAAGTCCTTCTGAGAGGTTGGTGGCAAGGGAAGGAGGGTACGGTCCCTGTGGATGCCTCCCCCCACTGGGTTCCGGTCTAAATTGGGTGGCACTTCCCGGCCGTCCAAACAGTTACCTTACATCTTTCTGGTAGGTCGGACGGTCTGGGTCTCAACAACAACAACACTCATTGTCTAATGGATCATTATCATTTTTTCAAATAATATATCTTCCCTTTCAGAAAGTTCACCTTCATCCATTTCAGAAAACTCTTCGCCTATGTTATTTATTTTTTCTAAGAACTTGGTGTGTCTTGAATGTTTCGACATTTTTTCAGGCTGAAGATTAGGACTGGAGTAACGCTGTCAAAACAAAATATAATCTAACTAGTAATGCTTTTTAGTTTTTGTCACCTTTTCTTGCAACTTGAAATTTTACGCACTTTATTGAAATTTTAATACAAAATTATATTAAATTAAATTTAATACGCAACAGTCCTTGCGCAGAAATGTGCAGGAAACGGATGAAAATATGTGGAATATGCAAGTACATAGCATTTTCTGACTCGAAAACCTTATAAGGCAGTAAAGTTTTATCCCGGTCAAATGACCGACCGTGATAGATGACGGTGATCTATGTATCTTTATCATATAAACACAAGAAAAAAAAATCTGATGTGGGCAACACATGACTTTCTTTATATAATGCAATGGATTTACTACTTTTACAATTTAAAAAAATGTTATTCTTATAGTAGATACTTATATTCTTTCCAAGATATTGAATTTTCTTCAATGAGTCGTCATTTTCATTGATTTAGCGTCAATTTTATCAATTTGGCGAGATTTTTGTTAATTTGGCAACAATTAAAAATGTCACCAAGTTGGCGACATTCCGACAAATTTGTGGCCAAAATCTCGCCAAGCGTTATGGATGGAGAAATAAGTTATTCTTACAGCAGATAAATGACTTTTGGCGTTCAAATACAAAAGTATTACTTAAAGTATCTATATTCGTGAATGGAACGAGCTAGATTCACGAGAATGATGTCACCCAATTTATCGTATGGTATTACATATGAAAAGTGAACATGTTTCTCAATAGGAAATATTTTTATTTTTACTTTATATAAGTTTTTGATAATTTTTTTGAAAAATGTACAATATCTCGAGAACGGTTCATGTTAGCGTTCTAAAATTTGTCAATCGTTTTCTAATGAAAACTTATATAAGAAATATCTATTTGAGTAACTTTATTAGCGGTTTTGATTTTTTGACGACTTTTTCAAAATTTCACTCGAAAATTTAGGGGGGTTCTGAACATTCGATTGCGTATAAAAACAGTAGGCTTCCAGTGTTTACGGATTGTGATTTTTGTACCAAATTTCGTTCGAATCGGTCTATTCGTTCGTCAGTTATCGTCTCCACAGACTCACTGACACACACACACACACATCACTTAAAAAATGTTCGATTCGTGATCAGGGATGCTTGAAACGTGCTCTCCCGTCGAAAACTCGAATTCGAATTTTCGACCCCGTTACAACACTTTCCTTATACATTAAGGAAAATAATACACATATAAGGAAAATAATAAATATTGAAAAATGGATTGTATAGATTTAATGGAAAAATCATGAAGTCACAAGTGAAAAAAATCTGATGTGGGCAACACATGACTTTCCTTATATAATGTAATGAATTTACTACTTTTACAGTAAAAAAATAGGTTTTTCTTATAGTAGATACTAATATTCTTTCCAAGACATTGAATTTTCGACAATGAGTCGTCATTTTCATTGATTTAGCGTCATTTTTATCCATTTGGCGAGATTTTCGTTAATTTGGCATCATTTAAAAAAATCGCCATGTTGGCGACATTCCGCCAAAATCGTCGCCAAAATCTCGCCAAGCGTTATGCACTAAGAAATAAGTTATTCTTAAATCAGATAAATGACTATTGGCGTTCAAATACAAAAGTATTACTCAAAGTATCTTTTTTCATGAATGGAACGAGCTAGATCCACGAGAATGATGTCACCCAATGTATCGCATGGTATTACATATGAAAAGTGAACATGTTTATCAATAGGAAATATTTTTTATTTTTATTTTATATGACTTTTTGATATTTTTTTTTTGAAAAATGTACAATATCTCGAGAACGGTTCGTGTTAGCGTTCTAAAATTTATGTCAATCGTTTTCTAATGAAAAATTACATAAGAAATGTCTATTTGCGCAACTTTATGAGCGGTTTTGATTTTTTGACGATTTTTTCACAATTTCATTCGAAAATTTAGGGGGGTTCTGAACATTCGATTGCGTATAAAAACAATAAGCTTCCAGTGTTTACGGATTGTGATTTTTGTACTAAATTTTGTTCGAATCGGTCCATTCGTTCGCCAGTTATCTTCTCCACAGACTCACTGGCACACACACAGACATCACTTCAAAAATGTTTAATTCGTGATCAGGGATGCTTGAAACGTGCTCTCCTGTCGAAAACTCGAATTCGAATGTTCGACCCCGTCACAATACTTTCCTTATACATTATACTGTATATATAAGGAAAGTAAAAAGCGATACCATCCTATGCGAATTTTCTAATCAAAGTGTACAGCAGGTCATTTAACCGCTCATGGTACGTTTAGTGTTAATGGCACAAAACATCGCGGATACTAAAAAAAAAACTGTAATAGATCTAGAAAAGTTAGTACCTGTACAATAATTGGGCTAGTCTTATTCATTTCGCCATCTAAAATTATGTATAAATCTAGCATTTAATGGATACATTTCACCCTATAGAGTCTTTTATTTTACGTCCTAAAATACGTTGTTTCAATTATGTGTGTTCCTTTTGTTACCCTATTATCTGTTGTTAACTAAACAAATGAGACTGAAAACGATGAATCGACTTATCAAACTTCATCGGAGTTCAGTTTGATATTCCCGCCAAACCGTTTCGACTCCATCGGACTGGAGTACCGCCGATTATTTTCATTCTGGTGCTGAATGTGCATACAGGCGAAATTGCCAAATATTGACACCCGAGTCCTGAATGTATGGGAAGAACAAGTTGAATCTTGTACAACAGGCTATTTTATGTGCTAGACTTAGGCGCAATCTAGTTCTTGGAAATGGGAGGGGTGGGGGGTGGACGTTCAAATGGGGATGTCAGTGACAGATAATGTTTACAGTGATCGAGGTAACAATTTATACCTATATTCTACCATAAAAATTCTGAAATCCTTGTTTTAAAGAAGTTTTGTGCATGCTTGTTGTCTCATCACCTGCCTCTTGTTGACGAGCGCTGAAAACCGCCAAGCCATACTCCAAGAGGGGTGAAACGGTGACCCGTCGTGCACTTTCTTGCTTGCTGTTTTCGTTTGGAAAACTACTTTTGTTGTTCAGAAAAGGAGGAATGTTATGACACCTAATTTCCGTCTTTGACTGTGGCACTGTTTCTATAAAGAGTAAAAGATTGTGAAATCGCCAACGTGGCAGTGTCGGAGTTTGATCCCGGGACTACAGCGTGGTAGGCCAGCATCATAGCTTTGAGCTAAAGACGTCTCCAGCTTAAAGCATTTAATACCGACTTATAAGCGTTCGCTACAGGTGTTTGAAATAGGCGCCTTTTGTTAGAAGTTAGAACTTTTAAAAACTTTTCCCACGCAAGATGGCGGAACCCACGAAATCGTTTCAGCAGTCGACCTGGACTACTTTTAAAAAGCCCGCACACCCTCTCTCGTTTTCGCAGTTGCAGTTATTAATACAGATTGAAATGATTCCGATATCGTTTTATCGGCGAGGCTTATCAAATAAGAGTGGGACTCGATACAGAAGGAAAAAAGCCGATCGTCTGCTTTATGACAACATCAGCAATTCATCTCCCTCTGCGAGCTAGCTCGACTTGAAGAGTAATAAACCGATGCTGGCGGGGAAAGACTCTTTTTTTTCGATTCTCCGTTAACTGCTACCCAAAAACTTCCTGGTAGAGATTTTAATGCAGAATAGATTTTCGTACAAAACAACATTTGTGTTCTTTTGGAACGTTTGCCCCCCCCCCCCCTTCAAAAAAAAAATCTGATGTGTGAGCAGCACATGACTTTCTCTGTACCCTGCAATGACTATGCTTTTTTTTACAGAGAAATTATGTTGTACAAAATCCACGCCTAAATGTTTTGGAGGATTTAACACTCCATAAATTTAAATTGGGCGTTTTTGGAAACTTTACACGTGAGTATGAATAATGTTGGAAAAACAATCGCGATTCCCCTGCACATTGTTGAACTCATAAATTTCTTTTGAACGACTCACTTCGTTTTCGGGAATGAATCACTGTGTTTTTCCGTCAAAAGAATCATGCAAATTATGTGCTCGACGCGTATGCAAGTCATTTGCATATCCGAGGGCGTTTCCGGTTACGATTACGTTCCGGAACGATCCCATCTTCGGATATATACACTGGGGTTTCATCTTGAAGCAGTTGTATCTTATATTCTATCTTCGATTCCGTGACCTTGATTTGTGATGTGGTCTATGTGACCTTGTTAGTTCGATCGTGTTATAGAACGTTATGTTCCGACGTTACGTACGACAGATATTTAATTCGCGGATGGAGAATTTTCAGTAACAGATTAAAATGTTATATCTCGTGCAAATTGTGAAAGTTCGCTTAAGAACTTGTTTATTTTCGATCCAAAGCAACGAAGTTGCCTTCTTCTTCAGAAACCTCTTCGCTAAGTGTGTTACCGGGTAAGGTGGCTTCAAAGAAGACATCGCGCATGTTTTCGGGTAAAGTATCTATTTTTACTTTCCTTATATACATAATGTATAAGGAAAGTATTGTGACGGGATCGAAAGTTGGAATTCGAGTTTTCCACGGGAGAGCACGTTTCAAGCATCCCTGATCACGAATCAAACATTTTTGAAGTAATGTCTGTGTGTGTGTGTGTGAAAGTGTGTGTGTGTGTGTGTGTCAGTGAGTCTGTGGAGACGATAACGGACGAACGAATGAACCAATTCGAACGAAATTTAGTACAAAAATCACAATCCGTAAACACTGGAAGCCTATTTATTTTATACGCAATCGAATGTTCAGAACTTTCCCTAAATTTTCGAGTGAAATTTTGAAAAAATCGTCAAAAATCAAAACCCTTATAAAGTTACGCAAATAGACATTTCTTATGTAATTTTTCATTAGGAAAACGATTGACATAAATTTTAGAACGCTAACATGAACCGTTCTCGAGATATTGCACATTTTTTATAAAAATTATCAAAATATCATATAAAATAAAAAAAATGTTTCCTATTGAGAAACATGTTCACTTTTCATATGTAATACCATGCGATCCATTGGGTGACATCATTCTCGTGGATCTAGCTCGTTCCATTCAAGAAAAAAATACTTGGCGTTCAAATACAAAAGTATTACTCAAATAGTCATTTATCTGCTGTAAGAATAACTTATTTCTTCATCCATAACGCTTGGCGAGATTTTGGCGACGAATTGGGTGGAATGTCGCCAACTTGGCGACTTATTTAAATGTTGCTAAATTAACGAAAAACTCGCCAAATGGATAAAAATGACGCTTAATCAATGACGACTCATTGATGATGACGACATGGAAAATAACGACTCATTGACAAAAATTCCATATCTTGGAAAGAATATAAATAACTACTATAAAAATAATCTGTTTATTTTTACTGTAAAAGTAGTAAATTCAGTGCATTATATAAGGAAAGTCATGTGCTGTCCACATCAGGTTTTTTTTATCTAATGTCCGTGTTTTCACAACTGCTTTAAATGACCCAGTATTTGAAGAAATTTCCTCGAGATTTCTAAGCTCAAGATCTGTACATATAGTTATTGCTTTACCAAATTGTTTAACCAAGTGCTGCAAACTGGTCTGATTCAATGAAAGTGATTGGACTTTTACAGTTTGACTCTTACTGTTTTCTCCTGACGCGAGATGATGGGTAATGGACAGGATGGGATGGTCTCTATTAAGGCTCCTATATACAGGGTGTCCCAAAAACATTGACCTTGGCTTTTATTCCTTAAATATTGATTTTAGACATATATAATAAATTACAAAGTTGCCTACAGAATTTTATGAAATAGATTAAAATATTCAAGGGAATTAAATTTTAAGAAATACAAAATTTAAATTTTTATACGGTCCCCGTACAAAAACATTTCCAATGAGTCAAATGGGCCCCATACACTAATAAGGTGATGTACAAAATGTCAGCATTTTATCATAAAAAGTTCCAGAGATATGAAAAGACAAAAATGCTGACTTAAACCACTTTTCGATGCATCGACATGGATTCTCAGAGAGAAAAAACCATGTCGGCAGATCGCGTTTCAGGGGACATGCACACATTACGAAAGAAAACAATGATTACATAAATAAATAATAACTTTGCTATTTATTGGTACAAAAGTATCTACACTGCGTAGAAATAATAACTTTACATAAAGATTACAAAGCTTGTTAAAAATGGTTTCTATCCATGCCAAAGATTCATTAAAGATAAAAGGCAGATATTATTTGCCTAGGATGCATTTCTGCGTTGCGTCATTTGCACTCATGCTGTAAACATTTACATTTTAATGTGTGATGAATCCCTCACCCACTTTATGTAAACATACCTCTGAGACTTTTTATGATAAAATGCTGAAATTTTGTACATCGTATGGGACACATTTTATGCATTGGAAATGTTTTTGTACTGGGGCAGTATAAAAATTTAAATTTTGTATTTCTTCAAATTGAATCACTTGAAAATTTTTATCGCTTTCATAAAATTCTGTACCTTTTTTTACGCAACTTTGTAATTTATTATATGTGTCTAAGATCAATATTTAAAGAATAAAAGCCGAGATCAATGTTTTTGGGACATCCTGTATACAGGCCGATTTCAGTGATGTATTGCAAACGAAAAGCTAAATTTCTCATGAGCTAAAAAAAAACAGATATGGTTTATTGTAGACTCATTCGAAAGCTGGTGGAATGGAAAAGTTTTTGGTAAATTTGACTGATTGTAGCTAGAAGGGTTTTTTCTGCTCTTTCCGATTAAGTGCTTATTTTGCGTGTAGACCTTTCATAAACCTCACACATTCGGGTTTTCTCAGACTTGACGCACTTTCCTTCTCTCCACCATAACTCGGAAACGGTTAAAGAGTTGTTGTGGTGTTTTATACTGCACATGGGCTCTTCTTTCGTTTGGCAGATGAGGTGCAATTCACCCTGTACATACAGGCTGACGCAGTCACCTTTTAGACTCCAGTCAGTTATCATCTGCTTATGCTATTTCAGTGACGCGCGCATGGCTGATATTTAATACACAATTTAGCTGTAAAATAGGTGCTTCTGCTTTTAAAAAAGTACACCTATCATTTAAGAAAGTAGTTTAGAATGTTTCGAGATCATCCAAAAAGGAGGAGAAAGTGTAACCCTCATTTCGCCCTCTACAGCCTCTCCTACTTCAACTGCTACGCCAGCCTGTATATAGAGCATGCACGAGCATAAATAAACAGCCTGCGTAGTAGAATGCGCAGAAACGTAAGGGCGAAAGGGCATAATTTTTACCATAGCGTGTCAGGGCGCGGTTGCCCAGTGGTTAGCGCGCTGGAGTTGCACTCGGTAGGCCCGGATTGGATTCCAGCCGCTACCAAAACTGCCGCCGTGTTCACGCGGAGTACGATCACGTGCGATCACGGCACGAAGATGTGGGTCCGTAAGTCCTTCCGAGAGGTTGGTGGGAGGGCAGGTCACTGTGGATGCCTACCCCACTGGTTCTAGTCTAAATTTTGTGGCACTTCCCCGCCGTCCAAACAGTTACCTTACACCTTTCTGGTAGGTCGGACGGTCTGGGTCTCAACAACAACCATAGCGTGTCATGGTAAATTTGAATGACATTTTATATGAAATTTCATATCACTACTAAAAATTTAATATTTTTATCAGGGGGGGGGGTGAGTAAACCTCTTAGGGGGGGGATTAGCTCCCTCTGGCCCCTATCTTGCTACGGCCCTGTCTACAGTTAATATAGATAAAGGAAATCTTTAAGAAAAGATAAAACAAGCAGAGATGGTATTCAGTATCCTGGACACCGATAATGTGAATTGTTCTGTCATCCAATCGTGTTTCACCTGGTCCGCACAATCGTGGGAACATGCCAAAATCTTTTTTGGGTGGTGTCCATCCCCGATTACCACTCCCGGGACAAGTCCGCATCGGATGTGGAGATTATGTTACTACGTGTGTCAGGTGCAGTGTTTTCATGAATGAGCGGTGACCCGGATGCCGGGATGAATGAAGTAGCCTCAGATCCAGCGAGCGTAACGTAGTCGCGAACCGCGTTCTGCTTGGAAGGGAAAATGACTTTTTTTTTTATTGTTGCGAAAAATGTCAGAAAATCTCGGTAGGGGATCTTTGCGTGCAATAGTGAAATTGAAATGTGTGAATTTGAAGGTGGAAAAACCCTTAGAAGTGGTGTCTTCCTCCAAAAGAGACCCTCAAATTTTCATCTCATTGCAAAAATGTATATTAATAATTACCTAACGTGCGTTTGTCTGTCTAGACCCCTAGAAACGGTCCTCGATAACCCAGGAGGCTGAACTTTTGCTCACGTATAGTATCGATTCAAGAAAAAAAGTTCTTTAAAGACTTCCTAGACCCCCCCCCCCCACACACACACACACACCTAAAATAACTTCCCCACAGCTTGTAACCTCGAATCCGAATTAGGAAGAATCTCTGTACATTTTGGTTATTTATTTTTCCTTTTCCGGATTTCAATCCCCTATCTCGAAACTTTATTTACCAAATAGAGTTCATGTAACCTCCAAAGCCAGTGGTTCCCTCCTTTATGCCTGTTTATTAATAATATAAACACCTTGGTTTATCTGTTTGTTTATCTTTCTATCTTTGGGTAACGCTGCTCCAAAATGTTACCAGATGTGTTTTAATCACGGATGAAAATTCAATTTAGATCCTAACCCAGACCATCAGCATTTTCATAACTCTCCACGTGAGCACTCAATTTTTCCGATCATCCCTTGACTTTCCACGTTCACTGCTGCTTGAATTCAGCGTTCATATTAAAAACCGATGCGTTCTTTTTGCCTCATTAAATTTTTGCTTAAACGAAGTTCGTGCTTTTTTTTTTTACTTTCCTTATATACATAATGTATAAGGAAAGTATTGTGACGGGGTCGGAAATTCGAATTTGTGTTTTCGACGGGAGAGCACGTTTCAAGCATCCCTGATCCCGAATCGAACATTTTGAAGTGATGTCTGTGTGTGTATGTGAAAGTATGTGTGTGTCAGTGAGCCTGTGGAGACGATATCTCACGAACGAATAGAACGATTTGAATGAAATTTGGTACAAAAATCACAATCCGTTAATACTGGAAGCCTATTGTTTTAAAACATAATCGAATGTTCAGAACCCCCCTAAATTTTCGAGTGAAATTTTGAAAAAATCATCAAAAAATCAAAACCTTTAATAAAGTTACACAAATAGACATTTCTTATGTAATTTTTCCTTAGAAAACGATTGACATAAACTCTACGCTAGCATGAACCGTTCTCGAAATATTGCTCATTTTTCAAATAAATTTATCAAAAAATCCCATAAATTAAAAAAATATATTAACTGTTAAGGAAGGTATTCACTTTTCATATGTAATATCATGCGATAAATTGGGTGACATCATTCTCATGGATCTAACTCGTTCTATTCACGAGAAAAGATACAGTAATACTTTTGTATTTGAACGCCAATAGTCATTTATCCGTTGTAAGAATAACTTATTTTCCATAACGCTTGGCGAGATTTAGCGGAATGTCGCCAACTTGGCGACATTTTTAAATGTTGCCAGGTTAATGAAAATCTCGCCAAATGGATAAAAATGACGACTAATTGAAGAAAATTCAATATCTTGGAAAGAATATAAGTATCTACTATAAAAATAATATTTTCTTAACTGTAAAAGTAGTAAATTCATTGCATTATATAAGGAAAGTCATGTGTTGCCCACATCAAATTTTTTAATATGCATTATATACCAAGTACGGAGACCACTTCGGCGATAAGAGGTTGCCATTTCGCTCCAGTAGCTCAACGGTAGAGCGACAGCTGGCCAGTTCGGAGATCCTGGGTTCGATTCCCAGTTGGGACAGCAAGGCTCTTTACAACTTTTGTTGCCGTTTTTGATAGGTTTTATCACTATTCAGTTGCTTCTATTAGTTCTTCTATCGTCTTTCTTTCTTTTTTCCATTCATTCTTTATTTCTTGCTATTACTTCTTTCCTCTGTGGTTTTCAACATTCATTCTTAGTATTCCGTCACCACTGGTCTTACGGCTTTCTTGGTTCTTTTCTTGTTTTTCTTTCCCTGCAAAATTTGGTAACGTATAGGGAAAGTATTGGAATCATGCCGAAAATCGCAACTCGAGTTTTCGACGGATCTAGACGTTTTGGGACTTCTAGAACACGAAAAATCTATTTTTGTGTGACGTCTGTGTGTGTAGATATTGTATCCACTCTAACTAAAAAGCTAATGAATCAAATTTCATAAAATTGGGTAGATAAGTCACTTGTGGGCTTCTGGTGCTGCTTAGTTTTGGGTACAATTCAGTATAAAATAAATCGCTAAAATCGTCAAAATCTAAAATAGAAAACTACGTATGTTCAAATATAACAATTAAACGCTTGTTTTATACGTAATATTTAACGATCAAAAGAATAAGATCCACCCCATTACACTAGGACTAGCCGTTCTCGAGATATTTTAGTTTTTTCGCATGTTCGCAACACCACTTTTGAAAATAAGCCCAGTTATCCAATGAGAACGAAAATTGAAATAAAATTGCCAATTCAGTATAATTTTAAATAATTATGGCTGTTATTTCGTGACATTAAATTCAATGAAATGAATTATTGAAGAAATAAAGAGAACGTGAATATAAGTCTACAAAGAAAGCCATGTGCTGCCCACATAAGATTTCTTTTTGTGGTGACTGCAACTTTTCTTCTACCTTTAGCTGTTCTTCCGATAGGATTGCGTTTATGGCTTGTTTTGAAGAAGAAGGTGAGTTTCGTTTTCGAAAACTGGTTGTGGACTCTACCTTCTCCACCCTCTAATGTCAGATTGGCGGACAACTGATTCTCTGACTGACCATTTCCTGTTATTTTTACCTCAGGTTAGCCCTCTGCTACTACTGTTTTTACCCAGGCTAGTATCCTGCGTGCCCGTTATCCTCAACATTTGAAATCGGCATTCCATCTTCCAGAGTCCACTGAATCCGTACCAGTTGTACTAGGGTCACTTTCAGATCTCCGACATCTTTTCACTGACCTACAGGATTGATGGGTTCGGGCGCTATTATGAAAAGCCTTGCTGCCCCAACCGGGAATCGAACCCTGGATCTCCGAATTGGCCGGCCGACGATCTACCGTTGAGCTACTGGGACGTAATGGTATAAGCTCTTTTCGTCGCAGTGGAATCTGCCATGATTTTGCATGAATTTTTCTATTACACTTTTACGGTTGAAATGAATGAGGGAATTCTTCTGCTTCTTCATCCACATACATCACCATTTTTCAATGTCAGTTATCAGGGAAATTCCCTGTAAATGCAGAAATACACCATATAACGCGCTACGAATTGTTGTATTGTGTACTAATTCTGAATTTCTTATAATACGGTTTCCATACAATACTATATGCGGTTTTCATGTAGCACGGTACGAATGAATCAGATTTGCACTAATCTGAGTTTCATATAACACGGTTTCCATATAATGCGGTATGAATTAATCGCGTTATAAGAGGGTTGACGGTATTATAGGTGTACAGAGATTCAGTCTTTAGATCAAGGTTCCCCACCCTGGGGTTGGGGTACTCAAGTGTGTAGCTATAGTACGACGAAATAGTTCGGCAATGGTGGACTTAGCCAATGAATGGTTTTCAAACTCGAATACTATTTCAGTTATTCACTCAGATATCTTTCAAAGCAATATAATATGAAGCTGCTCATATCTAAAAAAAATCTGATGTGGGCAGCACATGACTTTCCTTATATAATGCAATGAATTTACTACTTTTACAGTAAAAAAAATCTGATGTGGGCAGCACATGACTTTCCCTGCAGACTTATATTCACGTTCTATTTATTTAAATTAAATTTAATTAATTTTTAATTCAATTTTCGTTCTCATTTGAAAACTGGACTTATTTTCATAAATGGTGTTGGAAAAATAAGAAAAACTAAAATATCTCGAGAACGGCAAGTCCTAGTGTAATGGGGTTGGTCTTATTCTTTTCTTCGCTAAAAATTACGTATTAAACAAGCATGTAATGGCTATATTTAAGCATACGTAGTTCTTAAGTTTAGATTTTGATGATTTTTGCGGGCCATTTTGCAAAAAAAGCAGATTATTTTTTTTCGAATTATACCAAAATCTAATCAGCACCAGGGTGGCCTACAAGCGACTTATCTACCAAATTTTGTTAAATTCGGTCCATCAGTTTTTCAGTTAGAGTGGATACAAGCTTTTGCGGGCCATTTAGCAAAAAAGTCGGGTTCTTTTAACGAGAGTCATGCCCAAAACTAATCAGCACCAGATTCGTGCACAAGTGACTTACCTACCAAATTTTATGAAATTCGGTCAATTAGTTTTTTAATTAGAGTGGATACAAAATCTGCACAGACAGACAGACAGACATACACACAGACAGACACACAGACACACACACAGACGTCACGCTAAAATAGTTTTTTCGTATTCTAGAGATCTTGAAACGTGTAGATCCGTTGAAAACTCGAGTTGCGATTTTCGACATGATTCCAATACTTTCCCTATACATTACCATGTATTGCAGGGAAAGTAAAAATCTGATGTGGGCAGCACATGACTTTACCTGCAAACTTATATCCATGTTCTATTTATTTCAATTAAGTTTAATTCACTTTTAATTCAATTTTCGTTCTCATTTGATAACTGGACTTATTTTCAAAGGTGGCGTGGAAAAATACGAAAAAAAATAATATATCTCGAGAACGGCTAGTCCTAGTGTAATGGGGTTGGTCTTATTCCTTTCTTCGTTAAAAATTACGCATTAAACAAGCATTTAATGGATATATTTGAGCATACGTAGCTTTTTAGTTTAGATTTTGACAATTTTTGCGGGCCATTCTGCAAAAAAAGGCGGGTAATTTTTTTCTGAATCCTACCAAATTCTAATCAGCACCAGGGTGACCTATACGTGACTCATCTACCGAATTTTGTGAAATTCTGTCCATCAGTTTTTCAGTTAGAGTGGATACAAGCTTTTGCGGGCCATTTCGCAAAAAAAAAGGCGGGTTCTTTTATTCCGAATCGTACCCAAAACTAATCAGCACCAGCCCCGCCCACAAGTGACTTACCTACAAAATTTCGTGAAATTCGGTCCATTAGTTTTTTATTTAAAGTGGATACAAAATCTGCACAGACAGACACACAGACAGACAGACAGACACACACACAGACGTCACGCTAAAAATGGTTTTTTCGTATTCTAGAGGTCTCGAAACGTGTAGATCCGTCGAAAACTCGAGTTGCGATTTTCGGCATGATTCCAATACTTTCCCTATGCATTATCATGTATTGCAGGGAAAGTAAAAAAAATCTGATGTGAGCAGCACATGACTTTCCCTGCAGACATATATTAACGTTATCTTTATTTTAATTAAATTTATTTCACTTTTAATTCAATTTTCGTTCTCATTCGATAACCGGACTTATTTTCAAAGGTGGCGTAGGGAAAGTAAGAAAAACTAAAATATCTCGAGAACGGCTAGTTCCAATGTAATGGGGTTGGTCTTATTCTTTTCGTCGTTAAAAATTACGTATTAAATCAGCATTTAATGGATATATTTGAGTATACCCAGTTTTTTATTTTAGATTTTAGCAATTTTTGCGGGCCATTTTGCAAAAAAAGGCAGGTTATTTTTTTCTGAATCGTACCAAAATCTAATCAGCACCAGGGTAACCTATACGTGACTCATCTACCGAATTTTGTGAAATTCGGTCCATTAGTTTTTCAGCTACAGTGGATACAAGCTTTTGCGTGCCATTTCACAAAAAAGGCGGGTTCTTTTATTCCGAATCGTACCCAAAACTAATCAGCACCAGCCCCGCCCACATGTGACTTACCTGCAAAATTTTGTGAAATTCGGTCCATTAGTTTTTTAGTTAGAGTGGATACAAAATCTGCACAGACAGACACACAGACACACACACAGACGTCACGCTAAAAATGGTTTTTTCGTATTCTAGAGGTCTCGAAACGTGTAGATCCGTCGAAAACTCGAGTTGCGATTTTCGACATGATTCCAATACTTTCCCTATACATTACCATGTATTGCAGGGAAAGTAATAGGTTATTCTTATAGTAGGTACTTATATTCTTTCCAAGATATTGAATTTTCTTCATTGAGTCGTCATTTTCTTTGATTTAGCGTCATATTTATCCAATTGGCGAGATTTTCGTTAATTTGACAACATTTAAAAGTTCGTCAAGTTGGCGACATTCCATCAAATTCCTAGCCAAAATCTCGTCGAGCGTTATGGAAGGATTAATATGTTATTCTTATAGCAGATAAATGACTATTGGCGTTCAAATACAAAAGTATTACTCAAAGTATCTTTTCTCATGAAAGGAACGAGCTAGATCCACGAGAAGGATGTCACCCAATGTATCGCATAATATTACATATGAAAAATGAACATGTTTCTCAAAACAGTTAATATTTTTTTTAAATTCATGGGATTTTTTGATAAATTCATTTGAAAAATGTGCAATATCTCGAGAACGGTTTGCGCTAGCGTTCTAAAGTTTATGTCAATCGTTTTTTAAGGAAAAATGACATAAAAAATGTCGATTTGCGCAACTTTATTAAAGGTTTTGATTTTTGGATGATTTTTCCAAAATTTCAAGCAAAAATTTAAGGGGTTCTGAGCATTCGATTGTGTTTTAAAACAGTAGGCTTCCAGTATTCGTGGATTGCGATTTTTGTACCCTATTTCATTCAAATCACTCCATTCGTTCGTGAGATATCGTCTCCACTGACTCACTGATACACACAGACCTCACCTCAAAAATGTTCGATTCGTAATCAGGGATGCTTGAAACGTGCTCTTCCGTCGAAAACGAATGTCCGACCCCGTCATAATACAATATACTATGTATATAAGGAAAGTAACAATGGAGATTCTGACCTCATAACCAAGAAGTCAGAACCAATAACGATGAACCAAGCCCACATAGGGATAGTTGGAAACGAAGATTTACTTGCCAAATCGGAAACAAACAACCCTTTTGTCTGTGTGTATGTATAGAAATGTTGTGTATATATATATGTGCATACACGTTTTTTTTTCTGTTTTTCATCTCTCATACTACTAAATAGAGTCTAGAAAAAGAATTGCTTTCACGAAAATGATCGATTTCGAGATTTAGATACCAATATAGGTTTTAGGTCGTCTTCAATACGTTTTGACTATTTTTTGAGTTATGTCCGTCTGTCTATCTGGGGTTTATTTCTTGTGTGCACGACAACTTCGACACATAGGGATGAATTTTCACGAAACTTTATATTCGACTTTGTTATCAAAAATCTAGATAGAAATTTTTGAAATTCGAGCGAACACTTTGCATTCGAATTTATATATTTTTTTAACATGGCAGCATAGAATAAAATGCGATATAATCTTAAACAAGAAAGGTCAATCATGCATAAAGCATTGATTATGAAACACTTTCCAACTGAAGTGCAATTTTATTTAAACATCTCCAAATGCGATACATTCAGAGCTGATATATTTTAAATTACTACAGTACTGCAATAATTTATTATATTTGAAAACTTAAAACTTCATCTATAGAAATGAACTTTCTTCAAATGACGTCATCGAAATAGAAATCGTCTGGCTCTCTATGTGAAAGCAGTCATTATTCCAGCACTTTTATTCCAGACTCCAGAGTTAAATAATTTTGTGTAAAAAATATTCAGCAATTCTTATACAACTCATTTTACGATCACTTGTTTACATTTTGCATCCATTAAAATGAGACTTCGTCGTAGAAATAATCCAAGTTGGATGATCATTTAAACTCATATTGTAATTGCGTTGGCGCAGAATATAGATGCATAGAAAATACGTAAAAATAAAGCTGTTTTCGGACCGATGCAACGCTCAATATAAATTTAAGAGAACTATAAAAATCAGGATTTTTACACTGGGAAAAAAAGATGGATGCCCTATTTTATTTTGAAGTCGGTCACATGATCTCTTCATATTATATGGGTGTCATTATTATTTTAATTTTTACTTAAAGAACTACTGATCCCATTTTTCTAAATTTTTTTTATATATTTTATGGGATAATTTGAATATATCCTTAAATTTTCAAAACTATTAGGGAATTTTAACTTCGCTTAAAAAATGTTTGAAAAATGAGGTTCCATAGGGTATTTTACCTTTTCAACCCGGGTTCAATCCAAAACTAATTGGGTGATATTATTCATTTACATTCCCTTATATCTCACAGGCCGTCTCAACAACATGCTAAAATTTCATTTTAATGAAATCATTTTTACGGTAAAATAATTTTTACGGCAGCCTGCGAACAGACAGACAGACAGACAGAATGAACAAAGCCATAAAACATTTTCCAACTGTGTTGAAAAGTGTTAAAAAACCGTAAGCTACTTCAAAACGGATTCTGGTATAAGAAAGTCGACTGGATTCACTCTTGTCAATTTGTATCTGTTTTAAAAAATTTGTAAGCATTACATATTTTATCAACTAAAATGCTTGCATTCTTTTTAAAACTCATAATGTGTATTTTTATTTATAGGAAATCAAATTTACAACATTACCAATGCACGGAAAAATCAATCAGTGGCTACAATTGAAAATATAGAAAAATATGGGGTACAGTGTAAAAATAGATAATCAAGGGGTACAACAAAAAAAAAATTGACACTCAGGGAGTACTTGGGTGAAGTAGAAAAAGGTTGAGAACCGCTCTTCTGAGGTCAGCGGCGGACTTCAGGAGATTCTGTAAAGACACAAAACATGTTCGATAATTATTATACACATATGCATTGCTTCTATAAACATTAGACATAATTATAATTTATCTATTGAATTGCAAAAATATATAAACCTTTCTCTTTGGCTTGGCAAAAAGTAACGGAAAAAATATCAGAAAGTTAAACGATTTAGAGACTAATAACTTATAATCACTTATATTATTGAATTCCAGAAAATGTTCCTGGCGTTGTACGGGATTTAAGCTATGAATAGAATTCATTAATCCGCGAGGATTCTATTATTTATTATTATATTCTAATTCTACCTTTTCCTGATGTTAATTTATCGCAATGAAACTTCTCAACTTTCACTGCGAAGAATCGCATACTCACGATGGGCCAGATCTAAAAGAAGGGCCGACTTTAGAGTGACGGCTCTGCCATTCTGCCGAGTTGGCGCGCGGGTGTGTTTATAGAGAGTGATAGCCTGCAATCTTGTGAGTGTATATAGTGTTGAAGGTCCAGACCACACAGCCAACCCCAGGGCTTACGGCAGTTTAATGTGAGGCCGGGAGTGTATATAGTGTGGAAGACCCAGGCCGTCCGACTCATCCAGGGTACTTGAGCAACTATTTGGACGACCGGGAAGAAGTGTATATAGTGTTGTTGTTGAAACCCAGACTGTCCGACCTACCAAAAAGGAGTAAGGTAACTGTTTGGACGGTCGGGAAGTGCCACCCAATTTAGACCGGAACCCAGTGGGGGAGGCATCCACAGGGACCGTACCCTCCTTCCCCTACCACCAACCTCTCGGAAAGACTTACGGACCCACATGTTTAACGTGATCGTACTCTGCATGAACACGGCGGCAATTTTGGCAGTGGCTGGAATCGAACCCGGGCCTACCGAGTGCAACTCCAGCGCGCTAACCAATGGGCTACCGCGCCCAGTGTATATAGTGTCGAAAGCCCAGACCATCCGACTCGTCCGTAGACTTAGAGCAGCTATTTGGATGGCCGGAGTGTATATAGTGTTGTTGTTGTTGAGACCCAGACCGTCCGACCTACCAGAAAGGGGAGTGTATATAGTGTTGAAGACCCAGACCGTCCGACTCGTCCAGAGGACTTAGAGTAACTAGTTGGACGGCCGGGAAGGAAGTGTATATAGTGTGTCGTAGTTGGATCATCTTAGGTTTAGATTGAAAGTCAATTTCGTTCATCTTCGACTGAGGCCCTCCAGGTGCTGGCCGGTGTCATGCCCATCCACCTTACTCTCGCAAAGGAGGGATTAACAGTCAAAGTCAGCAGATTCAGGGTGGCCCACGAGGAGAGAGGTATGAACCTTGTTCCGGAGGATTATGTACAAATGATACCAAGCTGGACCACACATCCAACCACGGACAGTGTTAGCCAATATATAATATCCAACAAAGAGCGAAATAACAATATACACAGATGGTTCAAAGACAAGCGTGGGCACGTCAGCGGCCTTCTGCGTCTACACAGACAACATACTAACACATATGCAGTCACAGAGACTTCAAGATAAAAACTCAGTCTTTCAGGCAGAAATGTATGCGATTTCAGATACTCTAACATGGTTGATAAAACACGGGTCGCCACCGGCGGTCATTTCCACAGATAGTCTGTCAAGTCTTGAAACCTTGAAGAAGCACCAAACGAAATCGGAGCAGGTTAGAGATGTCCAGAATCTAATTAGAAACGTGGGTTGTAGAGTAGAGCTAACTTGGGTTCCTGCACACACAGGAATAGGGGGTAATGAGCTTGCGGGCGAGGCAGCAAAGAACGCAACGGAACATCCTGAAGATATAATTCATACCGGTGTCAAGCTCCCGATATCAAGCCTTAAGAGGGACTTAAAGCAATACCGTATGAAAAAGTGGCAAGAACGCTGGAAGGCATCAGAAAAGGGCCGTAAAACACACCCATTTACACCACAAGTCAGATCAGACAGACAACCTACAAACAGAGAAACAACAATGTTCTTCACAGGACATGGTCCTTTTCCGTCCTTCCTATATCAGATAGATAAGATCGCCACGGACTTCTGTGTCTATGGGGATATCGGCGACCCACTTCACTACATATCACACTGTCCACTGACCCACAGATACCATGTTAGAGCACCAGCAACGGACAGTATGGCCCTATGGACTGGCAGAGTTCTGAAAAACTCATCAACACAGGCAAGAATTAAAAAAGTCGTCCATTACCTGAAGTTAATGAAGTTTGTATCATAAGTACAACACCACACAACATACACACTCCAATTCGCAGTGATTGTGTAATATAGATAAATATAGTTAGACTGATTGTGTACATAGATAAAAATAGATAAATTGATTGTGTATATAAATAAAAATAGGTAAAGTGATTGTGAATATAGATAGAACTTGATAGTGACTACGTATATAGATAAAAATAGATAAAGTATTGCGTACATAGATAAAAATTATTATTGGACGGACATTTGAACTATACAAACTTATAAAACAAACTCAAAGAACTCAAAAATAGTAATATTTTAATCGACCAGGTGTCTGCGTACACCGTAGCCAATATGCACTGCCAAGCACCTGCGTGTGCTTTCTCGAGCTGATATTCCCAACTTTTTGCAAACACGCAGCGGACTTATATGTTGCCTACACCAATGCCTTGTGCAAGGTTGGCAGTCCGCCTGCGGTGTCCATGAAAGTCAATTTAGTAAGAAGTTAGGTTCGAATTGCATTGCAGATGAGTATGTCCCGGGTAGAATTTGTACTGCTAGTGTTGTAAATATGTATATAGAATTGTATTTATAATATATGTTTTGAGTTCCCAACGAAGTACTATAACTACAAATATAGTTGTTTATGTGTTAAATGTCGTGGTGCTTTCGTAGTCATGAGGTTATTGGAAGTTTAATTGAGAGTGAAGTTAAGTGTAATGGTTCATACAAAAGTCATGATCTTGGGTTGAAGTAAAATAGTATTTTATAAATCTAAAAAAATAACAAAATAAATTTCATTCATATAAATAACGGTGAAAATTGTATACAAATTTAATAGACAAAACATACCTTATTTGTTAGAAAAAATTCAAAATGAATTTAAAATTTCAAAGTGGCTATTACGCAGGGAACACGATTGCACGGAACTGAACTTAATAAAAATAGACAAAGGTTATAAAATGAGCTTTAGCGCTTCATTGAGTGGTCTGAGTATGGGTAGCTGTTAGATCGTGACGATAGCTATTAGATAGTATCGGTAGCATAAAATTAGCTGACTTTAAAAATTCATCTAAAAGAGACTTTTAGAGACTTTTTAGCTATAAATTTTTAGTAATTTTTAGACTTTAAAAATTCGTCATTTTTAACATACTTTGAATTAAAAAAAACAAACAATGCCGACTTGAATCTTTTCGGGTATATATGGGTATAGTTCAGGTAGAGATACTTACTGTGTCAGCAACCTCAGGCCTATAATTGAGGTAGATATGGCGCTGCATCGAGGACTGACAAAAAACAGATTCTTCCTTTTATTATTAACACTACAACAAAGTTGAAAAGTGTTTATGACTTTGTTCATTCTGTCTGTCTGTCCGTTAGCACGATAACTGCCGTAAAAATGACTTTATCAAAATTAAATTTTAGTATGTTTTCAGACGATTTGTGGGACCTATGGGAATATAAATGAATAATATCACCCAATTAGGTTTGGATTGAACCCGGGTTGAAAGAATGAAATACATTGAACCCTATGGAATCTCATTGTTCAAACATTTTTTAAACGGATTTAAAATTCACAAATTGCTTCGAAAGTTTTAAGAAATATTTAAATTATCCCATAAAATATATAAAAAAAATTCCAGCAAAATAGATTCAGTAGTTTTTAAATAAAAATTAAAATAATAATTACATCTTTTATATGAAGCGGTCACGTGACCATTATATGAAGAGATCACGTGACCCAATTCAAAATAAAATATGGCATCCATCTTGAGTCAAAATCGTGATTTTTAAAGTTCTTTTTAATTCATATTGAGTGTTGTATTCGACCTTAAACCGCTTTATTTTTGCCTACATTCTGGGCATCTATATGCTAAAATAACGCAATTACAATATATTTGAGCTTAAATGATCATCCAAATTTGATTATTTCTACAACAAAACCTAGTTTCCACTTATGGAAAATATAAACAGCAAAATATGTAGAATGAGTTGTGTAGGAATTGCTGCATTTCTTTAACGCAAAATTATTTATCTCATGGAGTCTGCAATATATAGCTGCTATGAGTGAAATATTCATTGATTTTACAGAGAGAAGGACGATTTTTTGAATGAAGTTTTAAGCATAGAGTTTAATTACTCGTACCTCCATGGTCTTAAGTTTTTAAATAAAATAAATTATTATAGTATTGTGATGAATGAAATGAATGGAAAAATGTTTATGAATGAAATGCTGCTTTTATAGAGAGAGCCAGGCGTGTTATATTTCGGTGATGTCATTTGAATAAATTTCAGTTGTTTTCGATGAAATTCTAAAATATAATAAATTATTCTAGTATTATGATAATTTAAAAAATATTACCGATGAATGTATCGCATTTTAGAGATGTTTAAACCAGGCAATTTATATTTCAATGCCGTCATTTGAATGAAATTCATTTTTTTCGATGAAGTTTTAAGTTTTCAAATATAATAAATTAATGTAGTATTGTGATAATTTTTAAAATATTACCGAGGAATGTATCGCATTTTAGAGATGTTTAAATAAAATTGCATTAAAGTTGGAAAGTGTTTCATAATCAATGCTTTATGCATGATTGATTTTTTTTGTTATTACTAGAAAAAGTACACGGCGTTGCCAGGGATATAAGATGAATGGTCGTGGCGTAGCCGTGTGGACTCCCACGCAGCAACGGCTACGCCACGTATCTTTATAACTATATAAATTAGTTATTATCTCATTGGATGGTTCTATCCAAGAAACTAACATTATTAGAAATTGAAGGTTTATTAGGTAATAATTGCAGACTATCTGAATAGAAATAGAGGAGGTCGCTCGCAGTTTATGGAAATGAATTTTTACTTTCCTTATATACGTAATGTATAAAGAAAGTATTGTGACGGGGTCGAACATTCGAATTCGAGTTTTCGACGGGAGAGCACGTTTCAAGCATCCCTGATCCCGAATCAAACATTTTTGAAATGATGTCTGTGTGTGTGTGTGTGTGAAAGTAGTGTGTGTGTGTGTGTGTGTGAAAGTAGTGTGTGTGTGTGTGAAAGTAGTGTGTGTGTGTGTGTCAGTGAGTCTGTGGAGACGATAACTGACGAACGAATGGACCGATTCGAACGAAATTTGGTACAAAAATCATAATCCGTAAACACTGGAAGTCCATTGTTTTTATACGCAATCGAATGGTCAGAATCCTCTAAATTTTCGAGTGAAATTTTGAAAAAATCGTTAAAAAATCAAAAACGCTAATAAAGTTACGCAAACAGACATTTCTTATGTAATTTTTCATTAGCAAACGATTGAAATTTTAGAACGCTAACATGAACCGTTCTCGAGATATTGAACATTTTTAAAAAAAATTACCAAAAAGTCATATAAAATTGAAAAAAAAATTTCTTATTGAGAAACATGTTCACTTTTCATATGTAATATCATGCGATCAATTGAGTGACATCATTTCCGTGGATCTAGCTCGTTCCATTCACGAGAAAAGATACTTTGAGTAATACTTTTGTATTTGAACGCCGATAGTCATTTATCTGCTATAAGAATAACTTATTTCTCCATCCGTAAAGCTTGGCGAGAATTTGGCGGAATGTTGCCAACTTGGCGACTTTTTGAAATGTTGTCAAATTAACGAAAATTTCGCCAAATGGATTAAAATGACGCTCAATCAATGAAAATGACGACTCATTGTCGAAAATTCAATATCTCGGAAAGAATATAAGTATTTACTATAAGAAAAACCTATTTTTTTTACTGTAAAAGTAGGTAATTCATTGCATTATAAAAGGAAAGTCATGTGTTCCCCCACATCAGATTTTTTATTTATGTGTCTCGTTAGCATTTTGAGATAAAAATTTGGTATTTTCAAAATAATCGTCTGCTACTGTTTTGTTTTGATTGAAATGTAGAATAAAAGATTTATTTTGAAAATGTCTCTTGAAATGGATAGGTGGTTCGAAGGTTACTTAAATGCGCTTTCCGAGGAAAAATATTCGTTTTAACACATTTTAAAGCTGTGTAAAAATCGAGATTATTGCATTTCAAGGAAAGGTATTTTTAATATATTGAATTTGAAAGGAAAAAAGTGTCTAGCTGAAAGTAAAATTGAATAAATGGCAGCAAAATCGCATAAGACTGTTCGAACGCGGGTAAATATCAAGAAAGTGAAGAGTTCGATCCTAAAAGAAAATCCATCGACTCAAAGATCCATGCATCGAAACTGGGAATGTCTTCTGGCTCTGTAAGTGAAATCATTCATAAAGATTTGAAGTTAAAAAATATGTTTGAATCTAAAGTTTTTCTGCTTTTGCCAAAGCATATTTTGGAAAGAAAAACAAATTGTAGAAAATTATATGAAAAACCCCTAGCTGCTGATAAATGGAAATGTGTGGTAACACTCGATGAGCCATGGGTGTATTTAAGTGAGTGTAATAAAAAAAGAGCAATATTCTATTGCTTTTCTATTTCTCAACTGACGAAAATGACCGTACGAAATGGTTTCGTCAATATACAGAAAAGTTCCCAAAGGGATTCAAGGTAGTTGTAGGATTTTGCTACAAAGGTAAATTAAAACTCAAAAAAGTCTCAAGTAAAGCTAAAATTAATTCACTCTTATTATTAGCAGGATATTTTTGAACCAATTTCTGAAGAAGACATTCCAGCCCTATATGGAAAGGACATCCATAAATTTGAGCTTCATATGGACAAAGCCTCTAGTCACACGTCGAAGTCAACACGTCTAAGTAGCTGAATTTGGTACAAAAATACAATCAATAAATACTGGAAGCCTATTGTTTTGAAAAGCAATCGAATGTTCGGAAGACCCCGTTTTTTGAATGAAATTTTGAAAAATCATCAAAAAATCAAAACTTTTAATAAATTTACGTAAATAATCACTCCTTATGTAATTTTTCATTAGAAAACAACTGAATGAAATTTTAGAACGGTAGTAGGAACAGTTCTCGAGATATTGCACATTTTTCAAATGAATTTATAAAATAAATTATAAAATTTAAAAAGTATTTACATATGAAAAGTGAATCTTTTTCACAATAGTAATTTTATGCGATCAATGTGTTAACACCATTCTCGTGGATCTTATAGTTTGTTCCATTCAGGAGAAGTGATACTTTGGGTAATAGTTTTGTATCTTATCGCCTAATAATTCGACAATAGTCATTTGACTACTATAAAAATAACCTATTTCTCCTTCCGTAACACTTGGCAAAATTTTGGCGACAAACTTGTCGGAATATTGCCAACTTGGTGAGGTTTTTTAAATGTTGAGAAATTGATGAAAATGTTGCCAAATTGATAAAAATGATGACTAACTGATGAAAGTTTAATATCTCGGAAATAACGTAAGAATTTACTATAAGAATAACCCATTTCTCCTTCCGTCTGCCCGTAACGCTTGGCAAAGAATTTAGCGACGAATTTAGCGGGATGTTGCCAACATTTTGACTTTTTAAAATGTTGCCAAATTGTTGAAAATGTCGCTAAATTGATAAGAATGACGTTAATGGGCGGTAATGTTTTGCAATTTTTGAATTCCGTTAAACAAAGCGCATGCTTTATGTAACGAATGCTCTTCTCTTCGTTTGCCTGTAATGCTTGGTGATACATCTGGTGGATTTGGCGAATAATATAGCGAAATGTCGCTCACTTGGCAATATTTCGCCGCACATTGATGGAAATTTCGTCAAAATTAAAAAGTACTGAATGACTGAAATTGCCCAAATGTCCTCTTTACAACCCGCATTCGTTGAGGACTTCCTTACTCGAGCCCTGAATAGGCGTATTTGCCATCTCCCCTAAAATAATATTAGTAAGATGTAATAAATAAATTAATAATAAAGATGTAATGAATAAAATAATAATAGTAAAATATAATGAATAGCATAATAATAGTAAGATGTAATGCATAAAATAATAATAGTAAGATGTAATGAATAAAATAATAATAGTAAGATGTAATGAATAAAATAATAATAGTAAGATGTAATGATTAAAATATTAATAGTAAGATGTTATGAATAAAATAATAATAGAAATATGTAATGGATAAAATAATAATAGTAAGATGTAATGAATAAAATAATAATTGCAAGATGTAATGAATAACATAATAATTGTAAGATGTAATGAATCAAATAATAATATTAATAAGTAATGAATAAAATAATAGTAAGTTATAATGAATAACATAATAATAGTAAGATGCAATGAATAACATAATAATAATAAGATGTAATAAAAATTAATAATAGTAAGATGTAATGAATAAAATAATAATAGGAAGTTGTAATGATTAAAATATTATTAGTAAGATGTTATGAATAAAATAATAATAGTAAGATGTAATGAATAAAATAATAATAGTAAGATATAATGTATTATCATAAGTGAAAGGAAATGGAAGTGTTTGACCAACAAGTGACGAGTGAGAAGTGCGAATTAAAGTCATTTTGGAAAAAAATATGAATAATATAAAACATGGTGAATGAGAAACGATGTGTTAAAAACATCATCAGGGGCACATTCTTACAGATATACTAAAAATTCCTTTATTTTTATCTTTGCATAAATCACATGGCTCAAAATTATGCAATTTGTGCCTCGCAAGAAAAAGAAAACATAGTTTTAAGACAGAGCAGAAAATTATCAAAATAACAAAACAGCAAAATGCACACACACACACACACACACACACACACATATATATATATATATATATAATATTAAAAATATATGTAATTATATTTCAAACCGACGTTTAAAGCTTCGTAATATCAAAGGCGCCATGACGCTCTTTTAATATAAGCTAAAATAGGATTTATAAAGGGTGAAGGTATAGATTGAACATAAAAGGGGGGGGGGGGGTATAAAAATGAAAATTAAAGAAGATGAAAAACAAGAAAAGGGGGAAGTACTTACAGGTAAGGCAGGAAATGGCCAGGGGGGCTTTATATTTCAAACCGATACGTCTAAAGCTTCGTAATAGCTCTGGGAGTGCTTCCATGGATTAAAAGCTGCTTTAATCAGAAACAGGGGGTCACAATCCCCCCAGGCCATTTCCTGCCTTACCTGTAAGTACTTCCAACCTTTCTTGTTTTTCATCTTCTTTACCTTTCATTTTTATCTCCCCCTTTTATGTTCAATCTATACCTTCACCCTTTATAAATCATATATATATATATATATATATATATATATATATATATATATATATATATAATAGTAGTTTGAAAATCCAATGAACGAAAGTAAGAAGCGGCAACACGATAAATCTAACTTTCTAAAACACCAACAGAATAAAATATAAAACAGCAAATCATCAATCAAATGGAAAAAAAAATACTAGTTATCAAGTTATAGAAAATCAACAAAATTCAATGGTATGAAAACGAATAAAGAAAAACTTAAAAAATCAAGCTATAGCGCTATACACGTGGAAAAAAGACTAAGCCTAAAAAAATGGAAATGTTCACTTCGTAAACGATTTCAAGTCCAAGTATTTTGACGAAGCAAACACAAAATATGTATGTTTCTGAAGAAATAGATAGATTTATATTTATAAACTATTTCTACTTGGACGACATACATAAAGAAGGAATAAAAAAGGAAACATGAATACCTGGAAAACGCACAGCATATGTACAAAAGAGTCGAAACCGGGAACTCTAAATGAAGAGACCAGTGTTGCCATTCGCAAATAAAAAATAAAAAATGATCTACTGTTGCCATTCGTAAGAATTGAAAAACAGTAAAGCGAAAAGGTAAGAAAAAGTAATAATATACAAAAAGAGCTACTAAAAGGTGGGGGCTGATAATAGTAATGCTGACGTTGAAGAGGATGTAAAAATAAAAGTATTAATAGTACAAGAGAATGGAGATGTCTGGCTAATATAAGATACTATGAATAGAATTATAAGATACTATGAAAAGAATTATAAAAATCCAGCTATTCTAAATTTTTTAACAATACTATTTACTAAATAAGAGGGATATTTATATAAATTGCTGGTAATTTTAAGATTATTTATATGCATAGCAAGAAATTTTTTATCAGATAATCTATAAATTCTAAAAAGCTGATTAAGTATAATATTTCTAAACAATTGAATCGAGTTACAGGAATTAAATGGTAAGATTTTATTAATATTAAAATTATAATAGTCTTTTTTATCATATAAATGTGTAACAATTCTATTAGAAGGATCAGTAAAAAGATTTAAATCCAAAAAATTAACATTATTACTAATAGTAGCTTCATTAGGAATTAATTCTAAATTGTCTGGATAGAAATCTGTATCTATGAGATAATTTTCTGTATGTACTAAGCAAATCAGATCATCAACATATCTGTAAAAAGTATAATCTATTGAAGTAAAAGATTTTTCATAATGATAAAGGTATAAATTAGCTAACATACTGCTACTGCAGCCACCCTGTGGAACTCCTGAGACTTGTAAGTATAATTTATTTTCTTGAAAAATATAATTATTGAAAATAACAAAGTGAAGAAGTTTAGGAAAATTTATAAAATTAATTTGATTTGAAAGATTAGTAATATAAGCATTATATAGAGCTAAAATTACATCATATAGATCAGATATCTTAATATTATTAAAAAGATCTTTAAAATCAAAAGTTTGAAATCCTATTATTTTTCTAAGAGATGTTAATTTATTCTTTAACTCTTTACTATTATTTAGAATAAGGTAATTATTGTGCTAGTCTGGCATAAACTATTATTTATTAGATTTAAAGAATTTAGTAATAATTTACTCGCAGTAGTAGAGTAAGTATTCTGGTTACACTAGTTACTGTTCTAAATTTAATAGGATTTTTATGAAATTTTGGAATAAGCACTATATAAGAAAATTTAAGATATTTATATTTAATATTTAAATCACTATACATATTGATAATTTTCAATTCAATACTATTGATGGAATGTAAATCAAGTTTAAAAGGACTATTATTTTTTAAATAATCTAACAGAAATTGAATATAAAATTTTTTACAGATAAGAGCATAATTATTATGGCTTTATCAATGTAGGTGATAACAAGATCTTTGTAAATCATTAATGGAATGTTTAATATTATCAAAATTATATAAAGATCTAGATAATTTAGTATCTCTAATAGCATTTTTAATAGATTCTAATAAAGTAAATTTCCACATATTAAATGCCTCTAATGGCAGAGTGTATTTACAAGCTAATTTATATATATATTTATCAAGATCAAGATTAATTGATTTTAAAACTTTAAAAGAATTATTTCAAGAAGGTATCCTAAATTTAGTGCCAAATGACATAATGGTTCTTAACACATTGTCATTAACAATGTCTAAATCTCCTGTAACTATATGCCCCAAGTCTGGATATAGAAGTTTAGCAAATATATTTAATTTACAAATACATTCACTATCTACATTTGACTGAGAATTATGATCTATAGAGAGAGATTGTGAAACTTCATTATAATTAAATATAGATCTAACAATAGGCTAGTTGTATTAAAAGTCTTTGAAACACATAAATCTCCAATAGACAGTAAATGTTTGAACTTGTTAAACAGATGACCAAAATTAGATTCACATTCTATTAATAGTATCAAACTGAAAATTATCGATATATATAGTGATTTAAATATCAATTATAAATTTCTTAAATTTCCATATATTGTGCTTATTCCTAAACTTCATAAAAATCCTATTAAATTTAGAACTGTTACTAGTGGTCATAATACTTACTCTACTACAGCGAGTAAATTACTACTAAATTATTTAAATCTAATAAATGATAGTTTACGTTATTCTAGTAATAGTTACCTTATTCTAAATAATAGTAAAGAATTAAAAAATAAATTAACATCACTAGGTAAACTAATCGAATTTCAAACTTTTGACTTTAAAGAGCTTTTCAATAATATTAAGATCTCTATATGCTGTAATTTTAGCTCTATATAATGCTCATATTACAAATCATTCCAATCAAAAAATTTTTATTAATTTTCCTAAACTTCTCCATTTTGTTCTTTTCAATAACTATATTTTTCAAGGAAATAAATTATACCTACAAGCCTCAAGGGTTCCACAAGGTGGATGCAGTAGTAGTATGTTAGCTAATTTATACCTTTATTATTATGAACAGTCTTTTACTTCAATAGATTATAAAATTTATGGATATGTTGATGAACTGATATGTTTAGTATATACTGAAAATTATGTCCTTTATACCTTTATTATTATGAACAGTCTTTTACTTCAATAGATTATAAAATTTATAGATATGTTGATGAACTGATATGTTTAGTATATACTGAAAATTATGTCATATAGATTTCTATCCCGACAATTTGGAATTAATTCCTAATGAAGATACTATTAGTAATAATATTAATTTTTTGTATTTAAATATAATTATTGATCCTACTAATGGTATAGTTACTAATATATATGATAAAAAAGACAATTTTAATTTCACCATTAATAAAATCTTACCATTTAATTCCTGCAACTCGATTCAATTGTTTAGAAATATTGCACTTAATCAACTTTTTAGAATTTATAGAGTATCAGATAAAAATTTTCATGCTATGCATATAAATAATCTCAAAATTACCAGCAAATTATACAAATATCCAGCATATTTAGTTAATGGTATTGTTAAAAAGTTTGGATGAGTTGAATTTTAATGAATTCTCTTCTTTGTATCTTATATTGGCTATGCATCAACATTCTGTTGTTTTGACATTTTATTTTAATTACATCCCCTTTTACATTAGCCTCACTCTTTTCGTTTATACGCCCCATTATTCTATAGAAAATCACCTTTTGTTGTTTTTCGCATTACCGTTATTTGTTTCACACGATTGGCAACTGTGGATCTCTTCTTTTCCATTTTGCGATTGGCAACACTGGTCTCTTCATTTTCGACTCCTATGTTTAGACCATTTCCATAATCCAGGTATTCGTGTTTCCTTTATAATGGTTCTATCTTTATGTGTGTAGTCCAAGTAGAAATAGATTATAGATATAATCTTCAGAAACGTACATATTTTGTGTTCATTTCGATTAAATACTTGGACCCGACGAAGATTTTTTTTCGAAATGAACAATTCCATTATTTAGGCCTAATCCTTGTCCACGTGTAGAGCATTATTGCTTGGAATTTATTTGTTTTTCTATTATCGATTCCATAACTTTGATATTTGTTGATTATCTTTAGCTTGTTGATTCTAAATTTACAGTTTTTTCCTATTTACTTTCGCTATTTTTATTTTTATTATGTAGATTTTATTTAAAGTTAGGGTTTTTGAGATGCAACTTCTCTCTGTTCTATTATTGGAATTTGAAACTATTATATATATATATATATATATATGTATGTATAATTTACATAATACTAATTTTAAAATCTTATCTAATAGAATTTCAGCCAAATATAAGCAAATCCATATAAAAATAGTTGTAAAACCATTCCTTATCTAGTTTTAGTACTCAAGTTTCATAAATCCCCTGTTGCTTTTCGAACTATTACTAGTGGGCATAATTCTTACATTACTAATGCTGGTAAATTATTATTAAAAATATTTAATGACGTATCCTTGTCAGAAGAGATTTCAAATAATGGTCATATTGTGAACAACAGTTTGGAATTAGTTAAGAAATTAAAATCTCTTACTAATATTCATAATATTTATACTTTTGATTTCAAATATTTGTTTAATGATATTGATATAGATGATCTGTATAGAACTATTTTAGGAATTTTTGAAAAATATGATATCAACCTAAAATATTCAAATTTTCTTTTTAAAAAATTACTTAATTTCACTCTTTATGCGAATTATATTCAACATGGTGGTACTTTTTTTAAGCAACAGTTTGGTATCCCACAAGTGGGGTGTGCTTCGCCATTGTTAGCTACTTATTCTTCTATGAAAGAATACTGATCCAAGCTTGCATAATGTTTAGATATTATGTGTATCCCTTAATAATATCCCTATAGCTTTTATCTTAATAATTCACAATTGAATGCGACTAATAATGTTGCAAACTTTTTAGATTTAAATTTAGAATTAAAAAATTGTAATATGGCTTAAAAAATTGTAATATATTTGTAAGGCAAGATTTTAAATTTAATACATCAAAAATTCAGCATTTTGACTCTTGTTTACATATATCAGTTTTGAGAAATATTATAATAAACCAGGTTCTTAGAATCAATAAAATGTGTGATGGAAATTATAAATTAGCACATTTTATGGAATTATTGAGTACAGCGACTAATAATGCATATCCTCCCAAATTCGTTATTAAAATTATCAACTGAGTGTATGAACTTCCACTCGATAACATCCAAGACAACCTTCCCAATTAGAGTGGCTAACAATTAAAAAAAATATATTATAATTATTTATTAATTACATAAATAAATAAAAATAAAAAATAATAAAATAAGCTAAAAAAATTAGAAAAATCAAAAACATCTGAAAATAAGATACGTTAATATTAATGTTTTCAATTTTATTTTCGCTAAAAAATTGTAATTTTAGCCAGTTTGAAAATACGATTTGAGCACCCTTATAATGGTGTATAGTGGCATTCTTGTTTATCCATTTCTTCTATGAATCTCTTGTTTAGTAAGAATTTTCATCTTTGCTTCATGTTCATATTCTATTTTGCTTATACGGGCCGGTGCTGATCTTTTCTATTATCGGCATTATGGCAGTGGTTTTGCTTCTACGGTGATGTTAATATTTCACGATTACTTGAATTAAATATTTTTATTATTACTTCTTACTAATATATATATTTGAAATATGTAATAATAAGAATTTTGTAAAAATAAAATTAAAAAAAAAATATATATATAAAAAAACAATTCAAGTAATATATATATATACTTTCACAGAATACTGTAAAAATATCTCTCTGAAACTTTTGTTTCCTTGAATAAAAATATGCTGCATGTCTAAAGTAGTTTGTTAGTTTTTGCTTGAAAACTGCTAAGAAAAATCAAAACATTCCCAAAAGCGAAGCACTGCTGGACACTCAAAATGTGATCGAGCTCAGAGAATAAACAACCAAAAAAGAACAGCGAAAAGGGGTTTTCCTTCTTGGGAACATTTAGGCTAAATCGTAAAAGGGAAAAAAAGAATATAGTGCTAGTAAACAAGAAGCAAACTCCAAATGTGGACAGCGGAATGCTTTCTCACTTGATTCCTAAGCTGAAAAAAATGACCAGCGTATGTGGAATACAGCTAGAATACTTTCCCAAGAGGCGACTGCAGCTCCGGGAAAAAATACATACACGCCAATAAATAAATAAGAACACTGCCGGAAAAATAACAAAAAATGGACCTGGCAACGCGAATTGAAGTAATACGAACAGGGCTGTGTTCTAACTCGGTGCGGGGAGAAAAAAAATTAAAATGGAGGAAAAACCAAAATGGGAAAGCGATGACTTGGATCCGACAAAGAAAGAATGGTGTGTCACTATTTATTTCGGATCTGATAGAGTGTAGAACAGGGGGGAGAACAAGGAAAAAATGGCGCAAGAACAAGAGCCTGTCCGGTTTCTTTATACAGCAGAGAACCGGAATTAGGCCTAATCGCAGTTGTGAGCAGATGCTTTGAAGCACCAACCTGTCTTTTTTTTCCCTCACCAGAGATGCGTTTATTTATTTTATTTTTTACCGTCCTTTATTTTTCAAGTTCTTCGGCAGGCGACATCTGTTAAATTCTGATTTTGGGAAGCAGGAAGGCAGCAACTCAGCTCCTCCGCAGCTCATCTTTCACAAATGTGACAGGACGCGAACCGTGTTGTTTCGCGGAATCACTTAGTGTATTTTCTGACATTTTTTCTCTCGTTTATCGCCTTATCTCTCTAAAAGTGCATTTTATTTGCCGGTGTTCATAAGTCTGTCGATGCCACCGAAAATGATTGTTAAATCGAAATCAGAATTTTTTTTTCAGTGCTCGAATGGGTGGAAATACACGTTCCTTCTGAGATGTAATACGTGTACAAGGAATTAAAGTTTTTCTATTGATCGTTAAAATGATTTTAGCTCAGTAGTTACCGTTTTATGAGCGAAAAAATAACTTGTAAAACGATGAAAACATTATAAATGAAGGAAGAATTCCAATAAAAAATCTTTTGTCATTAATTTTACGAGAAACTGTTCTCAAATGCCGAATATTGTTGACACCGAATATTGTTTTCATTTAAGTTGTCAGAGAATATCATTTTGAAATGAGTAAAAAAAAGTCTTCGTATTTATTGATGATTAAATATTGTCCGAAGGAGGCGAGTCTTAACAATGTGATCGTGTGTACTTTATTTTAATTTGTTTTTAATTTAATAAATATTTAAATTTTGTCGAGAATGAAGCCAATCTGCTTGTTGCTTATATACTCTTTGGTATTCAAAAATTCTTTTCTCCCCAAATTTTCTATTGTGTGTGTGAGTGTTTTATATTATTATTTCGTTGTCTAAAGTTTTTCTTCAAAACAAATACAAATACATAGATTTATAGATTATTCAAATCATTTATTTAAGTATGTTCTAATCGTTATATGAATGAATGAAACACAAAATTTATTGGTAACTGCACTACTGTACTATAAAAATAAGTTCATAATATTTTCTCTAATTATTTGTTTGTCTAGTAAAATTAAAATGAGTATAAATTTTATATTGAATGCTTCTAATGGGTCTAATGGAGGGAGGCTGATTTTGTATCTAAGGATGAGACTTAGGCCCTTGCCTAGCTGCTGTCTTGTGAATATATATATATATATATATATATATATATATATATATATATATATATATATATATATATATATATATATATATATATATATATATATATATATATATATATTTGAAATATGCAATAATAAAAATTATGTAATAATAATAATAATAACAATAATAAAAAAAAAATAATTCGAGTAATATTAACATCACCATAGAAGCAAATTCACGGCCATAATGCCGATAAGAGAAGTTAACAGCACCAGCCCAAATTCGATGATTAGTCAGAGTTAAATTCCTCCTCAGGTCTGAGTATTTAACTCTAACTAACCCAAACACATGCCTGTTTCAGATAGAGCAATAGTACATTACTATAAATATTCCAATCCAGATTACAGGCATTCAATACTCCAACCCAGACTACAGATTTTTGTGGTAACATTCATTTTTAATTATATATATATATATATATATTTTTTGTTTTTCGAGAGAGAGATGTCACATTAGAAATTCGAATTCGAATTTTTGATTGATTTACAATTTTTGGACAGTCAAGAACTAGAATAAACTATTTTTAGTGTGACATGGGTATGTGTGTGTGTGTGTGTGTGTGTCTCCGTCTGTGTAATGAATGTACCCACTTTAGCGTAAAAATTATTCGATTCAATTTTATGAAATCGAACGTGCAATTAAGAAAAATAGAACTACTCTTTTTTTTCTAAATGGCTGTCAAAAATAAAAAACCGAAATAAAAGAATAAATAGGCTTAAATATAGTAATTGTTTCCAGGTTATAAACATAATTTTTCTTCTCCTACCCAGACTTTCTTCTTCTGACCCACCCGAAGGTGTAAGGTATCTGTTTGAACGGTTGGGAAGTGCCACCCCATTTAGATCGGAACCCAGTGTGTGTGTATGTGTGTAGGGGGGCACAGGAACCGCGCCTTCTATTCTTTAACACCAACCTCTTGGAAGGACTTACGGACACATATATTTAACGTGTTCGTACTCCGCGTGAACACTGGGGTAGTTCAGATAGAGTCGGTAATCGAACTCGATTCGTTCGAGTGCAATCCTCGCGCGCTAACCACTGAACTGTCCTACCCCTAAACATAATGTTTCCACATCCAGACTGAAAGAGGGGGGGACAAAACATAATTTTTGTCAGCAAAACGAATCCCCCCTCCTTGTCCATTTACGTTAGGATGAACCATTCTCGAGATAGTTCACAGATTTCAGTTTTTAATTTCGACGCCATTTAAAAATGATCGCCTCATGAAAGGGCGATGATTTTCCAACTGCATATTCGCAACGCTATTTCAAGTCATTTATTGGTGAAATAAAAAATAAGAAAGATCACTCGTGAATAAAGCATTGCTTATGAAACACTTTCCAATTGAAATGCAATTTTATTTAAACATCTCTAAAACACGATGCATTCAGCGATGATATTTTTTTAATTATCACAGAACTCCAATCATTTATTTCACTTAAAAACTTAAAACATCGAAAAAGATGAACTTTATTCATATGACGAATATAAATCGTCTGGCTCTCTATGTAGAAGCAGTGAATATTTCATTCATACACTTTTATTCCAGACTCAAAAAGTTAAATCAGTTTTCGTGCATGAAATTCAGACATTCTTATACAACTCATCTCACAATCACTTGTTTACGTTCTGCATCCATTAAAATTAAGCTTCGATGTAGAAAAAAAAATCAAAGTTTGACAATTCTTTAAATTAAAAAATTCAGAAAACAGAAAATAAGCAAAAATGAAGCGGTTTTAGGACAGATGCAACACTCAACATGAATTTAAAAGAACTTTAAAAATCACGATTTTGACACTGGGAAGAAAAATGGATGCTCTGTTTATACTGACGTGGGTCACGTGATCTCTTCTTATTATATGGATGTCATTGTTATTTTAATTTTTATTTAAAAAACTTCCGAACATATTTTGTTGAAAATTTTTTTTTTATATATTCTATAGGATAGTTGAATAATTTCTAAAATTTTCGAAGCAATGTGTAAATTTTAACTGCCCTTAAAATATGTTTGAAAAATGTGGTCCCATAGGGTTCAATGTATTTCTTTTTCTCAACCCGGGTTCAACCCAAAACTAATTGGGTGATATTATTCATTTACATTCCCATGTGTTTTACAGACCGTCTCAACAACATACTAAAATTTCCTTTCCATAACGTCATTTTTTCGGCAGATATCGTGCGAACGGACAGACAGAATGACCCCATTCATAAACACTTTTCAACTATGTTGTAAAGTGTTAAAAATGCACGAGCTGGTAGCGAAATTGACATGCCGTCCACATCAGAGTTTTTTTTATTTTTCCGACCGAACAATTGACATTTTTCCCGTTTCGACTTCTGCCCGGATAACCCGTTCTCCCGCTCCAACCCGACCCTCGACCCGAACACCGCACGCGTCCTGCCTCGAGCAACAGCTGCGGTAAAGTCGTTCCGATTGCGTCCGTCACGCTCGGACATTCCCATTCTGGATTTGACTTTTTTTGTTCACGTTTGGAACAACAAAACGTAGAATTAAATGACACTTATTGGGTGTGTCTGTGGTGGATTTGTCACCCGCTCACTGTCTAGAGGCTATTTTGGGGGTTTGAAATCGATATCACATTAGAACGTTACCATTTTTCAAACTTTACAACATAGTTGAAATGTGTTTATGACTTTGGTTATTCATTCTGTCTGTCTGTCTGTCCTTTCGCACAATAACTTTCGTAAAAATGACTTTATTAAAATGAAATATTAGTATGTGGTTGAAACGGTCTGTGGGACATATGGGAATGTAAATGAATAATATCACCCGATTAGTTCTGGATTGAACCTGGGTTGAAAAAATGAAATACATTGAACGCTATTAGACCTAATTTTTCAAACATTTTTTAAGCGACGTTAAAAATCACATATTGCTTCGAAAAATTTAGGAAATATTCAAATTATGCCATAAAATATATAAAAAAAAATTCAGCAAAATAGGTTCGGTAGATTTCTAAATAAAAGTAAAAGTAATAATGACACCCATACGATATGAAGAGATCACGTGAACCACTTCAAAATAAAATAGGGCATCCATCTTTTTTTCCCAGTGTCAAAACCGTGATTTTTAAAGTTCTTTTAAATTTATATTGAGTGTTGCATCCATCCTAAAACCTCTTTATTTTTGCGTATATTCTGTGCATCTATATTCTGCGCCAATGTAGTAATACTGTTTTTGAGTGTAAATGATCATCCAACTTTGATTATTTCTACAACGAAGCCTCATTTTAATGGATGCAGAATGTAAGCAAGTAATTATAAGTAATATGAGTTGTTTAAGAATGACTGATTTTTTTTCATGCAAAATTATTGAACTCTGGAGTCTGGAATAGATGAAATACTCGCTGCTTTTACATAGAGAGCCAGATGATTTATATTTCGATGACGCCATTTGAATAAAGTTCATTTTGTTTTGGTGAAGTTTTAAGTGAAGTTAAAACTTCACTTAATCGTACTCCGCGTGAACACGGCGGCAATTTGGGCAGATGCGGGAATCGAACTTGGATCTTCCGAGTGCAATTCCAGCGCGCTAACCAAGGGGCTGTCGCGTCCCTAATCAGTTTATCTTCTTTGACCCAGACCGTTCGACCTACCTAAAGGTGTAAGGTATCTGTGTATAGAATGTGCATGTTTGGGAATCCAAGAAAATATTTTATTGAACAATTTTTTGGTTCTATGTTTTTCAACGCCCAAACTTTCTCCAAACTTTTCCCCTAAACTTTCCCTTCCCCCAAACTGTCCTTTTCTCCAAACTTTCCCTTTCCCCAAACTTTCCCTTACTCCAAACTTTCTCTTTCCCCAAACTTTCATTTCCTCAAACATTTTCTTTCCTCAAACTTTATTTTCCCTCCAAACTTTCTCTTTCTCTAAACCTTCCCTTTTCCCAAACTTTCTCTTTCTCCAAACTTTCTTATCCCCAAAACTTTCTTTTCCCCAAAACTTTCTCTTTCCCTAAACTTTCTCTTTCCTCAAACTTTCTCTTTCTCCAAACATTCTTCTCTCCCAAACTTTCTTTTTCCCCAAGCTTTCTTTTTCGCAAACTTTCTCTTTCTCCAAACTTTCTCTTTCTCCAAACTTTCTCTCCCCCCAAACTTTCCCTTTCCCCCAATCTTTTTCTTTCCCCAAACTTTCTTTTCCTCAAACATTTCCTTTCCTCAAACTTTATTTTCCCTCCAAACTTTCTCTTTCTCTAAACCTTCCCTTTTCCAAAACTTTCTCTTTCTCCAAACTTTCTTTTCCCCAAAACTTTCTTTTCCCCAAAACTTTCTCTTTCCCCAAACTTTCTCTTTCCTCAAACTTTCTCTTTCTCCAAACTTTCTTCTCTCCCAAACTTTCTTTTTCGCAAACTTTCTCTTTCCCCAAACTTTCTCTTTCAACTTTCTCTTCCCCAAACTTTTCCTTCTCCAAACTTTCTTTTCCCCCAAACTTTCTCTTTCCTCAAACTTTCTTTTCCTCAAACATTTCCTTTCCTCAAACTGTATTTTCCCTCCAAACTTTCTCTTTCTCCAAACCTTTCCTTTTCCCAAACTTTCCCTTTCTCCAAACTTTCCCCAAACTTTCTCTTCCCCCAAACTTTTTCTTTCCTCAAACTTTCTCTTTCCCCAAACTTTCTTCTCTCCCAAATTTTCTTTTTCCCCAAACTTTCTTTTTCCCGAACGTTCTCTTTCCCCAAACTTTCTTTTCCTTAAACTTTCTCTTTCCCCAAACTTTACCTTTCCCCAAACTTCCTTTTCCCCCAAACTTTCTTTTTCCCCAAATTTTCCCTTTCCCCAAACTTTCTCTTACCACAAACTTTCTCTTTCCCCAAACTTTCTCTTTCCTCAAACTTTCTCTTTTTCCAAACTTTCTTCTTTCCCAAACTTTCTTTTTCCCCAAGCTTTCTTTTTCGCAAACTTTCTCTTTCCCCAAACTTTCTCTCCCCCAAACTTTCCCTTCCCCAAACTTTCTTTTCCCCCAAACTTTCTCTTTCCCCAAACTTTCTTTTCCCCAAACATTTCCTTTCCTCAAACTGTATTTTCCCTCCAAACTTTCTCTTTCTCCAAACCTTTCCTTTTCCCAAACTTTCCCTTTCTCCAAACTTTCTCTTCCCCCAAACTTTTTCTTTCCTCAACCTTTCTCTTTCGCCAAACTTTCTTCTCTCCCAAACTTTCTTTTTCCCCAAACTTTCTTTTTCCCAAATGTTCTCTTTCCCCAAACTTTCTTTTCCTTAAACTTTCTCTTTCCCCAAACTTTACCTTTCCCCAAACTTTCTTTTTCCCCAAATTTTCCCTTTCCCTAAAGTTTCCCTTACCACAAACTTTCTCTTTCCCCAAACTTTCTCTTTCCTCAAACTTTCTCTTTCTCCAAACTTTCTTCTCTCCCAAACTTTCTTTTTCCCCAAGCTTTTTTTTTCGCAAACTTTCTCTTTCCGCAAACTTTCTCTCCCCCAAACTTTCCCTTTCCCCAAACTTTCTTTTCCTCAAACATTTCCTTTCCTCAAACTTTATTTTCCTCAACCATTTCCTTTCCTCAAACTTTATTTTCCCTCCAAACTTTCTCTTTCTCTAAACTTTCCCTTTTCCAAAATTTTCTCTTTTCCCAAACTTTCTTTTCCCCAAAACTTTCTCTTTCCCCAAACTTTCTATTTCCTCAAACTTTCTCTTTCTCCAAATTTTTTTCTCTCCTAAACTTTCTTTTTCCCCTAGCTTTCTTTTTCGCAAACTTTCTCTTTCCCCAAACTTTCTCTCCCCCAAACTTTCCCTTCCCCAAACTTTCTTTTCCCCCAAACTTTCTCTTTCCCCAAACTTTCTTTTCCCCCAAACTTTCTCTTTCCCCAAACTTTCTTTTCCTCAAACATTTCCTTTCCTCAAACTGTATTTTCCCTCCAAACTTTCTCTTTCTCCAAACCTTTCCTTTTCCCAAACTTTCCCTTTCTCCAAACTTTCCCCAAACTTTCTTTGAACTTTCTCTTCCCCCAAACTTTTTCTTTCCTCAAACTTTCTCTTTTCCCAAACTTTCTTCTCTCCCAAACTTTCTTTTTCCCCAAACTTTCTTTTTCCCAAACTTTCTCTTTCTCTAAACTTTCCCTTTGCCCAAACCTTCTTTTTCCCCAATCTTTCTCTTTCCCCAAACTTTCTTTTCCTCAAACATTTCCTTTCCTCAAACTTTATTTTCCCTCCAAACTTTCTCTTTCTCTAAACCTTCCCTTTTCCAAAACTTTCTCTTTCTCCAAACTTTCTTTTCCCCAAAACTTTCTCTTTCCTCAAACTTTCTCTTTCCTCAAACTTTCTCTTTCCTCAAACTTTCTCTTTCTCCAAACTTTTTTCTCTCCTAAACTTTCTTTTTCCCCAAGCTTTCTTTTTCGCAAACTTTCTCTTTCCCCAAACTTTCTCTCCCCCAAACTTTCCCTTCCCCAAACTTTCTTTTCCCCCAAACTTTCTCTTTCCCCAAACTTTCTTTTCCTCAAACATTTCCTTTCCCCAAACTTTCATTTCCCCCCAAACTTTCTCTTTCTCCAAACTTTCTCCTTCCCCACACTTTCCAATCGTAGGAAAGATATTTCATGGAAACATTTGACGACGCCTGATTTTGTGAACACCTTTGCAATAATTCGCTTTTTTGTCCGTGTACAGCGCGATTTAAACGTCCGGTAACAACTACAACTGAATTGTATTTCGTAGAGAGATACAAATACGTAACTCCGACAGGAAGTGTAGAATTTGTAATTCGACCGCAGCTGTGAGCTGAACCGGACAATGGAATTGAGTTTTTGTGCGGATCTGAGAATAATGAGGCGGATCAAAAGGTCATTTTGTCCCGTAGTGGATCTGAGCCATTTGGACAGAAAAAGAAACAAACTTAACTGAAAACCTGCAGCTGTTGAAATTCGGGGGAATTGCATTAAGAGAAATATCGAATTTCGAACGAATGTGTGACGTTTGTAGCAGATAGTAAAAGATTAAACGCAGGTTGTAGTGGTAAGTCGGCTGACGAGCGATTGGGTGTAAAAACATGAGCAGTAAGACAATGAGTGATTTGAAATATCGAATAATAAAAGACAATTATCGAATCGGGAATCGAATAATAAATAAAGGAATCAATATGAGAATATCAATCAGTTCATCAATATCATCCTAGAAAATTAGCGAAATATTAAATAAAAAAAATATGATAATTGATAATGTAATATTGACACACATCAGCCAAGCTAAAGCATTGGCACGGTTGGCTTGTCGCCAACTTTAAATTAAAAAACATCTGATGTGGTCAGCACATGGCTTTCCTTATATAATGCAATGAATTGACTACTTTTACAGTAAAATAAAATAGGTTATTCTTATAGTAGTTGTTTATATTCTTTCCAAGATATTGAATTTTCGACAATGAGTCGTCATTTCATTGATTTAGGGTTATTTTTATCCATTTGGCGAGATTTTCATTAATTTGGCGACATTTGAAAGTAGCCAAGTTAGCGATATTCCGCAAATTCGTCGCCAAAATCTCACCAACCGTTATAGACGGAGAAATAAGTTATTCTTATAGCATATGACTATTGGCGTTCAAATACAAAAGTATGACTCAAAGTATCTTTTCTCATGAATGGAACGAGCTAGATCCTCGAGAAGGATGTCACCCAATGTATCGCATGATATTACATATAAAAAGTGATCATGTTTCTCAACAATTAATATTTTTTTTAATTTATGGGATTTTTTGATAAATTTATTTGAAAAATGTACAATATCTCGAGAACGGTTCAGGCTAGTGTTCTAAAGTTTATGTTAATCGTTTTCTAAGGAAACATTACATAAGAGATATCTATTTGTGTAACATTATAAAATGTTTTGATGTTTTGATGATTTTTTAAAAATTTTACTCGAACATTTGGGGGTTCTTAACATTCGATTGTGTTTAAAAACAATAGTTCTTGTACCCAATTTCATTCGAATTGCTCCGTTCATTCGTGAGATATCGTCTCCACAGACTCACTGACACACACACACACACACACACACTTACAGATATCACTTCAAAAATGTTCGATTCGTGATCAGGGATGCTTGAAACGAGCTTTCCCGTCGTAAACTCTATATCAAGGGGAGGAATAAGCTTCAAAAATTAACTCGCAAACTTTACTCTGTAAATCAGATATTACTCGGGCGTTTTTTTGATAGATTTTTTTTATGGATTTTATAAATTGTGGCGCAGCTCAAGTTTTTTTTATTAACACTGCAGTTGTTGGCTATTCCATCTTCCGAAAAGTAATAAAAGTCGCGCAACTGTTCAAACATTGAAAGGTAGTTAGTTCATTAGATCACGGCCAACAACAGATCGATGGTTCGAATCCCCTCTGTGACTCAAGGCGACTCTTGGCGAGTAACTCTGCAGCTTAAATGCAGGGAATAAACGATGTGTAAATAAAACTAAAATTTAACTTTCCTCAGGACCTCAAAAGGCACGGCAGGGGCGGGATAGGCTAATGGTTAAGGCACAGGGATTGCACTCGGAAGACCAGAATTCGATTTCCAGCTCTACCCAAAACTGTCTCTGTGTTTACGCGGAGTACGGGCACGTTAAATCTGTGGACCCGAAAGGCCTTCCGAGAGGTTGGTGGCAGAGGAGGGAGGGTATGGTCCTTGTGGATATCGTCATCACTGGATTCTGGTCTAAATTGAGTGGTATTGTCCCGGCCATCCAAGCAGATGTAGATACCATACACCTTCGGGTAAGTCGGACGATCTGGGTTGAAAGAAAGAAAGATACGTATGGCAGCGGTTTCAATTTATGAAATGTTGGGATGAACGAGATGCTATCTCGTACAAAATCCTGGAGAATAAAGTCGTATAGATCAGAAAATATCCCCCTGATCCGAAATCTAAAGGAGGAAAATTTAGTTTTATGAAGGGACCGTATTTACATTTAGAGTCTGAAAAATCTGAAACGTAAAAGAACTCAGATTTCTTTTAAACAGATCGGCGAGGGATGTGAAAGTATAGACGAGTAAGGAAGTTTCGACTTATTTGAATCATCCTGACAAAATATAGAGGGCATTTCACTCTTATTAGTTCGTTTCTTTCGTTTTTTCGACCTAGACCGTCTGACCTACCCGAAGGTGTAAGGTATCTGTTTGGACAGGCCGGAGATGATGCCATTCAATTTAGACCGGAACTCAGTGAGGCCGACATCCACGGCAATCGTACCTTTCTTCCCCATACCCCTAACATTTTAGATCTACATATTTGACATGGAGACAGTTTGGGCAGAGCTCACGTGAACACGGGCACAGTTCGGCCAGAGCAGGGAATCGAACTCAGGTCCTACGAGTACAATATCTGTATCTTAACCACTGGGCTATCCCGACCCCTAATTATTTTAATTTCTTTTATCCAAACCGTTTGACCTAAACAAAAGTTTAAGGTATCTGTTTTGGACGACCAGGATAGTGCCACCCAGTTTTGACAGGAACTCAGTGGGGATGGCATCCACAGAAACCGTACCTTCCTTCCCCTACCACCAACCTCTAGGAAGGACGTACGGATCCACATATTTAATGTGCCCGTACTTCACGTAAACACAGGGACAGTTTGGGCAGAGCCGGGAATTGAACTTGGGTCCTCCAAATGCAATCTCCGTGTCTTAACCATTGGACTGTCCCTCCCCCAAATTAATCTGTCTGCTCATTAAATAATTTTTTATCGACCCATCTCACAGTTAAAGCTTTTTAAACTTTTAATCCATTTTGACGTCATTAACGAACTTTGCCGAGCACCGACATTTTAATAGTTCTAAATTCTCAACCTGATGACATTCAAACTCTTAAAATATCGACTTTTTTTTCTCCTGAACCCCTCCCTCTCCCCCTCGATCGTGGTCTTGTTCTAGACTCGACACGACCGCATCCTCTCTCCCGTGCACTTAGGCAGGCCCCCCAGACGAGGGCGCGCCGAAATCGTCCCTAATTTAAGAGCGCGCCGGACACAGATTTGCTCTCAACCCTTAATACGCCGAGGTAAGGGCTGCTCCATACCTCTGCCGGGGCGCCGCCTCTCTTTGCGAAGGCTATTTATCCTCATTTCTCGACGCTTGTTGCTCGCATATCGCAAATGGGGATTTTTTTTCTCCCCTTTTTTCCCCTTTCGATTTCTTAACGGATGATCCATTAAACCGGTTTTACTTTCCCTGCAATATATGGTCATGTATGGGAATCGTGTCGAAAATCGCAGCTCGAGTTTTCGACGGATCGACACGTTTTGCAATCTCTAGAATACGAAACAATCATTTTTAGTGCGACGTCTGTGTGATTGTCTGCCTGTCTGTCTGTCTGTGCAATGTATGTATTCACTCTAACTGAAAAACTAATTGACCGAATTTCTTAAAATTTTGTAGGTTAGTTTTTTGTGGGTGATCTTGGTGCTGATTAGATTTGGGTACGATTGGAGGTAAAAGAAATTATTTTTTTGTGAAATGGGATTCAAAAATTTCCTGTACTCTAGCTGAAAAACTAATAGACCCAATTTTATAAAATTTTATAGATAAGCACTTGTGGGTTACCCTGGTGCTGATTGGTACGATTCTAATAAAATAATCTGCATATTTTTTTCGAAATGGCCCTCAAAAATCATCAAAATCTAAAATAAAAGGACTATATATGCTCAAATAGAGTCATTAAATGCTTGTTTCACATGTTATTTTTGAGGATGAAAAGAATAAGACCCACCCCATTACACTAGGACGAGCCGTTCTCGAGATATTTTAGTTTTTTCATATTTTCGCTACGCCACCTTTGAAAATAAGTCCAGTTACGCAATGAGAACAAAAACTGATTTACAAGTGCCCATTCAGTGTCATTTAAAGTAATTATGGGTGTTATTTTGCGCCATTAAACTCAGTTTAATGAATTATTGAAGAAATAAAGAGAATGTGAATATGAGTCTGCAGAGAAGGTCATGAGTTGCTGATATCAGATTTTTCCCTCTGTAGATTGAAACAAAAGTAAATAAATAAATAAATAAACCTGATGTTGCCAGCGCATGACTTTCTCTACATAATACAATGACCATACTTCTTTCTCAACGAAGGAATGGAGCAATGATTTTGCATTGAATAAACAGTTACTTAAAATTCAAATTGGGCACTTTTGTCAACTCCAAACGATTTATTTATAACTCATGCAAAAAATCTTCATACAAATGCAACGGACATTCATTTAATATCAATTGCATAACAGAAATGACTATGGGCGAATCCTTGGGCGTTAAAATACAAAAAGTGTCTTCTCTCGTGAATGGAACGAACTAGAATCGCGAGAAGGATGTTGCGTAATATAGCGTATGAAAAGTGAATATAGTTGCCAATACTTACTGTTTTATTAATTTAAAATTTTTTTTAATAATTTATTTGAAAAAAAAACCTGATGTGCGCAGTACACGAATGTCCTTATATAATGCAATGCATTTACTACTTTTACAGATAAAAATGTTATTCTTATAGTAAATACTTATGTTATTTCCAATATATTGAATTTTCTTCAATGAGTAGTCATTTTCATTGATTGAGCGTCATTTTTATCCTTTTTGCGAGATTTTCGTTAGTTGGCAACATTTAAAAATGTTGCCAAGTTAGCGACATTCCGCTAAATTTGTCGCCAAAATATCGCCAAGCGTTATGGATGGAGACATAAGTTATTCTTACAGCAGGTAAATGACTATTGGAAATACAAAAGTATTACTCAAACTCAAAGTATCTTTTCTCATGAATGGAACGAGTTAAATCCATGAGAATGATGTCACCCAATTGATCGCATGATATTACATATGAAAAGTGAACATGTTTCTTAACAGTTAATAACTTTTTTTTTAATGTATGGGATTTTTTGATACATTTATTTGAAAAATGTGCAATATCTCAAGAACGGTTCTTGCTAGAGTTCTAAAGTTTATGTCAATCGTTTTCTAAGGAAAAATTGCATGAGAAATGTCTATTTACGTAACTTTATTAAAGGTTTTAATTTGTTGATGATTTTTTCAAAATTTTACTTGAAAATTGAGGGGGGGGGGGTTCTGAACATTCGATTGTGTTTTAAAACAATAGGCTCCAGTATTCACGGATTGTGATTTTTGTACCCAATTTCATTCGAATCGCTCCATTCGTTCGTGAGATATCATCTCCACAGGGTCACTGACACACACACACACACACACACACACACACACACACACACACACACAGACATCACCTCAAAAATGTTCAATTCGGGATCAGGGATGCTTGAAACGTGCTCTCCCATCGAAAACTCGAATTCGAATTTTCGACCCCGTCACAATATTTTCCTTATACATTATGCATTAAGTAAAAAAATGCGCAATATCTTGAAAAAGATACATGCCAGCAATCCAAAAATTATACTTCGTTTTCTAATGAAAAATTTAAACCTGGAAAGATATATATATATATATATAATAAAATATTATATGAAATTCCAGTGATAGATTAGAGATAAATTGTAACTCATATAACCCTAGTTTAATATATGAGATAGCCACATATAAAACCAAATTTAAACACTTACTAATTTATAACTAATTTACTTACTTAATTTATAACTAGGGAAAAGTAAAATATTCCATATTTTCCAAATTACTTGCTATACAAGAATAATGAAGTATAAAAATAGTTTATAGAAGTCTGTAAAAGTCCATAGATATTTCAGTGGTTTTTTTAACGCATATAAAATATTATCCAATAAATACAATAAGTCAAAATTAGATTTAATTCCTATCATTTACAACTATGTAAAAGGAAGGTTAGGCAAGTGGGCACTATGACTTTCCAAAATTAAAGAAAATAGAGATATAACTATCAAGGAGGGAGCAAATCTAAATCAATGCAATTATGCATTCGTTATACTATGAATAATAAACTAATATCAACGGTGACATTTAGAAAATAGAAAAACAGAAAATAAAAAATAGAAAATAACGTGGCATTCAGGCCTATCTTATGGAAAAGCTGTAGGCTTAAAATGGAGATCATTATATGCCATGAATTCTTCTGCAGGGTCAAGTATTTATCCATAATGACCAAGAAAGTAAGCTTGTTTCTGAATAAGTAGATAGATATTATCTATAAACTCCTTATACTGAGCCAACAAGCTTAAAGATAGAAAAATAAAATAGGAATCAAATAAATTGTACCTGAGAGAAATCTGCACGTATCAATTCTAAAAACGATAAATAATCAGTCTACTGTTGCCATTCACAGGAGATAAAAGTGGAGCTGCTCAATACGCTTTGCCAACTTCCGCAACTCGTTTCGCGAATTGGGAGACTTTAACTCATACCTCACTGACGCTCGCAGAGCTCACACTGCTAGCTAGTTAAAGCCGAACTCAAGTTTAAATCGAGAAATGGTCTATTTCAACGTGTTTCCCTACTATTTCTCCATAAATGTACCCAATTATATATTTTTGTATGCTATAGTTTTTGAGGTATGAAGCAGGGAAACTCCATGAATGTGCTGACACGGAAACATATTTTTCACTTTAGAAGTGCATAAAAATTAGAATAATTCTTAAATTATATCGAAATTAAGTTTACGAAAGACATGCTGCAAATAAAATTTTATAGACCGTTGGATTTTATTGGAATCGTTCAGAAATTGTGAAATGAGATCATCCGCACGAACAGCCTCCAGCCGCAGAAGATGTTACCCGGTGAAGCTGTTTTCCGGCAAAGAGTATCGTCGTGCGGTGGAACAACATGTACAGAAATCATTCAAACTTTCCAGGTCGGTGGCGATTTGAAATATTATTTCTATCCACACATAGAAAAAAAAATCTGATGTGGGCAGAACATGACTTTCCCTGCAGACTCATATTCACGTTCTCTTTATTTCTCCAATAATTCATTAAATTGAATGTAATGGCACAAAATAACACCCATCATTGTTTCAAATGACACTGAATTGGCATTTTTAATTCCATTTTCGTTGTCATTGGGTAACTGGACTTATTGTCAAAGGTGGCGTAGCGAAAATGCGAGAAAACTAAGATATCTAGAAAACGGCTAGACCTATTGGAATGGGATTGACCTGATTCTTTTGATCGTTAAACATGACGTATGAAACAAGGATTTAACGGATATATTTGAGCATACGTAGTTTTTTATTTTAGAGTTGGAGGATTTTTGAGGCCATTTCGCAAAAAAGGCAGGTTGTTGTTTTCCGATTCGTTTCAAAATCGAATCAGCACCAGGGTCCATAAGTGACTTATCTATCAAATTTTGAAAAACTTGATCTATTCGTTTTTCAGCTAGAGTGGATACAAACCATTTTTGAGGACCATTTCGCTAAAAAAGGCGGGTTCTTTTATCCCGATTCCTACCCAAAACTATTCAGCCCCAGAGGCACGCACAAAGGACTTACCTACTCAATTTTATGAAATTCGGACCATTCGTTTTTGAGTCAGAGTGAATACATATATTGCAAAGACAGACAGACACACACACACATGCACACACACACACAGACGTCATGCTAAAATAGTTTTTTCGCATTCCAGAGGTCCCGAAACGTGTCGATCCGTAGAAAACTCGAGTTGTGATTTTCAACACGATTTCAATCCTTTCCCTATATATTACCATGCATTGCAGGGAAAGTGAAAAGTAAAGTTCTGGGATCTAATATTGATAGTTGTAGTTTAAAGTGATTGATATGTTCTGCGCATGACCGAAATCAGATAGCATGTTTTTGAAATTATCTATCTCTATGTGTTACCGTGGCTAGAGTCATTTTAATGAATTGTTGAACTTTTTATAGAACAATTTAAATGCAATAAACATATTAACACCGTATATAATTCTAATATGATATATTCCATGTTGTTTTTTACGTATTGTTATTTATATGTTTTGCTCTTGAGTGGCAACACTGGCTATTATCTTTTTGTGTGGCAATATATATATATATATATATATATATATATATATATATATATATATATATATATATATATATATATATATATATATATAAATATAAATATAAATATAAATTAGTAAATCCAAAGTTAGAATATATATATATATATATATATATATATATATATATATATATATATATATATATATATATATATATATATATATATATATATATATATATATATATATTTAATTCAGTGATAGGCAACAGCTAAAGTTGTTGCGTCCAGTACCATGTGGAGTTCAAAAGGAGGAAATAAAACTCCTATGAATGAAACGTTTGAAAATACCGTAATGTTTTGTGAATCATATTTAGGTGTCGCTCGTGTTAGTAAAGTAGCTGCTACTATTAGTTGACACAGCAGAAAGGCGTAGTATTGAGGATATGGATTTTTGATTAGTTTTAAATTAAGAGTTAATTAATTATGAGTATAATGAACCAGTATTTTTTCACAGCTGTAGGATAGAATCTATGGATAGAATCTATATACAGAATCTATGGAGATAAAAATAAATTGAAAGATAAAATTGAATACATAGGAATATTCTGTATTGTTTCAGTTCAACTTTGCATTGCGCTCATCATTTATTTTTACAAAATGGGCAGATTAAATAAATATTTTAAGCCTTTCGCCATAGAAAACTATACAATGCAAGGCTACATAGCTTATCCCAGCGCCACCTGAGTGATGGTCCCAAACGATATGGGTGTTTTCTTAATATGAAGTATTAACTCTTTTTACCTTCATGATCATGTGATTACTTTGCTTATTACATTGTTTTGGTAATAACCTTTTTTTTTCTTAGTAATGGTTTTTTTAGTTCTTTGCAAAATAGCCTTTTTGTTCAATGTAACAAGGTCGTTTAATGAAAAGGACTAGGCATTAGGGCAAAATGAAATTGTAAGCACTCCTGATGATTTTGCAATTTATATGCTTTATTTCTTTCCCTGCAATACATGGTAATGTATAGGGAAAGTACTGAAATCATATCGAATATCGCAACTCGAGTTTTCGACGGATTGACACGTTTTGGGACCGCTAGAATACGAAAAACTATTTTTAGCTTGACGTCTGTTGTTGTTGAAACCCAGACCGTCCGACCTACCAAAAAGGTGTAAGGTAACTGTTTGGACGGTCGGGAAGTGCCACCCAATTTAGACCGGAACCCAGTGGGGGAGGCATCCACAGGGACCGTACCCTCCTTCCCCTACCACCAACCTCTCGGAAGGACTTTCGGACCCACATGTTTAACGTGATCGTACTCCGCATGAACACGGCGGCAGTTTTGGCAGTGGCTGGAATCGAACCCGGGCCTACCGAGTGCAACTCCAGCGCGCTAACCAATGGGCTACCGCGCCCCCAGCTTGACGTCTGTGTGTGTGTCTATCTATGTAATGTATGTATCCAGTCTAACTCAAAACCGAATGGAACGAATTTCATTAAATTGGGTAGGTAAGTCCTTTGTGGATGATCCTGGTGCTAATTATATTTTGGTACAATTTGGAATAAAAGAACATGCGTTTTTTTGCGAAATGGCCCGTAAAAATCGCTAAAATCTAAAATGAAAAACTAAATGAGATGCTCAAATGATATTAAATGCTTGTTTTACATGTAATTGTTGACGATGAAAAGAATAAGATCAAACCCATTACTCTAGGACTAGCCGTTCTCGAGATATTTTAGTTCTTTCACATGCCGGTTTTGACCGGCCGTCCAAATAGTTGCTTAAGTCCTTCGGATGAGTCGGACGGTCTGGGTCTTCAATATGCCGGTTTTGAAGGGCCCGGTAGCCCAGTGGTTACCGCGCTGGAATTGCACTCAGTAGGCCCGGTTTCGATTCCTTCCGCTGCCAAAACTGCCGCCGTGTTCACGCGGAGTACGATCACGTTAAACATGTGGGTCCGTAAGTCCTTTTGAGATGTTGGTGCTAGGGGAAGGATGATATGGTCCCTATGGATGCCACCCGCACTGGGTTCCGGTCAAAATTGGGTGGCTCTTCCCGGCCATCCAAGCAGTTACCTTACACCTTTCTGGTAGGTCGGGTGGTCTGGGTCGTAGGTCGGAGGACGGTCTCAACAACAACAACATGCCGGTTTTGAGAATAAGTCCAGTTATCCAATGGAAACGAAAGCTGATCTAAAAGTGTCAATTCAGTGTCATTTCAATTAATTACGCATGTTATTTAATGTAATTAAACTGAATTTATAATGAAAGAGAGAATGAGGCTGAGTCTTCAGGGAAAGTCATGTGCCACCCACATCAGATTTTTTTCTTTGTTATTTATTCCAATGCATTCCATTGGACTTTTAATGGTTTTCATTTGCAACTTACACTTCATTAAAGATCATTTGTATTCATTAAAATTTATATTGATTAATATTTAATGATAATTACACGATAAATTAATAAACGCCCTAATATTTGATACGATAATAATTAATACAGTTGCAATGGCTCGATAATTCTTTCCCAGTCTTGATACTCCATGCAGAAAAGCAACATGTACAGTAAACAAATTGCCGACAGGGTGAGGTTCGGGGTGCATAAACTTGGCAACAAATAGGGTGACACATTTTGCGAAATGGCGACATATTGGCGAGTATGGGTAAGTTTGAAAATTAAGCGATGGGTCAAGAATTTTATCAAATAAATAGATTTTTTTAGCTTTCCTTAGAAGTTAAAAAATTTTCCCAAGTAGGAAAATGGTACAGTCGAAATAGTTTGATCTTTGCAGGTATCTGTTTTATGCAGTTTTCTTTGCTAAATATGTATAAAAGTTTTTCTTAAAGAGCAATTCTGTGTATCTCTGTGTATCTCTTGGGTATCTCTGGAGATAAATTCAAACCATTTTAGCACATAATGTATCAAAGTGTATTTTACTTGAACATAAAGTTATAAGGGATAAGTTTTTATTAGTGATTCGATTTGTGTGCGATTCGGGAAAAAAGAACTTGTCATTTTTCGCGAAAAGGCCTTCCAAAAAAAATCGTATTAAAAGACTAATGGACCCAATTTCATAAAATTGGGTTAGATAAGTCACTTGTGGGTGACCCTGGTGCTGATTAGATTTGGTACGATTCGGGAAAAGAGAACCTGCCTTTTTTGCGTAATGGGCTGCAAAAAGCTTTAAAATCTATAATAAAAGGCTACGTATGCTCAAATTTATACATTAAATGCTTGATTTATGAGTAATATTTGACGATGAAAAGAATAAGACCCACCCCATGACTCTAGGACTAACCGTTCTCGAGATATTTTAGTTTTTCCGCATTTTCGCTACGCCGCTTTTAAAAACACGCCGCGTTATCTAATGAAAACGAAAATTAAATTAAAAGTGCCAATACAGTGTCATTTCAAATAATGAAGCGTATTCTTTTGTGCCAACCAACTCAATTGAATGAATTATTAAAGACATAAAGAGGAAATGAATTTGGGTTTGTAGGCAAAGTCATGTGCTGTCCACATCAGATTTTTTTGTTATCGGGTACTACACGAATATGGATGTGTATCTTGCGTCCGTCGGGAAACTTACCCACAAATGCATATTCATGCGCCTAAATGCCCTTCTCCGTCCTCCTAAAGCGGCTTACCCACAGTCCTTTGCAAATTGACAACACAGCTTTGCTCTCAGGTTTTCTCTCCGCGGAGAAATTTGTCGGTGCGGTTTTGCGGAGAGCACGGTTACAGTTTGCTCGGGAAGGCCTTCATTTATTTTCATTTTTACGGTGGTCGTGGAGCGGATAGGACCCGAAACAACCCGGTCTTTTATTCAATATCGTAAAGGAAAAAAAAAAAACACCCGCAGAAGGGGAGCAGGCTATTGACTAAGGATGTGTTTGGAGTGTTTCGAATAGGAAAAAAATATCTGATGTGGGCAGAATATGACTTTCGCTACACAATTGCAAAGGATTTCTTTCACAATGGAACAACATGTGATATGGGGAGCACATTCTATTTTTAACACTTTACAACATAATTGAAAAGTATTTATGACTTTGTTCATTCTGTCTGCCTGTTCGCACGATCACTGCCGTAAAAATGAATTTATCAAAATGAAATTTTAGTATGATGTTCAGACGGTCACATATGGGAATGAAAATGAATAATATCATCCAATTTGTTTTGGATTGAAAACATGAAATACATTGAACCCTATTGGACCTCATTTTTCAAACATTTTCTAAGCGAATTTAAAATTCACAAATGGCTTCGAAAATTTTAGGAAATATTCAAATGATTCCATAAAATACATAAACAAATTTCAGAAAAACATATTCAGTAGTTTTTTAAATAAAAATTAAAAGAATAACGACACCCATATAATAGGAAGGGATCACGCGATTCACTTCAAAATAAAATAGGGCGTCCATCTTTTTTTTTTCCTAGAGTAAAAATCGTGATTTTTAAAGTTATTTTAAATTTGAGTGTTGCATCCGTCTTAAAACCGCTTTATGGTTGCGTATTTTCCGTGCATCTATATTCTGCGCCAACGCAATGACACTATTTTTGAGTTTAAAGGATCAGCCAACTTACTATAACGATTATTTTTACAACGAAGCCCCATTTAAGATATGCAGATTGTAAACAAATCAATCTGCAAGATGAGTTGTATAAGAATGGCTGAATTTTTTTAACGCCAAATTATTGAGCTCTGGAGCCTGCAATGTAGGTGATATGAATGAAATATTCATTGATTTCACATAGAGAAGCAGACTATTTTATAGCAAATATTTTATAGCATAGTCTTTTTCAATGAAGTTTTAAATATGTAGTTAGAAAGTACTTTTACCTCCATGGTTTTAAATTTCCAACTAAAATAAAAGTGAAAGTGCCACTTCAGTGTCATCTCAAAAAATGATGCGTATTATTTTGTGCCGTCCAACTCAATTGGAGGAATCCTTAAAGAAATAATGATAAAATGAATTTGAGTCTGCAGGGGAAGTCTGGAGCTGCCCACATCAGATTTCTAAAGTTTGTAATGATAAGCATTATTATTACAAAATCTCGAAAATTGAAAGTACTAGTTATGGACAGTAAGTGAATGTATAATCCATTGAAAGACCCACAAGGATACATACAGTGGTCTCTCGTTAAGACGCACATCCAAGAGCCATCATCTATTGTACGTATTAGCGAGAGTCCATTAAAGCAGAAGTCCATAAATCTGACGTAAAATAGTCATGAAATAGTAAAATGGTAATAAAAGTTTGTTATCCTCAATTTTATGTGACATAGTAGGTACATTGAAAAAATATAATCTTAAAACAAGAAAGGCAGAAAATTTTAATCAAAAAATTTTAATACGTGTAATGAGGTACATATGAAAAAATCTGATATGAGTAGCACATGACTTTCTTTATATAATGCAATGTATTGACTACTTTTACAGTAAAAACAAAATAGATTATTCTTATAGTAGATACTTATATCTTTTTTCAAGATATTGAATTTTAGTCAAATAGTCGTTATTTTCATTGATTTAGAGTCATTTTTATCCATTTGGAGAGATTTTCTTTGATTAGTAACATTTAAAAAAGTCGCCAAGTTGGTGACATTCCGCCCAATTCATCATCAAAATCTCGCCAAGCGTTATGGGCGGAGAAATAATTTATTCTTATAGCAGATAAATGACTATTGACGTTCAAATACAAAAGTATTACTTAAAGTAGTTTTTTTTTCATGAATGGAACGAGCTAGATCCACGAGAATGATGTCACCCAATGTATCGTATGATATTACATATGAAAAATGAACATGTTTCTCAAGAGGATATATATTTTTTTATTTAATAAAATTTAGGGGGGGGGGGGTAAGCTTCCAGTATTCACGAATTGTAATTTTTGTACTCAATTTCGTTCGAATCGGTCCATTCGTTCGTCAGTTATCGTCTCCACACACACACACAGACATTACCTCAAAAATGTTCGATTCGTGATCAGGGACGCTTGAAACGTGCTCTCCCGTCGAAAACTCATTCGAATTTTTGACGGGAAACTCATTCGAATTTTCGACCCCGTCACAATACTTTCCTTATACATTATTGTATATAAGGAAAGTAAAAATACCAGCATTCAAAACATAAGCAAAATGTAGTTGTACGTATCACTGTTTTTAAAATGAAGTCATATTTATTTGTTTTTTCTGGGTACATAAAACAGTGGACTCTCGTTAAGACGGCATCCGTTTAAGATGAATTTCTCGTTATTACGTACAAATACGGATTCGAGGGTTCATTTCTATGAACGTTGCATGTTATAAACATCGCTTGATGCGTTTGTTCTTTCGTTAAGATAGACAAAATTCATTTAATTTTTAAATTGGTAGAAAATGTTCCCGAACATACTTTTGAGCCATTGACTAAAATTGAGAATGACATAAAAGAATAGTGTTTTCCCAGAAGAAACAAATAAAGATGACTTCGTTTTAAAAATACTAACATTAACTTATTAAAAATACTAACATTTGGTTTATACTTTGAACTTTAATATGTGTCCATATTTACTTCGTTATACATATTAAAAATTTTTTTTGAATATATATTTCTGTCTTTTTTGTTTTAAGGTTGTATTTTCCATTGTACCTAAAAAATTGAGGATAAAAAACATCCATTACCAGTTTACTGTTTCATTATTATTTTACGTCAGATATATGGATTTCTGCTATAATGGATTCTCGGTAATATGTACAATAAATGTTGCCCCTTGACTGTTTGTCTTAACGAGAGATCACTGTATTTGTTTTATGTCACTCTCAATGTTAGTCAATTGTTTAAAGGTATGTTCTGGAACATCTTCTACTGATTGAAAAATTAAAAATATTTTGTTTATCTTAACGAATGAACGAACGTACTAAGCAATGTTTATAACATGCATAGACCTTAACCGGGGAATCCGTATTTGTACTTGATGACGAGAAATCCATCTTAAACGGGTGCCGTCTTAACGAGAGTCCACTGCAATTGAATTTCAAATCCGGTTCTTAGATTTCGAAACAAAGTGGTTGTAAAATGAACTTCATATTAGGTCATCCCCTGTAAAGAGCCTTGCTGCCCCAACCGGGAATCGAACCCTGGATCTCCGAGATGGTGAGGCAACGTTCTAACGCTGAGCTATTGGGACGAACTGGCAAGTTCTTATCGTCGAAGTGTAATCTGCATTCTCCACCCTCTAATGTCTGATTGGCGGGAAACTGGCTATCTGACTGACCTCTGCCTGCTATTTTTACCTCAAGTTAGCCTCCTGCTACTACTAATTTTTCCCAGGTGAGTATCCTGCGTGGTTGTTATTCTCTCAATTTTGAAATCGGCGCTCCATCTTCCAGAGTCTACTGAATCCGTACTAGTCGTTCTAAAGTCACCTTTAGACCTCCGATATCTTCGCACTCACCTACCGGGTTTATTTGTTCCGGCACCATTGTAAAGAGGCTTGCAGCCCCGACCGAGACTCGAACCCTGGATTTCCTAACTAACCAGCCGACGCACTACCGTTGAGCTACTGGAACGAAATTACAAGTTCTTATAGTCGAAGTGGACTCTGCATTCTCCACCCTCTGTCAGATTGTCGTGCAACTGACCATCTGACTGACCGCCTTCTGCTATTTTTACCTGGGGTTAGCCTCCTG